>CM076968.1:8041588-8166588 GCA_039105355.1 Benthosema pterotum | reverse complement strand
CACTTCCCCTACCTTTAAGCATTTGAGCCACAGACCACCATTTGATGACATTTGCACACCAAAGACCTAAAACTAAAGATTTGCTTTTGGTTTTGTTCACAATTCCAGGCTGGATTTTGCAAACAAAGCGGTGTAAACATCTTAATTAAGTGCTGCTAGCTCAGATGATGAATATTTTAACTCTTGAGAGTGTAAAAATGAAACCAAATGGACCCTTGCGGGTCCATTTGGTTTCATTTTTACACTCTCAAGAGTTATATCTGGTTAACCAAGATATTCCAGGGACCACCTGGAATCCTCTCAGGGACCACTGGTGGTCCCCGGACCACTTGTTGAAAACCCCTGGTTTACATGGACACAACCAAACCACAACATGATCTTAACCAAACAGACCTTATATTAACCAAGCTGATGATTACCTTCATACATGTGCCACTGTCCATGGTTCTGATTTAGATCCATTAGACATGTAGAGCTATCCGTGGTTCTGATCGTCATGATTGTGTGTGCAGAAGTTTTAATAGTATCAATCAATGATTATACATTATTTTTCCCCCCTGAATCTGCCTACACAGATTAAATGTTGAATTTAGAACAGACTGCTTGAGGTCCAAAGAATCTTGAAAGACTAAGATTTTGATACATAGTTAGTCAACTGAAAAAAAAAAAAAAAAAAAAAATGTCAGTGGACTGCAATTTGATTTAATGTGACAATGTGACTGAGATTAAACCAAAAAGTGGAATAATGAAACCAAATGGACCCTTGCGAGTCCGGCCTGTTTTGAGGTCTGTGGGCCTAAAACTTCATCAAATGGTGGTCCGTGGCGCAAATGCCAAATAAATAGTGGGTCCTGGTGTCAAAAAGGTTGAAAACCACTGCTTCATATAAAAAAAACTTGCCCACCCATTCTTCCAGCGAGAGAGAGAGAGAGAGAGAGAGAGAGAGGGAGAGAGAGAGAGAGAGAGAGAGAGAGAGAGAGAGGGAGAGAGGAGAGAGAGAGAGAGAGAGAGAGAGAGAGAGAGAGAGAGAGAGAGAGAGAGAGAGAGAGGGGAGAGAGAGAGAGAGAGAGAGAGAGAGAGAGAGACAATATTTCACAAGAAAATGAACTAATGCATTCAATAAAATCAGACACCACTGTCAGGCTAACATCCGATCTGACTGCAGACAGAATAGAATTCTCTTCTGCAGTCATATCCTCTTAGGAAACACTTTGTTACCAGGCACAGTGAATGGTGCAGTGCAGTGTTGTGTGTTGGAGTTTTATATTTAATATTTTTGCAGAGCAAATTCTAAGCAGCGAGGTGGTGGTGGTGGTGGGGATGATGAGGATTGTTACTGACAATCCTGCATGTTTATGTATCTCTCTCTCACACACACACACACACACACACACACACACACACACACACACACACACACACACACACACACACACACACACACACACACACACACACACACACACACACACACACACACACACACAGAAAAATGGTAAAACAAGATGTGGATTGCCAGATAGTTACAGTATATAGTAAAAATATAATGCCCCCTCTCTATGTGACCAACCGATTCAGTGTTACTGTGCTGTATTTCCCTTTAGTGTTGTGATGGTAGTGCATTATATTTGAGTGTTACAGTTTTTTTTTTCATCATTGTTAACACACATTTCTCAAAACAATAACAGCTTCTGGAAACCTCACACACACAATGCTACACCCCGACACTCCTGTGGCAACATTTACCACAGTCTGTCCCTGTGTTTTTGTTTGTTACAGTTGCATTCGTCATGTGTTACATTTTCACATGACACACACTTAATCATACACACACTGCACATCATTCATTGGATCAATGAATCCAATGAAGTGGAGTGTCAACAAGTTGTCTCAAGACACTTTACAAAATCCTCATCCTTGTGTTGTTGGAGTCGTTGTTGATGTTGTTCTCGATGTTATTGTTGTTGTTGATGTCTATGGTGATGATGTTTACAGGTACATGGATCAAACCCACTGTGTTGTTATTGTTTAAAGGCACATGGATCAAACCCACTGTGTTGTTATTGTTTACAGGCACATGGATCAAACCCACTGTGTTGTTGATGTGTACTGTATGTTGTTGTTATTGTTTAAAGGCACATGGATCAAACCCACTGTGTTGTTATTGTTTAAAGGCACATGGATCAAACCCACTGTGTTGTTGATGTGTACTGTATGTTATTGTTTAAAGGCACATGGATCAAACCCACTGTGTTGTTGATGTGTACTGTATGTTATTGTTTAAAGGCACATGGATCAAACCCACTGTGTTGTTGATGTGTACTGTATGTTATTGTTTAAAGGCACATGGATCAAACCCACTGTGTTGTTATTGTTTAAAGGCACATGGATCAAACCCACTGTGTTGTTATTGTTTAAAGGCACATGGATCAAACCCACTGTGTTGTTGATGTGTACTGTATGTTATTGTTTAAAGGCACATGGATCAAACCGACTCGTGCGTCCAGGATGAGGGAGAAGAGAGCAGACTTTGTGGCAGGATGCCTGGGTGGAAGAGTCATCACAGCTGGAGGCCTAGGTCAGTGTCTATGTCTCTCTCTCTCTCTCTCTCTCTCTCTCTCTCTCTCTCTCTCTCTCTCTCTCTCTCTCTCTCTCTCTCTCTCTCTAACTCTCTCTCACCATTGCGTTTGGCCGATTTTGAAAAAAAGATGTCCACAAATTGAAGGTCCTTTGTCTTGCTGGCAGCATGCACAAGCAATTCGATAAGGTTCCATAGCAGTATACAAGGTTTACTGGACAGACAGAGACACATCGATGGAAGCACATTAATAATCTCCTGGCAGACATGAAATATGAGAATAGAGAGAGAGAGAGAGAGAGAGAGAGAGAGAGAGAGAGAGAGAGAGAGAGAGTATCTAAAATTGAGGCAGATCATCTTTCACTGTGTGCTGAGTCCACCCCAGAGATGCTATACTGTGTGTGTGTGTGTGTGTGTGTGTGTGTGTGTGTGTGTGTGTGTGTGTGTGTGTGTGTGTGTGTGTGTGTGTGTGTGTGTGCGCGTGCGCGTGCGCGTGCGTGCGTGCGTGTGTGCATGGATGCATGCGTGCAACAACAAAGTCACAGTCTGTAGCCACACACACGCACGCACGCACACGCACACGCACACGCACACGCACACGCACACGCACACGCACACACACACACACTCTCTATATATCTGTCCATCTCTGTTTTTGGTTAAGTTCACTCTATTTATGGAGTAGCTTCCTTCTGACCCAAATACAACTTTTTTTTTTATGTATTTAGTTTTTGTGTTATGGTGTTTTCTATCCCAGGTTTGAACAATCTAGTTGTATGAGAGCGATGCATACAATATACAATATACATACAATATGATATTAAGTATTTAAAAAAAGCTCATCCTTGCAAGTTATTTGTGCTTTAATCCTGGGGCTCTGCCACCTCAGCGTAACGTACCGTGGCGTAATGCCCCTTCATTTTTGCCAGACTGACATTTTGAGGCACTGCTTAGTTTAGAAGCACCACCTCTAAGGGGTTGGGTTTAGGCTTAAGGTTGGATCCACCAACTGTTTAATATGGTACCTAGGCAGTAGATGGCAGTAGGGCAAAGGGCAACTAGAGTATAGGCTTTCAAGATTAGTTTACTCCACCTTGCGGCTTATTGGCAACACTGCATATTACTTACTTGCATCTAGGGGGGTGGCTTAGGTTCAGGGGGTTGCTTAAAGGGGAATTCCACCCATGTTCATTTTTTTTTTCTGAGAGCTCTCAGAAAAAAAGAAATCCATTAACATGGTGAAATACATCTTGATGATGTCAATGCTTTTCTTCAGACCTCCATTTCTAGGAAACAAAGAATGAGGAAACGTTTTTTTTTAATCATGTCCACCCAGCACCTCTAAGGTATATTAATGGTGCGTTAGCATGTTGAAAATCGGTGGAATTCCCCTTTAAACACTCGCCCTCGGGGAGGTTTTAGGCAAGGTGTCCAGATGTGTCCAGAGGTATTACCTCTGAGAGACAGTGGCAGAAATGAAGGGGCATCCACGGTATGAGCAGCAGGGAATGTGCACTTTGGCTGCTTGGGGCACTCACCCAAAAAGAAATTCTTAAAAAAGAAAAAAAAAAAAAAAAAAAAAAAAAGGCGCCCCCCAGTGGCCAAAACTCGGGTATCTTGTGTTAAGCAGTGATGGTGTTAAGGGTTAAGGGGTTTAGCGGTAACAAAAGTGGAGTAGAGGGTCCTCATTGGCCCCTTCCTTCCCCTTGTGGTTGCAGGTAACCAGCCGTCGCCCTTGTCCTCGGTGGAGAGCTACAACGCGGCCAAACGTCGCTGGGAGTACGTGGCTCCTCTGCCCACCGGCCGCTGCTCCTCTGCCGCCCTGCAGACCCCCACCATGCTGTTTGTCATCGGTGGAGTGGCCCAGGGACCCTGCAGTGCTGTGGAGGCTCTGTGCTTACAGGAGACTGTGTGACACACACACACACACACGCACGCACGCACGCACGCACGCACACACACACACACACGTGCATGGACAACGAATGGGCGTGCACACTGATTCACGTCGGTAGACGCTTTCTCATGCACACGCGACCGAGGACGATCAAATTCAAGGATGATTCTGTTCCGTTTATCGATCGGCAAATAAGTAATCGAAGCTTCAAACGTCTTGGCCGTGGTGTGGCGTTTTGGCCAGATCTTTCGGTTGAGTGACAATAGCAAAGACTAAGTGGGGTGAGCTGCTTCTATCAAGGACAAGAACAATACTTCATTTTTTCCCACTCTGAGGAAAATAAACGATATGAAATAAAATCAGATAAAGCCACGCTCGTCGCAGCACGACGCGCGTCTGATGAAAACGAAACTACAAGCCTTTGAACTTTTATCGAGCATTTCTTTACTGAATAAAAAGCAGGGTACTTTCTCTGGAACCTTAGGGCCATATTGTGTGTTTCTCTCTTTTCACAGCAGTGTGTCTCTTTCCCCCCCTGCTGTGTATCGACTCGCCAGAAAAAAAGAGACTGAAAACGCTGCTGTTACTAGTCGTGCGAATGAAGAGTTTTGTCACTGCTGCAGGATCCCTCCAGAGTCCTGTAGCATTACCACGTAATAGGTAGAGATGGGGAAAAAGCCTAGATTTTTGCTACCGCTAAACCCCTTATGACTTAACTTCTTTGCCTTTTTAAACTATTACGTTGTTAAAAAAAATCAATAGTTAAAATGGGCAGTCTTCAAGCTCACAACGTGTCAATAGATTGGCACGTTGAACTATGCCAAAAGGAGAATAGTAAAAAAGGGTTAAGGGGTTTGGGATAAGGGGTTTAGTGAGTGATGTAAATGGAGCCCTATATGCTTTTTCCTTTCTTTTCTATTGAAATTCCTAAAATACGGGGTCGTATAAACAGTGTGCCTGACTTGTTTTTAATGTGTTTTTTTTTATCTATATATTCTCACATCTTTTTGTGACAGACAGACAGACAGACAGACAGACAGACAGACAGACAGACAGACAGACAGACAGACAGACAGACAGACAGACAGACAGACAGACAGACAGACAGACAGACAGACAGGCCACATCCCTTACAGAATGGGCATCAGAGAGTGTACTCTGTACTTTGCTGGAACCCATGATTGTAGTGGTGCTACATGGCATTATTATAATCTTGTTTCACAATTGTGTCTTGACATTGTTGAGTTATTTTTGCTGTGTGGATTCATTCTGAATCACATACATCTTTATTTGGAACTGGGTGTCGCGTAGAGGCCAAAAAACAATGATTCCAGCGAGAGTGAAAGGTTTTATTTGTGATTTTACGTCAGATGTCAGTTGACCGTTGGTTATTTCTGGTGTTCTTTTCCGGCGCTGTGACTGGTGGGAAACAAATTACACTCAACCACATGTGTACGCCAGTGTTGCCAACTTGGTGCATTTGTCACTATAGCTTTTTTTAAGACCCCCCTAGCGCCAAAATTAGTGGAAAAACTCCTGGCGGAAATTGGCTGGTGAGTTGGGGTGAACTTGATTGTCAGGCATCAGAGATAAAACCCTCATTTTTTGCCATTTTTTCTCCTATGACAGTGGTTTTCAACCAGTGGTCCCCAGACTAAATGATGGACAGTTGGTTAACCAGATGTTTGAGAGGGTAAAAATGAAACCAGATGTTTGAGAGGGTAAAAATGAAACCAAATGGACCCTTGCGGGTCCATTTGGTTTCATTTTTACGCTCTCAAGATTTAAAACATTCATCATGTGAATCAGCCGAAGTCAACACAACTAGAGAATGTAGAAGATTCCCTTCCAGGCAAGCATCTACATGCACATTCTAGTGCATTTTGCAAGTGCCACATTCTAGTGCATTTTGCAAGTGCCACATTCTAGTGCATTTTGGATTTTGGCAGTTGGCAACGATGGTGTACGCAGACTAGAACACATGTCAGTTTTGCAGACCTGTGGGGACATTGCATGAACACATGCATTCCATCTCCTGTTACTGCAACCCCAACTTCTGGGGCTGCAGTAACGTTGGTGTTTCCAATTGGATAAAAATCCAATTGGAGACACCAACGGTGTTCCCACTTTATAGACATAACGTGTGTCTCCATCCAAACCGGTTACTGTCCAAAATGTTCTCACGCGGAAACTTGTGTCTGGGCAACAAGCACAAAGGCCTGGGGAGATAATGGAAGCACAGAAAATTGTTGCTGGCTTATTGACTGTGACTCTTCATCCGAATCAAATGCAGTCAGGTGTGTGTGTGTGTGTGTGTGTGTGTGTGTGTGTGTGTGTGTGTGTGTGTGTGTGTGTGTGTGTGTGTGTGTGTGTGTGTGTGTGTGTGTGTGTGTGTGTGTGTGTGTGTGTGTGTGACAGAGAGAGAGAGAGAGAGAGAGAGAGAGAGAGAGAGAGAGAGAGAGAGAGAGAGAGAGAGAGAGAGAGAGAGAGAGATCATTATCTTTCCACAGGGTCTGTGTTTGTCCCTGAGTTCCTGAAGAGATTGGATGCTCTATCTGATCTTTCAATCAATATTTTATTTTATTTTTCTATTTTTTCTTTTTGTTCCTGACATGTCTAAATAATCAACTAAACTTTGCTCTGGCCCATAAATACCCCTTTCCCTTTTAGAAGACTTTTTTTTATAAGAACAGAATGGTGACTGCATGCTGCTTTAGCTTCGAAAACAGCGTTTGATACAGTATGATAGTGGATGATGCACATCCATGCATGAACGAATTACCCCACACCCTCTTCTACTTGCCCCCCTTCCATTTCCCCCAAGATTGGGACTATAATATGGACAGATTGTGCATGTTCCGATATAACGTATACCCTAAACCGCACGGCTATGTGCTTCAATAGGACCCACACACAAACAGTTGTACTGAGCTCTGCTCTGAATCCTAAGCAGGTTTATCTTAGCCACGGCGCTATGCCTCCAGGGAGTCCTCAGCCAAAGGACAGTTATACAGTAGGAAACATCTGTCTTCTCTGTTACTGTTGAGAGTTTACAGATTAGTAGAGATTAGTATTCTCCCAGAGTTACATTTTAAAGAGTAGATCGGGAGCCCAGAATAGAAATGTTATCAAATGGAGGTACATGACTCACAATGTGGCACAAAGCGTTGCATTGTAGATCTGCTGTTCTCACTAGTTTGGGAACCAAGGGAAATTTAAGTCTAATTTCTTAACGGGGTCTCCTTAAAATTCAAAAAGTCACTGTCCTACAGTACTACTTGTTTTTAGACAACTATACTGTACAATCTTGTACAGAAGACTCAGGTTCTAATAAAACAGAGAGGATGCATTTAGAACAGGTAAACATTGCAGGTGAGAATATTGTGAAACACATGCACATCACACATGAATTACTAACTAGTATTAATTAATGACCAGTTCAGACCAGGTCCTGTTTTCAACTACAGAATGTTCACACTTTTTAATTCATTTTTATTTTACTTTTTGTTCAGGCCCATAGATTCCATCAGTGAGGAACTGTTTTGGTGTCTGCAGGTAGCATTGATGTGTTCCTCCATGTTTTGTGTTCTCTGCCTCAACATTGTAGCCATGTAGATCTTCTCACAAGGGAGATAATTGAGTATTAGACTAGCATATTTGTTCTTATTTGTTTGATGTTTAACAATCCAGTTTTGTGAGTGTTGTGGATTGAGAAGTGCGGTGACGGGTTCTTTGTGGTGTAGTCCAGAATTGGTCTGATTTTTTTTTTCCATGTTTTTTTTTTAATAAGATCTGTAGCAGCACATTTTCTCTGCTTTGAAGTAGTTTGTTTTGGTGGCATCGTGGTCTTATACCAGTCAATTGGTGATAGTAAACTTTATCCACTGTTTTAGGCTGGGTGTGTCTCAGTGAATTGCATAAACATCTCCTCAGTGGTGAAAGTGGGGAGGAGCACACAGGAGCACAGTTCCGGTAAGACTTTAGCCCCCAGAGCAAAATAAATGTTATATTAAATAACCTGCCACGTTCGTGATCTCACTGCATCTCCTGACAGTGCGCACGGCCAGGGCCATAATGTATAGACAAAGTTACGCAAACTGTTCACTTCATGAGGCCAGTGCAATGGCAGCTCTTCTATTGATAATTGGGACAACAAATATGGACAAGTCCTGGACTGGAAGTCGGCAGAAATGCAGTTGATTCAGGGCAGGCAACAGCCCAGCTTTACTAATCGTAAATCCTTTTATTTTAGATTGTTTTGTTCTAATAGTGCAATATAAACCCAGTATTTTAACACCAGTTTGTCTCTCCCTATTCAGGCTGCATGAACATATAGTTTCTGAGTTTCTGACCCATCATTGTCGCAACCCACAAACGCTCAACTCAACACTCAATTCTGATAGCTCCAGCAAGAACTCTAAACCACTTTCACCACTGCATCTCCTTTGATCATGACTGTCCATAAAGCTGCTACAGTAACACATTGTTGAGTGAAACTATTATCTTTTGGACAGACGTTTTGTGAAACGCAGCTCCTACAGTTTCTCCAGAGTAGGTCTGATGTGTCTCTCTTGCCGTGCTGTGCTGTTTGCCTCGTGAATTAACGTGGTGAAAAAAACGTGTGGTGATACTGTACATGTGGGCTTGTGTTCCGACGTGCTTCGTGTTTGAAACGCACGTGCACTGGTGGCACGTGCTCAACACTTGGTGGAATATACCAAAAGGTTAGGTGAAACAGTTGGTGACTGAAACACATTAAATGGAGGCGCTCAGATTATTCAGGTGTTTACCAACCTGACTTGTGTTTGGGGAGGTTGAAAACGTTAACATAGATTCAGACTTTTAATGCCCCCCCCCCCACACACACACATGCACGCACGCACGCACGCACGCACGCGCACGCACACCACACACACACACACACACACACACACACACACACACACACACACACACACACACATTTTAAAATATACTTTCTTTCACACTAAGCATCAAGCATAATATGGAGATCTGATGCATAGTATCCATCCTCACTCAGCAGTGAAATCAGCAAACTGTGTTTTGCTATAATGCAACTCGAATCTAACTGCTTCTTCTGCACTAGTACAGAACTTTCTACAGTTTGTAGTAAAGGGTATTGAGGATACAAATGTTTAATTCCTGAACGTGATCAGATATAGACAGAGTTTACTCACACACTTGAATATATTCATATTATACAATGTTTGGGGGCTAAAATGGCTACTATGTATGTATGGTGACTCCCCAAATAAAATGTTATTACTACCATGTTTTCATGAAGCCTGCAGTGATTCTAGTGTCTGACCCACTGGAACAACTGGGATTCTCTGTGGTGTTATTAAAAAAAGTCAAGTGTTTTACTGTACACAGGGAAGACTCCTCACCTCACTAAAGCCTGCGAGTCACACTGGCAGCACAAAAAAGAGACTTTCTATACTTGCAATGTCAGGGGTTTTCAACCGGTGGTTCGGGGACCACCAGTGGTCTCCAAAAGGATTCCAAGTGGTCCCCAGCTAAATGATGGACAGTTAACCAAAATTTGGTAACCAAATGGAGCCATATAATGTAGATTTATCACTCTGTTAAATTCTATTTAAACATCGGAAGAACTGCTATTTAGACCAATGTTTTGCCAGATTTAGACCAATGTTTTGCCAGATCTCTCCTAAGTTGTGGACAAAAACTTGAAAATCCTTTGTTTTTGGGTCCCAGCTTCCGCAAGCCGAATATGAGGTGTTGCATTAGTTTAATTTACTGTGACTTAATTTACTTTAATTTACTGTGACTTGCAGGCTTGGGGGTTTGCTGAGCGACAATGTTTGTGACTCCAGTGCAGTAGTTCAGTGCCTATCCTAAATGTGAGGTTGTAGTGCCTCGACTATGAATTCTATTTTGCAATAAACTATTTTGACTTGCTGTCTGACTCCATGTGTCCTGTGTGTGTGCTTTTCCTTTCACGCCTGCTGTGGCGATTGCCTTGTTCGTGCGAGGAAAGAGAGAGGTTCCAGGTGGCTGCAGTGATGACAGAGAGAGAGATGTGGACGGATGAAATGGAGATGATTGTTGCAGGGGAGGCTAAAGAGAATGCAGAGAACAGATAGTCATAGTCCTATAGTCAATAAATCCTATAGGAATCCGATAGAAAAGTCCTATCAGATTTTGGAACAAATCCTATTGGGAATCCAATCCAATATGAATCCAATAGGATTCCAATAAGAATCCATGTGTCTTGGAGAATAGCCTAGAGCAGGGGTTTTCAACCTTTTTGATGCCAGGGCCCACCATTTATTCAGAATTTGAGCCACGGACCACCACTTGAGAACATTTTACCCCCACAGACCCCAAAACTAAAGATTTCTTTTGCTTTTATCCATCTTCTAGTTGTGTAGACTTGGGGCTAATTCAGATGATGAATATTTTAACTCTTGAGAGCGTAAAAATGAAACCAAATGGACCCGCAAGGGTCCATTTGGTTTCATTTTTTACGCTCTCAAGAGTTACATCTGTTTAACCAACTTTGCTGGGGACCACCTGGAACTCCCTCAGGGACCACTGGTGGTCCCCGGACCACCTGTTGAAAACCCCTGGCCTAAAAGTTTCAAATTAAGACTTCAGTGGTTCCACACAGGCCAGTGACTCTTGACATTGATAGATCTTCTCTGCTAGTATCTCAGACTCAGTCAGTCTACAGTTCATTTCACTTTGGAGCACAAAGCATTGGTCTGTGCCCCAACATGGAGTGCAGCCCAATGCACTGATAATAATGGCTCTCTGTGATAAAAGCATGCAATGCATTTTTAATGACACCACTTCCCACGGATACGTGACTGGGCTACACTATTACACTATTTTACACAGGAGAACGTTGAAGAGCATTGTGCGAAAGGTTCTGCGAGAAGGTACAGCAACGATAAACACACTCCCGACGGCTTCACGTTCGTTTCTTGATTATCTAGCACAGGGGTTTTCAACCTTTTTCATCCGAGGGACCACCATTTTTTCAGGATTTGAGCCACGGACCACCATTTGTATATCATCATTTCTTCCTGTGATATACAGTATGTAAGCCTGTGTGTGTGTGTGTGTGTGTGTGTGTGTGTGTGTGTGTGTGTGTGTGTGTGTGTGTGTGTGTGTGTGTGTGTGTGTGTGTGTGTGTGTGTGTGTGTGTGTGTGTGCAGGTTAGGAAGGAGTGTGAAATACATGACAATCTGTTCACTCGTCAACAACATTAGATGATATGAGTCCATTGTTCACTAGCCTCGACACCCAGGCTTTCATTTTCGTTCGCCTTGCGCGAAAACGGAAAGCCTGGACTAACGCACGTTGGAAAGTGGCCTTCAAGTGGGAGTGAACCTTCCGGGGTGGGCGTTGCTCTAAATAATGTGACGTAGAACAGCAGTGGACGGGCGCGGGAGGGGCCGGGGATGACAACACGTTAGTGAGATCAAATCAGAGCGCAGCACTTCCGCCGTGTGGATCCCACGACACCCCTGCCCCCCAAGGCCAAAATCATTGAGGGTTAGAATTGTTCACTGCTGTTTGGTTGTTGTTTATGTGAACCAAATGGACCCACTAGTGTCCATTTGGTTCACAGTCATAGCCGTGGGAAGGGGGGGGGGGGGGGGGGGGGGTGCTTCGGGTGCTATAGCACCCCCAGTGGTCAGGGGGGGGATTTTCCATTTATTTCCTTTTTTTATCGGGGGAAAAAAAAATCTATCTATCTATCTATCTATCTATCTATCTATCTATCTATCTATCTATCTATCTATCTATCTATCTATCTATCTATCTATCTATCTACCGGTATATATATATATATATATATATATATATATATATATATATATATATATATATATATATATATATATTTATATATATATATATATATATATATATATATATATATAATTGTTGTAACTCAAATAAAATGACTCAAATAATTAAAAAAAAAAAAAAAATGTTTTGCATGATGTGCATGTTGTTGTTGGTTATTTGCAAGGGAATAGTAAGCCTACAATATTTTCAAAATACACGCATTTTGAATCACTTCACGTCACGGGGGTACCGCGCAGAGCCTTGGAAATACACAGAGTTACGCCAACTCCGTTCACTTCATGGGGCCAGTCCATCTACATAGACTTCTGTTGGATAGTGACATGAATAGTGACAGCCGGAAGTTACTGAATGCATTGGAATCTATGGGCTCGCGCGAGTACATGACCACGTGACCAGGCTGTTTTCTGACCCCTCAATGGCGCAACTCTTCTACTAGATGGCTCTGGTACCGCGGTGCATGCTGGACAGGCGCATTTCTATGGGGAGAGAAATGTGTCAATATTATCTTCACAGAAATGCGTTCATACGAACGCGTTTTGAAGTTGTACAAATCCTTTACGATATTTGACAAAAGTCTTTTCACGATTTGCAATAGTCTTTTCACGATTTGCAAAAGATTTTTGTATTTTTACAAAAAAATATTAGATTTGTGTGTGTGTTAATCCTTGAAAAACATTTGTAAACCCTCAATTCTGCTTGTGAATTCTAAAAAAACACGTGTGATTCCCTTTTCTTTTTGAATAATTTTGACCCAAACATCATGCTCGTTTATGATAATTTTCACAAATGAATTGTAATTGTTCTGCGATTTACTAGTTTGTATCCAAGATTTACAAAAGTGTCTTCCAGATCTTCAAATGTTTCTCGCTGATTCACAAACTAAATTCCATGTTTGACAAGTATCTCTTTGCGTTTCACAAATGTGTTTTGTATATTTACAAAAAAATATAAGATTTGTGTGTGTGTTAAATCTTGAAAAACATTTGTAATTCCTCAATTCTGCTTGTGAATTTTAATAAAGTATTTGTCATTCTCTTTTCTTGTTGAATAATTTTGACACAGATGTCATGCTTTTTCATCGTGATTTTCACAAATGTAATGTTGTATCCACAAAAGAAATCTTGCAAAAAAAAAGTATAATTACAGGCACTTTCATCATCAAATATGTGTAAAGCTTCAACTCTGTGTGTTGCCACCAGGTGGCAACCATGCATTTGTGAGCAAATCCTATTCTTTTGTGAACCCCATTAAGACACAAACACGCCAAGCGCGCTGTGAATTTTGTGTCAAAAAGATTGATTGGCTGCCTCGTTTCTAGGCTACCTCTAGGCCAATGGGAGACTTGCCATAACACCCATCGTCTGAAAGTCATAATGGCGGCGCCTTGGAAATAGACAGAGTTACGCCAACTCTGTTCACTTCATGGGGCCAGTACATCTACATAGACTTCTGTTGGATAGTGACATTAATAGTGACAGCCGGAAGTTGCTGAATGCATTGAAGCCTATGGGCTCGCGCGAGTACGTGAGCCACGTGACCAGGCTGCTTTCTGACCCCTCAATGTCGCAACTCTTCTACTAGATGGCTCTGTACTCTGTACAGATGGCTGTATAGATGGCTCTGTACATGGGGACAACAAACAGGGACGAGTGAGAGTCAGGCAACAGCCCAAGTTTATTAGAGATAGTTTTACATTAAACAGCATAAGTACAATACTTTAGAAGCGAAAATAGCGCTTATTTGCGCCACCCTCGTTGAAATCAATGTTTTTCCAACTCTAGTTTGTCCTTATTTGGGCTGCATTAGCGGCGGCTCGAGCGCTCAGTTTCTTGCCCCCCGCAATGTCGCAAGTCTGGCTGCTCTGGCACCGTCTCTCCCTCGTTTCCGCTTCCGGCTCCGCTTGGTTCATTGGCGGGTGCCGCTCATAACCGCTGCAACTTTCAGACATGGCAGGACAAGGAGGAAAACCACCACAGGAGGGTCCACCGCCTTCATTAGTAAGTAAACTCGCTTGAAAATGCGTTTTTTATAATAATATTAGTAAAGATAGAAAGGTACGACATTAACTTTCATGCACTGTAAGTAAGGATGCATATCTGCAACCTGCTCAGTGTCTACTGTCTACTACTTGGTGGTCCTTCAATTTTTTAGGCCAACGTCAGGTTCAAACTTTATTGTCTCATACACGTTAGATATCGTTTTGAAAGCTAATTTAGAACGAAGAAAATCAAGCCGCTTGATGATTGTTCAAACTTAAAACAGCCATGGCGTGGGCTGCTCGATTTGGAACTGCGTGGTCAGGGGCATCATGGCGAACAGAGGCGGAGTGTTTGCACGCTGGAAAGGTGCAAGAAATTACATGTTAAGAACGTGGCGAAAATGGACAATCTACAAGCTATCTTCACGGCCCGACCACCTTGTTTGGGCCAGAATCATCAGTGGAGCAAACTAAGCAAATCTTCTGTATTTTCTTGCATCGAAAAGCGTTAATGTGGAAGCGTCAATGTGTCGGTTGTCTGAAAAGTTTGATCGAGGTTAAAGGGGAATTCCACCCATTTTCAACAGTGAAGAAAATCATTCGTGAAAACTTTTGGGAAATATTACTTCGCGCAATTTATGAAAATCAAGAATTAAATCGTTACCAATAAACGTTTTTACGTGTTTCTAATGTTGTCCAATAACGTATACTAAAATCTTATAGGAAACCTCATTAAAAACGGGTCAAAGTCGGGTTACTAGTCCCAACAGGCAAAACAAAATGTCGTTAGTCAGCACATTTGAGCCAAGTGTTATGGCCGTTTTCAGTCCAGTGACCCCCCTTTTCTTTAAACCTGTGGTTTTCAACATTTTTCATTCCAGGGCCCACTATTTATTCAGAATTCGAGCAGCAGACCACCATTTCAGGACATTTTAGCCCCACAGACCCCAAAACTATAGATTTCTTTTGTTTTTTCTCCAGGGTGGATTTGGGAAACAAAACAGTCCAACATACAGATCAAAATGACCATTAATCTTCTACATTCTCTAGTTGTGTAGACTAAGTTGGGCTAATTCACATGATGAATATTTTGACTCTTAAGAGTGTAAACATGAAGCCAAATGGACCCGCAAGGTTTCATTTGGTTTCATGTTTACTCTCTCAAAGAGTTACACATGGTTAACCAACTTTACATCATTTAGCCTGGGGACCACCTGGAATCCTCTCAGGGACCACTGGTGGTCCCCGGACCACCTGTTGAAAACCCCTCCCTTAAACTAAACTCTAAACTTAAACTAGTGCTTGGAATGGATTCAGCATGAAAACATTCTAGTTAAATATGCTACATAATGCATGATGACATTTTGCTTGCTATAATTTGACTAGTACCCTGACTTTGACCTGTTATTATTATTCATGGGGTTTCCCACAGGAGTTGAATTAACATTTTAGTACATGTTATTAGACACTATTAGAAACTCGTTGAAGAAATGTATTTAACAATTTAGTTCCCATATTGGGAACTTAGTATCTGAAATGCCCATATGCCTGGCCAGTACTGTAGGCCTATCAGTTGTTAATAAAATGAGAGAATGGTGATCCCTAGGTGGAGTCTTAAAAAGGGACTCGAGGTGGTGTTCTGAATCAGTTCAACATTCAACCCCTGGCCTAAACATCTTGGGGACCATGCCATTAGGCTAGATAACACTCACACACAGTGTAGCCAGTTTGAGTCATGCTTATGTAATTGTTAAATGTGTTCTTGGTGATTGTCATAGCGCGTGAGAAGGCTTTTTTTTAAACACAGGAATGCATGAGAGTTTAATCGATGACGCATAAAAATGATTGTGATAAAATGTTTTCTAAATTCTAGATGGAAACAATTACACATCAGGGGTTGACACTAAGGTCTCTGAGGCACTTGCCCATCGAGCAAGTGCATGTCAGGTTCTACTTGCCCTCAGGTCATGGTCACTCGCCCCCCCAAAAATATATTGTAAATTTTGCATTTAAGTTTACTTCCTACTTGGGTGCTTTAAACCAGGGGTTTTTAACAGGCGGTCCGGAGACCACCAGTGGTCCCTGAGAGGGTTCCAGGTGGTCCCCAGCTAAGTTGGTTAACCAGATGTAACTCTTGAGTGTAAACATGAAACCAAATGGACCCTTGCGGGTCCATTTGGTTTCATTTTTACACTTCCCCGATCGGGCAACCAGGTAGCAGTCTTCACTTGCCCCACTTTTTTTTTTTTTTTTTTTTTTTTTTTTTTAAACTTGCGAGCAAGCAGGCAAGTGTTAGTGTCAAGCCCTGCACATAAAAAGCAACGTCAAAACATTTGGCCTATGCATGTGCACTCGCATGGCATCAAAATATGAACCAGATAAACTGAAAACAAAAAAAATCAAGAATCATCAAAAGCAACTTCAACTTCTCGAAGATTCTTCGAGAAGTTGAACAGTTCAATAGAACTTTTGATGGAGAAACATTTATGAATGTTAAGCCTCTACCTCCTAAATATATTAGCCATTTCTGTTATCTGTTTATGGAATCAGTGTATCAGTGTACATATAGACGCACACCATCTATACTTGCAAGCAACTTATTATTGAGGCAACGTTTCAAGCATCTGATTCTTGAAGGGCATTGGCCGAAACGTTGCCTCAATAAAAAGTTATTTGCAAGTATAGACTGTGTAGGGGGCCTCTATATGTGCACTGGTACATTGATCCTGTTTCAAGCTTGTGCCTACGCACCTGTCCCAAAGACTCTCAGGTGTGCATTAGAGTTTGTTGCCTACCATAACCATATCTGTTGGTTATAAAAGTGTGTTAACATTTGGATGAGCAATATTCTCATATTGGTATTCATTTACATTTTTAATATGAATTCTTTTTTTCATTTCAGAAGGAGGTGGAGACGATGGCACAATCATTATTGGCAGCCTTAAGAAGGTCCCAGCAAGGTCCCGCTGCTCAAAATGGGCACACAACCACACACCCCGCTACCCCTACACGGTAAACATTTATTTCTAATTGCATTCAAATGTGTTATGGAGTGGTATAGCTTAGAGTTCACTAGAATGAGTTGGAATGATGTATCATTATCAATAGTAAATGTCAATAATTACTTTTTATTTCAAACGATGACATTGCTGCTGCTAATGGATGAATAATTACTAATCTCTATCATTTAATTACCACATCATTTCATGGAACAAAATGACTTGCTCCCTTTTGAAATGAACTAACATATCTGCATTTGACATAATACATTGATTATCCTTTATATATAATATACATACAATACTACATTACTAAAATTGTTTTTCCAAACTTTTCACTGTGGTGACTTGGAAAATCAGTGAGATGTCCGGTATGACCTCTACAACACCAATACCTGTACCGGTGGCTGCACAGGTGAACCAAAAGTTAAAGAGGTAAAACATAACTGAAGACAATGGCAACTTCAGACCTGTAGTAGGATCATATCAGACCCTTTCTGTGACCGATCATGGAAGGGTCCGATACGACTACTACTGGCCATCAGTATGAGTATTCATGTTTTTTTTTTTCCCAATTCTGTTTGTCTTAACCTTTCTTCTTTTTTTTTTTATAGGCAGTTCTCAAGTCAGACTATTCAGTCGCTTTCAGAGATGAAGCGAGGAAGAAACCGCTTTACCAAATCTGCAAGTGTTCCTGTCAAGACCATTGACATCCCAATCTGTGTTCTGCCAAGACCTACAGGTGTTACTCCCAAACCTGCCATAGAGCTGGAATTGGCCCAGGCTGGTTTGGGAAAAAGGATTGTGGCCATTCCTGAAGATGGGAAACACACAGAGGTCTGTCATCTTCATAGACCTATGCATTTTGTATCTTGACTGTTTTTAGTTCTATGATGCAACTAACTCTTGGCCATTGCTGCAGCATATGCAGCATATGTACTCAATTTACACAATCTTGGCTTCCAGCTCTTAAAACCCACCACCCATCTGCCAGGGCTTGAAGTTCTCAGTCCTGAGGATTTCTGGGGGGGGGGGGGGGGGGGGGGGGGGGGGCGGGCTCATGTAAAGCTCTGTATTTAAAGTGTCTGCTAAATTGTAAACTCAAATCTCTTCAGATACAGTCGCTCATTGAAGAGGAGTTCCTCAAACTTCGACCCCTCCAGGGAAGGTGGCTGCTTCACAAGGGCTCAGGTATTTTTATTCTTAATTCAGTCTCATGTAATCCTATAACTTGAGCAGTCCACAATAAAATGATTGGGGGGGGGGGGGGATGGTGTACAGTAGAATCTGTTTAGGGCAGGGTGGTTTCATTCTGCTGCCACCAGCTGGTGAAGTCTGGTTATCTCAACCTGGGGGTCATGAAGTTACGAGAAATGGCCAAAGCATTTTCGGGGATCCTTAGCCTTGGATTAGAGCATTAATGAGGAGGTAGTACACAGAGCACTGGAAAGTTCATTTATACAATAAATGGGATCATACTGATGTGATTTGTTTAGGAGGCAGTGGCCAACGGAAACTGGGGCAGGTCCTCATGGACCCAAAGGGAGGCTATACAGAAAAGATCCTGCGTAAAGCATCAAACAACGGTAAAATCACTCTGTTCCTGGTCCCTCTGCAAGAGGAGCTGGACACCAGTCCACTTCCCTTTGATGCACCAGAGTTTGACGGCATGCCACAAGTCCCATGCATCACCTGTGGAACAACTATGCCGTTACAAATGATGCAGCTACACACAGAGCAGTGTAGACCAGGACCAAAGGTGATTTTTTTTTTCTTTTTTCCTCCCTTGATCCAAGTCAATGATAAAACATGTTGACTGTTTTATGCTGCAATATATGCACGAAAAGTACAATCTGAGTTAAAATGTAACAAATACAGGAGCAGAGTGTGGTGGTCCTAGAGGATGACTCCGCCAAGTCAGAGCCAGAAGACCTTGACTCTGAAGAGCAAGGAGTAAGTACTAATGAGCGTACGTGTGTGACAAATTGACAGGTCCCGTTTGAAGAGCCATGCCAGGGATCCCCATAAGAGATTATTATGGTTCCTGCAGAAATTCTCAGCCCACTTAATTTCATGGACCCAGTTTTGTATGCATTAGGCTACAGTCCATTTAATGGCATTTCTATTTGTGAGGGCCCCAATTTATCCATGAAAGTACATGATAAAATGTGTTGCTCTGGTCCTGGTTAAGCAAAATTTTAAAATATCTAAACACTAATAAGCTATTGTGCAAAAGAGCAATTACACATGCATGTATTAAATACATTTGGTTTCGTCAGACTTGCAGACCCATAAGGTTCAATTTGTTTCTATTATATCAAACATGTAGGGTGCTTTGTCTACAGATGAAACAAATATCATTTAGCACAACTGCAAGCAAATGATATGTATATATCAAGCTCATTGAACACGTAGGGCAAGATGTTTAGTAAGTTTCTGTCAACATTCTTTCAGGCGTGCCCTATATGCCAACGTGAGTTTCCCATTTCTTGTCTCGAGAGACATGCCAGTGTTTGTGCAGAAATGTAAGTGTTTAAATTATATTTTACCTAGCATATGAAGAAGTTTAACTTTGATCAAGTCGACTTAACTGTACAGTAAAAGGGGGTGATTGGATAGCCAATATTGTACAGAATTGTGTTGCAGATGCGTACAGATTTGTTGGTGACATTGTTATGTTCATGTTAAAGATCCTTCTACAACCCCATGATGGACACAGAGGTCCCAGGCCCGTCATCTTCTTCAGCAGCCCCCGGCCCGTCATCTTCTTCAGCAGCCCCCTGTTCTTCAGCTGCAGCTTCGGCTGAAGTTTCTGCACCAGTAGCAGCTGGTAAGAGGGCAACATTTTTGTGGAGTGAATGCCAAATTTTTCTTCACCTCATGAATGTCCGTTCTACGCATTAATTTTACATTATTTGTCCCTCAGAAGGCTGGAAAATGGCAGAAACCCCTCAAGAAGCCATGCGGCTATATATTGAGGATCTTCAAAGAGGCGGAAGTAACCAACCAGACCTCCTGCTAGCACTAAACGCGAAAGACGACGATGAGGAGCGGGACAGCTGTCTCATCTCTTTTTACAAAGATGTCCGGGACAAGAGGAGGTGGACTGCACAATTCAAGTGCCGTATTATAGGTATTGGTTGAACGATGCAATTTCACTTGCAATTTTTGTGGAAAGTCCAAGGATAATTTCTCTAATGCTTTGATAATCATTGGGTGATCTATTCTGTATGGCACAAATGACACTTTAAAGGACCACTTGTCCACTTCAACTTATCTGCATGTAAAAGCTTCTCAATAATGTACATTAGAAAATACCACTTGAAGGAAAAAGTGGTACAATCATGTACATTATTGATCCGTTATGACGCCTTTAATTTTAACCCCATAGAATGATTTTCAAGGTGTAGAATTCTTTTAAGTAATTAAACTTGGCTGCCCTATTATGCAGGTCCATCTCAATGAATTAGAATATTGTGGATCATCAGTGTGGCTTTGGCTCTGTGAGCAGGTGGTAAATGCTGCTGGAAAAGGATTGCTATAAATCGATATAAAGCTTGTCAATGGACAAAACCGCACAGTGCTGTAAAATATGTTGGATTGTATTGAGACTGGATGTGATTTGGGCCATGTTATCAGCTGGTGGTGTTCCACTGACAGTGAAAATGTAACAATGGTTTCAATATGGCCATCCTTTTAGCGGACATTTTGCTTCAGTACGTTGAAAGGCTTCATGGAGATGCCATTTTTCCTTTCCAGTTCCATTTTGCACCTGCCCACAGAGCCAAAACTACTGGTAACTGGGTACAATGGTATTACTGTGCTTAGCTGAGCAGCCAACTGTCCTGACCTAAACCCCACAGAATCTGGATTGTATTGTCAAGAGAAAGTTGTAACACCTACAGTATGAACAATACAAATTAATTCACTGCTGTTATCAAAGCAAAACTGGGCCTCCATGATTCTTCAACGGTTTTACAAGAGTTTTAAATATTTAATGAACAATGTCATTTGAATGAGAATATGAGGTTTCATGTTTTGGGTTATATTATGGAAGAAAATTAACTTAATTAACCGTCTACCTGTTTTCTTGCAGGGGATGCTGCTGTTGGGGTGGGGGTTGCAAGACATGTACTGTCGTCAGCTGTCTCAAAGTTGAAGCTTGGTTTTCAACTAAACTTGGGTATGTATTTCATTGGCACATTTTAACCCTAGAACACTTGACTATTTTTTGTTACACTATTATTTTATTCGACGTACCGGTATATTCCAGAAATATTATCTAAATATAATTAAGTACAGCAATACATGGCAACTTGATGCCATGTATTGGCATCAAGTTGAGGCGGCGGGAGGGGGTCTATGAAAAGTGCATATTAAAATATTCACCCAAAAAGAGCAATTATTGTAAAAGAGGAAATAAAGATGATTATTTCACCTTTATATTCTATTTTGTTCACAAAATATTACTAAACTGGTAAATTCACACTAACACCTGCCTGGAGGGGTTAAACAAACCTACATTCTATGGTGTTACTGACCCGCCTCAGACATCATTATGGAAAGTGCAAAAATATTGTCTGGGTGAAGATCACCCATGTTCAGTGTTCTGGGGTTATATGATAAGAACTATGGGCTTAAATGACATGGAAACCAGTCTGAACAATATTTTGTCTGTATTGTTCAGGAAATGCACCCGTGACTACCTTGTTTGAGGGACAGACGGACCACTTCATCCCATCTCTGTCCACTGCCGTGGTCGACAGTGACCTATTTATAATGGCCGGAAGGGTGATGGGTCACTCCATAATTCATGGTGGTCCTGCAGTATCGGGGCTTAGTCGTGCAGTCGTGGGCGCCCTAATGGGGAATACAGAACTGGCAATGTCCAAGCTCTGCCTGGAAGACGTTCCAGAAGTGGAACATAGAGAAACTATGTCTCTGGTGAGTCAATATGTTGTACAATGCGTATGAGTTCACAATCACATTCTCTGCACTAAGGCTAACTGGACAAATGCGTGTACAAACATAACAATATCCTTTTTTTTAAACATTTTCTCTTTGGGAGAAGGAAGATCCAAGTCAATGATAAGTGAGGGAAATGATGCAGTTAAAATGAATCAGATCCACATTGTGTATGTTAATGATACTTGTTTCAGTTGCTGGAGGAGGAGAAGTGGAGCGAAGAAGAGACTGAACGAGTACACAAACTGTGTAGGAAGTGGTTTTGCCCGGTACCAACTAAGGAGGCCAACAGGCTGTTATTGTTCCAGCAGCTGCTCTATCATGCCGTATGTATCTTTTTGTTTTGTGTAGATCCCTTGCCATGATATCATCCCACTGAAATAAGACAAAGTTCCAGTGATTATAAATTGATTGAAAATGTACTCCTTATTGACTCTTTTGGTACATAAACAAATGCAAAGCTGGTTCAGACACTATAGAGTTTTACCAAAACTTGTGTAGTTATATTTTCATAAACTGGACGTGCTTAAGAACATACTACAAATTAGACCTTACAGAAAGGCATAATTTCCAATATGACAGGTTTATAGCTCTTATAAACGACTATACTGGGTAACTCAATTGAAATAATATATACATTTTTCACCTGTTTGTACCTGCTTATGAACAAAAGATTAAAGTTGCTGCCTAGAATTATCTCTTCTATCGTTTAATAATAATCATTGTACCATAATCTAATCATGGCCTATATACTATAACCTAATTTATAATTTCAGGTGCTTGGCAGGACAACTGCTCAAATTAGGGACCTGAGAAGAGGTTTGAAGGACACCGGGATTATGCCCCTACTCGTCGGACGGCCAGATGTTGCTCCGCTTGTATTCCCTCCAGAGTCTGCAGTGACCCTCACTCCAGAAGTAAGTTGACAATCGACTGATCACTAATATTCTACGTTGGCTGTCCCTGCCAGCATGCTTTCTCGTCTAGAGCACAAATTCTCAACCTGAGTGCCTCGAGTCCTGGGGGCCCTTGAAATTAATTTAGGGGATTCCTAAAGAAAAGAAATTGAAGCCATTTCTATCTGGGAAAATCTTTATTATCTCATGTTTATGTATACTGGGAGGAAGCTTCACAGTATACTTAAAGCGCTGTAACACTTGCTGCTACTGTGTTGTTCCTTCACGTGTGCACACACACTTTATAAATCTATAGACAACGGACCTATCATGGTCCATTGTCTTGCCACCACCCCCTCGCAGTATGTGGTGTTTAACATCAGAATCTGACAGATTAACACAAGTCTTACTACTTTATACACAACCGCACACCATTGCTAGTGTGTTGTGTCATGATCCCTGCAGTTGCTTCTCACCCATAAGGCATTTTGCTTGTTGTAGTAGTTGGGAGGGATGGGGTCATATGACATGGCCAAAGCATTTTCTTCAGTCCCCAGACAAAACATTGAGAACCTCTGGTCCTCACACTCAGGAATTGCTCCAAATGGATTTTTGATTTCCAGGCATGATTGGCATCATGTTTGGCTTAAAGCCAGGTGGCTCTTCATCAGAATCTTTAATTCTTGTTTGCTGCCCTGCTCATGGTTTGTGTGTATGCTCTGCAGGATATTCTACGCTCCATCAAATGGCCCAAGTCACAGTCTACAGGGGAAGATAGTGACAGTGATGAAGAAGTTGCGCCTGGCACAATGGCTAACATCTGTGCATTTTTCCGAACATTTGTGGAGGAAGGTATGTTTTTTATGCAATCCCAACACAGACCATTCATAACAAAGGGCATCAGAAGCTACCTTTCATTGAGACTGCATTGACGTTTATTTTGTTTCCTCATATGGATCATCATTTTATAAGAATGTCTGGGGTACGATTTGAGAGTATGACATGAATGTATGGGACCTGAGTATTCAGGAAGGGGAAAGCTATAGAAACCCATTAACATGGCCAATACTATTAGGGTCCCGGTACCTTCTGTGTGCTAGGGCTTAAAGATTGTTTCCATAAGTATAGGACTTACAAACAAGCAGGCCCTCGGTTCCATTTATAAAATGTAATGCAATGCATCTGTCTGGTAGTCTTCTATCATTTCTGCTATTGTCGGTGTACTGTGGTCTGCATGTGATTTTTGTATCCTGCTAAAGTGCTTGGTTCGAAAGAATTTTCCAAAAGGACAAAACTATCTTTAAACTAATTGGTCGACCAGTGTTTGGAATATTACTTTACCTTGTTAATATATTTATTAATTACCTTCATTTTAAAGCAATTGTATTACATAATTTAAATATTTAGTATCACTAATCAAATATTGCATAGGCCAGTGGCATACCTACAATAAAGCAAGCACACTTGGCTATCTGGCCAAATCCATTTGAAATCAACTTGAAACACTCACTCCTGAAAAGTCCTTGCGTAGAGTTAAATGTATTCCTTGAATTCATGGAAGACTGTAAATAATTTGACAAATTATAGAAAATAAGTAATTAACTTGCAGTTGTCAAGATAATTTCACAATTGCATCAGTTCAGATTGACAGAAAGTAATATTGAAAGTAATGCAGGAAGAAAAGTATATCGTAGGATTTTTTTTTTTGTTAAGTAAATTATTTATATTAGAAGTTACTGCGTTTTGGTAATGTATTAGGTTACGTAGTGCACATGTCCCAACACTGTTGACCTACGTGTGTGGTTTGTTTTTTCTCCCCTTTCCCAGCATCCCCGGACACTCTGCGGGACCTTATGAAGTTCTGGGTCGGCTGGGAGGTGCCACAAAATTCCCTCAAAATGGAGATTGTGCGGTCAAGTGGCCGCAATCATCTGCCAACCTCAAGCACTTGCGTCATGCGCTTACGGATTCCAGACCACTACACCAGTTATCAGCTTCTGAAAGCGGATCTCATGGTTTGTTTAAGGTCTGTTGAGACTGGTTTTGGCCTTGTTTAATTTTTTTCTGACTGCAAAGACGTGATCAATACGGTCCTTTTCAGTGGCTTTGTTGACACCTGACCACTTTTGCCCAAAAATACTTACTGGGTGAAGGTGAGATCCAATTGCGACCAATGACCAGTTTACAACCCGGTCGTGACTAGAGTCTAGTTGCGACTAGCTACCCCTCCAAAAAAAAAACCCTGCCCTTACCCTCCCTTGCAACTAGTTGCGACCTGGTCATTGGTCGCCACTGGATCTTGCCTTCCTGGTGGCTCCGTTCCCCAATGAAAGGCAGTTGCAGAATCGGTTTAATTCCTTTATGTATTTCTTCTATTTTTAGCACTTTGGTTTGATTCTGTCTTTAAAGTCAGATCCCCCCCCCCCCAATTTTCAACTTGGTCAAGTGTCAATAAGTGGTCAGATGTCGATAAATTTAAACAATGGCTTTTCCTGTTCTATGAACCCGCTATGGATCATGAAAAATTGGTTTACATTTTTTATTTTTGCCCAAAAAAATTACCCATAACATCCCATAAGGTAATAATTAAAAATATAATTCTTTCAGAAGCACATGTGACTTGTCAAACTATGGGGTATTTCATGCTTCTGAATCCATCCCAAGCATTATTTTTGCACAAAAACATTCCCAGGGCTAAAACCAGCCATAGACATGGAAAATATGGTGAGGTCAGCACATTTAGGAAAGAATCTATGGGCGTTTTTAGCTAAAGGAATATTTTTGTGCAAAACTAATGCTTGGGATGGAATTCAGAAGCATGAAAAACCCCTAGTTTGACATGTCGCATGTGCTTCTCAAAGAATGATTATATTTTTTTTATATGGGATGTTATGGGTAATTTTCTGGGCAAAAATAAAATGTAAGCCGCTCTTCATGTCCCATAGGGTTCATATCACAAATTGTTTACAAAAATCTTCACTATATATATATATATATATATATATATATATATATATATATATATATATATATATATATATATATATATATATATATATATATATATATATATATATTTAAATACACAATTACATACACTATTATTGACACCTGACCACATTTGCCCAAAAATACTGGGTGAGATCCAATTGCGGCCAACGACCATTTTGCAACCCGGTCGTGACTAGAGTCTAGTTGCGACTAGCTACCTCCAAGAAAATAGATGGTCATTGTGTTTGCTGTTCACTTGTTTACTGCACTTTAAGATGCTGTTTTAAATATGCGTTGTTTACTGCACTTTAAGATGCTGTTTTAAATATCCAATGTTCCGCATCTGAACAACCTTGTACGGTTTTAAGTGTTCTGTCTAACTGTTCACTGCCTAAATGCTTGTCAATTAAATTGACGCAAACAATTGTGTAGATTTATTTTGACTAATTTTTACAAATGGCCATTACTGCCTTGAGTACTTACAGGTCTGTGGATTACAGCAGAAAGACTAGTACAATGTAACTTGGTATTGTGGGGCCAACTGTCTTGGCTTCCGTAAGCAATCAATTCCATAGTTCAGTTTCATAAAGGTAATAGAAAAAGCAAAAATGACATTCTAAGCATGTGGTGGCCCGAGGGGTATACACTTCTTTCCGAAACCTGTTTTGTCCCTTACGGTTGCCTGGGTATTAACCCCCTCCATGTGTGTAAATGACCATCACCACATGCTTTTTAGAACCCTTATGGTGTCTAGTTGAGATGGCTTGTTGCCAGGTCAAATGTCACTAGGGGTTCATTTTAACACTTTCTCACAACCACTATCTGTACAATAGAGATCACAGAAAGGAGCTAAAACTACTCACACAAATTAAATAATTTTCTACATAATTTGAACCCATGGAATTAATTCAAGTGGTTATAATTACAATTCAAGCACATCCCATTTTAGGACAAACTGCAAAAAAGACAACATTCAAACTACATTAGGTTTATCTTTTTCTACCATGTTTTTTGGACCATCGCTTCTAGATTAGTATTCTTGTTGCCAGTTCAAAAGATTTCACAAGGGGTTCATTTTAACCCTTTCTTAGTATCCCCAACAAACCATAAGATAGAGGTAGTACAGACAATACTAACTTGTGAAGTACACAAACATGTTTTTCCATATCATATTGACTTGGAATTTATTTTTTAGCTGTCTTTCAGAACAAACTGGGGAAAGAAAACGTGCTTTTTGGTGTAAATGTGCAATATTTTACTTAATTTTCACTTGTAATTCATGTCAAACTCCACCTCAGCAGTTTCACCATCATCACTGTTAATACCAACAGCTATGGTCAATGAGGGTAAGTAAGTAGCCTTGCCAAGCCATGATGTCAGGAGGCCCGGCTGAGCCATTGAGGCCCATATAGGTCAGGAGCCTATCTCCTGTTTCTAAGGTCAATGAGGGATTTAGGTAAAATTGGTCTCAGGACCAGGTAGCCACGATCTGTCTTTGGCCATCCCTGACCCTCGTCATGGAGTTTCATAATATTTCTCTTTTTATAATTTCGTCTCAAAACGTTTTAGCCCATCAAAAGATTGGCTCAGTTGTAACAGCTGGCCACTATACAGGTCCTTCTCAAAAAATTAGCATATCGTGTAAAAGTTCATTTTCTTCTATAATATAATACAAAAAGTGACGCTTTCATATATTCTCAATCAATTGCGCATTAACTGAACTATTTAAAAACTTTTTTTTTATTTAATCCTGATGATTATGGTGTACAGCTCATGAAAACCCCAAAATGCCATCTCAATGAATTAGCATATTTTTACAAAACCACTACAAAATATATGTTTTAAATAAGAAATGTTGACCATCTGAAAAGTATATTAATCTATGCAGTTAATACTTGGTCTGGACTACTTTTGAAGACATTATTTCATCAATGGAGCGTGGCATCGAGGTGATCAACCTGTGGCACTGTTGAGGAGTTATGGAAGCCCAGTTTTGCTTTGATAACGGACGTAAATTAATTTGTATTGTTCAGCCTTGTGTCTCACACCTTCCTCTTGACAATACAACCCAGATTCTCTGTTGGGTTAAAGTCAGGACAGTTGGCTGGTCAGTTAAGCGCAGTAATACCATGGTCAGTACAGCAGTTAGTAGTAATTTTGGCTCTCTGGGCAGGTGCCAAATCAAGCTAGAAGGGGAAATTAGCATCTCCAAGAAGGTTATCAACATACTGAAGCACAAGGCACTCTAAAAAGATGGCTGTATTGAAACCACTGACTGTTTTCACTGTTAGTGGATCAACACCAGCCGATAACATGGCCTGGAGACTAGACATGGCATAACACATGGTTTAGGCCATGTTATTGGCTGAAAACTGAAAACACAGCCATCCTTAAGCCATTCCATAACTCCTCAACAGTGCCACAGGTTGATCACCTCTATGCCACGCCCCATTGATGAAATAATGTCTTCAAAAGTAGTCCAGACCAAGTATTAACTGCACACATTAACATAATTTTCAGAAGGTCAACATTTCCTGTTTAAAACTTATTTGTTTTTTTTATTGTTCTTGTGAAAATATGCTAATTCATTGAGATAGTATTTTGGGGTTTTCATGAGCTGTACACCATAATCATCAGGTTTAAAACAAAACGAGTGTTTAAATACTTCACTTAATGCACAATTGATTGAGAATATATAAAAGTTTCACTTTTTGTATTATATTGTGGGAGAAAATGAACTTTTAGACAATATGCTAATTTTTTGAGAAGGACCTGTAGTTCACTGGCTGTAGGGAATGAGTGTTTTGGCAGGGTGCAGGTCCACTCTAGAACTGCTGCTGAGGGTCTCACCTCCCACCATTTTCCTCAGCATCTTGCTCTTAGACAGGTTTACTGATGTTTCGCATGCTTGCTTGTACATGAAGCACGCAATCAATCTTCATCCAATGAAATGAGTTGATGAGCTACTCCCTACACAATTAAAGCAACTGCCTGTGTCACATTTGGACACAGACTGGGGGATGCTGCCTCCTTTAGGCTCAAATGTACTCCAAGGTGGAGTGGGTTTAGGTGAGGTGTTTTCACTGCAGTGCAGTTTTTTTGTTGTTTTCACCGTGGAGTATACAAACTACAGGGTGAAGCATTAAAAAACTACACGTTGAAAACCCTTCAAACCCACTTCACCCTGGAGTATGTTTAAGCCTTTACTCTTCCACACGTTCATAACCTGGCAGAACTACTGACTTCTTTCCTCATTGCCCAGAAATAACTTGGAGGTTTGGGGTTTTCTTGTGGCTGCACCTTTCAACTTCCACTCAAAAAGCTCCATAAGAAAATAATTTCAAAAGGCTTTCAGGTTGGTGTATTATACAGTATATAAATGTGTGTGTGTGCATAGGTTTGTTATGTATTAGAAATCCCAAACGTATCTTTCATCTGCTGTTTCTACAGTCAGCTGGGTGAGTGGTTGTTGAAGCCAGAGGTGGACAAACAGCAGCTGGAAGCCTTCACATACATCTCTATCTTATGGTTTGTGTTGGGGCACTTGTAAGAAAGGTCTCAAATTAACCCCTGTGAAATTATTTGACCTGGGAAACGAGGATACATCTTAGACACCACGAGAGTCCTAGAGTAGAAAAGGACAGATCTAACCCATTTTGTACAAAGAAAGTACAGATTTGATTATTCTAGTAGTTTTTGTGCTGTTTTTGTCCTGAAATAGGGTCAGAATGTGTTTGAATCATAATAACCACTTGGGTCCAAATTATATAGAAAACTGTTGACTGTTAATGCTGAAACAGTATCCTTAAAATACTTAAAATGAACTAAAAACAAATCTCCCTCAACTGTCAACCTTAAATGTAAAGTATCGTCTTTTTCCTGGTATGTAAAGTAACATCTAGGGATGTACTTTAATGGAACATCTTGTCCAAAATCAAATATAGTAAAACAGTTGGCCAAAAAACAATATCTAAATCTTCCTACCAGTGATGTCATGGCAAGACATTATAGCAAAAATAAACTTAAATAATCACTTAAGGATCCATACAATATGTATTCAGCACAAGTAAAAAGGCGATCTGAGCACTCAAAAGGTTAAGACTTTAAAAACTTAAAAAAAAATATATATATATATGTGGAGAGCGTGAATAGTCTCATAATTTATTGAATAAAGCAGCCTACATGTTTTGACTCAAGATGAGCCTTCTTCAGGGCTAGTATACATGCACACAAACCAACATGGTACATAAATAGAGAAACAGAACAAAGCGACCATCTATTCACTCCATTTATGTACCATGTTGGTTTGTGTGATGTATACTAGTCCTGAAGAAGTCTCATCTTGAGTCAAAACATGTAGGCTGCTTTATTCAATAAATTGAGACTTTATTCACACTCTCAAGTTTTTACTTTGAGTGCTCAGATCACCCATTTACTTTCGCATTTTAGTCCCCGTTGATCTTAGTAGCACCTTATCCAACCTTTTTAACCCACATCTACGTCGAGCACCTGGTTGTCCTTCTCTTTTGTGACCATGTATTCAGCACTTTTGAATATATTAATTGCATTCACTTAAAGGCCACTTCATCATAGCTGAGGGCCACAGAGCAGAAAAAATAGTTGTATTATCATGAACATTAGGTGTGGACCAATTCTTTGAAGGCAGGTTGAAAAGCGATGAAGTGGTCCTTTAAGGCAGGGGTTTTCAACCTTTTTGATACCAGGGCCCACTATTTATTCAGAATTTGAGCCACAGACCACCATTTGAGGGCATTTTAGCCCCACAGACCCCAAGACTAAAGATTTTTTGCAAACATACAGTACAAAATGACCATTAATCTTCTAGTAGTGTAGACCTGGGCTTCAGATGATGATTTTAACTCTAGAGCTCTCAAAGAGTTACATCTGGTTAACCAACGTTCCATCATTTAGCTGGGGACCACCTGGAACTCTCTCAAGGACCACCTGTTGAAAACCCCTGCTTAAGTGATATATTTAGGCCTATTCACGCCAAACCTGAAAATGCATATTCGGTGCATTACTAGTATCCTTCCAATGTTTGTCAACACACTGAAAAGCAGTAGTTAAGGCTTGTTCATTTTATTTAGTTGCGAACACTAGTCTCCCAGCAAACGTTCAACATACTGCACAGTACTCATGTATAGGTCAACACCATTGGATTCTGAAGGTGACAGGGGATCAACATGGTTCTGTAATACAGCTAGTTGCTCAGGTGTCAACTGGCTCTCCAGCTCAGGAACATCCACAGCAAAATGTGCTTCTGGGACCTCCCCACTTTCCTCCCAATCAATGTGAGGAACGTTAATGCCCTAAAGAGTTGGGAAAAACAAAACAAAACACACATGTAGAGAAACACAGAATCAAGTGTACCGGTATATAGAATAACGTTCATATTAAAAGGTATAGTAAGTGATTTGGAAAATCCTCCAGTCCCCCCTGTAGCATGATCTGCACATGCACACGCTCTACAGTGAAGGTTAAGTAGTACAACATTCCAACAGTACATACAGCAAGGCCCACCTACAGTCAACTCTGACTGGACCTGACCTCTCATCTTGATTGGACGAAAGGCCTTTCTGCTGAAGCCTAAACTGAAACTAGGGTTTATTGACCACAGGGGCTCACTCTATAGTAGGGAGAATTAGCCACGTCAATCACATACTATAACTTTAAGAAAAAAAAGAGTATTGAAACAAAAAGAATACTTGACGATAATATACCTCTGGATCTGGAATGGGATGCTGCATCTGACCAATCTCCCACAACTGGTTTGGTGTGAGGTTGCGCTCCGTTCTCATGGGGTGATTATCCCAACCTTCTCTGAAAACATCTAGGCTGGCGTTGACACGTGGCAGAAAAACATAGTGAAGGCAGAAGAAATGCATGGCATTGCTCAGGTCGAGGAGGCCCTCTTCCTCCAGCTGGTGGAAAATGTGGTAGAACACATTGGTGACCCCAGACCAAACATCACGCCAAAGTCTCTCGATTCTGATGACAATAAAATGAAAAATATAAACAGACATGTAAGACAGGTTGATACATATTTGGACATGAAGACCATTTCAATATTTTTGGGCATCACAGTGGATTTGAAGTTTAGATAAGTGCATTACCTTAACACTACCTCACACGCACGCACACAACTAAAGAAGGACTTGTATTAATTTCAGTATGTACCGAAGTGCAGCTATATTCTGGCACTCTGCTCAGTACTGTTTAGTTTCTTCAGAATAAAATACCTTGGGTTCTCAGTCTATTAATACCTCACTTATACTAGGTTGTCACAGTCATAGTTGTCATAGTATAGTTAATATAATTGGCATAGTTTTAGTTGTTCTATGTTGTAGTATGTTAGTTATAGTTGTAGTGTGCATAGTCCTTTATGCCTTTTGTTCGATCTAGTTTTGCTGCTTACTTGTCACTTTACTTATTATAATGGATTGTCAGAGTTAGCTAGCACTTCATTTCCTCACTTGTTGCATTACTGTTACTTGCTGCTCTATTGTCTGTCCTATTGCCTTTGTTGTGGCAAACATTTTTTTCGTCCCGGTATGTGTCTCGACATACACTGGTGTGACAAATAAAAAAACCTTGAATCTACATCAAATTCAGATAAACTGGAATTACAACAATTTGTGCCAGTTGTCGTGGAAGGCCAGGAAAACAGATCTGTACTTTACTGCACATGATTTGAAAATAAGTATTAAAAATCATATAATTTATTAGCCTAATGTTACTTTATTCAATTAGGTTTTGTTCCTACAAAATTAACACCCCAATAGTTCATTTTCAAAGGGACCTGTGTTTTGTGCCCATGTAGGGTCTGCTTAGGGTCTGACCTAGACTCTGGTGAGATTTGTGTTTGTTAGCCTTGACACCCAGGCATTCAATTTCGTCTGTGTTGCACGAAAATAGAAAGCCGAGACTAAATGGTTAGACATGGTGGCCTAGAAGTCAAGGTGGCCTAGGAGTCAACCTTGCAGGTAAGACGTGGCACAACAGTGGAGGGGCCGGGGCTGACGGCACGTTGGTGAGATTAAATCAGATCTAACAGATCTAGTGGCGTGGCTGTGCAGTCCCCGCCTCTCTAGGACAAAATCATTTCAGGTTAGGCCAAGCAATGTTTATGTAGACACTGAAGGGCACATTAGAATCTCTGATAATGCGTGCGTTTATCACTTCCCATCTGAAATGCCCTTAAGGCATTCATTTGAATTGCGTCTTTATATCTACATAGGGAACAATAAAACAGGCTCCATAAAGAATCACTGCTGGTCATGAAATTATTTGCTAAGGAATGTGATAAAAATATCCATGAATTAAAGTCTCCATAGGGTGAGAAATCAATAGAAAATGTCATGAAATATTCTTTAAAACACAACTTGATCATTTAATTATCTACCTTTGGTTATGAACTGACTTCCCAGCAATAAAGCTGCCACTGTTTGGTCCATGCACAGTCAACATCAAACGGGCAATACCAACATTCTCACCCCCTCTGTCTGCTCGAACTCTAATGGAAAGATGGATACAAAAAAAGAATGTTGGTGGGCCCTTTTTTCCCTTCACATCAAAAGAGTATGAAGTAAAGTGACATCACATGACAGAGAACCTCATTTACCTGCGTGGATATCCAAATTCTGGAACAGCCTCCATGAAGAAGGCTAAGTTGGTGTCAGACCGGTTATTATCTGCAGCCCTCAGATACATTATCTGTGGGCATACACAATTATTATATTCAAGTAAATTAATTAATACATTCAAGAGTAGCAAATGCTTAGTTAATATGTTTAGCTCAGAGATTGTAAACCTTTTTCATTTCCAGCAGCTCCACAAATTGCTATGAAAACTGTTAATTTAACCGGAGCACAAATAGAACCAGGTTCAGGTAGATAGATAGACACTTGGTGGTCATGACTAATGGTGGGGAACGAATGGTGTCTATAATACCCTACAAATATTTAGTATCCTACAGGTGAATAGAATATATTGTACAAGTAATATCTTAAATGCTGTAACACCCATTATGCCCAATATCTGATAAACTGTCAAAATGTCAGGGGAAGGGTACTTTTGTCTGAGATACAGCAGTGGGCAGTACTGTGTGTGTTGTAACCAAACTTCTCTTAATGTGAAAATAAAGACAACTCACCTTGCGTGAATATCCGTCAATGGCCCCAAAAATAACCATGTTGTACCTGATGGGAAAGTGAAAAGAAAAACAATTTACAAAAAGGTAACTACATCTCAGTTGAACTTAGAAGTGATTACTATAGACCTGCGTAGTGACGTCACCAGCCCTGTTCCACTAGTGGCTTCCTCATTCATTTTCCTCATTCGAAAATGGTTAAAAAAAACGATTACGCCGCGGCCAAAGCCAACTCGGGTCGTGACAAATCATAACAAACATAACATCATCATATAATATATAATTAGGAAGAAGTAGAAAACGGCATGACACAAGACTTTTTGTTTCGTTTTTCATCTTAGAAATTATTTTATTGTCCCAAAAGTTTGTGTGTGTCATCATGATTCGTCACGACTCGAGTTGGCTTTGTCCGCGGTGTAGGCCTAATCGTCTTGATATAAATCATGGTTGGTATCATATCAGTATTATGTAAGTACATGGAAACAAATATTTGGCAAACATGTGTAAAACAGTAGAAGTACCTGATGAGTTTGTGATTTGTGTCTATATGCACAAGGTACTTGGGGCATGGCACAGAGTACGTTCGCCTGACAACACATCCCATCCGTGTCATCCGTGAAAGAATCCCCAGGCTGTCCACGCGATGCATGGATGCCTTCACACGGATCCACTGGACTCTATGTCCTTGTGCCCTCAGCGCACCCTTCATCATTTTGTACCCTGCATGTGGCATTGTTTCTTTTAGATTAGAGACAAGACTATCTAGCTCTGAATCAGTACAGGTACTGTACATTCCCCTCACAGACAGGCTGTTGTCAGCCATGCGTCTGTACAGTGTTTTACGAGAAATCCCCAATAAACTGGCAATTGTGACTGCTGGCAGTCCAACTTCCAGTAGATAAGCCAGATGGTCAGTCGGTATTGAAATCCTTGGTCTTCCTCTTCCCATCTGTATTTCAAAAGTGACTGGTGTTGGAGGATGTTCTTGATGCTCTCTCATTGTCTGAATTGCTGTACACAATTGTGTTAATGTGTCAATGACCTCCTGGGATACTGGAATATGCTGGGACACAATGTCAATAAGAACTATTTCCTGTGCACATGCAAATTCCAGGTAGTCCACATCTAGAGGTGCTTGCTGGACAGAATGTAACACCCTGTCATACAGTCGTTCCAAGACCTGATCTCGAAGCAATTCCTACAATTCAAAAACAATAGGACAAATTTGTGGAGGATCAGGCTTCTAGAATAATTTCACAGCAATAGTTTATTTAGCGGGGCTAAGTAAGGTAAAGCTAAGTAAAGTATAGCCCCGTACGGTACTCTCTCATCTCGCTGGCGATGCTGGATACAGCTAGGAGGAGAGTCCCGCGCAGCTCGGTTGCTGCTGTGGATGACCGGGGGCTAATTGCTAGCGCTAGCCATTAGCTACATGCTAGCGCTTCCAAAACATAGTACCGCCGTCTTCTAAAATTAAATACGCGTTTTCTGTGTGATCGGGTTTAAATGTTAAGGTCCCAGGTTGAGTTTTTTGTTGTTGTGACTCTATCGATACCATTCCCGTTTGCATTGCTTACTGCTAAAGGGGTTTAATCCAGTGCTTTTGGACGGCTACACCCAGACGGAGCCCCCGGTCAACCACAGCAGCAACAGAGATGCGCGGGACTCTCTCCTCGTAGTTGCATCCAGGAGAGAGTCCCGTACGGGGCTAAGTAGAGTAAAGCCAAACTTAAAAATCGCTAATAATCACGATAATATATACATACCCATCCAGCTTGCTGACTTGTCTCCGTTTCCATATTATGTAGAAAGTAACAATAATGACGAGTCAGAACATACAAACAGCTTGTGTTTCACAGATTCACGTTCGGTCAATAAACCATGTGGAGCCGGAAGCGGAAACGAGGGAGAGACGGTGCCAGAGCAGCCAGACTTGCGACATTGCGGGGGCAAGAAACTGAGCGCTCGAGCCGCCGCTAATGCAGCCCAAATAAGGACAAACTAGAGTTGGAAAAACATTGATTTCAACGAGGGAGGGCGGCGCAAATAAGCGCTATTTTCGCTTCTAAAGTATTGTGCTTATGCTGTTTAATGTAAAACTATCTCTAATAAACTTGGGCTGTTGCCTGACTCACTCGTCCCTGTTTGTTGTCCCCATGTACAGAGCCATCTATACAGCCATCTGTACAGAGTACAGAGCCATCTAGTAGAAGAGTTGCGACATTGAGGGGTCAGAAAGCAGCCTGGTCACGTGGCTCACGTACTCGCGCGAGCCCATAGGCTTCAATGCATTCAGCAACTTCCGGCTGTCACTATTAATGTCACTATCCAACAGAAGTCTATGTAGATGTACTGGCCCCATGAAGTGAACGGAGTTGGCGTAACTCTGTCTATTTCCAAGGCGCCGCCATTATGACTTTCAGACGATGGGTGTTATGGCAAGTCTCCCATTGGCCTAGAGGTAGCCTAGAAACGAGGCAGCCAATCAATCTTTTTGACACAAAATTCACAGCGCGCTTGGCGTGTTTGTGTCTTAATGGGGTTCACAAAAGAATAGGATTTGCTCACAAATGCATGGTTGCCACCTGGTGGCAACACACAGAGTTGAAGCTTTACACATATTTGATGATGAAAGTGCCTGTAATTATACTTTTTTTTTGCAAGATTTCTTTTGTGGATACAACATTACATTTGTGAAAATCACGATGAAAAAGCATGACATCTGTGTCAAAATTATTCAACAAGTAAAGAGAATGACAAATACTTTATTAAAATTCACAAGTAGAATTGAGGAATTACAAATGTTTTTCAAGATTTAACACACACACAAATCTTATATTTTTTTGTAAATATACAAAACACATTTGTGAAATGCAAAGAGATACTTGTCAAACATGGAATTTAGTTTGTGAATCAGCGAGAAACATTTGAAGATCTGGAAGACACTTTTGTAAATCTTGGATACAAACTAGTAAATCGCAGAACAATTACAATTCATTTGTGAAAATTATCATAAACGAGCATGATGTTTGGGTCAAAATTATTCAAAAAGAAAAGGGAATCACACGTGTTTTTTTAGAATTCACAAGCAGAATTGAGGGTTTACAAATGTTTTTCAAGGATTAACACACACACAAATCTAATATTTTTTTGTAAAAATACAAAAATCTTTTGCAAATCGTGAAAAGACTATTGCAAATCGTGAAAAGACTTTTGTCAAATATCGTAAAGGATTTGTACAACTTCAAAACGCGTTCGTATGAACGCATTTCTGTGAAGATAATATTGACACATTTCTCTCCCCATACATTTCCTGTTTACACGTGGAATCATTGTAGAGAGCGGACCAAAACTCCCGCACAACGTCGGTACTGTATTAGTACCATCATGTCTCAAAAACGAATTTCAGATTGCTTTAGAACGCCAGCTACAAAGCCTAAGAGGACTTTAAGAGAAGAAGAAGCATCCAGCATCGCGCCCAGTGTTAATACGGATGATTCTTCTGAAGATGATCTTCCCCGGCCCGGCGGCACCCTCTCCCAGAGCCTTGGAAATACAGACTTACGTCAACTCCGTTCACTTCATGGGGCCAGTGCAATGGCGGCTCTTCTACATAGACTTCTATTGGATAGTGACAGCCGGAAGTTACTGAGTGCATTGGAGTCTATGGGCTCGCGCGAGTACTAGAACCACGTGGCCAGACTATTTTCTGCCCCCTCAATGTCGCAACTATTTCAAAGGCTCTGCCCTCTCCACCACCACCACCGCCGTCCCCGCCCGCCACGGCAGCAGCAGCAGCAGCAGCAGCAGCAGCAGCGGCAGCGGCGGCGGCGGCGGCGGCGGCGGCGGCGGCGGCGGCGGCGGCGGCGGCGGCGGCGGCGGCGGCGGCGGCAGCAGCAGCAGCAGCAGCAGCAGCAGCAGCAGCAGCAGCAGCTCCTCCACCCCCGCAGAGACTATGGATGATCCCGCCGAGGCCAACGACGAGAATCCACCTGAAGAACCACCGCAAGCCGCAATACCACCAGCCTACTAGCTTCATTTGAGGAGCCATTCCAGCCACCAGACTACAACTTCCCAGGACGGAATAATATTGGGAAAGAAACACAGAAACGTTCTTTTCAACCACGTTGGTTTAAAACATGGAAATGGATCCATTATGTGGCAGCCAGAGACTGATCGTGTTCTATATGTTTTACGTGCGTCAAAGCAGTGGAAAAGAAGCTCATAAAAGAAGACAGTGCGAGACGAGGAAATATGTTTGTTAAGTAAGGGGGGATTTGCAAACCGTGACATTCTCAACAATGACAAAAAAGTGGACATACGCGGCCTCATGAGGACATTTATCTCCACCACCCCTGAGCGCAAATCCACGTTTGGGTTGCTGTGAACATTTTGGATTAACTGACATTTGGGTTGCATTGGACTACATTTCGATTTGGATTAGCCGACACTCATCTCATCTCATCTCATCTCATCTCATCTCATCTCATCTCATGGTATGTAAAACAAACTACACTGTGTTGTTGTTATTGTAAGATATGTCATGCTGCCGCCGAGCAGAAACCCTATTTTGTTCTGTGTTCTGTTGAACTAGAGTGAGTTGTTGGTATGAGTGTAGACTGTGGAAATAAATGGCACAAGTTGTATGTTTTTCATTGTTGTCTCCACCGAAGGTGGGGACTATAAAACGCCCTCCGTCCGTGCACGTCCTAAGTCTGTCTGTGGCACGACGAATCTGTCCGTCCCATGATTACAGCATGATGAGGTAATCATGGGGACTATAAAACGCCCTCTGTCCGTGCACGTCCTAAGTCTGTCTGTGGCACGACTATCTGTCCTCAATCTGTCTGTCCCATGATTACAGCATGATGAGGTTATAGTTGATATACTACTACCAGTGCACGTTCAAACATGAGACCAAAGGGTGGAGAGCTGGGTAGAGGTCTCTAGGAGGAGACCTGAGCTTGAGAAGATTGAGATGACGTCATGATGAGGTCATAGGTAAGAGATACGGTGGAGATCTTTTTCGAATCTGTCTGTCCCACGACTGTCTGCCCGTGCACGCAGGCCGTCCATCATGACGTCATGACGACGTTATAGTTGATACACTAGTACTAGTAGATGTTCAAACCTGAGCCCAGACGGTGGAGACCTGGGTACAGGTCTCTAAGAGGACCCCTGAGCTTGAGAAGCTTGAGATGACGTCATGATGAGGTCATAGGTGTGAAGGATGGCTGACAGCATCATAATTGGGTTCAAGGTTCAGAAAAGACATTAGTGTTTTATATATATTAGAATAATATCATCAATTGCTGAGCCCGGACGGTGGAGACCTGTGCCCCGTAGGGGCACAGGTCTCCACCACATAGTTGTTGCTCATGCATGCTGCATGCAGGGTCAGATTGGCCATAGGGAGTACCAGGAGCTATAGTTTTAAAAAGGAGTGTGTGTGTGTCGTTGTCATTGTTGTGGGAGAAAAACGCATTCATTGTGTGTGCACGCGCATTTTACACGTGCACGTGTATTTTTTCTCAGCACCCCCTAGCCCAAAGTACTTCCCACGGCTATGTTCACAGTGCATTTGTACACTGTTGTTTAGTTGTTGTTGTTGTTGGTTGTGAACCAAATGAACCCTAGTGGGTCCATTTGGTTCCATTTGTACACTGTTGTTTATGTGAACCAAATGAACCCTAGTGGGTCCATTTGGTTCCATTTGTACACTGTTGTTTGGTGGTTGTTGTTGGTGGTTGTTTATGTGAACCAAATGAACCCCAGTGAGTCCATTTGGTTCCATTTGTACTCTGTTGTTTGATTGCTTAAGCTCTGTAAAACCATGTATGCCTAACCCATGAGGGAGCATAGAGTTGAGGAACATAGACATGACTTTCTTTCGGTTGTTTGGTTGCTGCTGTTGGTTGTTTTTATGTGAAACAAATGGACCCTAGCGGGTCCATTTGATTCCATTTGGACACTGTTGTTTGGTTGCTGCTGTTGGTTGTTTATGTGAATCAAATGGACCCTAGTGGGTCCATTTGTTTCCATTTGGACACTGTTGTTTATGTGAAACAAATGGACCCTAGTGGGTCCATTTGTTTCCATTTGGACACTGTTGTTTGGTTGCTGCGGTTGCTCTTGGCTGTTTGTGAACCAAATGAACCAGTACACTGTTGTTTGTTTGTTGCGGTTGTTGGTTATTTTTTTTTTATGTGAACCAATTGTTAATCAATTAACAATTAACATTGCTACACTGAGAGTTAATTTTGCCGCATTATGATTAGCATGGTTCAAATTCAGCTTGGTGTTAAATTCAGAATGGCCACTTTCTGGCTTGCTGGCCGTTTGTGAATATGGAGGCAGGTGTACAGTGGTATAGTAGAGGCAGGTGTACAGTGGTATAGTAGTGCTGTACGAGTCACTATCCGTCCTCATGGCTGCTTAGTCTCGTCTCCCTACTCTACTTTTCACATGGAGTTTCTGTCCATCACCTCTCTCTCTCTTCTTTCTCTCTCTGTCCAGGGGCGTATCCAGAGAATTTTTTACTGGGGTGGCCAAGATGACACACAAATATAATCTGGGGTGGCCATGGAATCATGCAATTATATACACATACGGGGGTCTGGGGGTCCTCCCACGCAGAAAATGTATTTCTTCAGTGCTATTTCCTGCATTTTAGCAGAAAGCACATTGCTGGTACAGGCTGTAGCAGCTGACTCTGACTCTTTACTTAAAATTTAGGGTTATAAAGAGTGTGTACATATGTTGTCACACAAAATAAAACAAACATTTCTACAGTATAATAGCATTCCTATTCCTTCCTTTCTCTTCATATACCACTGTTCTATCTGTTTCATTCAGTAGCACATAGGACTATAAAGATAATAACTGTAATTGAACACTATTATATTAACTAGGCTATTTACTGGACAATACAAACTACAAACGATACACCTGGACAAAATGGACCAGCCAACCCAACAGCAAAGGGGCTCTAATTTGACTATGATGGCATGAATTACAACCAATAAGGAACCAATAATGAAATGTTTACTTTATCAATGTATATTCCTCCTAACTACAGCAATTTTGAACTCATACAGCCACGACAAAGTACTACCATAAAATAAATAAAATGAAAAATATAGTTTGTCAGTGTCACTGAGAAACGTCTTGCCTGCCATGCAGCCAATAAGAAGACTTCCACCATACCTGCTACGCCATAGCTGTTGGAGAATACCAGCCATTGTTGTGAGGTGAAAATGAGGGTTGATACAGTACAATAGAATACAGCCAGAGAGAAAGAGACAGACAGATGGAAGTGTCAAATGCATTTCGGGGAGAACAAGGTGGGGAAGCCAATATGACCTTTCATGTTAATAGAGATAGACCACTAACTATGCCTCTGGCTTGGTTTCCTTTTCCTTTTTTTATTTTTTGAAGTGACATAATATTTCATGTTGGGAAAAAAACACTCGCAAGTGGTCTATTAAAATGAAAGGCAGTCCTTTCCTCAAATACTATCCTATATTTGTTTTTGCCAATACTAGATGATGGTAAACTAATTGAATCTAATTGAATAATACTGATTAATTAATACTGGTTCATGTTTGGAACCGGACCTTCAAAATCTCTTCCAAATCTATCAACAAGGCATGCCTTATGCCGTGGAAAAATATGTGTGAGACAATGTTTTATCATATGAACATTTCATTTAAAGGTAATAGAGGCAACATTATTTTAGCCAAAAATCAAAATAGATATATAGCTATATTGTTTGCGTTTTCCCCCACTATGTCCCGCCGACGCTGCAGCTGTTTCCCTGCAGACCGGCACTTGCTTTGTCCTGCAGACGGTCCAGAACTTTGTTGTTGTAAAAAAAAAAAAGTGTTTTATTTCATTTGTAGATTCTGACATTTTATTTCATTTGTAGATTCTGGCATCATAATCGAGTAATTGTTGTGTTTGTTAGTATTTCATTCAATCCACTATTGGATGTAGTATGCTGTATGTTTTGTCTTCTAAACACAGGGCAGGTCTTGTGCCTTGGGTCTTCTGGTGTGTGCCCGTTGTAGTGTGTATTTATTGTAGTACTGTATGGAACTGACATTGCAGGTGGTCCACAAACGCTTTTCCCATTCGTTTTCCTCGTAGAATCTTTAGACATGTTTTATATAACAAACGATTACACCACGGACAAAGTCAACTCAGGTCGTGACAAATCATGACAACAAACACATTATTATCATACAATATTGAATTAGCAAGAAGAATAGAAAAGAAAAGCCCAAAATATTGTGTGTGGTATAATCAGCATGGTGTAATAAGTCTGAGGGAAATGAATGGGCGATCCATTCCTGGTCCCAGGCTGACGTCACGACATACACTGTTGTGACGAAAAGACAGCTGAGCCAGAAGGAAAAAAAGGTTTCTTAGGTGGTTTGGGACATCTGGTTAGGATGCCTCTCAGGCACCGAGGCACAGATGTAGAGCTTAAATTGACTCACTGGCCTTGGAACGTCTTGCTCCGGAGCGTTTTTGGTGGCGCTATTGCCCTCGCTACCCGGCTACGGATAAGTGGTTGAAGATGGATGGATGGGTGGGACTGTATCGCCATGCAGTCTGCACACTGTAGACAGTGAGATGAGATGACAATTCCAATGACAACGTCTTGCTTTGTAACCCTGCAGTTAAAAACACTCCCCTGCGTGCAAGCTGCTGCGCCATCTCATAAATTACTTTAATGCAACCAAATTAATTAATTATCACCACCATAAAACATCTCAACTACTTAATTTTCAGCAATCGACACCAATACAAAATGTAGAAGAATTGTTTATTGATGTTTTGCCAGTTTTAAACCAAAAACAAGGATTAGATATCGCTTTAAAAAGAGTTGAACAAAAAACAATACCCAGAGGTTAGTGTGACCAAATATTGTTTATGTTAATACAAACCTAATATTACGAAATACTGTACACCAACGGGATATACTAATTAGAATTAGCTAAATATCCCCTAAATGCACAGTTAAATTGAGTAATAACCCAACGGTTCACTTTCTTTGTTTTTAAATATAACTAAAACTGTCCCTAGCTATTATTGTGTGTTCACCTTTAAATTTGTATTAACTATATAAGGACGACACATTTAAACCATTGCAAGAAGCTGCTATACTATGGTTAAACCATGAACTTAATACATACCCATGACCTTAACCCTGAATAGAAGGTTACATGACAAAAAAAAAACGTGGGCCCACACACGCACACACACACACACACACACACACACACTACGTTGCAGGCGTGTGTGTTGTCCCATGATGCAATGATTCCAAACAGGCACAGTTCATTCACAGTTGGTTGTTAGTGGTGGGACGATTCACTTACCTCACCACACGATGCAATATGGATATTTAGGCTCCTGAATCGATTTATATTGTGATTCTTAATTATGCTGTGATTCGATTTGATATGCCGATATATCGCTTTTTTATCCCCCACAAATGACCTTTATTATACTAGAACATTTAAAAGTGGAATTGCACCCATTTTACAGATGTTTTCTGAGAGCATACACATGGAACCAAGTTTTGTTCCATTTGTATGGTTCCAATGGAACCAAATTTGGATTCATTTGCACGCCCTCAGAAAAAAAAAAAGAAAAAAATCAAATCAAAACAAACAACACAAACACAGCTTGATGATGTCATCAAGTTGTGTTTCACCACAAGTTCAATTACCAGAACATTTTAAAGCAATTTTAAACAATATAGACAACAAAAAGTTCAATCCTACACATCAATGCAGCCTGATAATGTCGGCCAGGCTTTCTGACATGAACTCATTAGAGAATACAGTAGGCCTACACTTTCCTGTGCACCTTGCTTTGCTAATTCCCCATGATCAAGTATCCTCATTGAAGCAGTACTTCACTGAAATACATCATATTTCTATTGATATTAAATCACATTAACCACACTGCACATCATTTGGTGTTCACTATTCATACTGGGATAAGGTCCTAGTATATTTTATAATAAATAATTTCTCACAGATACTCAGCTATTGTAGGCTATTATTATACCACCAGTGAAAAATGCGTGCGCACACACACACACACACACACACACACACACACACACACACACACACACACACACACACACACACACACACACACACACACACACAAAATCAATAAATAAACACACAAACAAATCAATAAATAACCACAAACAAATCAATAAATAAACACACAAACAAATCAATAAATAAACACACAAACAAACAAATAAATTAATAATGTGTCCCCTCCATCCACCGCTACAGGTTGGAGCACTGTGTGGCCCATCAGGTTTTATTTCTTGCCTCGCTGTTTGGAGATTTGTTTTCCTTTTGGTTTCTATTTACCATTTTTAATAGTCATGGCTGCAAACTCCCACCTGACGTCGTGTGGAAGTTCAGACTGGTCCAGACCATAGTGAAGAACTGCTAGTTTACATAACGTCTTGAGGCTTGGACTGAAGTCTAAGATAAACAGGTCATCACTGTATCCAAAGACGATAATACGATCTCCCACCATGCAACACATACGACGTGTATCTGAAAAGTCTTGCGGGACTCTCCCCTTCGGCTTGACCCTCTTCCAGGAGGTTTCTGGGATGAATCTCCACAGGTCATCACACCCACCAAATATGTACAACTCTCTATTGTAGGTAAAGGCTGGTTTACTCCAGCATTCTTTTGGAAGCAGTGTAGAAGGTGTGTCCATCCATAGGTTAGTCTCTGTGTCAAACACCCTGATGGTGTTGTTGTAGTGACCATTCTCCCAGCCCCCAAATACAAACATCTTTGGTCCAATGATTGTGGCAGAGTGATCAGTTGAAGCAGGAGGTTGAGTTCCTCTGGTGGTAATTAAAGACCAGACCATGGTGCTGGTGTCCAACATGTGCATTCCATTAGTGTATCTAGTCTGGTTGTATCCGCCGTGAATATACATGACCTTCGCCAAGACACAGGCCGAGTGGAGGTATCTCCTCTCTGGAATGGCCCCAGAAACCTGTGGCTTGGACCATGTGTGGTCATCAACGTCAAATGCATAAAGTTGGTTGTAGTACTCCATTGTGTCGTAACCAAAACCTCCCCAGAGGTAGACAGTATATTCCACCAACACAGCTGTGTAGCCGCAGAGCCTGGAGGGAACCTCAAGGTGGCGTTCTCCTCTTCCACGGGTCAACTTCCTCCAGGTCAAAGACAATGTGTTAAAGATGTGCACGTCAATATATTTGTGAACTTCAAAATAATACACTGCGTGTCTCACTGCCACGGCGGCATCTAAATCGGAAAACACTGGTATTCCTGGTTTTCTCAGGTGCAACCTCCAGCATAACATTACTAAAACTGTATGGTGGTGGAAAAAATCCTATTGGTCAACAATCATCTAGTGGTCAAGTGTTGATGTTCAAACTCATGGAATATTCTACGTTTTCACATACTGTATATTTGTCAAAAACACCATGCAAAGTGTGTCCAATCCGTGAAACCGGTAGTTTGGGTTGACCAATCAAGGAAGACCATCCCTGTTGTTCTAGGGAGACTGTTCAACCATGACATGTAGTTAAAACACTGTAATCTTGCTACTTGTGTTAGCGAGCGCTCTGGGGTCCGTATTCGGTTAGCATGGTACTCGATTAAGCCAATCGTTAGCAGGGTACTCCGATTGGCTGGTTTCGGTGATGACTTAATGGTGACATAAGTAAAAGACCGTTATAGTCAATGTCATGAGTATTGGTTTGCTCTGTTCACACATGAGTACTCATGCACACTATGTAACTCGTTTGGCACAGGAGCTTCCATTGTGCGGCCTCCAGTTTTTAACCAGAGAGTTTTGTCTAAAGCGAGTTAAGAGCACAGGCAGACTCCTCGGAGACAATTGCATTTCTGAAAACAAACATCAGAACTTAAATCGACATGGACTGTTTTCTCAACTCCCCTTTTCTCTGCAACCAGTGCCGGAGTGAGACAAAAATGAATATCGGACTGTTTTAGACGAAATTTGGAGCAGACCAGCAACGCAGGTACAACGCAGGGACGTTTCGGGTCGAGGGCCATCAAAGGCGATTTTAGGCTCTCCCAGCAGGGGGGGGGGCATCGATCTTTAACTCTAGAGTGAGTAAAATGAAACCAAATGGACCCTTATGCCCCATTTGGTTTAATTTTACTCTCTCAAGAGCTAAATTATATTAAAACATCTCTAGTAATTCTCAACAATCAACACCATTACAAAATGTAGAGGAATTGTTTTTTGATGTTTTGCCAGTTTATGTTTTGCCAATTTATCTCTCCAAAATTGTGAACAAAAACTTAGTTTTGGGTCCGAGAGACTGAACTCGACATCAAATGGTGGTCCTCCGTAGCTAAAATGCAGAATAAGAATGGGGGTCCTGGTGTGAAAATGGTTGAAAACCACTGAATATTGGCAATACTTGGTTTTTCTAGACACTGTGATTTATTTACTAATTTTAGAACATACTATGGTCAAGTATTCATTACAAAGCATGAATGAATAAAAGGCGCCCTCCTAAAATCACCAGTGAGAGCCATACAAATATTTGAAATTCAAGCCCAGTTAATACCACCTTTACAGTGTTATGATACACTCCTACACATTTAGCAGACAGGCCCACCAGAGGGGAAGTTCACTGGGCATAATATATGCCTGGACTGTCCTGTCAACAATCCACCCTGCAACTTTGCAAGACATCACTCTGTAAGCCGTAACTCCAAAACAGGACGGTCAAACTGAACAAGAAATCTATGGCTGTGTCTTGTACAAACATGAGTATGGTATGCAGTAAAATCCTGAGTGTTGAACATTAATTTCACTGAGTGGCTTGCCATCCGTCTTAGATCATAAGTTGATGTTAGCTAGCCTGGAGTGTATTTTAAATACTCTTGTTCTGTTTTTGAATATTAATGAAATGTAGATGCATCCCATGCATTTCCCCCCCAAAGAACATACGGTATTTGCCATGTATGCTGTATATGCTGTTGAATCATTTATATTCCATCTGGGAAATAACACCTGTATATACTGTATAGACACATTTTAATGAGGTGTACTGTAAATGTAATCCAATTAGATAATTCCATCCTGATATGAGATCTGGGGCTGATGCCAGTTCTAAAGGGGACCAAAGAGAATATGAGAGTATGTTATACTGTATACATGTTTGATGTATATGCATAGTTGGTTACTTATGTGTATACAGTCTCTCTACTTAATTTTTATTTAATCTTTAATTAATCGGCAAAAAACACACAACTAAGTCCAGACCAAGCAAAGAGGCAAATCATGTTGCATAGCCTGGCAGTAACAACAGAAGAACAGACAAAAATAACTTTTCTAAACACACATACCTAGGATTCTCAAGGAAAGAACTAGTATGTGTGTTTACTTTTTCTTTTTTTTATATTTTCATCCCATGATTTTGCAACCCATTTTTCACCCAGTGCCAATTCTCAATGTGATCCTGGGCTCTACACATCTTCCGCCAACCTGGGGAGGCAGCAGACTGAGCTCATGCTTCCATCAAGGCTTGAGGAGTCCTGCTCCCGCTTTTCACCTGGCGAGGGAGTTTCCCTGGTTGGACTTAGCGTTGTGGAAGGAACACATTATTCCAACCAGTTCCTGTCCCCTCCATCAGGCGCCCTGGCTGGCCAGGGGGACATGGTTTAGAGCCCAGGAAAACCAATCGGAAAACAAACATGGGAGCTGAAATTGGCATGTACAGTAAATATGAAATAAATGCTTAAAGGGATATTACACTTTCAAAAATCTTTCGGTCATTTCATGGTTTACTCAGTCTCATGTGAACACACCAGACAGTTTATACAGTTTAACTGCTATAAATCCTCCTCACGCACTGTTCACAATGTAACCTTTATTTTATGTGAAGAACGCACCACGACTAAGAATAGACTCTGTCTCTCTCTGCAGTGTATTTCTTGTATTCCACTCCATACAAAATGCTGTTATGTCTTTACTGGCAGTGGGCCAGGTCATCAGGTAGTGAAATAGATACATTGAAGTGGGACTGCAGGACGTGTGGGTTGACATGATTTTAAAATGGAAGTGGGTAATAAAAACACAGACCTGTCGTGTGCATCGACTTATTGTCTGATGAAACGGCATGATGCTCTCTGAGAGAGGATGAGGAAAAAGAAATTATCTGAACCCGACCTAATGCTTTGGCCGTTTTTATTTCACTTAACTTCGAGCAATCTCCAATCAGTATCCCGCCGCCTTCAACAGATGACTTCAAGCCGTGTAGCTTTCATCCAAATTAAATTATGCAAGATCTGGCTTTTTTAATGGCGTATAACCTAGAGCAGATGGACCACATGTCTCTTGTACTTGGAGGATTATATTAGTTAGATAATTAGAGCACACGTTATTTTAAAGCGTCTTCACATTCACTGGGTTGTATAGTGGTCAGGGTTTCATGTAGCCTGGCTCAGCCCTGAATCAGCACCTTAAAAAAATACTATCTTATTTTTTCCCCTGTGATTCAAGGACTGGCTTCCCTGCCTTTGGGGCCGTTTGTGCCGGTTGGAGATCCAATCCCAGCACCTGATTGGTCAACAGCCCTGCCACTCACTCTGTTCCCAACGTCGTCATCCAATCCCAGCACCTGATCGGCCAACAGCCCTGTCACTCACTTCGTTCACAACGTTGAACCAATCGCCGTTAAGACTGCTGCTTTGATCACGCCCATCCTAGAAACTGTTTTGGTAGAGAGAGACTTCAGTCTGAATAATGAAGTGAAACGAAATGACAATTCAGACTGAGGTCAGGCTCGGTCTCATGGTGATCAGAGAACTGGCAGCACAGCTCCCAGTCTAGACATCAGACTGTAGGCTAGAGAACCTGAATCTCCAACATGGTAGCAGCACTTGCATATTATGAGTTCCCTGTCTGTTGATGATGCTCTCTCTACTCTGGTGACAGGTCCTTATCCCCTCGGTAAAAGCTCTGTAGCAGGGATGGATTGGCCATCTGGAGTACAGGGAGTTTCCCCGGTGGCCTGCGCCACCTAGTGGCCTGGACAAGATCCAAAATGCACTAGTGGCACTTCCAAAATGCACTAGAATGTGCTAGATGCTCGCCCTGGAACATACAGATCAAAATGACCATTAATCTTCTACATTCTCTAGTTGTGTAGACTAAGTTTGGTTTCATTTTTACGCTCTCAAAGAGTTACATCTGGTTAACCAGCTGCCCCCCTCAGGGTGGCCTGGCAAAGGCAAAATTGTCCCGGTGGGAAAATATGTGCCAATCCGCCCCTGCTCTGTAATATTAGAGTAACTTTAGACACTCACTCTTAGCGACATACAAGTGCAAAATAAGTGTGTGTGCGTACCTTGTTATACTGTTGTTGCATGGCATATGTGACAGCATCTGACGCTTTGTGCCTCAAGTAGCCGAGGTCAATTTTCTGTTTTTTACAGATTATTAAAGTATGCAATGTGAGCTTTCATATGATATATCACTCAAGGAAATTGGAGCATTTTTGGAGTAACTATGAGCATTTAAATCTAAGTGTTACAAAAATAAAAACCTGAGAAAAAGCCACTCAAAGTTTCAGCACGATTTCACACTACAGTAGGGTAGAGGTGGGTGGTAACAATGGGAGGGCCAAGGGTCATCCACTCCACCCCTAATGTCTCATTTAAATAACATAACCACCCCCACTAAATGTAGCTGTCAAAGACTACTGTACTAGACTGAATAGCCTTAAGGGTCTTATAACAATAACAATGCCAATGCTAATACATGTCCTTTTATTAGAGAAAGTAAAAGATTTGTGTTCATTGATTTACATTCCTTGATTTATTTTGTTTTAGACATTTTAGCTCTGGTAGGGGGAGCAGTTGTAATTTATTGGGACTTACTAGATAATAAAAATACATGACATTAAACATTCCAAAACAAATGTGTATTTAGAATATCTATATTTCTTTAACTGTTTTGATGAAATGGTCGTTTTGTGGGCAAAAAAGGAAAAAGAAAAACGCCTGAGAGCTGTTTTATATCAGACATTTACAGGCAGATAACAAACAATCATGTTATACACATTATAAGAGCCCCGGGTGTTGACTCTTTATCGGAACAAACATTATAATATAGCCTAAATCAAGTTGGAAATACATTGCTTTCAGCGACGTCAGAATTTTAAATTTTTAAACAATGATAGTCAGTGCAAATGCAATGCCTTCGCATGTTGTCATAGTGAAATGCATTATGGGTAGGCTAACCAAGTCAGTTAGTTGGTTCGTTTGGTTGTTTTAAAGAAAGAATTAAAGACGTTAACTGAGTAGCTCTGTGCCTCGACTCCCTTATCATTCTAAATGCATATCCATTCTATTGCATATCCAGACATAGCATTTAGAATGAAGTCCATGTTATTAGTAGCCACGTAGCCTAGTTGCTGTATTATCAGCGAGGATGATAAAGGAGGCTAACGGAGCTAGTAGCTACCAGAGCCATCTAGTAGAAGAGTTGCGACATTGAGGGGTCAGAAACTGAACGCTCGAGCGCTGTTCATGCAGCTCAACTGGGGACAAACTGGAGTTGGAAATGAATTGTTTTCAACGAAGGCGGCGCAAATACGAGCTGTTTTGTGCATGTTTTCAACATGTCAACGGTATTGTATAGTAGTGTTGCTGTACAATAACATTTATGTTGTACTATTATTAAAACGATCCAAAATAAAGCAATTTATGGCCATTAAAACTGGGCTGTTGCCTGAGTCAAATGCATTTGCTGCCTACTTCGGGTCCAGGACTTGTCCCTATTTGTTGTCCCCATTCTCCATTCAAGTCCAAGCAGAAGAGCCGCCATTGGACTGACCCCATGAAGTGGACGGAGTTGTCTATACTCTATGTATGAGTGTGAATTTCGTTCCACTTCATTACACAGTTGTATCACCACTAAACCAACAGCATTTCATCATTGAAAACAAAACTCTCTGAGTCAGCCTTATGCATGCTGCGTGTCTGTTACAATAAGGTAGTATTTTAATGTGTTAATTAAGTGCTGAGCCTGGCTACTTAGTAGCTAGTTTAAAACAATTGAAGCGCCGTTCTCCAGTTTCACTCCAATTCACACCCTTAGAATAATAGACATTCCAATGGCCAATCGCACTCTGTAGGCTACATGCTAAATACATCTTGGGGGTTAGCAATGAAAAGGTAATGGGGGAAAAAAAACAATTTTGAGATTTTATGTAGGCATTCATAAACAATGTTTATTTTGTGCAATCATGGAAAATAAACACACCATAAAAGCAAGATGAAAATAGGCAGACAATAAAGTGGCCTATGGGTAAAAGGGACAGTACAGTAAACAAATACCTATAACATCCTGTTAAAATGCTAACAATACTAAAAAGATGTTTTCAATCTTAAAGTACTAGTTTGTGCAAAGTTAAAGTGCAATGAAAGTATGGACAAAAAAGTGTCACTCAATAGCACGATAGCAGCATAGTTTGTTATGAATGTCACAACGCGATTCAGATCATCACTGGTGAAAAACGTCTTGTTCGTTCTAGGACCTTTCTTCTGCTGGCGTGGAGTTAAACCATTCTCCTTGTAGTGTTTCACAAGGGCTTGGAGAAGGTTCTTGCTGATCCTGGACAAAACGATAATTATAAACAATGTTACAAACAGTGCTAAAGTTTGTGATCCGTCAATGTCGCATTTCTTCTAATACATGGCCATGATGACTATGTAAAGCCTGTTTTCAGTTACATCCGGTAAAATCTGCCCATTGTATCCGCCAATCATTTACACACACATACACCCACGCAGACAAACTGCTTCCGTATCCTTTCCACAACGGATGTTGGTTTACAGAACTAATAGCAGTATTATGTCGAGGGGAATTCCACCCATTTCAACAGAGCGTAATATGAGCCTAATGGATTCGGGTTCATTTCGTTCCATTGTGAAAATTGGTGGAATTCCCCTGTATAGTAAAACAGGAGACAATAATGAACTAATAATCGCTTTATGTCCGTGTCTCTTTGCCTTGTAGTCGCTCCTCTTTTAACAGAGGAAGGCTGATGTTTAAACATACAATAACATTACATTAATCGAATGATAGATTAGACTGTAACTCACCCATAGACAAAGAGAAATGTTGCACGGCAGACAACAATCGTGTTGATCATGTAGGTAGAGCGATGGTGCTTTCGTTTTCCGTTTATTACACCATGTATAAAATCCAAAATGAATCCTTCGTGTAGCTGTACGATCCATTCTCGAGTGACAGAGAGACTCTAATGTTTACGCACAGAAGCACATGGTACTTTGGGTGGTACTCAAAGCGTGAAACCTCAAGACAATGAAATCCATGACCAATCAGAATCATGTATGCAAATCGCCAAGTCAAGTACTTCTCCACCCTCAATCGCGGGGTAAACTAGTGAAATTACTCGACTTTTTAGCGTATAAATAAACACATTTAACTTCTTCAAATCATCTAACTGTTCGGATGAATAGTAAGATCAAAGTCTGAACTGTATCAATATGTTAAAAAGTGAATTTGGGTAAAAAATAAAAAAATACACTTTCATGGCTCCTACTGGAAATTCGTCTCTGCCGAAATGAGGACCAAAGCACCAGGCGCAATCACATATGGCCAGGGTCAGATTGACCATTGGGCGTACAGGGAGGTCTCCCGGTGGGCCACGACCCGTATGGGGCCGGTGGTATCACGGTATGGTTAAAAGCACTGGTTTTCAACCTTTTTGATCCCAGGGCCCACTGTTCATTCAGAATTTTGAGGCACGGACCACCATTTGATGACATTTCAGCCCCAACAGACCCCCAAAACTAAAGATTTATTTTACTTTTTGGTCTACAATTCCAGGCTGGATTTGGGAAACAAAACAGTCAAACATACTGATCAAAATGACTATTAATCTTCTATATTCTCTAATTAGACTTGGCCAATTGAGAGTGTTAACATGAAACCAAATGGACCCGCAAGAGTCCATTTGGTTTCATGTTTACGCTCTCAAAGAGTTACATCTGGTTAACCAACTATACCAGGTAGAACAGGTCCTTCACACGCTGGTTGTGGTGGGCCGGTCGAGGCCAAATCATGCTAAAAATGTCCGGGCCGATTTATTTGCCCAGTCCAGCACTAATATGGCAAATAACGGGGTAATTGGTCAAGTAGAGTGCAAGGAAAACAAAACATGAACTCATTTAACTGCGCATAGATTTTGCACCGCAGAATCTTTTTCACTGAGGAAATTTCAACCTGCCATTGGTCCAACATCCCATTGTTCACCCTCAGCATAACATGGACACAGTGAGGACACAGAGCTCAAAACGAGGCGGCTAACTGTTGGTGGTGGATTTCCAGTGCATGTCAACAGTAATGGGATCAGGATTTTTTGTAACTTCGGATCGACGGACACTAGTCCACAGGAATAAAACGGGTTAAGAAAACTCACTCATTGATACGCTGTATGTCAATATGTTTTAGTTGACGGAAAAATGCTTCTCAGGTCAAATATCGATATGTGATTGAGATTAATGAATTCCAAAAAAAATCTAAATTATTATTAAAAATAAAATATTCCCTTTGGAAAGTAGTGAGGTTGTAAAGAGTTGAGTACAAAATAATAATAATAATAATAATATAAATAATAGTAAACGGAAACAATTAAAGAAAAGATGAAAAGGCCCACAGAAGGCTGTTCTCTTTTTTTAAACCAAAAACAAGGATTATATATCGCTTTAAAAAGAGTTGAACAAAAAACAATACCCAAAGGTTGTTGTGACCAAATATTGTTTATGTTAATACAAACCTAATATTACGAAATGCCCCTATTATTCCTATTGGCCATGGATTGGGTAATGAAGCAATCCACAGCAAACAAGAAAAATGGTATACAGTGGTCGATGTGGACACAGTTGGACGACCTGGATTTTGCGGACGACCTTGCCCTGCTCTCACACACCCACCAGCAAATGCAGGATAAGACCACCACCGTTGCAACAAACTCTATCCGCCTTGGTCTTAACATACACAGGGGGAAAAGCAAAGTCCTGAGAGTGAACTCTGCCAGCACTGCACCCATCACGCTGGAAGGAGAAGCGCTGGAGGACGTTGACGAGTTTACCTACCTAGGCAGCATTGTCAACAAGCAGGGAGGAACAGAGGTCGATGTGAAGGTCAGGATTGGCAAGGCAAGGGTAGCATACCTCCTTTTAAAAAATATTTGGAGTGCAAAAGACCTGTCCATTGCAACAAAGCTACGTATTTTTTAACAGCAACGTAAAGCCGGTCCTAGTCTATGGTGCAGAGACATGGAGGACAACAGTGAACACTACAAACAAAATCCAAACTTTCATCAACACCTGTCTAAGACGAATCCTCCACGTTCGCTGGCCAAACACCATCAGCAACAAAGATCTGTGGCAACGCACCAACCAATGTCCGGTTGAGGAAGAGATCCTCAAAAGGCGCTGGAGATGGATAGGCCATACTCTCCGTAAACCAGCCTCAAACACCACAAGACAGTCCCTCAAGTGGAACCCCCAAGGGAAAAGGAAGAGAGGTCGGCCACGAAATACCTGGCGCAGAGACTTGGAGGCAGACGCAAAGAAGCTGGGGTACACGTGGGGACAGCTTGAAGTGTTGGCCCAGGATCGAGATGCTTGGAGAGCTCTTGTCGACGGCCTAAGCCCCAGAAGGGGTGATAGGCGTAAGTAAGTAATATTACGAAATACTGTACACCAACGGGATATACTAATTAGAATTAGGTAAATATCCCCTAAATGCACAGTTAAATTGAGTAATAACCCAACGGTTCACTTTCTTTGTTTTTTAAATAAAACTAAAACTGTCCCTAGCTATTATTGTGCATAAACCTTTATTTTTTCATTAACTATATAAGGACGTCACTTTTAAACCATTGCAAGAAGCTGCTATACTATGGTTAAACCATGAACTTAATACATACCCAGGAGCTTAACCCTGAATAGAAGGTTACATGAAAAAAACAAAACGTGGGACCACACACATACACATACACACACACACACACACACACACACACACACACACACACACACACACACACACACACACACACACACACACACACACACACACACACACACACACACACACTACGTTGCAGGCGTGTGCGTTGTCCCATGATGCAATGATTCCAAACAGACACAGTTCAACTCACAGTTGGTTGTTAGTGGTGGGACGATTCACTTACCACACCATACGATGCAATATGGATATTTAGGGTCCTGAATCGATTGATATGGCGATTTTTAATTATGCTGCGATTCGATTTGATGAGCCAATATATCACTTTTTTATCCCCCACAAATGACCTTTATTATACTAGAACATTTTAAAGGAGAATTGCACCACTTTTCCAGATTTTTTCCGAGAGCACACAAATGGAACCAAATTTGTACGCCCTCAGAAAAAGTTGTGTTTCACCACAACAAGTTCAATTACCTAAAACATTAGAGCAATTTTAAACAATATAGATAACAAAAAGTTCAATCCTACACATCAATGCAGCCTGATAACGTCGGCCAGACTTTCTGACATGAACACATTAGAGAATACAGTAGGCCTACACTTTCCTGTGCACCTTGCTCTGCTAAAACTGGTTCCCATCTCACCATAATCACAACTATACATTGAAGCATTACTTCACTGAAATACATCATATTTCTATTGATATTAAATCACATTACCCACACTGCACATCATTTGGTGTTCACTATTCATACTGGGGTAAGATCCAAGTATATTTTATAATAAATAATTTCTCACAGATACTCATGCTATTGTAGGCTATTATTATACCACCAGTGAAAAATGTGTTTGGTATCCATAAAAAAGAAACACGCACACACACACACACACACACACACACACACACACACACACACACACACACACACACACACACACACACACACACACACACACACACACACACACACACACAAATCAATAAATAAACACACAAACAAACAAAGAAGAAATAAATAAATTAATAATGTGTCCCCTCCATCCACCGCTACAGGTTGGAGCACTGTGTGGCCCATAGGGTTTTATTTGTTGCCTCGCTGTTTAGATATTTGTTTTTCTTTTGATTTCTTTTTACCATTTTAACCCTTTCACGCATAGCGGTCACTACAGTGGACAGATAATAAAATGTCATTATTATATGGTAAAAAGAGGTTTTCATGGCAGTGCTGCATATAAGCCTGTAGAGTGGACACCAGAGGACCCCCCACCACTGCCACCCAGTGGCCATGTGTTGTATTTGCAAGATAATCCAGTCAACATTCAAGATGGCTGCCAGTGAAGAACAGTTGCCCAAACCCTCAGGAATTTCGACTCATTCCTTCTATAGTAGGAGACCCCTCCAGGTAAAAAAAATATTTTGGCATAAAGTAACATTTAGTAATCACTGTAGTTTAAAAAAAATCCAAGTATTGATTATATTTTGGCAGGAAATTGCAGTTTTCCATCTGTCCATGACAGTGGACAGCATGCATCAGTGGCTTATTTCTACAACAATTTGTGACAAAGACAATGCTTCATCTGAAGTAATATGTCTTGCATATAAACAAATTGTTTTATGTTATTAGAATGTAACCTGCATTGTTTGTGTACAAACTAATATTTTGTGCAATATTATTCACTTTTGCATGTTATGTCATTGTTTATATTATGCAGGGCTCAAGTGCAGAACGCAATAAGGAGACCTACAGGATTGTTCAGCAACTCCCATCTGATTCCAGCGGTGGTGATGATGATGAGGATGATGACGATGAAATTGCTGATCCAAATTACCTGCCACCAAGCAAAAGTGCAACTGTATATGACTGTGGATATGAGGATGATGATGGACCTATGGATTCAGAGGATGAGGAACGGAGGATCCAGTAGATTCTGAGGACACCGAAACACCTCATGATGAACCAGTAGCACCCAGAAAAGCAGAGAAGAAGAAAAAACATGTCTGGAAACGCAAGGACAATGTGTGTGGGGAGGAGTTTCATGCCTTTTCAGGAGAATGCACAGTGAATGTCCATGCAACAGAACCAGTTGATTTCTTCAAGCAGCTATTCCCAGAAGAACTGTTGGATGAAATAGTTCTCCAAACAAACCTATATGCCCTACAACAAGGAAAAGAGAACCTGGCTGTGACAACAACAGAGATGAAGACCTTCCTGGGAATAAATTTGGTCATGTCATACATCCGTTACCCGAGGATCAGAATGTATTGGTCATCAGAGCAAGGGCTTCGCCTGGATTTGATTGCCAACGCCATGAGTGTCAACAGATTTGAACAAATTTTGCGGTACCTACACTTTGTGGATAATCTCTCAGAGCAGCCAGGAGATGACAAGCTGTTCAAACTAAGACCAGTGTTGGACAGACTTCAGACCACCTTCCAGTCCTCAGTGGATCCCGAGGAGTTTCAGTCTATTGACGAAATGATCATACCCTTCAAAGGAAAACTTTCTATCAAACAGTACATCCCCAAAAAACCAAAACCATGGGGTGTGAAAGTGTGGGTGAGAGCAGGCTCCTCTGGATATATGTACCGCTTTGAAGTCTACCAGGGTGCAATGAAGAATGGTGGGCCCAGTGACCTGGGACTGGCTGCAGATGTTGTCTTGCGCCTCTGTGACGACATCCAGCACAAGAATCACAAAGTGTTTTTCGACAATTTCTTTTCCAGCATCCCACTTATTGCCAAATTGCAGCAACAGGGTCTGTATGCCACAGGAACCTGCAGAGCCAACAGGCTCCAGGGAGCACAGGAGAAACTGAAGAGCGAAAAGGAACTCAAAAAAGAAGGGAGAGGAGCTGTCTCTTGTGCCACCAATGCTGACAACATCACTGTCACGCGTTGGCTAGACAACTCATTGATCCATGTGGCCTCTTCCTGGGTTGGTCTGTCCCCAGCAGATTTGGCCCTGAGATGGAGCAAGAAAGAGAAGAGGATGCTCAACATCCAAAGACCATTCTCTGTGAAGCTCTACAATGATCATATGGGAGGGGTAGACCAGATGGATCAGATGGTGGCCATGTATCCCTACAGACGCAAGAACAAACGGTGGTACATCAGAATCTTCTTCCACTTCCTGGATGTCACTGTTGTGAATGCTTGGCACCTCTCCAGAATGTCTGGATTGGACAAGAATGCTCTTCTGCCTTTCAAGGCATCTGTGGCTCGTGCGTTGATAAATGCAGGCTCCATCCAGATCCGCAGAAGGGGAAGACCAAGTGATGAAACTTCCCCACCTCCTCCTGTGAAGCGCAGAGTTGTGCACAAGGTAATATACAATTGGGAAGTGCAATACATGTGTAGGATGTGTATGATGTGTGTGTTTATTTCACTTGACTGATGATTTTACCTGACGTTTTATTTCTCCATGAGTGCTTTATCAGTGTTCTTTCCTTTCTTTTAACATTTGGCATGTTGAGCACCAAACTGATTTTCATTGTACACTGTACAATGATAATAAAGATCTCATCTTATCTAAGGTACCCACCGAGATCAAGTTTGTCCCTGGAAACCACTGGCCCCAGCTAACCGACAAAAAGAATGCAGACAGATGCCAAGATCCTGCGTGCACACGGAAAACAAAATACATCTGCATGCAGTGTGATGTCGCTCTGTGCCCTGGATGCATGGCAAATTTTCACCAAAGATAGTTTACTTCTCTTTCTAATTACTACTGTAGGCTGATGCCTAAATTTGGTCATATTTTTGGTAATCGTTAAAGTTTTGGGTAAAAAAATGCACAAAAAAGATTGACACTGTGCTTGACATTGTATTGTTTGTGTTACATTTACTGTGTGACAAAAGGAAAGAGTTTACAGTTTGTTTTGTTTTTGTAAAAAAAAAAAAAAAAAAGGTAATTTGTTTTTGTTTAAAAAAAAAGCTTGGCACTGTTCTTGACACTTTATTTTACTTGTTACGTTTACTCGATGTAATAAAAGAATACAGTTTACAGTTTTGTTTTGGTAAAACATTTGGTAATTTGATAAAAATGTAATGTAATAAAAGAAAACATTTTATTCACTGGACAGCTCATTTTCTTGATTTGCAGTTTTCAGGTAGACTGGCATGTGTTGGTGGTAGAGACTGGGCTCTGTTGGGTGAGTGGGGGTGCTAGAGACTGGTGCATGGATTTCCATAAAGAAAAAAAAAGTTAGCTAAGCACAGTCAGCATTATATCTGGTAAATGCAATCATAACACAGATTATTCACCAGTTTTTACATATATGCACTTGTTTTTTTTTTCTTTTCTGCATAATCATTATCAGAAGAAAGTTCCATCTCTGCCATCGCAAACTCCACGTGTCTGGTTTTGAGGCATTGCCGCTCACTACTAAACTATCATAAGCCAAAATCAATTTTTTGAAGCCAAGGACATGTGTGGCAATGAATGTGTGTAGTCAGTGGCTGTAGAAAAGTAAAAACACTAGTGCATATTATAACCAAATTATTATTTTGTTATTATTTTTGCTATATTCGAATCCATAAACGCCTGTTGTCCATTAGAGTGGACATGTCAGTAACTGGTTAACCAAAATGTGTTTTGAAAAAATACAAAGTGCAATGTTTTCTATATGCCTTAAGAGAAATAAAAACACATTCAATTTTTTTCACTCAGTATTTCATAATTCATGCATCAAAGGGTTAAATAGTCATGATTGCCAACTCCCACCTGATGTCATGTGGGAGTTCAGACTGATCCAGGCCATAGTGAAGAACTGATAGTTTACATAACATCTTGAGGCTTGGACTGGAGTCTAAGATAAACAGGTCACCACTGTATCCTCCGAAGACGATAATACGATCCCCCACCATGCAACACCTCTTTGAAAAGTCTGGCGGGACTCTCCCCTTCGGCTTGACCTTCTTCCAGGAGGTTTCTGGGATGAATTTCCACAGGTTATTGAAGTCCCACCCACCAAATATGTACAACTCTCTATTGTAGGTAAAGGCTTGTTTACCACAAAGTTCTTCAGGGAGCAGTGTAGAAGGTGTGTCCATCCATAGGTTAGTCTCTGTGTCAAACATCCTGATGGTGTTGTTAAACAAACGACTCTCCCTGCCCACGAATACAAACATCTTTGTCCCAATGATGGTGGCAGAGTGATAACTTGAAACAGGAGGTTGAGTTCCTCTTGTAGCAATTATAGTCCAGACCATGGTGCTGGTGTCCAACATGTGCATTCTATTCGTCTTTCCAGTCTGGTTAATTCCGCCGTAAATATACATGACCTTCCCCAAGACACAGGCCGAGTGGTGGTATCTCCTCTCTGGAATGGCCCCAGAAACCTGTGGCTTGGACCATGTGTGGTCATCAACGTCAAATGCATAAAGTTGGTTGGAGTACTCCATCGTGTTGTTTTTGAAACCAAAACCTCCCCAGAGGTAAACAGTATATTCCACCAACACAGCTGTGTAGGCTACGAGCCCGGAGGGAACATCAAGGTGGCATTCTCCTCTTCCACGGGTCAACTTCCTCCAGGTCAAAGACAATGTGTTGAAGATGTGCACATCAATATATTTGTGAGCTTCAAAATAATACATCGAGTGTCTCACTGCCACGGCGGCACCTTGATGGGATGATGATACTGGTATTCCTGGTTTTCTCAGATGCAACGTCCAGTATAACATTACTAAAACTGTATGGTAGTGGAAATTGGTCAACAATAATCTAGTGGTCAAGTGTTGATGTTCAAACTCATGGATTATTTTATGTTTTCACGTATATTTGTCTCAAACACCATGCTAAGTGTGTCCAATCGGTGAAACGGTGGTTCTGGTTGACCAATCAAGCAAGACCATCCCTGTTGTTCTAGGGAGACTGTTCAACCATGACACGCATTTGTCTCCACCGTAAGGTGGTGACTATGTTTCGCCCCCTGTCTGTCCGTCTGTCCGTCCCATCTGTCCATCCGTCCCACCCTGTTACACACCAACAGGGTGACGTAACAGCATGGTGGTGATCCGTCTGCCCGTTCACATGTCTGTCTGAGCACGCGTTTGTCCGTCAACGTCCAACAGTTGACGTAACAGGTGACGTAACATAATCACCACCAGTGACTGTTGCGTCACCAACAGGGTGATGTAACAGTCTTCGCCCTGACCCAAGACGGTGGAGACTGTAAAAACTGTAATCTTGTTGCTTGTGTGAGCGAGCGTTGTGGGGTTGGTATTTGGTAATCAGGGTACTTGGCTGGTTTAGGTGATGACTTAAAGAGGGGGTGTCGTGATTTTTGTATTTTTTCCAATTTTGTACATGTTTAACAGGTGACAGTATGTAAACAGACCCCTTGGTGTGTTTTTTATGTGCAATGATGTCTTCATTTTGTACTTAGGGTTTCTTCCTGGGGGCTGAACCTTTCCAGTCAAACGTGCCAATGAAAAAAACTTCAATATAGTGACATCATGTGCTCAGCCCCTCCCCTAACTCCTCCCCCTTTATCATGCAACTAAAGCTGTGGACGTGGCTTCAGTTCAGGTGGATCTCCACCCATCACCACCCACCAGGCAAACCAGGCATACTTAATGAACTGGTAGGGTGGAATTATAAAAATGACAGTTTAACAAACACTGTACACGTTTTGGGAAAAAATCTTACTTTTAATATAACATTAATACCTGATGATCATGTTTTAGGGTAGAAAGAATTCATGGCACTCCATCTTTAATGGTAAAAGACCGTTATAGTCAATGTCATGAGTATTGGCTTGCTCCGTTCACACATGAGTATTCATGCACACTATGTAACTCGTTTGGCACAGGAGCTGCCATTGTGCGGCCTCCAGTTTTTAACCAGAGAGTTTTGTCTAAAACGAGTTAAGAGCACAGGCAGACTCCTGGGAGACAAGAGCATGTCTGAAAACAAACAACACAACTGAAATCAACATGGACTGTTTTCTCAAATCCCTTTTTCTCTGCAACCATCGATCTTTAAATCTAGAGCGAGTAAAATGAAAACAAATGGACCCTTACGGCCACATTTGGTTTAATTTTACTCTCTCAAGAGCTAAATAATATTAAAGCATCTCAACTACTTAATTTTCAACAATCGACACCATTACAAAATGTAGAGGAATTGTCTTTTGATGTTTTGCCAATTTACGTTTTGCCAGTTTGGGGACAAAAACTTAGTTTTGGGTCCGAGAGACTGTACTCGACATTAAATGGCGGTCCTCCGTAGCTGAAATTTATGGAGGCTATTGTTTGAAGATGGTTGAAAACCACTCAATATGGACAAAGAAGTACTTGGTTTTTCTAGCAACTGTAATTTATTTACTCATTTTGGAACATACTATGGTCAAGTATTCATTACAAAGCATGAATGAAAAAAAAAAAAAAAACATAAATTTGTATAAATGAGTATGAATTATTTGTATAAATGAGTATGTAGTTCCTGAGGAAGCTTGTCAGAGCAAATGAAGATCAAAAGTTCAGGTGAAAGCGTTCAATGATCGACACGTTCAATGATCGATCAACACGAAAACTAATCCAAAACAGGCTGCAGTTAATAGTCAGCAGTCCAGAGACAGGTCAGGACATTCAGGTCCGACAGACGGAAGACATTGTGGAGACAGGCCTCCACATAGGATAAGAATAATGGAACCTGACAGGTTAGTCAAGCACACATAATAACAAAGGTTAGCGAGCCATATGCCAGTTAGGTTAAACCATTTGCGAACCGAAAAATGCGGTTAGGAACGACTTTCAGCTAGATACCATTACATGAATTTATTGCACTCCTACAAATCTGAACCATGAAGTGGCTCTTGTTTTATAATGTTTATGCAGGAACCTGCCAATGTTGCCAGCTGGCATCTACAGCTGACATCATTAGCCAGTTCAAGATGGCCCTCCCTGCGACTTTGACACGACGAGGAAGTGGGTGGTTAAGGAAGCAGGTGACGCCAATGAGCTCAGGTCGGAAAACTGTCCGGACCCCATCCTATGTATTACGGAATACGCCAATGTATACTAATTTGAAATACGCAAATATCACCTAAATACACAGTTAAATTGAGTTTTAAATAAAACTAAAACTGTCCCTAGCTATTATTGTGTGTAAACCTTTATTTCTTTATTAACTATATAATGATGTCACATTTAATTCATTGCAAGAAGCTGCTATACTATGGTTAAACCATGAACTACATACAGTACATACCCATGAGCTTAACCCTGAATAGAAGGTTACATGAAAACACACACACACACACACACACACACACACACACACACACACACACACACACACACACACACACACACACACACACACACACACACACACACACACACACACTACGTTGCAGGCGTGTGCGTTGTCCCATGATGCAATGATTCCAAACAGACACAGTTCAACTCACAGTTGGTTGTTAGTGGTGGGACGATTCACTTACCTCACCATACGATGCAATATGGATATTTAGGGTCCTGAATCGATTGATATTGTGATTCTTAATTATGCTGCGATTCGATTTGATATGCCGATATATCGCTTTATTATCACCCACAAATGACTTTTATTATACTACAACATTTTAAAGGAGAATTGCACCACTTTTCCACATTTTTTTCTGAGAGCATACAAATGGAATCAAATTTGGACACCCTCAGAAAAAGTTGTGTTTCACCACAACATGTTCAATTACCTAAAACATTAGAGCAATTTTAAACAATGTAGATAACAAAAAGTTCAATCCTACACATCAATGCAGCCTGATAACATCGGCCAGGCTTTCTAACATGAACACATTAGAGAATACAGTAGGCCTACACTTTCCTGTGCACCTTGCTCTGCTAAAACTGGTTCCCATCTCCCCATGATCAAGTATCCTCACAACTGCATTGAAGCATTACTTCACTGAAATACATCATATTTCTATTGATATTAAATCACATTACCCACACTGCACATCATTTGGTGTTCACTATTCATACTGGGATAAGGTCCTATAGTATATTCTATAATACTGTACATGATTGCTCACAGATACTCAGCTATTGTGGGCTATTATTACTACCAGTGAAAAATGTGTTTGGTATCCATAAAAAAGAAAACACACACACACACACACACACACACACACACACACACACACACACACACACACACACACACACACACACACACACACAAACAAATCAATAAATAAACACAAACAAACAACAAATAGATAAATAAATGTGTCCCCTCCATCCACCGCTACAGGTTGGAGCACTGTGTGGCCCATCAGGTTTTATTTCTTGCCTCGCTGTTTGGATATTTGTATTTCTTTTGATTTATTTTTACCATTTTTAATAGTCATGGTTGCCAACTCCCACCTGATGTCATGTGGGAGTTCAGACCTGTCCAGACCATAATGAATAACTGCTAGTTTACATAACATCTTGAGGCTTGGACTGAAGTCTAAGATAAACAGGTCATCACTGAATCCTCCAAAGACGATAATACGATCCCCCACCATGCAACACATACACGTATCTAAAAAGTCTTGCGGGACTCTCCCCTTCGGCTTGACCCTCTTCCAGGAGGTTTCTGGGTTGAATCTCCACAGGTCGTCACACCTACGAATTATGTACAACTCTCTATTGTAGGTAAAGGCTGGTTTACACCAGCATTCTTCTGGAAGCATTGTAGAAGGTGTGTCCATCCATAGGTTAGTCCCTGTGTCAAACGCCCTGATGGTGTTGTTGTAGTGACCATTCTCCCAGCCCCCGAATACAAACATCTTTGTTCCAATGATTGTGGCAGAGTGACCACCTGAAGCAGGAGGTTGAGTTCCTCTGGTGGAAATTAATGACCAGACCATGGTGCTGGTGTCCAACATGTGCATTCCATTCGTGCCTCCAGTCTGGTTGTATCCGCCATGAATATACATGACCTTCCCCAAGACACAGGACGAGTGGCCGAAATTCCTCTCTGGAATGGCCCCAGAAACCTGTGGCTTGGACCATGTGTGGTCATCAACGTCAAATGCATAAAGTTGGTTGTAGTACTCCTTTGTGTTGTAACCTCCCCAGAGGTAGACAGTATATTCCACCAGCACAGCTGTGTAGCCGCAGAGCCCGGAGGGAACATCAAGGTGGCGTTCTCCTCTTCCACGGGTCAACTTGCTCCAGGTCAAAGACAATGTGTTAAAGATGTGCACATCAATATATTTGTAAACTTCAAAATAATACACCGCGTGTCTCACTGCCACAGCGGCACTTTGATAGGATAATTCTGGTATTTCTGGTTTTCTCAGGTGCAACGTCCAGCATAACATTACTAAAACTGTATGGTGGTGGAAAAAATCCTATTGGTCAACAATCATGTAGTGGTCAAGTGTTGATGTTCAAACTCATGGAATATTCTACGTTTTCACGTACTGTATATTTGTCAAAAACACCATGCAAAGTGTGTCCAATCCGTGAAACCGGTAGTTTGGGTTGACCAATCAAGGAAGACCATCCCTGTTGTTCTAGGGAGACACTGTAATCTTGTTACTTGTGTTAGCGAGCGCTCTGGGGTCAGTATGCGGTTAGCAGGGTACTCCGATTGGCTGGTTATGTAATGACTTAATGGTGACATGAGTAAAAGACTGTTATAGTCAATGTCATGAGTATTGGCTTGCTCCGTTCAAGCACGAGTATTCATGCGCACTATGTAACTGGTTTGGCACAGGAGCTGCCATTGTGCGGCCTCCAGTTTTTAACCAGAGAGTTCTGTCTAAAACGAGTTAAGAGCACAGGCAGACTCCTGGGAGACAAGAGCATGTCTGAAAACAAACATCACAACTGAAATCAACATGGACTGTTTTCTCAAATCCCTTTTTCTCTGCAACCATCGATCTTTAAATCTAGAGCGAGTAAAATGAAACCAAATGGACCCTTACGGCCACATTTGGTTTAATTTTACGCTCTCAAGAGTAAATAATATTAAAGCATCTCAACAACTTAATTTTCAATAATCGGCACCATTACAAAATGTAGAGGAATTGTTTGTTGATGTTCAACATTAAATGGCGGTCCTCCGTAGCTAAAATGTATGGAGGCTGTGGTGTGAAAATGGTTGAAAACCACTGAATACGAGTTAAGAGCACAGGCAGACTCCTGGGAGACAAGAGCATGTCTGAAAACAAACATCACAACTGAAATCAACATGGCCTGTTTTCTTTTTCCCCCACAAATGACATTTATTATACTAGAACATTTAAAGGGGAATTGCACCAATGCACCCATTTTCCAGATTTTCTCTGAGAGCATACAAATGGAACCAAATTCAGTTCCATTTGCACGCCCTCAGAAAAAAAAAAAAATCATTAACAAACAAAACAAACACAACTTGATGATGTCATCAAGTTGTGTTTCACCACAACAAGTTCAATTACCTAGAACATTTTAAAGCAATTTTAAACAATATAGATAACAAAAAGTTCAATCCTACACATCAATGCAGCCTGATAACGTCGGCCAGACTTTCTGACATGAACTCATTAGAGAATACAGTAGGCCTACACTTTCCTGTGCACCTTGCTCTGCTGAAACTGGTTCCCATTTCCCCATGATCAAGTATCCTCATAACTACATTGAAGCATTACTTCACTGAAATACACCATATTTCTGTTGATATTAGATCACGTTAACCACACTGCACAGCATTTGGTGTTCACTATTCATACTGGAGTAAGGTCCTAGTATATTTTATAATAAATTATTTCTCACAGATACTCAGCTATCGTGGGCTATTATATCACCAGTGAAAAATGTGTTTGGTATCTATGAAACACACACACACACACACACACACACACACACACACACACACACACACACACACACACACACACACACACACACACACACACACACACACACTAAAACATTAGAGCAATTTTAAACAATATAGATGACAAAAAGTTCAATCCTACACATCAATGCAGCCTGATAACATCGGCCAGACTTTCTGACATGAACACATTAGAGAATACAGTAGGCCTACACTTTCCTGTGCACCTTGCTTTGATGAAACTGGTTCCCATTTCCCCATGATCAAGTATCCTCATAACTACATTGAAGCATTACTTCACTGAAATACATCATATTTCTATTGATATTAAATCACATTACCCACACTGCACATCATTTGGTGTTCACTATTCATACCGGGATAAGGTCCTAGTATATTTTATAATAAGCTATTGTGGGCTATTATTATACTACCAGTGAAAAATGTGTTTGGTATCCATAAAAAAGAAAACACACACACACACACACACACACACACACACACACACACACACACACACACACACACACACACACACACACACACACACAAATCAATAAATAAACACAAACAAACAACGAATAAATAAATAAATGTGTCCCCTCCATCCACGGCTACAGGTTGGAGCACTGTGTGGCCCATCAGGTTTTATTTCTTGCCTCGCTGTTTGGATATTTGTTTTTCTTTTGATTTCTTTTTACCATTTTTAATAGTCATGGTTGCCAACTCCCACCTGATGTCATGTGGGAGTTCAGACTGATCCAGACCATAGTGAAGAACTGATAGTTTACATAACATCTTGAGGCTTGGACTGAAGTCTAAGATAAACAGGTCATCACTGGATCCTCTAAAGACGATAATACGATCCCCCACCATGCAACACATACGCGTATCTGAAAAGTCTTGAGGGACTCTCCCCTTCGGCTTGACCCTCTTCCAGGAGGTTTCTGGGTTGAATCTCCACAGGTCACCACACCCACCAATTATGTACAACTCTCTATTGTAGGTAAAGGCTGGTTTACTCCAGCATTCTTCTGGAAGCCGTGTAGAAGGTGTGTCCATCCATAGGTTAGTCCCTGTGTCAAACACCCTCATGGTGTTGTTGTAGTGACCATTCTCCCAGCCCCCAAATACAAACATCTTTGATCCAATGATTGTGGCAGAGTGACCACCTGAAGGAGGAGGTTGAGTTCCTCTGGTGGTAATTAAAGACCAGACCATGGTGCTGGTGTCCAACATGTGCATTCCATTAGTATATCCAGTCTGGTTCTGTCCGCCGTGAATATACATGACCTTCCCCAAGACACAGGCCGAGTGGAGGTATCTCCTGTCTGGAATGGCCCCAGAAACCTGTGGCTTGGACCATGTGTGGTCATCAATGTCAAATGCATAAAGTTGGTTGTAGTACTCCTCTGTGTTGTAACCATAACCTCCCCAGAGGTAGACAGTATAATCCACCAGCACAGCTGTGTAGCCCCAGAGCGGGGAGGGAACATCAAGGCGGTGTTCTCCTCTTCCACGGGTCAACTTCCTCCAGGTCAGAGACACTGTGTTGAAGATGTGCACGTCAATATATTTGTGAGCTTCAAAATAATACACCGCGTGTCTCACTGCCACAAAGGCATCTAAATTGGAAAACACTGGTATTCCTGGTTTTCTCGGGTGCAACGTCCAGCATAACATTACTAAAACTGTATGGTGGTGGAAAAAATCCTATTGGTCAACAATCATCTAGCGGTCACGTGTTGATGTTCAAACTCATGGAATATTCTACGTTTTCACGTACTGTATATTTGTCACAAACACCATGCAAAGTGTCTCCAATCCGTGAAACCGGTAGTTTGGGTTGACCACTCAAGGAAGACCATCCCTGTTGTTCTAGGGAGACTGTTCAACCATGACATGTAGTTTAAACACTGTAATCTTGTTACTTGTGTTAGCGAGCGCTCTGGGGTCAGTATGCGGTTAGCAGGGTACTCCGATTGGCGGGTTTAGGTAATGACTTAATGGTGACATGAGTAAAAGACCGTTATAGTCAATGTCATGAGTATTGGCTTGCTCCGTCCAAGCACGAGTATTCATGGGCATTATGTAACTGGTTTGGCACAGGAGCTGCCATTGTGCGGCCTCCAGTTTTTAACCAACCTGGGAGACAAGAGCATGTCTGAAAACAAACATCACAACTGAAATCGTCATGGACTGTTTTCTCAACTCCCTTTTTCTCTGCAACCATCGATCTTTAAATCTAGAGTGAGTAAAATGGAACCGAATCAATCAATCAATCAATCTTTATTTATATAGCACAATTTAAAACAACCGTAGTTGACCAAAGTGCTTTACAATTTCAAAAACAAAACAAAACAAAACAAAACAAAACAGCAAAAACATCAAAAGCAGCAATCAAAGAGAGGACAGTTTAGAAAAGGTAAAAAGCAGGTATATGACGAGGTAAAAAAGGCATAAGCAGTCATAACACATTGAAGGCAATGGAAAAAAGGTGGGTTTTTAAAAGAGATTTAAAAATGTTGAGGGATTTAGCAGCTCTAATATGGGGGGGGAGGTTGTTCCATAGTTTAGGAGCAGCAATAGCAAAGGCACGGTCTCCTTTGTTTTTGTGGGTGCGGGTGGTTGGTGGGGATAGCCGTTGTTGGTCAGCAGATCGGAGGGCTCGGGAGGGATTGTGCCAGTGAATGAGGTCAGCTAAGTAGGGGGGGGCAAGGCCGTTAAGAGATTTAAAAGTAATTAAAAGAATCTTAAAATCAATCCTCTGTTTAATGGGGAGCCAGTGAAGGGAGATTAAAACGGGGGTGATGTGTTGTGATTTTTTGGTGCCAGTAAGAAGGCGGGCGGCAGCATTTTGGACCAGTTGGAGGCGTTTGAGGGAGGATTGAGGTAAACCGTAATATAGGGCGTTGCAGTAATCTAATCTTGTTGAAATGAAGGAGTGGATAACGGTTTCAAACTGTTGACGCGGGAGGTAGGGTTTGATTTTGGCGAGTAAGCGGAGGTGGTAGAAGCTAGATTTAACTATTGCGTTTAACTGTCTGTCGAAGTTGAGCTGGTTATCAAAAAGGACTCCAAGATTTTTTGCATAGGGGTGAATGTGTGAAGACAGGGGGCTGAGGTTGTTGACGGGGGTGGTGGGGTGTTGTCCAAAAATAAGGATTTCGGTTTTATTGTCATTTAGGTGTAGAAAGTTAGCATCCATCCAGGTTTTTATGTCTGAGATGCATTGGAATAATGGGTCGAATGAGTTAGTGCTGGTGGGTGTGAGTGGCATGTAAATTTGGACATCATCTGCGTAACAATGAAAGGAGATGTTGTACTTAGTGAGGATGGGACCGAGTGGTAGCATGTAAAGCAGAAATAGGAGTGGGGCTAGAATAGAGCCCTGTGGGACCCCACAGGAGAGGGGGGCTGGGGGGGAGGAAAAACGTCCCAGCTGTACGGAGAAGGTCCTCTCTGTTAGGTAGGACCGAAGCCAGGATAGAGCGGATCCGGAAATCCCGACCTGTTGTTCTAGGCGGGCAATTAATATTCGATGGTCAACCGTGTCGAAGGCGGCGGAGAGGTCAAGTAGGATTAAGATGGCGGGGGAACCGGTATCAGCTGTTAAAATTATGTCATTAAAAACTTTTAGTAGGGCTGTTTCCGTGCTGTGGCCTGGTCTAAAACCGGATTGGAATTTTTCATAGAGGTTGTGAGTTGTTAGAAATGATTGTAGTTGTGTATAGACAGCTTTCTCTAGGACTTTTGAGAGGAAGGGTAATTGAGAGATGGGTCTGAAGTTGGACAGAGTGGATGGGTCAAGGTTTTTATTTTTAATTAGTGGGTGGACTGTAGCATGCTTAAATGGGGTGGGAACCTGACCGGAGAGAAGTGATGCATTGATGATTTCGACTAGGGTTGGGCCAACAGCATATAGGACTTCTTTGAGAAGGCGAGGAGGGAGACTGTCCGTGGGGCAGTTTGTAGGACGGAGATGGGTGACTATGTCAATGAGTGCAGAGAGAGTTATTGGGGTGAAGTGGTCCAGCGTAGCATGGGGGGCTGCTGGGGGTGGAGGAGGAGTGGAGAAGGTGTGCAGTGATCTAAGGTCTGCTATTTTTTCTATGAAGAATTTTTGGAACTTCTCACAGAGGGAGAGAGAGGGGATAATGGGGGAGGTATCACGGGGGTTTATAAGAGAGTTGAAAACACTGAAAAGAACCTGGGGTTTATGGCTGTTAATTGAGACTGTGTTTGAGATGAACGATGTTTTGGCGGCTTTAACAGCTCGTTGGTAGTTAACCAGGCATCCATTTAAGATGTCGCGATTTATTTGAAGTTTATTCTTCTTCCAGGATCTCTCAGCACGTCTACAGGCACGCCTGAGAGATCTGGTGGTGTCATTTAGCCAGGGTTCAGAAAGTGCAGTCGTGCGTCTTTGCCTGAGGGGGGCGATGGAGTCGAGGATAAAAGTGCAGGTAGTGTTAAAACCAAGGAGGAGCGCTTCAGCGGTGGGGTTTGGGTCTGTGAGAGCAGGAGCAGAGGCAAACATGATGGAGAATTGCGGAGCGGTGGACTGGTTGATGGCGCGTGTAAGGCGTGCAGGAGTCATGGGCTTGGAGCGAGTGGCGGGGATGGTTATAGTGAACAGGACCGGGAAATGATCAGAGGGACAGGGGGGGGCACAAATGTCAGAGATGGTGGTGGTTAGGCCTTTAGATAGGATGAGGTCGAGAATATGTCCTTTATCATGTGTGGGAGATGTAACAGATTGAATGAGACTGAATGATTCAATAAGGCTTATAAAATCATTGACAAGGGGCTTTGATGTGTCGTCCACGTGGATGTTGAAGTCGCCCCAGATTGAGCAGAGATCATATTTAATCATTGTTCGTGAGAGGAAGTCAGAGAATTCATTTATAAAATCTTTGCTTTTAGGGGGGCGGTAGATGAGCGCACAAAACACGGGGGGCGAGAACTTTAACTCGAAACACTGTAGTTCAAAGCTTGTATAGGTGAAAGTCTGTTGAATCAAGGTGCAGTTAATATTATTTTTAAAAATAGAAGCTACCCCCCCTCCCGTCCCAGTCGTTCGGGGGGAGCTGAAAAAAGAGCGATCCGGGGGGAGGAGTTCAGAGAAAGATGTTGAATCCCCCACCGGAGCCCAGGTTTCAGTTAATAGCAGAAAATCTAGATCATGGGTGATGATAAAATCTTGTAATAAAAACGTTTTTTCTTTTAGCGATCGTGTATTAAAAAGGGCCATATGTAGTTTAGTGTCTGGTCTGGGCGTTATAGATGAGACGCGTCTTATCGGGCAGAGATGGGCATGGACAATGTTGCGTCTGTAGTGGCTGTCAAAAGTGTGTGGTTGTCTAGGTCTGATTATTGTTTTTATTTTATAAGAGCAGGGGGAGTTCATTGAGGGAGGAACGCAGCTAGTTTGATTAGTAGTGTGAGAAATGCAAACTGTGGGAGATCTGTGTGAAGGTCCGGGCCTGAGGGCTGGAGGACTACGGGTAGGAGACGGGACGGACCTGGGAGGATAAGTGCAGTTATAAGGCAGAGGTGAACCAGTGGCGGCAAGACCCAGCCTTTTGCTGTTAAAAACCGGAGAGTATATAGCTGTGTCTTTCGGATCATGCCGCGGTTCGTTTCAGAGACTAAAGGCTATAAACTTAAGAATGGACCCTTATGGCCACATTTGGTTTAATTTTACGCTCTCAAGAGTAAATAATATTAAAGACTTAATCTTCAATAATCGGCACCATTACAAAATGTAGAGGAATTGTTGTTGATGTTCAACATTAAATGGCGGTCCTCCGTGGCTAAAATGTATGGAGGCTGTGGTGTGAAAATGGTTGAAAACCACTGAATACGAGTTAAGAGCACAGGCAGACTCCTGGGAGACAAGAGCATGTCTGAAAACAAACATCACAACTGAAATCAACATGGACTGTTTTCTTTATCCCCCACAAATGACATTTATTATACTAGAACATTTAAAGGGGAATTGCACCCATTTTACAGCATACAAATGGAACCAAATTTGGTTCCATTTGCACGCCCTCAGAAAAAAATAATCATTAACAAACAAAACAAACACAACTTGATGATGTCATCAAGTTGTGTTTCACCACAACAAGTTCAATTACCTAGAACATTTTAAAGCTATTTTAAACAATATAGACAACAAAAAGTTCAATCCTACACATCAATGCAGCCTGATAATGTCGGCCAGACTTTCTGACATGAACACATTAGAGAATACAGTAGGCCTACACTTTCCTGTGCACCTTGCTTTGCTAATTCCCCATTTCCCCATGATCAAGTATCCTCACAACTGCATTGAAGCATTACTTCACTGAAATACGTCATATTTCTATTGATATTAAATCACGTTAACCACACTGCACATCATTTGGTGTTCACTATTCATACCGGGATAAGGTCCTAGTATATTTTATAAAAAATGTGTTTGGTATCCATAAAAAAGAAACACACACACACACACACACACACACACACACACACACACACACACACACACACACACACACACACACACACACACACACACAAATAATAAATAAAAAAATAAATAAATAAATAAATAAATAAAAAATAAATAAATAAATAAATAAATGAATGCGTCCCCTCCATCCACTGCTACAGGTTGGAGCCCTGTGTGGCCCATAGGGTTTTATTTGTTGCCTTTGCTGTTTGGAGATTTGTTTTCCTTTTGGTTTCTATTTACCATTTTTAATAGTCATGGTTGCAAACTCCCACCTGATGTCATGTGGGAGTTGAGACTGATCCAGATCATAGTGAAGAACTGATAGTTTACATAACGTCTTGAGGCTTGGACTGAAGTCTAAGATAAACAGGTCACCACTGGATCCTCCAAAGACGATAATACGATCCCCCACCATGCAACACATACACGTTTTTGGAAAGTCTGACAGGACTCTCCCCTTCGGCTTGACCCTCTTCCAGGAGGTTTCTGGGTTGAATCTCCACAGGTCATCACACCCACCAAATATGTACAACTCTCTATTGTAGGTAAAGGCTGGTTTACACCAGAGTCCTTCTGGAAGCAGTGTAGAAGGTGTGTCCATCCATAGGTTTGTCTCTGTGTCAAACACCCTGATGGTGTTGTTGTGCTGACCACCCTGCCATCCCCCAAATACAAACATCTTTGTCCCAATGATTGTGGCAGAGTGACCAACTAAAGCAGGAGGTTGAGTTCCTCTGGTGGTAATTAAAGACCAGACCATGGTGCTGGTGTCCAACATGAGCATTTCATCAGTGTATCCAGTCTGGTTGTATCCGCCATGAATATACATGACCTTCCCCAAGACACAGGACGAGTGGCCGAAATTCCTCTCTGGAATGGCCCCAGAAACCTGTGGCTTGGACCATGTGTGGTCATCAACGTCAAATGCATAAAGTTGGTTGTAGTACTCCTTTGTGTTGTAACCATAACCTCCCCAGAGGTAGACAGTATATTCCACCAACACAGCTGTGTAGCCGCAGAGCCTGGAGGGAACATCAAGGTGATGTTCTCCTCTTCCATGGGTCAACTTCCTCCAGGTCAAAGACAATGTGTTGAAGATGTGCACGTCAATATATTTGTGAACTTCAAAATAATACACTGCGTGTCTCACTGCCACGGCAGCATCTAAATCGGATAACATTGGTATTCCTGGTTTTCTCAGGTGCAACATCCAGCATAACATTACTAAAACTGTATGGTGGTGGAAAAAATCCTATTGGTCAACAATCATCTAGTGGTCAAGTGTTGATGTTCAAACTCATGGAATATTCTACGTTTTCACATACTGTATATTTGTCACAAACACCATGCAAAGTGTGTCCAATCCGTGAAACCGGTAGTTTGGGTTGACCACTCAAGGAAGACCATCCCTGTTGTTCTAGGGAGACTGTTCAACCATGACATGTAGTTAAAACACTGTAATCTGTACTTGTGTTAGCGAGCGCTCTGGGGTTATTCGGTTAGCAGGGTACTCCGATTGGCTGGTTTAGGTAATGACTTAATGGTGACATGAGTAAAAGACCGTTATAGTCAATGTCATGAGTATTGGCTTGCTCCGTTCACACACAAGTACTCATGCGCACTATGTAACTGGTTTGGCACAGGAGCTGCCATTATGCGGCCTCCAGTTTTTAACCAGAGAGTTCTGTCTAAAACGAGTTAAGAGCACAGGCAGACTCCTGGGAGACAAGAGCATGTCTGAAAACAAACATCACAACTTAAATTGTCATGGACTGTTTTCTCAACTCCCTTTTTCTCTGCAACCATCGATCTTTAAATCTAGATTGAGTAAAATGAAACCAAATGGACTCTTACGGCCACATTTGGTTTAATTTTACGCTCTCAAGAGTAAATAATATTAAAGCATCTCAACTACTTAATTTTCAACAATTGACACCATTACAAAATGTAGAGGAATTGTCTTTAGATGTTTTGCCAATTTACGTTTTGCCAGTTTGGGGACAAAAACTTAGTTTTGGGTCCGAGAGACTGTACTCGACATTAAATGGTTGAAAACCACTCAATATGGGCAAAGAAGTACTTGGTTTTTCTAGCAACTGTGATTTATTTACTCATTTTGGAACATACTATGGTCAAGTATAAAGCCGTGTCGCAAGGGAAACAGGGTCAGTGGATGAGATGGGAGAGTGTGGAAAAGCGGAACATCAGCTGGAAGGACATGTGGGAGATGGAAACAAACAGGATAAGCTTCCTGATACGATCCACCTACGATGTCCTCCCCACCCCTACCAATCTCAACCAATGGCTGGGCGAAGATCCATCATGCCCCCTGTGCTCAACACCAGCGACACTCAGACACATCCTTGTTGGGTGTAAAGTGAGCCTCTCACAAGGACGGTATACTTGGAGGCACAACCAAGTACTCAAGGGCCTGGCAGCAACTCTGGAAAGCAGGAGAACCACCATCAATGCATTGCCACCCAGAGCTAACAACGCAGCCAACCCAGTCGCGTTTGTGCGGGAGGGACAACAAGGGCAACAGAAATTCCCACCAAGGACCAGGTTGGGCGAGCTGGAGGTAGCCAGAGACTGGCAGATGCTAGCCGATGTCGACCAACGTCTCACAGTTCCACCAGAGATCGTCATCACCAATTTGAGGCCTGACCTAGTCCTGTGGTCCAACTCACAGCGTAGAGCTTACTTTGTGGAGCTCACAGTCCCCTGGGAGGATGCGGTGCAAGAAGCTTTCGAAAGGAAGAAACTGCGGTACTCGGATCTTGCTGCAGAGGCTGAGCAGCGGGGCTGGAGAACAAAGGTCTGCCCAGTAGAAGTTGGTTGTCGGGGCTTCGTGGCAACTTCAACTGTGAGGCTGATGAAGGAGATGGGCATCAGCGGTCAAGCCCTACGACAAGCCATGAAGGAGCTTTCCAGACTGGCAGAGCGGAGTAGCCAGTGGCTCTGGCTGAAAAGGAAAGACCCCAGTTGGTCTCCAAATAGGTAGGCTGGGCAGATGCAGAGGGGGGTGCTTCTGGGACGCTGGAATGCACTGCTGAGCCTACTGGAGACGTTGTGGGGTTAATTCAGCGAAACGTTGGTGAAAGTAGGTCCCCGCTTGACAACCCCTGTGAAGTGTCTGTCCAGTTGTTTCGACATCACCGTGCTTAAGTCTTCCACTTTTTTAGGTATGCGGTCAAGTGCAAGCCTGGCTCAGGGAGTAGGACGCCCCTGCCTTGCAGAGTCCCTAGGCACTTTGGACTCAACATTGTCCTGTGTTTCATGAAATCATTCATTACAAAGCATGAATGAAAAAAAAAAAACATATAAATTTGTATAAATGAGTATGAATTATTTGTATAAATGAGTATGTAGTTCCTGAGGAAGCTTGTCAGAGCAAATGAAGATCAAAAGTTCAGGTGAAAGCGTTCAATGATCGACACGTTCAATGATCGATCAACACGAAAACTAATCCAAAACAGGGTGCAGTTAATAGTCAGCAGTCCAGAGACAGGTCAGGACATTCAGGTCAGACAGACGGAACATTGTGGAGACAGGACTCCACATAGGATAAGAATAATGGAACCTGACAGGTTAGTCAAGCACACATATTAACAAAGGTTAGCGAGCCATATGGCAGTTAGGTTAAACCATTTGCGAACCGAAAAATGCGGTTAGGAACGACTTTCAGCTAGATACCATTACATGAATTTATTGCACTCCTACAAATCTGAACCATGAAGTGGCTCTTGTTTTATAATGTTAATGCAGGAACCTGCCAATGATGCCAGCTGGCATCTACAGCTGACATCATTAGCCAGTTCAAGATGGCCCTCCCTGCGACTTCGACACGACGAGGAAGTGGGTGGTTAAGGAAGCAGGTGACGCCAATGGGCTCGGGTCGGAAAACTGTCCGGACCCCATCCTATGTATTACGGAATACGCCAATGTATACTAATTTGAAATACGCGAATATCACCTAAATACACAGTTAAATTGAGTAATAACCCAACGGTTCACTTTCTTTGTTTTTAAATAAAACTAAATCTGTCCCTAGCTATTATTGTGTGTAAACCTTTATTTCTTTATTAACTATATAATGATGTCACATTTAATTCATTGCAAGAAGCTGCTATACTATGGTTAAACCATGAACTAAATACAGTACATACCCATGAGCTTAACCCTGAATAGAAGGTTACATGAAAACACACACACACACACACACACACACACACACACACACACACACACACACACACACACACACACACACACACACACACACACTACGTTGCAGGCGTGTGCGTCGTCCCATGATGCAATGATTCCAAACAGACACAGTTCAACTCACAGTTGGTTGTTAGTGGTGGGACGATTCACTTACCTCACCATACGATGCAATATGGATATTTAGGGTCCTGAATCAATTGATATTGTGATTCTTAATTATGCTGAGATTCGATTTGATATGCCGATATAGCGCTTTATTATCACCCACAAATGACTTTTATTATACTAGAACATTTTAAAGGAGAATTGCACCACTTTTCCACATTTTTTTCTGAGAGCATACAAATGGAATCAAATTTGGACACCCTCAGAAAAAGTTGTGTTTCACCACAACATGTTCAATTACCGAAAACATTAGAGCAATTTTAAACACTATAGATAACAAAAAGTTCAATCCTACACATCAATGCAGCCTGATAACGTCGGCCAGGCTTTCTGACATGAACACATTAGAGAATACAGTAGGCCTACACTTTCCTGTGCACCTTGCTCTGCTAATTCCCCATTTCCCCATGATCAAGTATCCTCACAACTGCATTGAAGCATTACTTCACTGAAATACATCATATTTCTATTGATATTAAATCACATTAACCACACTGCACATCATTTGGTGTTCACTATTCATACCGGGATAAGGTCCTATAGTATATTCTATAATACATGATTGCTCACAGATACTCAGCTATTGTGGGCTATTATTATACTACCAGTGAAAAATGTGTTTGGTATCCATAAAAAAGAAAACACACACACACACACACACACACACACACACACACACACACACACACACACACACACACACACACACACACAAACAAATCAATAAATAAACGCAAACAAACAAAGAATAAATAAATGTGTCCCCTCCATCCACCGCTACAGGTTGGAGCACTGTGTGGCCCATCAGGTTTTATTTCTTGCCTCGCTGTTTGGATATTTGTTTTTTTTTTATTTCTTTTTACCATTTTTAATAGTCATGGTTGCAAACTCCCACCTGATGTCATGTGGGAGTTCAGACCTGTCCAGACCATAGTGAAGAACTGATAGTTTACATAACATCTTGAGGCTTGGACTGAAGTCTAAGATAAACAGGTCATCACTGTATCCTCCAAAGACGATAATACGATCCCCCACCATGCAACACATACACGTATCTAAAAAGTCTTGAGGGACTCTACCCTTCGGCTTGACCCTCTTCCAGGAGGTTTCTGGGTTGAATCTCCACAGGTCGTCACACCCACGAATTATGTACAACTCTCTATTGTAGGTAAAGGCTGGTTTACTCCAGCATTCTTCTGGAAGCATTGTATGTGTGTGTGTGTGTGTGTGTGTGTGTGTGTGTGTGTGTGTGTGTGTGTGTGTGTGTGTGTTTTCTTTTTTATGGATACCAAACACATTTTTCACTGGTAGTATAATAATAGCCCACAATAGCTGAGTATCTGTGAGCAATCATGTATTATAGAATATTGTGGCGTTTCTCGACTCAAGTCAGACACAGGACAACAGCGGGGCAGGTCTCGGCTTTCTCTAGCCACGGGTTTTATTAACAGAAAGGTCTCTCAGGCAGATCTCAGACAGTTCGTGGGCGGTTCTTCGTGGAGAGGTTTCCAGTCCTCCGTGTCCCTGGGTCCTGTCGTTCTGCGGGGGGTAGAACGCATGAAATTAGATACAATTAATTCAACAAAAACTACAGTTGGGGCCTCAGATCCATCTGCGGCTGTCAACCAACTTCTGAAGGCCAACTTCTCTTTCTTTACTTCTCCGAATCGACAGGGAGGCAGCTAGTGCGGACAGGCGCTCTCGGGCCGGCGGGCCGCAGGTAAGTATTTAGATAGGGCTTCTCTCCTTTAGGGTGAGACAGGTAAGTACGTAGATAGGGCTTCTCTCCTTTAGGGTGAGACAGGTAAGTACGTAGATAGGGCTTCTCTCCTTTAGGGTGAGACAGGTAAGTACGTAGATAGGGCTTCTCTCCTTTAGGGTGAACCAGGTGAGTATTTTTTATATAGTCTTCAGCCAAATAATAGATACGAACAAAAGTGCATTTCCTTAGCGTCTCATAACTATAATATTCTCCTTTTAATTGGCAATGTCTCTCTTGGATACGGATCTCTTCTTTCAGATCGATCAAACCACGTTGAGGTTTCTCATATTAAATGTTCATAAACCAGAGACAGCATAAGGTAGGAGCTGGCCAGGCTCTGTGAGTCTATACTCTCCAGCAATGGTTCGTTTTATCCTTAGCTTCTATTCTCGTCGGCCCTGTGCAATCCTCCACACAATAGAATAGAATGGCGTACGACCTGTGTGAGTGGCGGAGCCGTGGAGATACGGGGTTTCCCTGGGTCCGCCGACGGCCAGGAAACAAACGAGCTCATCCGTCCTTTAATCGCTCTCCTCCGTCTCGTCCGCGCTGCTGCTGCTGCTGCCTCTCCGTACTGCCACCCGAGGTCCGTATGATGCGTGTGTGGCGGTGCGACGCGCTCCGCGTAGTGAACAAGCAAACGCCGACACACACGCTGGCCGGCGTTTAAATGGACGCCTGCCCAGACGCGCAGCCGCGCGTTGTTGTCTGCTGATTATACGGCGGCATCAGCTCCGCCTGGCCGAGGAGGAGATTAGGGACGTAGGTGGCGTCTACCACAACGCCCAAGGCGTGTCTCTGCATGCGGGGAGCCTGTCTAAGAGGCGTGCCACGTGTAACCGTGGCAACGCACGCCGGTGCCTGGTGGCTGTCACGCGAGACACCACACATCCTCCCCCTAAGCTTCTTGCCCGTGCAGGAAGCTTCACTGACCTGCTCGTACATCCTCGACAGGGCATCTGCGTGCTTCAGATCCCTGCCTGGGCGGTGTTCGACTTCGAACTTGTAATTCTGAAGCTCTACAAACCAGCGCGTCACCCTATCGTTTCTGTCCTTATTAGTTGACATCCACTTGAGTGGGGCATGATCGGTTACGAGTGTGAACTTCCTGCCCCACAAATAGTACCGAAGGTGGTGTATGGCCCACTTCACGGCCAAACACTCCTTCTCTACCGTGGAATAATTCCTCTCGTGTTTCAATAGTTTCCGGCTGATGTAAGTGATTGGGTGCTCGTCCCCGTCAATTATCTGTGCCAGTACCCCGCCGATGCCCGTGCCGGAGGCATCCGTGTGTAGGACGAAGGCTTTGGTAAAATCGGGGGTGATCAATACCGGTTCGCTACATAGCGCCGACTTTAGGGCCTGGAACGCAGCCTCAGCGCTGTCGGTCCAGGTGACATGGTGGGGCAGACTTTTCCGCGTCAGGTCGTGGAGGGGGGCCGCGAGAGAGGCAAAATTCTTAACAAATTTTTGGTAGTACGACACAAGGCCGAGGAAGGACTTTACTTGCTTTTTTGTCGCAGGCTGGGGCCAAGCCTGGATCCTTTCTATTTTTCTCTGCTGTGGGCGGACACAGCCCCGGCCGAGGGTGTAGCCTAAATAGTCTGTCTCGGTCCACCCGATGCGGCATTTCCTAGGATTGGCTGTAAGCCCGGCGGCACGCAGCGCAGCCAATACCGCTTCTACTCGCTCTAGGTGTTGGGGCCAGGTGGCCGAATGAATAATTACGTCATCTATGTATGCGGCGGCGTAGTCGCGGTGCGGCCTGAGGACCTTGTCCATAAGGCGCTGAAAGGTCGCTGGCGCCCCATGAACTCCGAACGGCATCATTTTATATTGAAAAAGTCCGTCCGGAGTGGTGAAGGCTGTCTTGGGCCTGGCCCGGGGGGTGAGAGGGACCTGCCAGTACCCTTTGGTTAGGTCAAGTGTGCTCACAAACCTAGCAGCCCCGAGCCGCTCTACCAGCTCGTCGACCCGCGCCATCGGGTACGCATCGAATGCTGAGATTTCGTTTAACTTGCGGAAGTCGTTGCAAAATCTTAGACTGCCGTCAGGCTTGGGTACCAATACTATGGGGCTCGACCAGGGGCTGTAAGACTCCTCTATGATGCCTAGCTCGAGCATTTTCTTTACCTCGTCCCGGACGGCGTCTCTCCGGGCCTCGGGGATCCGGTATGGCCGAAGCCGCACCACCTTCCCGGGTGGGGTATCGATGTCGTGCTGCACGACGGTGGTCTGTCCTGGCAGCTCAGAAAACACATCGGTGTTCCTATTCAGTAGCTCCCGGACATCCTGGGTCTGTGGCGGGGACAATTCCTCGCCTATAGCCACCGGCGGGGTCTGCGAAGAGAGAGCAGTTAATGCAGGCAGCGGAACAGTCTCGGGCTCATGCCATTTTTTCAACAGGTTGATGTGGTATACTTGCGTGTCCCTCCGACGACCCGGTTGACTGAGGCGGTAGTTGACCGGGCTGAGTTTCTCTACGACCTCGTAAGGTCCTTTCCACCGGGCAAGGAACTTACATTCGGTGGTGGGTACGAGAACTAACACCTGATCCCCTGGCTGGAACTCTCTAAGCTGTGCACCCCGGTTATAGACCCGTGCTTGGTCCGCCTGCGCTTTCTCCATGTGCTCGCGAACTATGGGCCACACCCGTTTGTCCCGCTCCTGTAAGGTGGCGACATGCTCGATCACACTGCGCAAGGGGGAGGGTTGGGTCTCCCAGGCCTCTTTGGCGAGGTCGAGCAGACCCCGGGGTCTCCTCCCGTACAGGAGCTCGAAGGGAGAAAACCCGGTCGAGGCCTGTGGAACCTCTCGAATGGCGCACAACACGTATGGGATGAGGCGGTCCCAATCGTTCCCGTCCTCGTCTGCTACTTTCTTGAGCATTCTTTTCAGCGATTGGTTAAATCTCTCCACGAGCCCATCGGTCTGGGGGTGGTACACTGAGGTTCGTATTTGTTTAACTTTTAACCACCGGTACAATGCGGTCATGAGACGAGACACGAAACACGTGCCCTGATCTGTGAGGATTTCGTCTACGACACCGACGCGGCTAAACAGCATCATGAGTTCGTGGGAAACTGTTCTAGCCGTGGCCGTGCGTAGCGGGATAGCTTCCGGATAGCGGGTGGCGTAGTCCACGATAACCAATATGTATTTGTGCCCCCGGGCGGACTTTGGCAAAGGCCCGACCACATCCATTGCGATACGGGAAAATGGTACCTCAATGATCGGTAGCGGTACGAGGGGGGCGTGGGCTACGGCTCGAGGGGCGACCAGCTGACACTCCGGGCAGGCCCTGCAAAACTGTTCAACCGCTTTTTTCACGCCCGGCCAGTAGAACCGCGTGGAGATCCTATCGTAGGTCTTTTGAACCCCCAAGTGTGCGCCTAATTGGTGCGAGTGAGCTAAATACATAACACGCAGTGCGTACTCTTTTGGGACTAGTAACTGCTCTACAAGTTCCCCGCCCTTGTCTGTGTAACATCGATACAGCAGATTGCGTTTCACTATGAAATGTGGCAAAGTGGTTTGACTCACCCCGGGGTTCACGACGCCGTCAACCGCTGTCACGTTGTTTCGGGCCGTTGCAAGGTTTGGGTCGGCCCACTGGGCACTGGCAAACCTCCCCTGGAGGTGGGCGGGTGGCGTGTCGAGCTGGGGAAGCTGAGTGAAGAGGTCCTCGCTCTCCTCCGCACTGGGTGCGTCGGGGGGGGCGACGGGCGGAGAGCTCGGTCCGGGCTCTCCGGACGAGGCGTCAGATGCACTCTCCGCGGGCGTCCCGCCCAGGGCCGGGCAGGCCAGATGGCGCCCGGCGCTTCGTCGACCCCGACGAGGGTGGTTCTTGTGGGACCCGGTTCCCCAATACTTCCCAAACAATACGCAGTCGGTGCCAATCAGCAGGGGCACCGGGAGGTCAGGAACCACGCCTGCCATCACTTGGGCTTCTCCCTTGGGGGACTGCACTTGGATGCGGACCACCGGGTACCGTCGGACGTCCCCATGTACACAGGTCACTGGTAGGAGCGGGGGTCCCGCCCCGGAGGCGAGGTCCGCCCTCACTAGTGTCACCACGCTGCCAGAATCCACCAGGGCCTGCGTGTCAGCTCCATCCACACGCACTGGGATGGTAGCACGTTGAATACTGCCCCCCGTGTGGAGGCAGGGTCGGCCGGGGTCAAAACTGGCCGCTGACCCCATGGAGGCGTCCTGGTCACGGGGCCGGTCGGGGCAGCTCCAGGACAGGTGGTCTCCCTGACCACATACGTAGCACCTCCTGGGTTTCTGCACCTTCTCTGTTTGCTGATTGGGCGGTGGGCGGGACCGGGACTGCGGCGGCGGCTGTCGTCGCTTCCCTCCCCCCTGTCTGTCATCGGTCTTCTGGGCCGGTTCACCACGGGGCTTCAATATATCAACGGTGACCTGATGGTTCTCCAGCAGGGCGATGAGCGCATCGACCGAGGAGGGGCTAACATGGGCCACATACTTCTTGGCCTCGGGTGGCAGTGCACGGATGGCCCGATCGACCACTATTCTCTCCATCCACGGCATGTCTTCTCCAGTGGCTAGCCAGTTTTGCGTCAGCCTCATCAGATTCGCAATCTGGGGCCGCGGGGCTTCCGTGGGCGTGTACGTCCAGAGGTGGAACCGGTGGGCCCTAGCTGGAAGGCTGTAGCCCAGGGTAGACAAGATGGCTCCCTTCAGCCGGTCGTAGTTCTGGGCGTCTCTTGCTGACAGGTCGGCATATGCCTGCTGCGCCTGTCCGGTCAGGTATGGAGCCAGAATGTTCGCCCACTCTTCGGGCGGCCAGCGTTCCCTGGTGGCGGTGCGTTCGAAGACCTGGAGGTACGCTTCCACATCGTCCTCTGGGCCCATCTTGGTGAGGGGTGCCCCTTGTGGCCGGCGCTGGTCACCGCCGCGTTCCGTACTGCGCGCCATCTCCCTAACTGCATTCTGGAGTTCCACTTGGTTTTTCTGGAGTTCTGCTTGGCCCTTGAGTAGCGCGGCAATGGCGTTGTTGTGTTCCATCGCCGGTGCCGATTTGGATCGAGAACTGCCCGCACTTCTCCACCACTTGTGGCGTTTCTCGACTCAAGTCAGACACAGGACAACAGCGGGGCAGGTCTCGGCTTTCTCTAGCCACGGGTTTTATTAACAGAAAGGTCTCTCAGGCAGATCTCAGACAGTTCGTGGGCGGTTCTTCGTGGGGAGGTTTCCAGTCCTCCGTGTCCCTGGGTCCTGTCGTTCTGCGGGGGGTAGAACGCATGAAATTAGATACAATTAATTCAACAAAAACTACAGTTGGGGCCTCAGATCCATCTGCGGCTGTCAACCAACTTCTGAAGGCCAACTTCTCTTTCTTTACTTCTCCGAATCGACAGGGAGGCAGCTAGTGCGGACAGGCGCTCTCGGGCCGGCGGGCCGCAGGTAAGTATTTAGATAGGGCTTCTCTCCTTTAGGGTGAGACAGGTAAGTACGTAGATAGGGCTTCTCTCCTTTAGGGTGAGACAGGTAAGTACGTAGATAGGGCTTCTCTCCTTTAGGGTGAGACAGGTAAGTACGTAGATAGGGCTTCTCTCCTTTAGGGTGAACCAGGTGAGTATTTTTTATATAGTCTTCAGCCAAATAATAGATACGAACAAAAGTGCATTTCCTTAGCGTCTCATAACTATAATATTCTCCTTTTAATTGGCAATGTCTCTCTTGGATACGGATCTCTTCTTTCAGATCGATCAAACCACGTTGAGGTTTCTCATATTAAATGTTCATAAACCAGAGACAGCATAAGGTAGGAGCTGGCCAGGCTCTGTGAGTCTATACTCTCCAGCAATGGTTCATTTTATCCTTAGCTTCTATTCTCTTCGGCCCTGTGCAATCCTCCACACAATAGAATAGAATGGCGTACGACCTGTGTGAGTGGCGGAGCCGTGGAGATACGGGGTTTCCCTGGGTCCGCCGACGGCCAGGAAAACAAACGAGCTCATCCGTCCTTTAATCGCTCTCCTCCGTCTCGTCCGCGCTGCTGCTGCCTCTCCGTACTGCCACCCGAGGTCCGTATGATGCGTGTGTGGCGGTGCGACGCGCTCCGCGTAGTGAACAAGCAAACGCCGACACACACGCTGGCCGGCGTTTAAATGGACGCCTGCCCAGACGCGCAGCCGCGCGTTGTTGTCTGCTGATTATACGGCGGCATCAGCTCCGCCTGGCCGAGGAGGAGATTAGGGACGTAGGTGGCGTCTACCACAACGCCCAAGGCGTGTCTCTGCATGCGGGGCGCCTGTCTAAGAGGCGTGCCACGTGTAACCGTGGCAACGCACGCCGGTGCCTGGTGGCTGTCACGCGAGACACCACAATATACTATAGGACCTTATCCCGGTATGAATAGTGAACACCAAATGATGTGCAGTGTGGTTAATGTGATTTAATATCAATAGAAATATGATGTATTTCAGTGAAGTAATGCTTCAATGCAGTTGTGAGGATACTTGATCATGGGGAAATGGGGAATTAGCAGAGCAAGGTGCACAGGAAAGTGTAGGCCTACTGAATTCTCTAATGTGTTCATGTCAGAAAGCCTGGCCGACGTTATGTGCAGCCGACAATGTGCAGCCTGATAACGTCGGCCAGGCTTTCTGACATGAACACATTAGAGAATACAGTAGGCCTACACTTTCCTGTGCACCTTGCTTTGCCAATTCCCCATTTCCCCATTATCAAGTATCCTCACAACTGCATTGAAGCATTACTTCACTGAAATACATCATATTTCTATTGATATTAAATCACATTACCCACACTGCACATCATTTGGTGTTCACTATTCATACTGGGATAAGGTCCTAGTATATTCTATAATACATGATTGCTCACAGATACTCAGCTATTGTGGGCTATTATTATACTACCAGTGAAAAATGTGTTTGGTATCCATAAAAAAGAAAACACACACACACACACACACACACACACACACACACACACACACACACACACACACACACACACACACACACACACACACACACACACACACACACACACGTATTTCACCCACTTGTTATGTGACCTAATTCGGTTACAGTTATGCTGCTCTCAAATAGAAAGACATTGTCCTCTCACTGTACCTGTCTGTCCTCTCACTGTACCTGTCTGTCCTCTCACTGTACCTGTCTGTCTGTCCTCTCACTGTACCTGTCTGTCCTCTCACTGTACCTGTCTGTCCTCTCACTGTAACTTTCTGTCTGTCTTTCTGTGTGCCTGCCGTCCTGCCTGCCTGCCTGTCTGTCTATCTATCTACATACATGATCTCATTAGAGTGCTAGGGCAGCAGCACCTGTTTCTATAAGTTAACGAACACACACACGCACGCATGCACGCACGCACGCACACACGCACACACACACACTACGTTGCAGGCCTGTGCGTCGTCCCATGATGCAATGATTCCAAACAGACACAGTTCAACTCACAGTTGGTTGTTAGTGGTGGGACGATTCACTTACCTCACCATACGATGCAATGTGGATATTTAGGGTACTGAATCGATTGATATTGTGATTCTTAATTATGCTGCGATTCGATTTGATATGTCGATATATCGCTTTTTTTATCCCCCACAAATGACTTTTATTATACTAGAACATTTTAAAGGGGAATTGCACCACTTTTCCACACTTATTTCTGAGAGCATACAAATGGAATCAAATTTGGACACAATCAGAAAAAGTTGTTTCACCTGTTCAATCACCTAGCTAATTCCTCATTTCCCCATGATCAAGTATCCTCACAACTACACTGAAGCATTACTTCACTGAAATACATCATATTTCTATTGATGTTAAATCACATTACCCACACTGCACATCATTTGGTGTTCACTATTCATACTGGAATAAGGTCCTAGTATATAAAAAATGTGTTTGGTATCCATAAAAAAGAAACACACACACACACACACACACACACACACACACACACACACACACACACACACACACACACACACACACACACACACACACACACACACACACACACACACACACACACAAATAAATAAATAAATAAATAGATAAATAAATAAATAGATAGATAAATAAATAAATAAATAAATAAATAAATAAATAAATAAATAAATAAATAAATAAATAGATAGATAGATAGATAGATAGATAGATAGATAGATAGATAGATAGATAGATAGATAGATAGATAGATAGATAGATAGATAGATAGATAGATAGATAGATAAATAAATAAATAAATAAATAAATAAATAAATAAATAGATAAATAAATATATGAATAAATAAATGTGTCCCCTCCATCCACTGCTACAGGTTGGAGCCCTGTGTGGCCCATAGGGTTTTATTTGTTGCCTTTGCTGTTTGGAGATTTGTTTTCCTTTTGGTTTCTATTTACCATTTTTTCTAGTCATGGTTGCAAACTCCCACCTGATGTCATGAGGGAGTTCAGACTGGTCCAGACCATAGTGAATAACTGCTAGTTTGCATAACATCTTGAGGCTTGGACTGAAGTCTAAGATAAACAGGTCATCACTGGATTCTCCAAATACGATAATACGATCCCCCACCATGCAACACCGATCTGGAACGTCTTGCGGAAGTCTCCCCTTCGGCTTGACCCTCTTCCAGGAGGTTTCTGGGTTGAATCTCCACAGGTCATCACACCCACCAAATATGTACAACTCTCTATTGTAGGTAAAGGCTGGTTTACACCAGTGTTCTTCTGGAAGCAGTGTAGAAGGTGTGTCCATCCATAGGTTAGTCTCTGTGTCAAACACCCTGATGGTGTTGTTGGACTGACGATTCTCCCGTCCCCCAAACACATACATCTTTGTTCCAATGATTGTGGCAGAGTGACCACTTGAAGCAGGAGGTTGAGTTCCTCTGGTGGTAATTAAAGACCAGACCATGGTGCTGGTGTCCAACATGTGCATTCCATTAGTGTATCCAGTCTGGTTCAGTCCGCCGTGAATATACATGACCTTCCCCAAGACACAGGCAGAGTCGAGGTATCTCCTCTCTGGAATGGCCCCAGAAACCTGTGGCTTGGACCATGTGTGGTCATCAACGTCAAATGCATAAAGTTGGTTGCACGCTGTCATGTTGCCTCTGTGAACACAGCCTCCCCAGAGGTAGACAGTATATTCCACCAGCACAGCCGTGTAGCCCCAGAGCCCGGAAGGAACCTCAAGGAGACGTTCTCCTCTTCTACGGGTCAACTTCCTCCAGGTCAAAGACAATGTGTTAAAGATGTGCACATCAATATATTTGTGAACTTCAAAATAATACACTGCGTGTCTCACTGCCACAGCGGCACTTTCATAGGATAATACTGGTATTCCTGGTTTTCTCAGATGCAACGTCCAGCATAACATTACTAAAACTGTATGGTGGTGGAAAAAATCCTATTGGTCAACAATCATCTAGTGGTCAAGTGTTGATGTTCAAACTCATGGAATATTCTACGTTTTCACGTACTGTATATTTGTCACAAACACCATGCAAAGTGTGTCCAATCCGTGAAACCGGTAGTTTGGGTTGACCAATCAAGGAAAACCATCCCTGTTGTTCTAGGGAGACACTGTAATCTTGTTACTTGTGTTAGCGAGCGCTCTGGGGTCAGTATGCGGTTAGCAGGGTACTCCGATTGGCTGGTTTAGGTAATGACTTAATGGTGACATGAGTAAAAGACCGTTATAGTCAATGTCATGAGTATTGGCTTGCTCCGTTCACACACAAGTACTCATGCGCACTATGTAACTGGTTTGGCACAGGAGCTGCCATTGTGCGGCCTCCAGTTTTTAACCAGAGAGTTTTGTCTAAAACGAGTTAAGAGCACAGGCAGTCTCCTGGGAGACAAGAGCATGTCTGAAAACAAACATCACAACTGAAATCAACATGGACTGTTTTCTCAAATCCCTCTTCTCTGCAACCATCGATCTTTAAATCTAGAGCGAGTAAAATGAAACCAAATGGACCCTTACGGCCACATTTGGTTTAATTTTACGCTCTCAAGAGTAAATAATATTAAAGCATCTCAACGACTTAATTTTCAATAATCGGCACCATTACAAAATGTAGAGGAATTGTTTGTTGATGTTCAACATTAAATGGCGGTCCTCCGTAGCTAAAATGTATGGAGGCTGTGGTGTGAAAATGGTTGAAAACCACTGAATGCGAGTTAAGAGCACAGGCAGACTCCTGGCAGACAAGAGCATGTCTGAAAACAAACATCACAACTGAAATCAACATGGCCTGTTTTCTTTATCCCCCACAAATGACATTTATTATACTAGAACATTTAAAGGGGAATTGCACCCATTTTACAGATTTTCTCCGAGAGCATAAAAATGGAACCAAATTCGGTTCCATTTGCACGCCCTCAGAAAAAAAAAAAAAATCATTAACAAACAAAACAAACACAACTTGATGATGTCATCAAGTTGTGTTTCACCACAACAAGTTCAATTACCTAGAGCATTTTAAAGCAATTTTAAACAATATAGATAACAAAAAGTTCAATCCTACACATCAATGCAGCCTGATAACGTCGGCCAGACTTTCTGACATGAACACATTAGAGCAGGGGTGCCCAACCTTTTTTGACCCAAGATCTACTTTTCAGCAGCCAACCCCTCCGGGATCTACCAGTCCAATATCAACATTTCACACCACACGCATCGTTGCCAGCCTGCAGTAACTTCACAACAACACAACACTACTTTGTTTTACCACTTTACTTTATGTCCATATAAGCAGGGGTGTAGTGGAGGGGGGACACGGGGGGACGGAATCCCCCCACTTCTCACATCTAAAATATTTTTGGGGCAAAAGTAGGCCTATGTTTTTTGTCTTGTCATTTACTTTTCACATTTGTACCCAAAAAATGAAAATGGGTGTAATTCCCCTTTAAGAGGCGTCCCCCTACTTCTAAAAGTACCACTACAACACTGCATATAAGCATAAGTACAACAGACTTGTCATAAATAAGCCTACAACAGTACAACAGACTTGGACAAACACTGCCATTGCAAATGCAATCATAAATATAGCTGCAAGCAGCAATAAAACGGGATCAAGCAAGCAGCAATAAGGAGTAAGAACAATACGCACAAATAAGCCATAGAAACATGGGAGCCTGAACTTCAGAAATACATCAGGTAATTATGGGAGCAGGGCAGGGTTTTTGAGCCCTGCCCTGACTGACTCACACATTGTAATCTGGTGTGACTGAGTGAATGATTGGTGAGCTGTGAGTGAGTGGTGAACTGAGCTATGAACTGTCATTAGTGACAACATGGCCGAATAGTGACAGTCAAACAGCCTTGCCCAGCCATGAGGCCCATAGGGCAGGTGCCTATCTCCTGTTTCTGTAGCATGAGGCAGCTTGATGTACAAGTACACCCTCTGGACATGACGCTAGTATGACACAGGGTCTTACCCCCAATCCAACCCTTGATGCTGAGTGCCAAGCAGGGAGGCATTGGATCCCGTTTTTAGAGCCTTTGGTATGACCCGGCCGGGAATCGAACCCCGGCCTCCCAGTCTCAGGGCGGACACTCTAACCACAAGGCCACTGAGTTGGTGAATGAGTAAATGATTGGTGAGCTGTGAGTGAGTGGTGAACTGAGCTGTGAACTGTCATTAGTGACAACATGGCCGAATGGTGACAACCACCATTACATTGAGTTTTACCCTGGGTTACACATAGAACCATGAACTTAGATGTAGAAGACCACATGAGATTGTGCATGATTGACTCATATTACTAGGTGTCCGTGCCGGGATTTGAACCCAGGAACTCTCATTTCCAAGTCATGCGCTCTACCAATGAGGCTACCCAACAGACACAAAACGTACTGGAAACAACACACACATTCAGTGGACTGCTTGGTAAATGGTAAATGGTGCATTTATATAGCGCCTTTATCCAAGGCGCTTTACATAGATTGTGCATCACATTCACCCATTCACACACACATTCATACACTAATGGCAGTGGGACAGGGACACATCGACACTAACTCTGCAGGAGCCCGGGATCGAACCGGCAACCTTGTGGTTACCATCCGGTTACTCTACCTCTGAGCCACTACCGCTCCTTAAATACCGGTATGCACAAATAAGCCATAGAAACATGGAAGAAATACATCATGTGATTGTGGAAACAGCAGGGTTTTTGGAGACTCAGACTTTGTATTGTCAGCAGTGGGACTTGAACCCTCAATCTTGTGTTCCGAAGTCAGGCACCCTACCGACTGAGCTATCCAGGCACAATGATTTGCTTAGTTGTTGTCATCAATGAAACAACCCAACAACACGCCACCAAGCAGTAAGCAATATGAACAATATGCACAATTCAGCAGTCCGAGGGTGGAGCTTAGTGGTCAAAGTGACAAATGGAAACAAATTCCACATGCTTATTCCTCTCACACAATCTGGCACAATGTACTTGCTCCAGTGTTGCCAGAGAGAAACAAGCAGAAGAAGACTCTTCACAAACGAGCAACTTTCATTGGCTTATAAAAACGTCATTTTTTGATGAAAACAAATTTGCTTCTGAAGTTTTGTCCGGATGGGGCCAAAGTTCTCATGTAGCAGGTGTCATGCAAATTGATCAAAAATCCAGGCATAAAATCAGGCATGAGCATTTTTCAAACTGCTTAAAATGGCAGACACTCTGGGGGTGGAGCTTACCAGTCGAAATTACAGATGTGTTCCACATGAATCAAGGAACATGTAGAAACAAGTCCCATGATTTTAAGCCAAACGAAGCCTGAGTTATGCTTGTTCAAATGTTTCAGTTTCAAAGAATTGCTATAGCGCCCCCATTTGAGCGATTGGAGCAAGACTGGTTTTAGTGCTATTTGGCATCCCCCTCTACCAAACTGTAAAATCTCATAAACAGATTACTTTGCATGTGTAGATTAGGGATAATAGAAGAATTTTCACAAACAAGCAATTTTCATTGGCTCGTAAAAACATCATTTTTTTCACTGAAAACAAAATTCACACCCATTTCATGTTTGTATGGCTTTAAAGTTCATGTGTAGGTCATTGTTATGCATTTTGATCAAAGATTGTAGGAGAAGAGACATTTTAACTGTTTTACATATAATTCAAGATGGCGGTTCATCTAAAGGTCAGAGGTGAAAAGTCAGAATACAAAAGTTGTTTGACATAAGCAGACGCATAAGTGAATATAAGTTACATTTCTGAGAGTCGAGCAGTTCATGAGTTATGAGTGTTTAAAGTTTGCAATTTCAGTTGAGTGCTATAGCGCCACCATTTGACCAGTGGTCACAGGCTTCGCATCATCACCGTTTGGCATCACCCTCTACCAGATTACCAATTTTCGCGAAAACCGACTGCACGGTTCAGCCAGAACAGCTATTTTTGGCGGAAGAAGAAGAAGGAGAAGGAAAAAAGAGACAGAAACAAGAAGGGATCAAGTCCACTTCGTGGACTGCTTGATCCCTTAATAAGAACAGTCCAGAATAGTCCATTATAAGTTGCAGAACAGTCCATTACACGTTGCAGAACAATACTGTTGGCATAATTCACAGACAACAATCCTCCAAATGAGCCGCTTCACAGACAGACAGACAGACAGACAGACAGACAGACAGACAGACAGACAGACAGACAGACAGACAGACAGACACATACACACACGAAAATTGCTCTTTTATCTTTTCCACCCCATTTTTTTCTCCACCCCCACATCTCCCGAGATCTACTTGTGATCAGGCCGAGATCTACCGATAGATCCCGATCTACTGGTTGGGCTCCCCTGCATTAGAGAATACAGTAGGCCTACATTTCCTGTGCACCTTGCTTTGCTAAAACTGGTTCCCATTTCCCCATGATCAAGTATCCTCATAACTACATTGAAGCATTACTTCACTGAAATACATCATATTTCTGTTGATATTAAATCACGTTAACCACACTGCACATCATTTGGTGTTCACTATTCATACTGGGGTAAGGTCCAAGTATATTTTATAATAAATTATTTCTCACAGATACTCAGCTATCGTGGGCTATTATTATATCACCAGAGAAAAATGTGTTTGGTATCTATAAAACACACACACACACACACACACACAACACACAACACACAACACACAACACACACACACACACACACACACACACACACACACAAATAAACACAAACAAACAAAGAATAAATAAATAAATGTGTCCCCTCCATCCACCGCTACAGGTTGGAGCCCTGTGTGGCCCATCAGGTTTTATTTGTTGTTTGGATATTTGTTTTCATTTTGGTTTCTTTTTTTTGACCATTTTTGTTAGTCATGATTGCCAACTCCCACCTGATGTCATGTGGGAGTTCAGACCTGTCCAGACCATAGTGAATAACTGCTAGTTTACATAACATCTTGAGGCTTGGACTGAAGTCTAAGATAAACAGGTCATCACTGGATCCTCCAAAGACGATAATACGATCCCCCACCATGCAACACATACGCGTTTTGGAAAGTCTGACAGGACTCTCCCCTTCGGCTTGACCCTCTTCCAGGAGGTTTCTGGGTTGAATCTCCACAGGTCATCACACCCACCAAATATGTACAACTCTCTATTGTAGGTAAAGGCTGGTTTACACCAGAGTCCTTCTGGAAGCAGTGTAGAAGGTGTGTCCATCCATAGGTTAGTCTCTGTGTCAAACACCCTGATGGTGTTGTTGTACTGCCCACCCTGCCATCCCCAAAATACAAACATCTTTGTCCCAATGATTGTGGCAGAGTGACCAACTAAAGCAGGAGGTTGAGTTCCTCTGGTGGTAATTAAAGACCAGACCATGGTGCTGGTGTCCAACATGAGCATTTCATCAGTGTATCCAGTCTGGTTGTGTCCGCCATAAATATACATGACCTTCCCCAAGACACAGGCTGAGTGGTAGTATCTCTTCTCTGGAATGGCCCCTGAAACCTGTGGCTTGGACCATGTGTGGTCATCAATGTCAAATGCATAAAGTTGGTTGTACGCTGTCATGTTGCCTTTGTGAAAACAGCCTCCCCAGAAATAGACAGTATATTCCAGCAACACAGCTGTGTTGCCCCGGAGCAGGGAGGAAGCCTCAAGGTGATGTTCTCCTCTTCCACGGGTCAACTTGCTCCAGGTCAAAGACAATGTGTTAAAGATGTGCACATCAATATATTTGTGAACTTCAAAATAATACACCGCGTGTCTCACTGCCACAGCGGCACTTTGATCGGATAATACCGGTATTCCTGGTTTTCTCAGGTGCAACGTCCAGCATAACATTACTAAAACTGTATGGTGGTGGAAAAAAATCCTATTGGTCAACAATCATCTAGTGGTCAAGTGTTGAAGTTCAAACTCATGGAATATTCTACGTTTTCACGTACTGTATATTTGTCACAAACACCATGCAAAGTGTGTCCAATCCGTGAAACCGGCAGTTTGGGTTGACCAATCAAGGAAAACCATCCCTGTTGTTCTAGGGAGGCACTGTAATCTTGTTACTTGTGTTAGCGAGCGCTCTGGGGTCAGTATGCGGTTAGCAGGGTACTCCGATTGGCTGGTTTAGGTAATGACTTAATGGTGACATGAGTAAAAGACCGTTATAGTCAATGTCATGAGTATTGGCTTGCTCCGTTCACACACAAGTACTCATGCGCACTATGCAACTCGCTTGGCACAGGAGCTGCCATTGTGCGGCCTCCAGTTTTTAACCAGAGAGTTTTGTCTAAAACGAGTTAAGAGCACAGGCAGTCTCCTGGGAGACAAGAGCATGTCTGAAAACAAACATCACAACTTAAATTGTCATGGACTGTTTTCTGAACTCCCTTTTTCTCTCCAACCATCGATCTTTAAATCTAGATTGAGTAAAATGAAACCAAATGGACTCTTACGGCCACATTTGGTTTAATTTTACGCTCTCAAGAGTAAATAATATTAAAGCATCTCAACTACTTAATTTTCAACAATTGACACCATTACAAAATGTAGAGGAATTGTCTTTTGATGTTTTGCCAATTTACGTTTTGCCAGTTTGGGGACAAAAACTTAGTTTTGGGTCCGAGAGACTGGACTCGACATTAAATGGCGGTCCTCCGTAGCTGAAATTTATGGAGGCTGTGGTGTGAAAATGGTTGAAAACCACTCAATATGGGCAAAGAAGTACTTGGTTTTTCTAGCAACTGTGATTTATTTACTCATTTTGGAACATACTATGGTCAAGTATTCATTACAAAGCATGAATGTATGAAGTATTTGTATAAATGAGTATGTAGTTCCTGAGGAAGCTTGTCAGAGCAAATAAAGACCGAAAGTTCAGGTGAAAGCGTTCAATGATCGACACGTTCAATGATCGATCAACACGAAAACTAATCCAAAACAGGGTGCAGTTAATAGTCAGCAGTCCAGAGACAGGTCAGGACATTCAGGTCAGACAGACGGAAGACATTGTGGAGACAGGACTCCACATAGGATAAGAATAATGGAACCTGACAAGTTAGTCAATGAGTGAGACGGAATCTAGTCCTTTGAAGGTGGTCCCAAAGCTCTTATTTCTGCTCAGAGGATGGATTTGTGAGAGGGGATGATCTCTCTGGAGCTAAGAATTCACCAAAGCAGTCTGCCTGGAAGACTTTCAGCTGGATACCATTACATTAATTTATTGCACTCCTACAAATCTGAACCATGAAGTGGCTCTTGTTTTATAATGTTTATGCAGGAACCTGCCAATGATGCCAGCTGGCATCTACAGCTGACATCATTAGCCAGTTCAAGATGGCCCTCCCTGCGACTTCGTCACGACGAGGAAGTGGGTGTGCTCCATTGCATAAGCCCAATATGCTCCAATGCATAAGCCCAATTTATTCTGTAATACTGTACATACTGTACACAATCCAAATATGGATCCCCGTCCTGAAAGGGTTAAGGAAACAGGCGACGCCAATGGGGTCGGGTTGGAAAACCGTCCGGACCCCATCCTATGTATTACGAAATACATCAACGTATACTAATTTGAAATACGCAAATATCCCCTAAATGCATGAGCACATTAAAGAATACAGTAGGCCTACACATCATTTCTATGGATATTAAATCACATTACCCACACTGCACATCATTTGGTGTTCGCTATTCATACTGGAGTAAGGTCCTATTATATTTTATAATAAATAATAAAAAAGAAAGAAAACACGCACGCACGCACGCACGCATGCACGCACGCACGCACGCACGCACACACACACACACACACACACACACACACACACACACACACACACACACACACACACACATAAATAAATAAATAAATAAATAAATGCGTCCCCTCCATCCACCGCTACAGGTTGGAGCCCTGTGTGGCCCATAGGGTTTTATTTGTTGCCTCGCTGTTTGGAGATTTGTTTTCCTTTTGGTTTCTATTCACCATTTTTAATAGTCATGGCTTCAAACTCCCACCTGATGTCATGAGGGAGTTCAGACTGATCCAGACCATAGTGAATAACTGCTAGTTTACATAACATCTTGAGGCTTGGACTGAAGTCTAAGATAAACAGGTCATCACTGCATTCTCCAAATACGATAATACGATCCCCCACCATGCAACACCAATCTGGAACGTCTTGCAGGACTCTCCCCTTCGGCTTGACCCTCTTCCAGGAGGTTTCTGGGTTGAATCTCCACAGGTCACCACACCCACCAAATATGTACAACTCTCTATTGTAGGTAAAGGCTGGTTTACACCAGAGTTCTTCTGGAAGCAGTGTAGAAGGTGTGTCCATCCATAGGTTAGTCTCTGTGTCAAACACCCTGATGGTGTTGTTGTACTGACTATTCCCCCAGCCCCCAAACACAAACATCTTTGTTCCAATTATTGTGGCAGAGTGACCACTTGAAGCAGGAGGTTGAGTTCCTCTGGTGGTAATTAAAGACCAGACCATGGTGCTGGTGTCCAACATGTGCATTCCATTAGTGTATCCAGTCTGGTTCAGTCCGCCGTGAATATACATGACCTTCCCCAAGACACAGGCAGAGTCGAGGTATCTCCTCTCTGGAATGGCCCCAGAAACCTGTGGCTTGGACCATGTGTGGTCATCAACGTCAAATGCATAAAGTTGGTTGCACGCTGTCATGTTGCCTCTGTGAACACAGCCTCCCCAGAGGTAGACAGTATATTCCACCAGCACAGCCGTGTAGCCCCAGAGCCCGGAAGGAACCTCAAGGAGACGTTCTCCTCTTCCACTGGTCAACTTCCTCCAGGTCAAAGACAATGTGTTGAAGATGTGCACATCAATATATTTGTAAACTTCAAAATAATACACCAAGTGTCTCACTGCCACGGCAGCATATAAAGCGGATAATACTGCTATTCCTGGTTTTCTCAGATGGAACGTCCAGCATAACATTACTAAAGCTGTATGGTGGTGGAAAAAATCCTATTGGTCAATCATATTCTAGTGATAAAGTGTTGATGTTTAAACACATGGCATATTCTACCTTTTCACATATATTTGTCACAAACACCATGCTAAGTGTGTCCAATCCGTGAAACCGGTGGTTCGGGTTGACCAATCAAGGAAGACCATCCCTGTTGTTCTAGGGAGACTGTTCAACCATGACACGCATTCGTCTCCACCGTAAGGTGGTGACTATGTTTCCCTCCGTCCGTCCCATCTGTCCACCCGTCCCACCCTGTTACATCACCAACAGGGTGACGTAACAGCATGGTGGTGATCCGTCTGTCCGTTCACACGTCTGCCTGAGCACTAGGGGTGTGAATCTCAGCCCTGAGGCCGATTCGATATGCATCTCGATACACTGCCAGCGATACGATATTTTAGCGATACATGTATTTTTTTGGCGATACGATGCGATACGATTCACCCTCTTCCCGATGCGATACTTTGCGATAACCTTTTAGCTCAAATCAATGCGATACGATGCGATACGATGCGATGCGATACGATGATTCAACCTGAAAAATGATTTGTTTTTATTCCATATGGTATGCCTAAAACTATTTTTGGCATCTTAAACAACATTTCTCAAAGTGTCACTTAGTGCAATTATATAGTGCATATCCCTGTCTGCCACACATATGAAGATTATGAACCTATTACTAAGTGGCCCTCATAAAGTATTTTTCCCCTTTATTTTATTATTTTATCTTTTATAACTTTACATATAAGACACTCAGTGAGGGTTGTCTGTTTAGTTTACACTACAGCAGCAGTGAGCCTGACTGCATTATTGTTTACAACAATTGCTTTGCACTAAACCCAGTTGTGAAAGGGTATACTTTGTTCTCACTATTGTGATGTTAACTACAATAGTGAGAACAAAGTATACCCTTATATCAGGGTTTTCAACCTTTTTCATCCCAGGGCCCACCATATATTGAGCATTTGAGCCACGGACCACCAATTGAGGATATTTTTAGACCCACAGACCCCAAAACTAAAGATTTCTTTTGCTTCTGTCCATGACCATTAATCTTCTAGTTGTGTAGACTTGGACTAATTCGCATGATGGATATTATAACTCTTGAGAGTAAAAATGAAACCAAATGGACCCGCCAGGGTCCATTTGGTTTCATTTTTACACTCTTAAAGGGGTACTTCACCCAAAAAAAAACTTTTGGTCATTTTATGGTCTACTCAGCCTCATGTGAACACACCAGACAGTTTATAAGTTACTCCTTTCAGTATTTAGATATTTGATGTTCATTAGTCTGCCATTAGTCTGCCAGACCCAAACCCATTATAACTTAAAACTCCATTTTAACCATGACAGATTATTCGAAAACAACCCATCTTTTTTCTGGTGACTTATATTGTCCTCCTAATACGTGAGAGGGCAGTGGAATTGCATCTACAGTTTTCATTTATTTTTAAAATATTGTTTTGTAAAATGTAGCCCCCTCCATATTTGGGAATGCCCACCCAAATGAATAAAACAATATTTTAAAAATAAATAAAAACTGTAAATGAAATTCCACAGCCCTCTCACGTATTAGGAGGACAACAATATCAGTCACCAGAAAAAAGATGGGTTGTTTTCGAATAATCTGTCATGGTTAAAATGGAGTTTTAAGTTATAATGGGTTTGGGTCTGGCAGACTAATGGCAGACTAATGAACATCAAATATCTAAATACTGAAAGGAGTAACTTATAAACTGTCTGGTGTGTTCACATGAGGCTGAGTAGACCATAAAATGACCAAAATTTTTTTTTTGGGTGAAGTACCCCTTTAAGAGTTAAATTATGTTAAACAACTTAGCTGGGGACCACCTGGAACCCTCTCAAGGACCACTGGTGGTCCCCGGACCACATGTTGAAAACCCCTGCCTTATATGACAAAGGCTTACAGCTGCTGTAGTGTAAACAGACTCTCACTGAGTAGCTTCTATCCAATGTCCATAAGCCATAAAAAGCCCTCGTTTTCCACAACGCTATAAGGCTGGATGTCTTTGCATATGAAGTAGGCGATGGCCTTAGTTATAGCCATAGTGCGGGCAGAGGTTGATGGAAGGGAACTCCCAAAATAAGAGGCGACACTTTTCAGCTCCTGACCTGATTTGCTTGGTTTATCTCCAGTATCCGAAGCGGTACTTGAAGGGGAAGCGGCGGCAGACGTGTCTGTGATGTTGTGTATTCTTTTTAAGTGGCTCTGCATGTTTGTCGTACTGCCCGTGTACGGCTTTATAACACGGCGTTCTTTGCAAATGACGTTCGTCTTGTCCAGCTTTCCATCAATCTTGTAGAATCCATAGTGTTTCCATACATACGACTTAAGGTTTGGAGGTGCATTAAATTAAATATAGTCTGCTGCGGCTCTTTGCTGGTGCTGCTGCTCACGTGTACCTCCATGTTTGTTGACTACTAGTAGAGCCATAGAGTATAGACAGCGTTACGCAAACCCAGTCGAATGGCAGCCAAGGTTTCTATTGAATGGGGACAACCAGCAGTTACGGAATGCATTGGAGTCTACGGGCTGATGCGAATGCACAAACCACGTGACCAGGCTGTTTTCCGCCCCCCCTCAATATGGTTTCGGTTCGGTTTCGGTTCGGTTTCGGTATGTTTCGCTTTTTAAAAATAAAATTTAAAAAATGATCTTTTATTTCACTTATAAGCACATTGAATGTGAATATAAAAAAATAATCAAGGGTTTTTAAAACATTAAACAACCTTGTATTATAAACTTAAATGTTAAGGTATTAGACTAAACATAATCCCTATTCAGACATATTCCAGTAGGCCTGTCTTCTTCCTTTTCATTATTTACAGAAGAAAAAATGTATATTGCTATTTGTGCCTCATTATTAGGCTATTTTCAAGGGAAATATAAAATACCTAGGTTAATAAACTGACTGCACGTTTCAGTTAAGTATCAGGCAGGTAGCATGCAGAAGCATTGTAGACAGACAACAAAGTTAAATTAGTTTAGTTTACAATATCTGCTTTATTAATAAGGGAAATGCGTCTGTCTGACAGACAGATGACCTATACAATTTTGCGCCTGAGCCTTATACAGCCAAGAGCATGGGAACATTCACTACTACTACAGCAGCCTGCCATCGGGCTGCGCTAAACTTTGGTTCAATAAGTAGCATTGCATCTCCGTGTATGTAGGCCTATTTATAGTTTTAATTTAACGGATGGCACCGCATTCTGGCCATACGCTGGCTGTGGGCTGCAACGTTGATTCACACGGTAGTAGATACACTCAGGGGCGGATTGGCACATATTTTCCCACGGGGACAATTTTGCCTTTGCCAGGACTCCATACCAGGCCACCCTGGAGGGTGGCGCAGGCCACCGGGAAAACTCCCTGTACTCCAGATGGCCAATCCGCCCTTGGATATACTTGTTGAAGCAGGAGGATGACGCCGGCACAATGTATGTACTCTACGCGGGGAAGGAAGCGACACGGACACTTTACAATACGTCCAGAATCCAGACCGAGGGTATAGGCTTGAGAAATGACCGTGCGTTCAAACTGGAAGACAGTTGTTTGTTTTCCCGAGTCGCTTTTCACTCGCACGTGCGAGCCCCTTCATTGCGACGCGCAGTGGATATAATACTCATTAAAAGTTACCGTTCCGACCCTGGGTCCGTACATTTTGTGGTCTCGATTCTCTGTAAATAACCGATCCACAAGCTTGCGTCGCTTAAATAGCTGATCCACAAGGTCGCGCCGCATGTGTTTCCAAAGTATGTGTGCTGGAGACCACCTAACTCCCCCAAACGCCGTGTGTGTGTGTGTGTGTGTGTGTGTGTGTGTGTGTGTGTGTGTGTGTGTGTGTGTGCGCGCGCGCAGTAGCATTCGCTGTTCATTAGGGACTTTAAGTTCCCCAGTTTTCACTACGGCAACCCGTACAGGAACTACGTCGGCTATGACGCAATCGCCGTAGCAGCCAAAATCATTAAGCACAGTACCCGTCGGCGACAGGTCCCCACCTCGTTTTGGTTCCCATGGTGACACCGATGAGGCGTCTCTTCAGCCTACAGCACGTGTCAAACATAAACAGTAAACACAGACAACCATTGCTCGTTAGCTAACATGCTGTCACTTGGGCTTGGGCATGGGCAGTATTGAAAAGAGCTGCTGAAGCTATTTGTGTTATCCTAAAACAGTATATGTTTAATAACAGCATGTCAAATGGTATCAATGTTGTTATTGCTTGCCAAACAACACACACTGCATATACACACTAAAGCTGTATAAAGCTCGGGATTCGAACCACTCGGTCGCTAAGGTCGCCACGCGAACGAATATTAATGATCCCGAACCATTTATTTATTTATTTATTTAACTTTCCCCCATCTAGTAGTTCTGCGACATTGAGGGGTCAGAAACTCGCTGTGAAACGCGCTGTTACTGCAGTTGGAAATGCATTGTTTTCACTGAAGGTGTCCCATTCTCAATAGAAGTTTATGTAGGCGATCCGCCATTAGACTAGCTCTAGGAAGTGAACGGAGTTTACGCAACTCCGTCTGTGCGCACTGGCTGGTTAGTTTTATGGTTACCCGTCCACCTGACCAGCAGCAGCAGGCACTTAAGACTACATATACAATAGAGAGACGTAGTCTAATCTTGGCAAACAAATAATTAAACGAGCCGATGGACGGCATGTTTTGGCAATCAAAACAGCGTGAAAGAAAAAACTTATAGAAAACTTATCTACCGATGACAACATCCACGACTCAATGCAAAACTGATGTAGACAGAAAAAAAAACCTACACCATTGGTCTGAGAACATTGTGAGATCTTACTTTTGGGCAGTTTGTGGACCATTTTAGTGAATTTGTTTAGGCTACTAGGCTAGTGTGATTGGCAGAGCAGAGTTCATACATTCACACAACGCATCCAGAGTATACAGAGCAGCTCCTACTCGTGCGGTACTGGCGTTGTAGACACAACGTGAGAGCGCACCTTCTGCCGTTGTAGGAACGGCTGCGACGGCAGGCAGGTTTATACATCGAGCACTGATCCATTTCCGGTTACTGGAGCACAATGACGTAGCGGTCCGTGCTTAAACTCCCTAATGATTGCAGCCGTGTGGTGCTGTGACAGAGTGCTACTACACTGCGCCGTACGGCGGTGTGTGACCGAGAAATACATTCTTCGCATCTGGATGAATGCGAACCGAAGTATTGCGGTTCATTAGCGCATATTGAACCGTGGACCCCGTACCGAACGGTTCGGGTTTTTTCGGTGAACCGGCACACCCTTAATGTTAGCTAGCCTGGAGTGTATTTTAAATATTCTTGATCTGTTTTTGAATATTAATGAAATGTGCATGCATCCCATGCATTTTCCCCACAAAGAACATAGAGTATTGGACATGCATGCTGCATATGCTGTTGAATCATTTATATTCCATCTGGGAAATAACACCTGTATATACTGTATAGATACATTTTAATGAGGTGTAAATGTAATCCAATTCGATAATTCCTGCATCCTTATATGAGATCTGGGGCTGATGCCACTTCTAAAGGGGACCAAAGAGAATATGAGAGTATGTTATACTGTATACATGTTTTATGTATATCATAGTTGGTTACTAATTTGTACACAGTCTCTCTACTTCATTTTTATTTAATCTTTAATTAACCGGCAAAAACACACAACTAAAGCCCAGACCAAGCAAAGAGGCAAATCATGTTGCATGGCCTGGCAGTAACAACAGAAGAACAGACACAAATAACTTTTTTAAACACACATACATAGGATTCTCAAGGAAAGAACTAGTATGTGTTTACTTTTTTCTTTTTTTTTATATATTTTCATCCCATGATTTTGCAACCCATTTTTCACCCAGTGCCAATTCCCAATGTGATCCTGGGCTCTACACATCCTCCGCCAACCTGGGGAGGCAGCAGACTGAGCTCATGCTTCCATCAAGGCTTGAGGAGTCTCACCGCCCGGGGGGGAGTTTCCCTGGCTGGACGTAGCGTTGTGGAAGGAACACGTTATTCCAACCAGTTCCTGTCCCCTCCATCAGGCGCCCTGGCTGGCCAGGGGGACATGGTTTAGAGCCCAGGAAAGCCAATCGTAAAACAAACATGGGAGCTGAAATTGACATGTACAGTAAATATCAAATAAATGCTTAAAGGGATATTACACTTTCAAAAATCTTTCGGTCATTTCATGGTCTACTCAGTCTCATGTGAACACACCAGACAGTTTATAAGTTACTCCTTTCAGTATTTAGATGTAGTCACCATGTTCACATAGTCACCATGTTAATGACATGTCAGAAAGGCTTGTAATTCCCCTTTAAACATAATTTAACTGCTATAAATCCTCCTCACGCACTGTTCACAATGTAACCTTTATTTTATGTGAAGAACGCACCACGACTAAGAATAGACTCTGTCTCTCTCTGCAGTGTATTTCTTGTATTCCACTCCATACAAAATGCTGTTATGTCTTTACTGGCAGTGGGCCAGGTCATCAGGTAGTGAAATAGATACGTTGAAGTGGGACTGCAGGACGTGTGGGTTGACATGATTTTATAATGGAAGTGGGTAATAAAAACACAGACCTGTCGTGTGCATCGACTTATTGTCTGATGAAACGGCATGATGCTCTCGACTCACCTCTGAGTAGGGATGTGAAAAAAAGTCGGAAACCGACACGATTGTTGACACGTGCTGACGTCGAAACAAAAAAGTATGAGTCGAAAATCGCCTCTTTTTTCTTTTTTTTATATTAATGATTTTTATTTTGTATTCTTTGCAATTTCTTGTTCAAAAACGTCACAACGTTACTGTTTTCAAGGGAAGAGAATTGCTTATTTCGGGTATTAGGCTACTATCAGTCACTGTAGTGAGACCATGTCTGTGCCGCGTCGTCCTCCTCGTCCTTCCCCCTGCGTTCTGTCCGGGGAGTCCGGCTTTCCCCGAGGATGAGGCGGCAGCGGCTCCTGCATGCACCCGCCGCAATGATTGACTTTTATTTCGCCGAGCAGGCGCCTCTGTCGAGGCCGAAATGGAGCGTTACGTATGGGAGAAAGCTATCTCTCCTGCACAAGACCGAGGTCTCACATGGTAGAGAGAGAGAGAGAGAGAGAGAGAGAGAGAGAGAGAGAGAGAGAGAGAGAGAGAGAGAGAGAGAGACACACACACACACACACACACACACACACACACACACACAGAGAGACGCGTGCTGCAGGTGGTTAATAGAGCAAGCCTATATTATTTGTACTTATCTTGTCCAGTGTTCTGTTTCACGTTGTTTGGCCATGTCTAACAACAGACGCAGGAAAAGGCAAAGATGCAGGGAATCCGTCGCAAGGAAAGAGGAAAACTCCTCTATCAAGTCGATTAGGCTACTAATGAATGTGGAATGCCAGGTGCGGGTGCGTGTCTGTTGTCTGTTGCGTGGTGCGCTCTGCGCCCTGCTCTGCCATGTGCTTTGCTTTGAGAACATGCCTGATCATTGTGGAGCGCAGTATGGAACGTTCTCCTCAGATGTGCATATTTTAGTATTATATATTGCTCGATTTCGCGGTCCCGCTTATTTTATCTATAATCTTGCACCTCTCCCTCCTGCAGGCATTTTCATGCCGCCCGCGCTGCAACATTTTGCGTTGGGTCCCGCCGGCGCCGCGGGCTAAAAAAAATAAATAAAAAAATCGATCGATTGTCGACAATGGGCCGCGACACGTCGGTATTCCAAATATGTGTCGATTAACATCCCTACCTCTGAGAGAGGATGAGGAAAAAGAAATTATCTGAACCCGACCTAATGCTTTGGCCGTTTTTATTTCACTTAACTTCGAGCAATCTCCAATCAGCATCCCGCCGCCTTCAACAGATGACTTCAAGCCGTGTAGCTTTCATCCAAATTAAATTATGCAAGATCTGGCTTTTTTAATGGCGTATAACCTAGAGGAGATGGACCACATGTCTCTTGTACTTGGGGGATTATATTAGTTAGATAATTAGAGCACACGTTATTTTAAAGCGTCTTCACATTCACTGGGTTGTATAGTGGTCAAGGTTTCATGTAGCCTGGCTCAGCCCTGAATCAGCACCTTAAACAATACTAGCTTGTTTTTTCCCTGTGGTTCAAGGACTGGCTTCCCTGCCTTTGGGGCCGTTTGTGCCGGTTGGAGATCCAATCCCAGCACCTGATTGGTCAACAGCCCTGTCACTCACTTCGTTCCCAATGTCGTCATCCAATCCCAGCAGCTAAACGGCCAACAGCCCTGTCACTCACTTCGGTCACAACCTTGAGCCAATCGCCGCTAAGACTGCTGCTTTGATGACGCCCATCCTAGAAACTGTTGTGGTAGAGAGAGACTTGAGTGAGACGAAATGACAATTCAGACTGAGGTCAGGCTCGGTCTCATGGTGATCAGAGAACTGGCAGCACAGCTCCCAGTCTAGACACCAGACTGTAGGCTAGAGCACCTGAATCTCCAACATGGTAGCAGCACTTGCATATTATGAGTTCCCCGGCTGTTGATGATGCTGTCTGTACTCTGGTGACAGGTCCTCATCCCCTCGGTAAAAGCTCTGTAGAAGGGATGGATTGGCCATCTGGAGTACAGGGAGTTTCCCCGGGGCCTGCGCCACCTAGTGGCCTGGACAAGATCCAAAATGCACTAGTGGCACTTCCAAAATGCACTAGAATGTGCTAGATGCTCGCCCTGGAATATACAGATCAAAATGACCATTAATCTTCTACATTCTCTAGTTGTGTAGACTAAGTTTGGTTTCATTTTTACGCTCTCAAAGAGTTACATCTGGTTAAGCAGCTGCCCCCCTCAGGGTGGCCTGGCAAAGGCAAAATTGTCCCGGTGGGAAAATATGTGCCAATCCGCCCCTGCTTTGTAATATTACAGTAACTTTAGACACTCACTCTTAGCGACATACAAGTGCAAAATAAGTGTGTGTGCACCTTGTTATACTGTTGTTGCATGGCATATGGCCAGGGTCGGATTGTCCATTGGGCGTACAGGGAGGTCTCCCGGTGGGCCACGACCCTCATGGGGCCGGTGGTATCACGGTATGATTAAAAGCACTGGTTTTCAACCTTTTTGATCCCAGGGCCCACTGTTCATTCAGAATTTTGAGGCACGGACCACCATTTGATGACATTTCAGCCCCAACAGATCCCCAAAACTAAAGATTTATTTTACTTTTTGGTCTACAATTCCAGTCTGGATTTGGGAAACAAAACAGTCAAACATACTGATCAAAATGCCTATTAATCTTCTATATTCTCTAATTAGACTTGGCCAATTGAGAGTGTTAACATGAAACCAAATGGACCCGCAAGAGTCCATTTGGTTTCATGTTTACGCTCTCAAAGAGTTACATCTGGTTAACCAACTATACCAGGTAGAACAGGTCCCTCACACGCTGGTTGTGGTGGGCCGGTCGAGGCCAAATCATGCTAAAAATGTCCGGGCCGATTCATTTGCCCAGTCCAGCACTAATATGGCAAATAACGGGGTAATTGGTCAAGTAGAGTGCAAGGAAAACAAAACATTAACTCATTTAACTGTGCATAGATTTTGCACCGCAGAATCTTTTTCACTGACGAAATTTCAACCTGCCATTGGTCCAACATCCCATTGTTCACCCTCAGCATAACATGGACACAGTGAGGACACACAGCTTAAAACGAGGCGGCTAACTGTTGGTGGTTGATTTCCAGTGCATGTCAACAGTAATGGGATCAGGATTTTTTGTAACTTCGGATCGACAGACACTAGTCCACGGCAATCAAACGGGTTAAGAAAACTCACTCATTGATACGCTGTATATCAATTTGTTTTAGTTGACGGAAAAAATGCTTCTCAAATATCGATATGTGATTGAGATTAATAAATTCCAAAAAAATCTAAATTATTATTAAAAATAAATAAAAGAGAATATTCCCTTTGCAAAGTAGTGAGGTTGTAAAGAGTTGAGTACAACATAATAATAATAATAATAGTAATAATAAACAATAAAAGAGCAGGTTTTCTTTTTTTAAACCAAAAACAAGGATTAGATATCGCTTTAAAAAGAGTTGAACAAAAAACAATACCCAGAGGTTACTGCGACCAAATATTGTTCATGTTAATAAAAACCTAATCCTATGTATTACGAAATACTGTACACCAACGGGATATACTAATTAGAGTTAGGTAAATATTCCCTAAATGCACAGTTAAATTGCGTAGTAACCCAACGGTTCACTTTCTTTGTTTTTAAATAAAACTAAAACTGCCCCTAGCTATTATTGTAAGTAAACCTTTATTTTTTATCAACTATATAAGGACGTCACTTTTAAACCATTGCAAGAAGCTGCTATACTATGGTTAAACCATGAACTTAATACATACCCATGAGCTTAACCCTGAATACAAGGTTCCAAAAAAACGTGGGACCACACACACACACACGCACGTGCGCACGCACGCACGCACACTACGTTGCAGGCCTGTGTGTCGTCCCATGATGCAATGATTCGAAACAGGCACAGTTCAACTCACAGTTGGTTGTTAGTGGTGGGACGATTCACTTACCTCACCATACGATGATTCTTAATTATGCTGTAATTCGATTTGATATGCCGGCCCGATATATCGCTTTTTTATCCCCCACAAATGACTTTTATTATACTAGAACATTTTAAGGGGAATTGCACCCATTTTCCAGTTTTTTTCCGAGAGCATACAAATGGAACCAAATTTGGATGCCCTCAGAAAAAAAATCATTGACAAAAAACACAAACACAACTTGATGATGTCATCAAGTTGTGTTTCACCACTACAAGTTCAATTACCTAGAACATTTTAAAGGAATTTTAAACAATATAGATTACAAAAAGTTCAATCCTACACATCAATGCAGCCTGATAACGTCGGCCAGACTTTCTGACGTGAACACATCAGAGAATACAGTAGGCCTACACTTTCCTGTGCACCTTGCTTTGCTAATTCCCCATTTCCCCATGATCAAGTATCCTCACAACTACATTAATACTGGGGTAAGGTCCTAGTATATTTTATAATAAACAAGATTGTGCCTCTACGGGGCACAGGTCTCCACCGTCCGGGCTGAAGAATTGATGATATTATTCTAATATAGATAAAACACTAATGTCTTATCTGAATTTTTAAATTTCCATTTCATTTCAGTTGGAAATAAAAAATCATTCAAATGCACAAACAGAGGGCGTTTTATACCCATGACCTATGACCTTCATACCTATGACCTCATCATGACGTCATCTCAAGCTTCTCAAGCTCAGGGGTCCTCCTAGAGACCTGTACCCAGGTCTCCACCGCCTGTGCTCAGGTTTGAACGTTCACTGGTACTAGTGTATCAACTATAACGTCGTCATGACGTCATGACGAACAGGCTGCGTGCACGGACAGTCGTGCGACAGACAGATTCGGGGGGACGGACGGGCCGCGTGCACGGACGGAGGGCGTTTTATAGTCCCCACCTTCGGTGGAGACAATAATTTCTCACAGATACTCAGCTATTGTAGGCTATTATTATACCAACCAGTGAAAAATGTGTTTGGTATCCATGAAAAGAAAGAAAACACACACACGCACGCACACGCACACACACACACACAAACAAAGAATAAATAAATACACAATAAATAAATAAATATCCTCCATCCACCGCTACAGGTTGGAGCCCTGTGTGGCCCATCAGGTTTTATTTGTTGCCTCGCTGTTTGGAGATTTGTTTTCCTTTTGGTTTCTATTTACCATTTTTAATAGTCATGGCTGCAAACTCCCACCTGATGTCATGTGGGAGTTCAGACTGATCCAGAGCATAGTGAAGAACTGATAGTTTACATAACATCTTGAGGCTTGGACTGAAGTCTAAGATAAACAGGTCATCACTGTATCGTCCAAAGACGATAATACGATCCCCCACCATGCAACACATACGCGTATCTGGAAAGTCTTGCGGGACTCTCCCCTTCAGCTTGACCCTCTTCCAGGAGGTTTCTGGGTTGAATCTCCACAGGTCATCACACCCACCAATTATGTACAACTCTCTATTGTAGGTAAAGGCTGGTTTAAACCAGAGTCCTTCTGGAAGCAGTGTAGAAGGTGTGTCCATCCATAGGTTTGTCTCTGTGTCAAACACCCTCATGGTGTTGTTGAACTGACCACCCTGCCAGCCCCCAAATACAAACATCTTTGTTCCAATGATTATGGCAGAGTGACCAAGTAAAGCAGGAGGTTGAGTTCCTCTGGTGGTAATTAAAGACCAGACCATGGTGCTGGTGTCCAACATGAGCATTTCATCAGTGTATCCAGTCTGGTTGTATCCGCCGTAAATATACATGACCTTCCCCAAGACACAGGCCGAGCGAAAGTATCTCCTCTCTGGAATTGCCCCAGAAACATGTGGCTTGGACCATGTGTGGTCATCAATGTCAAATGCATAAAGTTGGTTGTAGTTCTCTCCCCAGCCTCCCCAGAAATAGACAGTATATTCCACCAACACAGCTGTGATGCCCCGGAGCGGGGAGGAAGCCTCAGGGTGGCATTCTCCTCTTCCACGGGTCAACTTGCTCCAGGTCAAAGACAATGTGTTAAAGATGTGCACATCAATATATTTGTGAACTTCAAAATAATACACCAAGTGTCTCACTGCCACAGCGGCACTTTGATAGGATACTGGTATTCCTGGTTTTCTCAGATGCAACGTCCAGCATAACATTACCAAAACTGTATGGTGGTGGAAAAAATCCTATTGGTCAACAATCATCTAGTGGTCAAGTGTTGATGTTCAAACTCATGGAATATTCTACGTTTTCACGTACTGTATATTTGTCACAAACACCATGCAAAGTGTGTCCAATCCGTGAAACCGGTAGTTTGGGTTGACCAATCAAGGAAAACCATCCCTGTTGTTCTAGGGAGACACTGTAATCTTGTTACTTGTGTTAGCGAGCGCTCTGGGGTCAGTATGCGGTTAGCAGGGTACTCCGATTGGCTGGTTTAGGTAATGACTTAATGGTGACATAAGTAAAAGACCGTTATAGTCAATGTCATGAGTATTGGCTTGCTCCGTTCACACACAAGTACTCATGCGCACTATGCAACTCGCTTGGCACAGGAGCTGCCATTGTGCGGCCTCCAGTTTTTAACCAGAGAGTTTTGTCTAAAACGAGTTAAGAGCACAGGCAGTCTCCTGGGAGACAAGAGCATGTCTGAAAACAAACATCACAACTGAAATCGTCATGGACTGTTTTCTCAACTCCCTTTTTCTCTGCAACCATCGATCTTTAAATCTAGAGTGAGTAAAATGAAACCAAATGGACCCTTACGGCCACATTTGGTTTAATTTTACGCTCTCAAGAGTAAATAATATTAAAGCATCTCAACGACTTAATTTTCAATAATCGGCACCATTACAAAATGTAGAGGAATTGTTTGTTGATGTTCAACATTAAATGGCGGTCCTCCGTAGCTAAAATGTATGGAGGCTGTGGTGTGAAAATGGTTGAAAACCACTGAATACGAGTTAAGAGCACAGGCAGACTCCTGGGAGACAAGAGCATGTCTGAAAACAAACATCACAACTGAAATCAACATGGCCTGTTTTCTTTATCCCCCACAAATGACATTTATTATACTAGAACATTTAAAGGGGAATTGCACCCATTTTCCAGATTTTCTCCGAGAGCATACAAATGGAACCAAATTTGGTTCCATTTGCACACCCTCAGAAAAAAAAATCATTAACAAACAAAACAAACACAACTTGATGATGTCATCAAGTTGTGTTTCACCACAACAAGTTCAATTACCTAGAACATTTTAAAGCTATTTTAAACAATATAGATAACAAAAAGTTCAAACACATCAATGCAGCCTGATAACGTGGGCCAGGCTTTCTGACATGAACACATTAGAGAATACAGTAGGCCTACACTTTCCTGTGCACCTTGCTTTCCTAATTCCCCATCTCCCCATGATCAAGTATCCTCACAACTGCATTGAAGCATTGCTTCACTGAAATACATCATATTTCTATTGATATTAAATCACATTAACCACACTGCACATCACTTGGTGTTCACTATTCATACTGGCATAAGGTCCTAGTATATTTTATAAAAAAATGTGTTTGGTATCCATAAAAAAGAAACACACACACACACACACACACACACACACACACACACACACACACACACACACACACACACACACACACACACACACACACACACACACAAACAAATAATAAATAAACAATAAATAAACAATAAATAAACAAATGAATGAATGAATGAATGAATGAATGAATGAATGAATGAATGAATGAATGAATGAATGAATGAATAAATAAATGCGTCCCCTCCATCCACCGCTACAGGTTGGAGCACTGTGTGGCCCATAGGGTTTTATTTGTTGCCTTTGCTGTTTGGAGATTTGTTTTCCTTTTGGTTTCTATTTACCATTTCTAATAGTCATGGCTTCAAACTCCCGCCTGATGTCATGTGGGAGTTCAGACTGGTCCAGATCATAGTGAAGAACTGCTAGTTTACATAACATCTTGAGGCTTGGACTGAAGTCTAAGATAAACAGGTCACCACTGGATCCTCCAAAGACGATAATACGATCCCCCACCATGCAACACCTATTTGAAAAGTCTGGCGGGACTCTCCCCTTTGGCTTGACCCTCTTCCAGGAGGTTTCTGGGATGAATTTCCACAGGTTATTGAAGTCCCACCCACCAAATATGTACAACTCTCTATTGTAGGTAAAGGCTGGTTTACCACAAAGTTCTTCAGGGAGCAGTGTAGAAGGTGTGTCCATCCATAGGTTAGTCTCTGTGTCAAACATCCTGATGGTGTTGTTAAACAAACGACTCTCCCTGCCCACGAATACAAACATCTTTGTCCCAATGATGGTGGCAGAGTGATAACTTGAAACAGGAGGTTGAGTTCCTCTTGTAGCAATTATAGTCCAGACCATGGTGCTGGTGTCCAACATGTGCATTCTATTCGTCTTTCCAGTCTGGTTGCATCCGCCGTAAATATACATGACCTTCCCCAAGACACAGGCCGAGTGGTGGTATCTCCTCTCTGGAATGGCCCCAGAAACCTGTGGCTTGGACCATGTGTGGTCATCAACGTCAAATGCATAAAGTTGGTTGGAGTACTCCATCGTGTTGTTTTTGAAACCAAAACCTCCCCAGAGGTAAACAGTATATTCCACCAACACAGCTGTGTAGGCTACGAGCCCGGAGGGAACATCAAGGTGGCATTCTCCTCTTCCACGGGTCAACTTCCTCCAGGTCAAAGACAATGTGTTGAAGATGTGCACATCAATATATTTGTGAGCTTCAAAATAATACATCGAGTGTCTCACTGCCACGGCGGCACCTTGATCGGATGATGATACTGGTATTCGTGGTTTTCTCAGATGCAACGTCCAGTATAACATTACTAAAACTGTATGGTGGTGGAAATAATCCTATTGGTCAACAATAATCTAGTGGTCAAGTGTTGATGTTCAAACTCATGGATTATTTCATGTTTTCACGTATATTTGTCTCAAACACCATGCTAAGTGTGTCCAATCGGTGAAACGTTGGTTCTGGTTGACCAATCAAGCAAGACCATCCCTGTTGTTCTAGGGAGACTGTTCAACCCCTTGTCTGTCTGTCTGTCCGTCCCATCTGTCCATCCGTCCCACCCTGTTACATCACCAACAGGGTGACGTAACAGCATGGTGGTGATCCGTCTGCCCGTTCACATGTCTGTCTGAGCACACGTTTGTCCGTCAACGTCCAACAGTTGACCTAACAGGTGACGTAACATAATCACCACCAGTGACTGTTGCGTCACCAACAGGGTGATGTAACAGTCTTCGCCCTGACCCAAGACGGTGGAGACTGTAAAAACTGTAATCTTGTTGCTTGTGTGAGCGAGCGTTGTGGGGTTGGTATTTGGTAATCAGGGTACTTGGCTGGTTTAGGTGATGACTTAAAGAGGGGGTGTCGTGATTTTTGTATTTTTTCCAATTTTGTACATGTTTAACAGGTGACAGTATGTAAACAGACCCCTTGGTGTGTTTTTTATGTGCAATGATGTCTTCATTTTGTACTTAGGGTTTCTTCCTGGGGGCTGAACCTTTCCAGTCAAACGTGCCAATGAAAAAAACTTCAATATAGTGACATCATGTGCTCAGCCTCTCCCCTAACTCCTCCCCCTTTATCATGCAACTAAAGCTGTGGGCGTGGCTTCAGTTCAGCTGGATCTCCACCCATCACCACCCACCAGGCAAACCAGGCATACTTAATGAACTGGTAGGGTGGAATTATAAAAATGACAGTTTAACAAACACTGTACACTTTTTGGGAAAAAATCTTACTTTTCATATAACATTAATACCTGATGATCATGTTTTAGGGTAGAAAGAATTCATGGCACTCCATCTTTAATGGTGACATGAGTAAAAGACCGTTATAGTCAATGTCATGAGTATTGGCTTGCTCCGTTCACACATGAGTATTCATGCACACTATGTAACTCGTTTGGCACAGGAGCTGCCATTGTGCGGCCTCCAGTTTTTAACCAGAGAGTTTTGTCTAAAACGAGTTAAGAGCACAGGCAGACTCCTGGGAGACAAGAGCATGTCTGAAAACAAACAACACAACTGAAATCAACATGGACTGTTTTCTCAAATCCCTTTTTCTCTGCAACCATCGATCTTTAAATCTAGAGCGAGTAAAATGAAAACAAATGGACCCTTACGGCCACATTTGGTTTAATTTTACTCTCTCAAGAGCTAAATAATATTAAATCATCTCAACTACTTAATTGTCAACAATCGACACCATTACAAAATGTAGAGGAATTGTCTTTTGATGTTTTGCCAATTTACGTTTTGCCAGTTTGGGGACAAAAACTTAGTTTTGGGTCCGAGAGACTGTACTCGACATTAAATGGCGTTCCTCCGTAGCTGAAATTTATGGAGGCTATTGTTTGAAGATGGTTGAAAACCACTCAATATGGACAAAGAAGTACTTGGTTTTTCTAGCAACTGTAATTTATTTACTCATTTTGGAACATACTATGGTCAAGTATTCATTACAAAGCATGAATGATAAAAAAAAAAAAAAAACATAAATTTGTATAAATGAGTATGAATTATTTGTATAAATGAGTATGTAGTTCCTGAGGAAGCTTGTCAGAGCAAATGAAGATCAAAAGTTCAGGTGAAAGCGTTCAATGATCGACACGTTCAATGATCGATCAACACGAAAACTAATCCAAAACAGGCTGCAGTTAATAGTCAGCAGTCCAGAGACAGGTCAGGACATTCAGGTCAGGCAGACGGAAGACATTGTGGAGACAGGACTCCACATAGGATAAGAATAATGGAACCTGACAGGTTAGTCAAGCACACATAATAACAAAGGTTAGCGAGCCATATGCCAGTTAGGTTAAACCATTTGCGAACCGAAAAATGCGGTTAGGAACGACTTTCAGCTAGATACCATTACATGAATTTATTGCACTCCTATCTCAAATCTGAACCATGAAGTGGCTCTTGTTTTATAATGTTAATGCAGGAACCTGCCAATGTTGCCAGCTGGCATCTACAGCTGACATCATTAGCCAGTTCAAGATGGCCCTCCCTGCGACTTTGACACGACGAGGAAGTGGGTGGTTAAGGAAGCAGGTGACGCCAATGAGCTCAGGTCGGAAAACTGTCCGGACCCCATCCTATGTATTACGGAATACGCCAATGTATACTAATTTGAAATACGCAAATATCACCTAAATACACAGTTAAATTGAGTAATAACCCAACGGTTCACTTTCTTTGTTTTTAAATAAAACTAAAACTGTCCCTAGCTATTATTGTGTGTAAACCTTTATTTCTTTATTAACTATATAATGATGTCACATTTAATTCATTGCAAGAAGCTGCTATACTATGGTTAAACCATGAACTAAATACAGTACATACCCATGAGCTTAACCCTGAATAGAAGGTTACATGAAAACACACACACACACACACACACACACACACACACACACACACACACACACACACACACACACACACACACACACACACACACACACACACACACACACACTACGTTGCAGGCGTGTGCGTTGTCCCATGATGCAATGATTCCAAACAGACACAGTTCAACTCACAGTTGGTTGTTAGTGGTGGGACGATTCACTTACCTCACCATACGATGCAATATGGATATTTAGGGTCCTGAATCGATTGATATTGTGATTCTTAATTATGCTGCGATTCGATTTGATATGCCGATATATCGCTTTATTATCACCCACAAATGACTTTTATTATACTACAACATTTTAAAGGAGAATTGCACCACTTTTCCACATTTTTTTCTGAGAGCATACAAATGGAATCAAATTTGGACACCCTCAGAAAAAGTTGTGTTTCACCACAACATGTTCAATTACCTAAAACATTAGAGCAATTTTAAACAATGTAGATAACAAAAAGTTCAATCCTACACATCAATGCAGCCTGATAACATCGGCCAGGCTTTCTAACATGAACACATTAGAGAATACAGTAGGCCTACACTTTCCTGTGCACCTTGCTCTGCTAAAACTGGTTCCCATCTCCCCATGATCAAGTATCCTCACAACTGCATTGAAGCATTACTTCACTGAAATACATCATATTTCTATTGATATTAAATCACATTACCCACACTGCACATCATTTGGTGTTCACTATTCATACTGGGATAAGGTCCTATAGTATATTCTATAATACTGTACATGATTGCTCACAGATACTCAGCTATTGTGGGCTATTATTACTACCAGTGAAAAATGTGTTTGGTATCCATAAAAAAGAAAACACACACACACACACACACACACACACACACACACACACACACACACACACACACACACACACACACACACACACACACACACACACACACACACACACACACAAACAAATCAATAAATAAACACAAACAAACAACAAATAGATAAATAAATGTGTCCCCTCCATCCACCGCTACAGGTTGGAGCACTGTGTGGCCCATCAGGTTTTATTTCTTGCCTCGCTGTTTGGATATTTGTATTTCTTTTGATTTATTTTTACCATTTTTAATAGTCATGGTTGCCAACTCCCACCTGATGTCATGTGGGAGTTCAGACCTGTCCAGACCATAATGAATAACTGCTAGTTTACATAACATCTTGAGGCTTGGACTGAAGTCTAAGATAAACAGGTCATCACTGAATCCTCCAAAGACGATAATACGATCCCCCACCATGCAACACATACACGTATCTAAAAAGTCTTGCGGGACTCTCCCCTTCGGCTTGACCCTCTTCCAGGAGGTTTCTGGGTTGAATCTCCACAGGTCGTCACACCTACGAATTATGTACAACTCTCTATTGTAGGTAAAGGCTGGTTTACACCAGCATTCTTCTGGAAGCATTGTAGAAGGTGTGTCCATCCATAGGTTAGTCCCTGTGTCAAACGCCCTGATGGTGTTGTTGTAGTGACCATTCTCCCAGCCCCCGAATACAAACATCTTTGTTCCAATGATTGTGGCAGAGTGACCACCTGAAGCAGGAGGTTGAGTTCCTCTGGTGGAAATTAATGACCAGACCATGGTGCTGGTGTCCAACATGTGCATTCCATTCGTGCCTCCAGTCTGGTTGTATCCGCCATGAATATACATGACCTTCCCCAAGACACAGGACGAGTGGCCGAAATTCCTCTCTGGAATGGCCCCAGAAACCTGTGGCTTGGACCATGTGTGGTCATCAACGTCAAATGCATAAAGTTGGTTGTAGTACTCCTTTGTGTTGTAACCTCCCCAGAGGTAGACAGTATATTCCACCAGCACAGCTGTGTAGCCGCAGAGCCCGGAGGGAACATCAAGGTGGCGTTCTCCTCTTCCACGGGTCAACTTGCTCCAGGTCAAAGACAATGTGTTAAAGATGTGCACATCAATATATTTGTAAACTTCAAAATAATACACCGCGTGTCTCACTGCCACAGCGGCACTTTGATAGGATAATTCTGGTATTTCTGGTTTTCTCAGGTGCAACGTCCAGCATAACATTACTAAAACTGTATGGTGGTGGAAAAAATCCTATTGGTCAACAATCATGTAGTGGTCAAGTGTTGATGTTCAAACTCATGGAATATTCTACGTTTTCACGTACTGTATATTTGTCAAAAACACCATGCAAAGTGTGTCCAATCCGTGAAACCGGTAGTTTGGGTTGACCAATCAAGGAAGACCATCCCTGTTGTTCTAGGGAGACACTGTAATCTTGTTGCTTGTGTTAGCGAGCGCTCTGGGGTCAGTATGCGGTTAGCAGGGTACTCCGATTGGCTGGTTATGTAATGACTTAATGGTGACATGAGTAAAAGACTGTTATAGTCAATGTCATGAGTATTGGCTTGCTCCGTTCAAGCACGAGTATTCATGCGCACTATGTAACTGGTTTGGCACAGGAGCTGCCATTGTGCGGCCTCCAGTTTTTAACCAGAGAGTTCTGTCTAAAACGAGTTAAGAGCACAGGCAGACTCCTGGGAGACAAGAGCATGTCTGAAAACAAACATCACAACTGAAATCAACATGGCCTGTTTTCTTTATCCCCCACAAATGACATTTATTATACTAGAACATTTAAAGGGGAATTGCACCAATGCACCCATTTTCCAGATTTTCTCTGAGAGCATACAAATGGAACCAAATTCAGTTCCATTTGCACGCCCTCAGAAAAAAAAAAATCATTAACAAACAAAACAAACACAACTTGATGATGTCATCAAGTTGTGTTTCACCACAACAAGTTCAATTACCTAGAACATTTTAAAGCAATTTTAAACAATATAGATAACAAAAAGTTCAATCCTACACATCAATGCAGCCTGATAACGTCGGCCAGACTTTCTGACATGAACTCATTAGAGAATACAGTAGGCCTACACTTTCCTGTGCACCTTGCTCTGCTGAAACTGGTTCCCATTTCCCCATGATCAAGTATCCTCATAACTACATTGAAGCATTACTTCACTGAAATACACCATATTTCTGTTGATATTAGATCACGTTAACCACACTGCACATCATTTGGTGTTCACTATTCATACTGGAGTAAGGTCCTAGTATATTTTATAATAAATTATTTCTCACAGATACTCAGCTATCGTGGGCTATTATATCACCAGTGAAAAATGTGTTTGGTATCTATAAAAACACACACACACACACACACACACACACACACACACACACACACACACACACACACACACACACACACACACACACACACACACACACACACACACACACACACACACACACACACACACACACACTAAAACATTAGAGCAATTTTAAACAATATAGATGACAAAAAGTTCAATCCTACACATCAATGCAGCCTGATAACATCGGCCAGACTTTCTGACATGAACACATTAGAGAATACAGTAGGCCTACACTTTCCTGTGCACCTTGCTTTGATGAAACTGGTTCCCATTTCCCCATGATCAAGTATCCTCATAACTACATTGAAGCATTACTTCACTGAAATACATCATATTTCTATTGATATTAAATCACATTACCCACACTGCACATCATTTGGTGTTCACTATTCATACCGGGATAAGGTCCTAGTATATTTTATAATAAGCTATTGTGGGCTATTATTATACTACCAGTGAAAAATGTGTTTGGTATCCATAAAAAAGAAAACACACACACACACACACACACACACACACACACACACACACACACACACACACACACACACACACACACACACACACAAATCAATAAATAAACACAAACAAACAACGAATAAATAAATAAATGTGTCCCCTCCATCCACGGCTACAGGTTGGAGCACTGTGTGGCCCATCAGGTTTTATTTCTTGCCTCGCTGTTTGGATATTTGTTTTTCTTTTGATTTCTTTTTACCATTTTTAATAGTCATGGTTGCCAACTCCCACCTGATGTCATGTGGGAGTTCAGACTGATCCAGACCATAGTGAAGAACTGATAGTTTACATAACATCTTGAGGCTTGGACTGAAGTCTAAGATAAACAGGTCATCACTGGATCCTCTAAAGACGATAATACGATCCCCCACCATGCAACACATACGCGTATCTGAAAAGTCTTGAGGGACTCTCCCCTTCGGCTTGACCCTCTTCCAGGAGGTTTCTGGGTTGAATCTCCACCAATTGAATCCAATCTGGGTTGAATCTCCACCAATTATGTACAACTCTCTATTGTAGGTAAAGGCTGGTTTACTCCAGCATTCTTCTGGAAGCCGTGTAGAAGGTGTGTCCATCCATAGGTTAGTCCCTGTGTCAAACACCCTCATGGTGTTGTTGTAGTGACCATTCTCCCAGCCCCCAAATACAAACATCTTTGATCCAATGATTGTGGCAGAGTGACCACCTGAAGGAGGAGGTTGAGTTCCTCTGGTGGTAATTAAAGACCAGACCATGGTGCTGGTGTCCAACATGTGCATTCCATTAGTATATCCAGTCTGGTTCTGTCCGCCGTGAATATACATGACCTTCCCCAAGACACAGGCCGAGTGGAGGTATCTCCTGTCTGGAATGGCCCCAGAAACCTGTGGCTTGGACCATGTGTGGTCATCAATGTCAAATGCATAAAGTTGGTTGTAGTACTCCTCTGTGTTGTAACCATAACCTCCCCAGAGGTAGACAGTATAATCCACCAGCACAGCTGTGTAGCCCCAGAGCGGGGAGGGAACATCAAGGCGGTGTTCTCCTCTTCCACGGGTCAACTTCCTCCAGGTCAGAGACACTGTGTTGAAGATGTGCACGTCAATATATTTGTGAGCTTCAAAATAATACACTGCGTGTCTCACTGCCACAAAGGCATCTAAATTGGAAAACACTGGTATTCCTGGTTTTCTCGGGTGCAACGTCCAGCATAACATTACTAAAACTGTATGGTGGTGGAAAAAATCCTATTGGTCAACAATCATCTAGCGGTCACGTGTTGATGTTCAAACTCATGGAATATTCTACGTTTTCACGTACTGTATATTTGTCACAAACACCATGCAAAGTGTCTCCAATCCGTGAAACCGGTAGTTTGGGTTGACCACTCAAGGAAGACCATCCCTGTTGTTCTAGGGAGACTGTTCAACCATGACATGTAGTTTAAACACTGTAATCTTGTTACTTGTGTTAGCGAGCGCTCTGGGGTCAGTATGCGGTTAGCAGGGTACTCCGATTGGCGGGTTTAGGTAATGACTTAATGGTGACATGAGTAAAAGACCGTTATAGTCAATGTCATGAGTATTGGCTTGCTCCGTCCAAGCACGAGTATTCATGGGCATTATGTAACTGGTTTGGCACAGGAGCTGCCATTGTGCGGCCTCCAGTTTTTAACCAACCTGGGAGACAAGAGCATGTCTGAAAACAAACATCACAACTGAAATCGTCATGGACTGTTTTCTCAACTCCCTTTTTCTCTGCAACCATCGATCTTTAAATCTAGAGTGAGTAAAATGGAACCGAATCAATCAATCAATCAATCTTTATTTATATAGCACAATTTAAAACAACCGTAGTTGACCAAAGTGCTTTACAATTTCAAAAACAAAACAAAACAAAACAAAACAAAACAGCAAAAACATCAAAAGCAGCAATCAAAGAGAGGACAGTTTAGAAAAGGTAAAAAGCAGGTATATGACGAGGTAAAAAAGCATAAGCAGTCATAACACATTGAAGGCAATGGAAAAAAGGTGGGTTTTTAAAAGAGATTTAAAAATGTTGAGGGATTTAGCAGCTCTAATATGGGGGGGAGGTTGTTCCATAGTTTAGGAGCAGCAATAGCAAAGGCACGGTCTCCTTTGTTTTTGTGGGTGCGGGTGGTTGGTGGGGATAGCCGTTGTTGGTCAGCGGATCGGAGGGCTCGGGAGGGATTGTGCCAGTGAATGAGGTCAGCTAAGTAGGGGGGGGCAAGGCCGTTAAGAGATTTAAAAGTAATTAAAAGAATCTTAAAATCAATCCTCTGTTTAATGGGGAGCCAGTGAAGGGAGATTAAAACGGGGGTGATGTGTTGTGATTTTTTGGTGCCAGTAAGAAGGCGGGCGGCCAGTTGGAGGCGTTTGAGGGAGGATTGAGGTAAACCGTAATATAGGGCGTTGCAGTAATCTAATCTTGTTGAAATGAAGGAGTGGATAACGGTTTCAAACTGTTGACGCGGGAGGTAGGGTTTGATTTTGGCGAGTAAGCGGAGGTGGTAGAAGCTAGATTTAACTATTGCGTTTAACTGTCTGTCGAAGTTGAGCTGGTTATCAAAAAGGACTCCAAGATTTTTTGCATAGGGGTGAATGTGTGAAGACAGGGGGCTGAGGTTGTTGACGGGGGTGGTGGGGTGTTGTCCAAAAATAAGGATTTCGGTTTTATTGTCATTTAGGTGTAGAAAGTTAGCATCCATCCAGGTTTTTATGTCTGAGATGCATTGGAATAATGGGTCGAATGAGTTAGTGCTGGTGGGTGTGAGTGGCATGTAAATTTGGACATCATCTGCGTAACAATGAAAGGAGATGTTGTACTTAGTGAGGATGGGACCGAGTGGTAGCATGTAAAGCAGAAATAGGAGTGGGGCTAGAATAGAGCCCTGTGGGACCCCACAGGAGAGGGGGGCTGGGGGGGAGGAAAAACGTCCCAGCTGTACGGAGAAGGTCCTCTCTGTTAGGTAGGACCGAAGCCAGGATAGAGCGGATCCGGAAATCCCGACCTGTTGTTCTAGGCGGGCAATTAATATTCGATGGTCAACCGTGTCGAAGGCGGCGGAGAGGTCAAGTAGGATTAAGATGGCGGGGGAACCGGTATCAGCTGTTAAAATTATGTCATTAAAAACTTTTAGTAGGGCTGTTTCCGTGCTGTGGCCTGGTCTAAAACCGGATTGGAATTTTTCATAGAGGTTGTGAGTTGTTAGAAATGATTGTAGTTGTGTATAGACAGCTTTCTCTAGGACTTTTGAGAGGAAGGGTAATTGAGAGATGGGTCTGAAGTTGGACAGAGTGGATGGGTCAAGGTTTTTATTTTTAATTAGTGGGTGGACTGTAGCATGCTTAAATGGGGTGGGAACCTGACCGGAGAGAAGTGATGCATTGATGATTTCGACTAGGGTTGGGCCAACAGCATATAGGACTTCTTTGAGAAGGCGAGGAGGGAGACTGTCCGTGGGGCAGTTTGTAGGACGGAGATGGGTGACTATGTCAATGAGTGCAGAGAGAGTTATTGGGGTGAAGTGGTCCAGCGTAGCATGGGGGGCTGCTGGGGGTGGAGGAGGAGTGGAGAAGGTGTGCAGTGATCTAAGGTCTGCTATTTTTTCTATGAAGAATTTTTGGAACTTCTCACAGAGGGAGAGAGAGGGGATAATGGGGGAGGTATCACGGGGGTTTATAAGAGAGTTGAAAACACTGAAAAGAACCTGGGGTTTATGGCTGTTAATTGAGACTGTGTTTGAGATGAACGATGTTTTGGCGGCTTTAACAGCTCGTTGGTAGTTAACCAGGCATCCATTTAAGATGTCGCGATTTATTTGAAGTTTATTCTTCTTCCAGGATCTCTCAGCACGTCTACAGGCACGCCTGAGAGATCTGGTGGTGTCATTTAGCCAGGGTTCAGAAAGTGCAGTCGTGCGTCTTTGCCTGAGGGGGGCGATGGAGTCGAGGATAAAAGTGCAGGTAGTGTTAAAACCAAGGAGGAGCGCTTCAGCGGTGGGGTTTGGGTCTGTGAGAGCAGGAGCAGAGGCAAACATGATGGAGAATTGCGGAGCGGTGGACTGGTTGATGGCGCGTGTAAGGCGTGCAGGAGTCATGGGCTTGGAGCGAGTGGCGGGGATGGTTATAGTGAACAGGACCGGGAAATGATCAGAGGGACAGGGGGGGGCACAAATGTCAGAGATGGTGGTGGTTAGGCCTTTAGATAGGATGAGGTCGAGAATATGTCCTTTATCATGTGTGGGAGATGTAACAGATTGAATGAGACTGAATGATTCAATAAGGCTTATAAAATCATTGACAAGGGGCTTTGATGTGTCGTCCACGTGGATGTTGAAGTCGCCCCAGATTGAGCAGAGATCATATTTAATCATTGTTCGTGAGAGGAAGTCAGAGAATTCATTTATAAAATCTTTGCTTTTAGGGGGGCGGTAGATGAGCGCACAAAACACGGGGGGCGAGAACTTTAACTCGAAACACTGTAGTTCAAAGCTTGTATAGGTGAAAGTCTGTTGAATCAAGGTGCAGTTAATATTATTTTTAAAAATAGAAGCTACCCCCCCTCCCGTCCCAGTCGTTCGGGGGGAGCTGAAAAAAGAGCGATCCGGGGGGAGGAGTTCAGAGAAAGATGTTGAATCCCCCACCGGAGCCCAGGTTTCAGTTAATAGCAGAAAATCTAGATCATGGGTGATGATAAAATCTTGTAATAAAAACGTTTTTTCTTTTAGCGATCGTGTATTAAAAAGGGCCATATGTAGTTTAGTGTC
>CM076968.1:8001953-8041088 GCA_039105355.1 Benthosema pterotum | reverse complement strand
GCTTGAAAATACTCGTGCTTGAACGGAGCAAGCAATATCATGACATTACAATAACAGTCTTTTACTCATGTCACCATTAAGTCATTACATAACATCCAATCGGTACCCTGCTACCGCATACTGACCCCAGAGCTCGCAAACACAAATCATTGATTACGTGTCTATCTATGAACAACAGGGATTGTCTTCCTTGATTGGTCAACCACAATACCGGTTTCGGAATTGGCACCTTTGCATGGTGTTTTTGACAAATATACAGTAGTGTGAAAACGTCGAATATTCATGAGTTTGAACATCAACACTTGACCACTACATGATTGTTGACCAATAGGATTTTTTTCCACCCACCATACGTTTTAGTAATGTTATGCTGGAGTTGCACTGAGGAAAACCAGGATATACCAGAAATTATCCTATCAAAGTGCCGCTGTGGCAGTGAGAACGCGGTGTATTATTTTGAAGTTTACAAATTATATTGATGTGCACATCTTTAACACATTGTTTTGACCTGGAGCAAGTTGACCCTTGGACGAGGGAGACGCCACCTTGATGTTCCCTCCGGGCTCTGCGGCTACACGCTGTGCTGGTGGAATATACTGTCTACCTCTGGGGAGGTTACAACACAAAGGAGTACTACAAACCAACTTTATGCATTTGACGTTGATGACCACACATGGTCCAAGCCACAGGTTTCTGGGGCATTCCAGAGAGGAATTTCGGCCACTCGTCCTGTGTCTTGGGGAAGGTCATGTATATTCATGGCGGATACAACCAGACTGGAGGCACGAATGAATGCACATGTTGGACACCAGCACCATGGTCTGGTCATTAATTTCCACCAGAGGAACTCAACCTCCTGCTTCAGGTGGTCACTCTGCCACAATCATTGGAACAAAGATGTTTGTATTCGGGGGCTGGGAGAATGGTCACTACAACAACACCATCAGGGCGTTTGACACAGGGACTAACCTATGGATGGACACACCTTCTACAATGCTTCCAGAAGAATGCTGGTGTAAACCAGCCTTTACCTACAATAGAGAGTTGTACATAATTCGTAGGTGTGACGACCTGTGGAGATTCAACCCAGAAACCTCCTGGAAGAGGGTCAAGCCGAAGGGGAGAGTCCCGCAAGACTTTTTAGATACGTGTATGTGTTGCATGGTGGGGGATCGTATTATCGTCTTTGGAGGATTCAGTGATGACCTGTTTATCTTAGACTTCAGTCCAAGCCTCAAGATGTTATGTAAACTAGCAGTTATTCATTATGGTCTGGACAGGTCTGAACTCCCACATGACATCAGGTGGGAGTTGGCAACCATGACTATTAAAAATGGTAAAAATAAATCAAAAGAAATACAAATATCCAAACAGCGAGGCAAGAAATAAAACCTGATGGGCCACACAGTGCTCCAACCTGTAGCGGTGGATGGAGGGGACACATTTATTTATCTATTTGTTGTTTGTTTGTGTTTATTTATTGATTTGTTTGTGTGTGTGTGTGTGTGTGTGTGTGTGTGTGGTGTGTGTGTGTGTGTGTGTGTGTGTGTGTGTGTGTGTGTGTGTGTGTTTTCTTTTTTATGGATACCAAACACTTTTTCACTGGTAGTAATAATAGCCCACAATAGCTGAGTATCTGTGAGCAATCATGTACAGTATTATAGAATATACTATAGGACCTTATCCCAGTATGAATAGTGAACACCAAATGATGTGCAGTGTGGGTAATGTGATTTAATATCAATAGAAATATGATGTATTTCAGTGAAGTAATGCTTCAATGCAGTTGTGAGGATACTTGATCATGGGGAGATGGGAACCAGTTTTAGCAGAGCAAGGTGCACAGGAAAGTGTAGGCCTACTGTATTCTCTAATGTGTTCATGTTAGAAAGCCTGGCCGATGTTATCAGGCTGCATTGATGTGTAGGATTGAACTTTTTGTTATCTACATTGTTTAAAATTGCTCTAATGTTTTAGGTAATTGAACATGTTGTGGTGAAACACAACTTTTTCTGAGGGTGTCCAAATTTGATTCCATTTGTATGCTCTCAGAAAAAAATGTGGAAAAGTGGTGCAATTCTCCTTTAAAATGTGTTGTAGTATAATAAAAGTCATTTGTGGGTGATAATAAAGCGATATATCGGCATATCAAATCGAATCGCAGCATAATTAAGAATCACAATATCAATCGATTCAGGACCCTAAATATCCATATTGCATCGTATGGTGAGGTAAGTGAATCGTCCCACCACTAACAACCAACTGTGAGTTGAACTGTGTCTGTTTGGAATCATTGCATCATGGGACAACGCACACGCCTGAACGTGTGTGTGTGTGTGTGTGTGTGTGTGTGTGTGTGTGTGTGTGTGTGTGTGTGTGTGTGTGTGTTGTGTGTGTGTGTGTGTGTGTGTGTGTGTGTGTGTTTTCATGTAACCTTCTATTCAGGGTTAAGCTCATGGGTATGTACTGTATTTAGTTCATGGTTTAACCATAGTATAGCAGCTTCTTGCAATGAATTAAATGTGACATCATTATATAGTTAATAAAGAAATAAAGGTTTACACACAATAATAGCTAGGGACAGTTTTAGTTTTATTTAAAAACAAAGAAAGTGAACCGTTGGGTTATTACTCAATTTAACTGTGTATTTAGGTGATATTTGGTATTTCAAATTAGTATACATTGGCGTATTCCGTAATACATAGGATGGGGTCCGGACAGTTTTCCGACCTGAGCTCATTGGCGTCACCTGCTTCCTTAACCACCCACTTCCTCGTCGTGTCAAAGTCGCAGGGAGGGCCATCTTGAACTGGCTAATGATGTCAGCTGTAGATGCCAGCTGGCAACATTGGCAGGTTCCTGCATGAACATTATAAAACAAGAGCCACTTCATGGTTCAGATTTGTAGGAGTGCAATAAATTCATGTAATGGTATCTAGCTGAAAGTCGTTCCTAACCGCATTTTTCGGTTCGCAAATGGTTTAACCTAACTGGCATATGGCTCGCTAACCTTTGTTATTATGTGTGCTTGACTAACCTGTCAGGTTCCATTATTCTTATCCTATGTGGAGTCCTGTCTCCACAATGTCTTCCGTCTGTCTGACCTGAATGTCCTGACCTGTCTCTGGACTGCTGACTATTAACTGCAGCCTGTTTTGGATTAGTTTTCGTGTTGATCGATCATTGAACGTGTCGATCATTGAACGCTTTCACCTGAACTTTTGATCTTCATTTGCTCTGACAAGCTTCCTCAGGAACTACATACTCATTTATACAAATAATTCATACTCATTTATACAAATTTATGTTTTTTTTTTTTTCATTCATGCTTTGTAATGAATACTTGACCATAGTATGTTCCAAAATGAGTAAATAAATTACAGTTGCTAGAAAAACCAAGTACTTCTTTGTCCATATTGAGTGGTTTTCAACCATCTTCAAACAATAGCCTCCATAAATTTCAGCTACGAGAGGACGCCATTTTAATGTCGAGTACAGTCTCTCGGACCCAAAACTAAGTTTTTGTCCCCAAACTGGCAAAACGTAAATTGGCAAAACATCAAAAGACAATTCCTCTACATTTTGTAATGGTGTCGATTGTTGACAATTAAGTAGTTGAGATGATTTAATATTATTTAGCTCTTGAGAGAGTAAAATTAAACCAAATGTGGCCGTAAGGGTCCATTTGTTTTCATTTTACTCGCTCTAGATTTAAAGATCGATGGTTGCAGAGAAAAAGGGAGTTGATCAAACAGTCCATGTTGATTTCAGTTGTGTTGTTTGTTTTCAGACATGCTCTTGTCTCCCAGGAGTCTGCCTGTGCTCTTAACTCGTTTTAGACAAAACTCTCTGGTTAAAAAACTGGAGGCCGCACAATGGCAGCTCCTGTGCCAAACGAGTTACATAGTGTGCATGAATACTCATGTGTGAACGGAGCAAGCCAATACTCATGACATTGACTATAACGGTCTTTTACTCATGTCACCATTAAAGATGGAGTGCCATGAATTCTTTCTACCCTAAAACATGATCATCAGGTATTAATGTTATATGAAAAGTAAGATTTTTTCCCAAAAAGTGTACAGTGTTTGTTAAACTGTCATTTTTATAATTCCACCCTACCAGTTCATTAAGTATGCCTGGTTTGCCTGGTGGGTGGTGATGGGTGGAGATCCAGCTGAACTGAAGCCACGCCACAGCTTTAGTTGCATGATAAAGGGGGAGGAGTTAGGGGAGGGGCTGAGCACATGATGTCACTATATTGAAGTTTTTTTCATTGGCAGGTTTGGCTGGAAAGGTTCAGCCCCCAGGAAGAAACCCTAAGTACAAAATGAAGACATCATTGCACATAAAAAACACACCAAGGGGTCTGTTTACATACTGTCACCTGTTAAAACATGTACAAAATTGGAAAAAATACAAAAATCACGACACCCCTCTTTAAGTCATCACCTAAACCAGCCAAGTACCTGATTACCAAATACCAACCCACAACGCTCGCTCACACAAGCAACAAGATTACAGTTTTTACAGTCTCCACCGTCTTGGGTCAGGGCGAAGACTGTTACATCACCATGTTGGTGACGCAACAGTCACTGTTGGTGATTATGTTACGTCACCTGTTACGTCAGCTGTTGGACGTTGACGGACAAACGCGTGCTCAGACAGACATGTGAACGGGCAGACGGATCACCACCATGCTGTTACGTCCCCTGTTGGTGATGTAACAGGGTGGGACGGATGGACAGATGGGACGGACAGACAGACAGACAAGGGGTTGAACAGTCTCCCTAGAACAACAGGGATGGTCTTGCTTGATTGGTCAACCAGAACCACGTTTCACCAATTGGACACACTTAGCATGGTGTTTGAGACAAATATACGTGAAAACATGAAATAATCCATGAGTTTGAACATCAACACTTGACCACTAGATTATTGTTGACCAATAGGATTATTTCCACCACCATACAGTTTTAGTAATGTTATACTGGACGTTGCATCTGAGAAAACACGAATACCAGTATCATCATCCGATCAAGGTGCCGCCGTGGCAGTGAGACACTCGATGTATTATTTTGAAGCTCACAAATATATTGATGTGCACATCTTCAACACATTGTCTTTGACCTGGAGGAAGTTGACCCGTGGAAGAGGAGAATGCCACTTGATGTTCCCTCCGGGCTCGTAGCCTACACAGCTGTGTTGGTGGAATATACTGTTTACCTCTGGGGAGGTTTTGGTTTCAAAAACAACACGATGGAGTACTCCAACCAACTTTATGCATTTGACGTTGATGACCACACATGGTCCAAGCCACAGGTTTCTGGGGCCATTCCAGAGAGGAGATACCACCACTCGGCCTGTGTCTTGGGGAAGGTCATGTATATTTACGGCGGATGCAACCAGACTGGAAAGACGAATAGAATGCACATGTTGGACACCAGCACCATGGTCTGGACTATAATTGCTACAAGAGGAACTCAACCTCCCGTTTCAAGTTATCACTCTGCCACCATCATTGGGACAAAGATGTTTGTATTCGTGGGCAGGGAGAGTCGTTTGTTTAACAACACCATCAGGGTGTTTGACACAGAGACTAACCTATGGATGGACACACCTTCTACACTGCTCCCTGAAGAACTTTGGTGTAAACCAGCCTTTACCTACAATAGAGAGTTGTACATATTTGGTGGGTGGGACTTCAATAACCTGTGGAAATTCATCCCAGAAACCTCCTGGAAGAAGGTCAAGCCGAAGGGGAGAGTCCCGCCAGACTTTTCAAAGAGGTGTTGCATGGTGGGGGATCGTATTATCGTCTTCGGAGGATACAGTGGTGACCTGTTTATCTTAGACTCCAGTCCAAGCCTCAAGATGTTATGTAAAACTATCAGTTCTTCACTATGGCCTGGATCAGTCTGAACTCCCACATGACATCAGGTGGGAGTTGGCAATCATGACTATTTAACCCTTTGATGCATGAATTATGAAATACTGAGTGAAAAAAATTGAATGTGTTTTTATTTCTCTTAAGGCATATAGAAAACATTGCACTTTGTATTTTTTCAAAACACATTTTGGTTAACCAGTTACTGACATGTCCACTCTAATGGACAACAGGCGTTTATGGATTCGAATATAGCAAAAATAATAACAAAATAATAATTTGGTTATAATATGCACTAGTGTTTTTACTTTTCTACAGCCACTGACTACACACATTCATTGCCACACATGTCCTTGGCTTCAAAAAATTGATTTTGGCTTATGATAGTTTAGTAGTGAGCGGCAATGCCTCAAAACCAGACACGTGGAGTTTGCGATGGCAGAGATGGAACTTTCTTCTGATAATGATTATGCAGAAAAGAAAAAAAAAACAAGTGCATATATGTAAAAACTGGTGAATAATCTGTGTTATGATTGCATTTACCAGATATAATGCTGACTGTGCTTAGCTAACTTTTTTTTTCTTTATGGAAATCCATGCACCAGTCTCTAGCACCCCCACTCACCCAACAGAGCCCAGTCTCTACCACCAACACATGCCAGTCTACCTGAAAACTGCAAATCAAGAAAATGAGCTGTCCAGTGAATAAAATGTTTTCTTTTATTACATTACATTTTTACCAAATTACCAAATGTTTTACCAAAACAAAACTGTAAACTGTATTCTTTTATTACATCGAGTAAACGTAACAAGTAAAATAAAGTGTCAAGAACAGTGCCAAGCTTTTTTTTTAAACAAAAACAAATTACCTTTTTTTTTTTTTTTTTTTTTACAAAAACAAAACAAACTGTAAACTCTTTCCTTTTGTCACACAGTAAATGTAACACAAACAATACAATGTCAAGCACAGTGTCAATCTTTTTTGTGCATTTTTTTTACCCAAAACTTTAACGATTACCAAAAATATGACCAAATTTAGGCATCAGCCTACAGTAGTAATTAGAAAGAGAAGTAAACTATCTTTGGTGAAAATTTGCCATGCATCCAGGGCACAGAGCGACATCACACTGCATGCAGATGTATTTTGTTTTCCGTGTGCACGCAGGATCTTGGCATCTGTCTGCATTCTTTTTGTCGGTTAGCTGGGGCCAGTGGTTTCCAGGGACAAACTTGATCTCGGTGGGTACCTTAGATAAGATGAGATCTTTATTATCATTGTACAGTGTACAATGAAAATCAGTTTGGTGCTCAACATGCCAAATGTTAAAAGAAAGGAAAGAACACTGATAAAGCACTCATGGAGAAATAAAACGTCAGGTAAAATCATCAGTCAAGTGAAATAAACACACACATCATACACATCCTACACATGTATTGCACTTCCCAATTGTATATTACCTTGTGCACAACTCTGCGCTTCACAGGAGGAGGTGGGGAAGTTTCATCACTTGGTCTTCCCCTTCTGCGGATCTGGATGGAGCCTGCATTTATCAACGCACGAGCCACAGATGCCTTGAAAGGCAGAAGAGCATTCTTGTCCAATCCAGACATTCTGGAGAGGTGCCAAGCATTCACAACAGTGACATCCAGGAAGTGGAAGAAGATTCTGATGTACCACCGTTTGTTCTTGCGTCTGTGGGGATACATGGCCACCATCTGATCCATCTGGTCTACCCCTCCCATATGATCATTGTAGAGCTTCACAGAGAATGGTCTTTGGATGTTGAGCATCCTCTTCTCTTTCTTGCTCCATCTCAGGGCCAAATCTGCTGGGGACAGACCAACCCAGGAAGAGGCCACATGGATCAATGAGTTGTCTAGCCAACGCGTGACAGTGATGTTGTCAGCATTGGTGGCACAAGAGACAGCTCCTCTCCCTTCTTTTTTGAGTTCCTTTTCGCTCTTCAGTTTCTCCTGTGCTCCCTGGAGCCTGTTGGCTCTGCAGGTTCCTGTGGCATACAGACCCTGTTGCTGCAATTTGGCAATAAGTGGGATGCTGGAAAAGAAATTGTCGAAAAACACTTTGTGATTCTTGTGCTGGATGTCGTCACAGAGGCACAAGACAACATCTGCAGCCAGTCCCAGGTCACTGGGCCCACCATTCTTCATTGCACCCTGGTAGACTTCAAAGCGGTACATATATCCAGAGGAGCCTGCTCTCACCCACACTTTCACACCCCATGGTTTTGGTTTTTTGGGGATGTACTGTTTGATAGAAAGTTTTCCTTTGAAGGGTATGATCATTTCGTCAATAGACTGAAACTCCTCGGGATCCACTGAGGACTGGAAGGTGGTCTGAAGTCTGTCCAACACTGGTCTTAGTTTGAACAGCTTGTCATCTCCTGGCTGCTCTGAGAGATTATCCACAAAGTGTAGGTACCGCAAAATTTGTTCAAATCTGTTGACACTCATGGCGTTGGCAATCAAATCCAGGCGAAGCCCTTGCTCTGATGACCAATACATTCTGATCCTCGGGTAACGGATGTATGACATGACCAAATTTATTCCCAGGAAGGTCTTCATCTCTGTTGTTGTCACAGCCAGGTTCTCTTTTCCTTGTTGTAGGGCATATAGGTTTGTTTGGAGAACTATTTCATCCAACAGTTCTTCTGGGAATAGCTGCTTGAAGAAATCAACTGGTTCTGTTGCATGGACATTCACTGTGCATTCTCCTGAAAAGGCATGAAACTCCTCCCCACACACATTGTCCTTGCATTTCCAGACATGTTTTTTCTTCTTCTCTGCTTTTCTGGGTGCTACTGGTTCATCATGAGGTGTTTCGGTGTCCTCAGAATCTACTGGATCCTCCGTTCCTCATCCTCTGAATCCATAGGTCCATCATCATCCTCATATCCACAGTCATATACAGTTGCACTTTTGCTTGGTGGCAGGTAATTTGGATCAGCAATTTCATCGTCATCATCCTCATCATCATCACCACCGCTGGAATCAGATGGGAGTTGCTGAAACAATCCTGTAGGTCTCCTTATTGCGTTCTGCACTTGAGCCCTGCATAATATAAACAATGACATAACATGCAAAAGTGAATAATATTGCACAAAATATTAGTTTGTACACAAACAATGCAGGTTACATTCTAATAACATAAAACAATTTGTTTATATGCAAGACATATTACTTCAGATGAAGCATTGTCTTTGTCACAAATTGTTGTAGAAATAAGCCACTGATGCATGCTGTCCACTGTCATGGACAGATGGAAAACTGCAATTTCCTGCCAAAATATAATCAATACTTGGATTTTTTTTTTAAACTACAGTGATTACTAAATGTTACTTTATGCCAAAATATTTTTTTTACCTGGAGGGGTCTCCTACTATAGAAGGAATGAGTCGAAATTCCTGAGGGTTTGGGCAACTGTTCTTCACTGGCAGCCATCTTGAATGTTGACTGGATTATCTTGCAAATACAACACATGGCCACTGGGTGGCAGTGGTGGGGGGTCCTCTGGTGTCCACTCTACAGGCTTATATGCAGCACTGCCATGAAAACCTCTTTTTACCATATAATAATCACATTTTATTATCTGTCCACTGTAGTGACCGCTATGCGTGAAAGGGTTAAAATGGTAAAAAGAAATCAAAAGAAAAACAAATATCTAAACAGCGAGGCAACAAATAAAACCCTATGGGCCACACAGTGCTCCAACCTGTAGCGGTGGATGGAGGGGACACATTATTAATTTATTTATTTCTTCTTTGTTTGTTTGTGTGTTTATTTATTGATTTGTGTGTGTGTGTGTGTGTGTGTGTGTGTGTGTGTGTGTGTGTGTGTGTGTGTGTGTGTGTGTGTGTGTGTGTGTGTGTGTGTGTGTGTGTGTGTGTGTGTGTGTGTGTTTTCTTTTTTATGGATACCAAACACATTTTTCACTGGTGGTATAATAACAGCCTACAATAGCTGAGTATCTGTGAGAAATTATTTATTATAAAATATACTTGGATCTTACCCCAGTATGAATAGTGAACACCAAATGATGTGCAGTGTGGGTAATGTGATTTAATATCAATAGAAATATGATGTATTTCAGTGAAGTAATGCTTCAATGTATAGTTGTGATTATGGTGAGATGGGAACCAGTTTTAGCAGAGCAAGGTGCACAGGAAAGTGTAGGCCTACTGTATTCTCTAATGTGTTCATGTCAGAAAGTCTGGCCGACGTTATCAGGCTGCATTGATGTGTAGGATTGAACTTTTTGTTATCTATATTGTTTAAAATTGCTCTAATGTTTTAGGTAATTGAACTTGTTGTGGTGAAACACAACTTTTTCTGAGGGCGTACAAATTTGGTTCCATTTGTGTGCTCTCGGAAAAAATCTGGAAAAGTGGTGCAATTCTCCTTTAAAATGTTCTAGTATAATAAAGGTCATTTGTGGGGGATAAAAAAGTGATATATTGGCTCATCAAATCGAATCGCAGCATAATTAAAAATCGCCATATCAATCGATTCAGGACCCTAAATATCCATATTGCATCGTATGGTGTGGTAAGTGAATCGTCCCACCACTAACAACCAACTGTGAGTTGAACTGTGTCTGTTTGGAATCATTGCATCATGGGACAACGCACACGCCTGCAACGTAGTGTGTGTGTGTGTGTGTGGTGTGTGTGTGTGTGTGTGTGTGTGTGTGTGTGTGTGTGTGTGTGTGTGTGTGTGTGTGTGTGTATGTGTATGTGTGTGGTCCACGTTTTGTTTTTTTCATGTAACCTTCTATTCAGGGTTAAGCTCCTGGGTATGTATTAAGTTCATGGTTTAACCATAGTATAGCAGCTTCTTGCAATGGTTTAAAAGTGACGTCCTTATATAGTTAATGAAAAAATAAAGGTTTATGCACAATAATAGCTAGGGACAGTTTTAGTTTTATTTAAAAAACAAAGAAAGTGAACCGTTGGGTTATTACTCAATTTAACTGTGCATTTAGGGGATATTTACCTAATTCTAATTAGTATATCCCGTTGGTGTACAGTATTTCGTAATATTACTTACTTACGCCTATCACCCCTTCTGGGGCTTAGGCCGTCGACAAGAGCTCTCCAAGCATCTCGATCCTGGGCCAACACTTCAAGCTGTCCCCACGTGTACCCCAGCTTCTTTGCGTCTGCCTCCAAGTCTCTGCGCCAGGTATTTCGTGGCCGACCTCTCTTCCTTTTCCCTTGGGGGTTCCACTTGAGGGACTGTCTTGTGGTGTTTGAGGCTGGTTTACGGAGAGTATGGCCTATCCATCTCCAGCGCCTTTTGAGGATCTCTTCCTCAACCGGACATTGGTTGGTGCGTTGCCACAGATCTTTGTTGCTGATGGTGTTTGGCCAGCGAACGTGGAGGATTCGTCTTAGACAGGTGTTGATGAAAGTTTGGATTTTGTTTGTAGTGTTCACTGTTGTCCTCCATGTCTCTGCACCATAGACTAGGACCGGCTTTACGTTGCTGTTAAAAAATACGTAGCTTTGTTGCAATGGACAGGTCTTTTGCACTCCAAATATTTTTTAAAAGGAGGTATGCTACCCTTGCCTTGCCAATCCTGACCTTCACATCGACCTCTGTTCCTCCCTGCTTGTTGACAATGCTGCCTAGGTAGGTAAACTCGTCAACGTCCTCCAGCGCTTCTCCTTCCAGCGTGATGGGTGCAGTGCTGGCAGAGTTCACTCTCAGGACTTTGCTTTTCCCCCTGTGTATGTTAAGACCAAGGCGGATAGAGTTTGTTGCAACGGTGGTGGTCTTATCCTGCATTTGCTGGTGGGTGTGTGAGAGCAGGGCAAGGTCGTCCGCAAAATCCAGGTCGTCCAACTGTGTCCACATCGACCACTGTATACCATTTTTCTTGTTTGCTGTGGATTGCTTCATTACCCAATCCATGGCCAATAGGAATAATAGGGGCATTTCGTAATATTAGGTTTGTATTAACATAAACAATATTTGGTCACAACAACCTTTGGGTATTGTTTTTTGTTCAACTCTTTTTAAAGCGATATATAATCCTTGTTTTTGGTTTAAAAAAAGAGAACAGCCTTCTGTGGGCCTTTTCATCTTTTCTTTAATTGTTTCCGTTTACTATTATTTATATTATTATTATTATTATTATTTTGTACTCAACTCTTTACAACCTCACTACTTTCCAAAGGGAATATTTTATTTTTAATAATAATTTAGATTTTTTTTGGAATTCATTAATCTCAATCACATATCGATATTTGACCTGAGAAGCATTTTTCCGTCAACTAAAACATATTGACATACAGCGTATCAATGAGTGAGTTTTCTTAACCCGTTTTATTCCTGTGGACTAGTGTCCGTCGATCCGAAGTTACAAAAAATCCTGATCCCATTACTGTTGACATGCACTGGAAATCCACCACCAACAGTTAGCCGCCTCGTTTTGAGCTCTGTGTCCTCACTGTGTCCATGTTATGCTGAGGGTGAACAATGGGATGTTGGACCAATGGCAGGTTGAAATTTCCTCAGTGAAAAAGATTCTGCGGTGCAAAATCTATGCGCAGTTAAATGAGTTCATGTTTTGTTTTCCTTGCACTCTACTTGACCAATTACCCCGTTATTTGCCATATTAGTGCTGGACTGGGCAAATAAATCGGCCCGGACATTTTTAGCATGATTTGGCCTCGACCGGCCCACCACAACCAGCGTGTGAAGGACCTGTTCTACCTGGTATAGTTGGTTAACCAGATGTAACTCTTTGAGAGCGTAAACATGAAACCAAATGGACTCTTGCGGGTCCATTTGGTTTCATGTTAACACTCTCAATTGGCCAAGTCTAATTAGAGAATATAGAAGATTAATAGTCATTTTGATCAGTATGTTTGACTGTTTTGTTTCCCAAATCCAGACTGGAATTGTAGACCAAAAAGTAAAATAAATCTTTAGTTTTGGGGGTCTGTTGGGGCTGAAATGTCATCAAATGGTGGTCCGTGCCTCAAAATTCTGAATGAACAGTGGGCCCTGGGATCAAAAAGGTTGAAAACCAGTGCTTTTAATCATACCGTGATACCACCGGCCCCATGAGGGTCGTGGCCCACCGGGAGACCTCCCTGTACGCCCAATGGTCAATCTGACCCTGGCCATATGTGATTGCGCCTGGTGCTTTGGTCCTCATTTCGGCAGAGACGAATTTCCAGTAGGAGCCATGAAAGTGTATTTTTTTATTTTTTACCCAAATTCACTTTTTAACATATTGATACAGTTCAGACTTTGATCTTACTATTCATCCGAACAGTTAGATGATTTGAAGAAGTTAAATGTGTTTATTTATATGCTAAAAAGTCGAGTAATTTCACTAGTTTACCCCGCGATTGAGGGTGGAGAAGTACTTGACTTGGCGATTTGCATACATGATTCTGATTGGTCATGGATTTCATTGTCTTGAGGTTTCACGCTTTGAGTACCACCCAAAGTACCATGTGCTTCTGTGCGTAAACATTAGAGTCTCTCTGTCACTCGAGAATGGATCGTACAGCTACACGAAGGATTCATTTTGGATTTTATACATGGTGTAATAAACGGAAAACGAAAGCACCATCGCTCTACCTACATGATCAACACGATTGTTGTCTGCCGTGCAACATTTCTCTTTGTCTATGGGTGAGTTACAGTCTAATCTATCATTCGATTAATGTAATGTTATTGTATGTTTAAACATCAGCCTTCCTCTGTTAAAAGAGGAGCGACTACAAGGCAAAGAGACACGGACATAAAGCGATTATTAGTTCATTATTGTCTCCTGTTTTACTATACAGGGGAATTCCACCAATTTTCACAATGGAACGAAATGAACCCGAATCCATTAGGCTCATATTACGCTCTGTTGAAATGGGTGGAATTCCCTCGACATAATACTGCTATTAGTTCTGTAAACCAACATCCGTTGTGGAAAGGATACGGAAGCAGTTTGTCTGCGTGGGTGTATGTGTGTGTAAATGATTGGCGGATACAATGGGCAGATTTTACCGGATGTAACTGAAAACAGGCTTTACATAGTCATCATGGCCATGTATTAGAAGAAATGCGACATTGACGGATCACAAACTTTAGCACTGTTTGTAACATTGTTTATAATTATCGTTTTGTCCAGGATCAGCAAGAACCTTCTCCAAGCCCTTGTGAAACACTACAAGGAGAATGGTTTAACTCCACGCCAGCAGAAGAAAGGTCCTAGAACGAACAAGACGTTTTTCACCAGTGATGATCTGAATCGCGTTGTGACATTCATAACAAACTATGCTGCTATCGTGCTATTGAGTGACACTTTTTTGTCCATACTTTCATTGCACTTTAACTTTGCACAAACTAGTACTTTAAGATTGAAAACATCTTTTTAGTATTGTTAGCATTTTAACAGGATGTTATAGGTATTTGTTTACTGTACTGTCCCTTTTACCCATAGGCCACTTTATTGTCTGCCTATTTTCATCTTGCTTTTATGGTGTGTTTATTTTCCATGATTGCACAAAATAAACATTGTTTATGAATGCCTACATAAAATCTCAAAATTGTTTTTTTTCCCCCATTACCTTTTCATTGCTAACCCCCAAGATGTATTTAGCATGTAGCCTACAGAGTGCGATTGGCCATTGGAATGTCTATTATTCTAAGGGTGTGAATTGGAGTGAAACTGGAGAACGGCGCTTCAATTGTTTTAAACTAGCTACTAAGTAGCCAGGCTCAGCACTTAATTAACACATTAAAATACTACCTTATTGTAACAGACACGCAGCATGCATAAGGCTGACTCAGAGAGTTTTGTTTTCAATGATGAAATGCTGTTGGTTTAGTGGTGATACAACTGTGTAATGAAGTGGAACGAAATTCACACTCATACATAGAGTATAGACAACTCCGTCCACTTCATGGGGTCAGTCCAATGGCGGCTCTTCTGCTTGGACTTGAATGGAGAATGGGGACAACAAATAGGGACAAGTCCTGGACCCGAAGTAGGCAGCAAATGCATTTGACTCAGGCAACAGCCCAGTTTTAATGGCCATAAATTGCTTTATTTTGGATCGTTTTAATAATAGTACAACATAAATGTTATTGTACAGCAACACTACTATACAATACCGTTGACATGTTGAAAACATGCACAAAACAGCTCGTATTTGCGCCGCCTTCGTTGAAAACAATTCATTTCCAACTCCAGTTTGTCCCCAGTTGAGCTGCATGAACAGCGCTCGAGCGTTCAGTTTCTGACCCCTCAATGTCGCAACTCTTCTACTAGATGGCTCTGGTAGCTACTAGCTCCGTTAGCCTCCTTTATCATCCTCGCTGATAATACAGCAACTAGGCTACGTGGCTACTAATAACATGGACTTCATCCTGTTATGTCTGGATATGCAATTTAGAATGGATATGCATTTAGAATGATAAGGGAGTCGAGGCACAGAGCTACTCAGTTAACGTCTTTAATTCTTTCTTTAAAACAACCAAACGAACCAACTAACTGACTTGGTTAGCCTACCCATAATGCATTTCACTATGACAACATGCGAAGGCATTGCATTTGCACTGACTATCATTGTTTAAAAATTTAAAATTCTGACGTCGCTGAAAGCAATGTATTTCCAACTTGATTTAGGCTATATTATAATGTTTGTTCCGATAAAGAGTCAACACCGGGGCTCTTATAATGTGTATAACATGATTGTTTGTTATCTGCCTGTAAATGTCTGATATAAAACAGCTCTCAGGCGTTTTTCTTTTTCCTTTTTTGCCCACAAAACGACCATTTCATCAAAACAGTTAAAGAAATATAGATATTCTAAATACACATTTGTTTTGGAATGTTTAATGTCATGTATTTTTATTATCTAGTAAGTCCCAATAAATTACAACTGCTCCCCCTACCAGAGCTAAAATGTCTAAAACAAAATAAATCAAGGAATGTAAATCAATGAACACAAATCTTTTACTTTCTCTAATAAAAGGACATGTATTAGCATTGGCATTGTTATTGTTATAAGACCCTTAAGGCTATTCAGTCTAGTACAGTAGTCTTTGACAGCTACATTTAGTGGGGGTGGTTATGTTATTTAAATGAGACATTAGGGGTGGAGTGGATGACCCTTGGCCCTCCCATTGTTACCACCCACCTCTACCCTACTGTAGTGTGAAATCGTGCTGAAACTTTGAGTGGCTTTTTCTCAGTTTTTTATTTTTGTAACACTTAGATTTAAATGCTCATAGTTACTCCAAAAATGCTCCAATTTCCTTGAGTGATATATCATATGAAAGCTCACATTGCATACTTTAATAATCTGTAAAAAACAGAAAATTGACCTCGGCTACTTGAGGCACAAAGCGTCAGATGCTGTCACATATGCCATGCAACAACAGTATAACAAGGTACGCACACACACTTATTTTGCACTTGTATGTCGCTACACACAAAAACTAATCGGTCAAAATTGCAACTAAACACTTCAGTCAATGGTGTTAGGTCACTTTCCTGGGTTATTTCTTGAAGCCATAACCTTTTCCTGGGTTGCAGGGATTTTATTTTGACCGAATTCATGGGTTGTTTTATTTGGTTATTGGTTTTGGGTTGTTTTAATGAGAATAACCAATTTGTTAGGTCACAGACTTTGGTTGATGCCGCGGTGCACTGTGGGTATTGTAGAATTTCTCGGACAAAATGACGAAAAATGAAATTATTTATACTTTTTACAGGAACAGATAGGATACTAATGCCGAGGAATGCATCCAACACTGTAAACACAACACTGCAACGACTTTTCCTTCAGACCGGCACTCAGACCGTTACTCAGACCGGTACGGTAACCAATTTGTTAGGTCACAGACTTTGGTTGATGCCGCGGTGCACTGTGGGTATTGTAGAATTTCTCGGACAAAATGACGAAAAATGAAATTATTTATACTTTTTACAGGAACAGATAGGATACTAATGCCGAGGAATGCATCCAACACTGTAAACACAACACTGCAACGACTTTTCCTTCAGACCGGCACTCAGACCGTTACTCAGACCGGTACGGTAACCAATTTGTTAGGTCACAGACTTTGGTTGATGCCGCGGTGCACTGTGGGTATTGTAGAATTTCTCGGACAAAATGACGAAAAATGAAATTATTTATACTTTTTACAGGAACAGATAGGATACTAATGCCGAGGAATGCATCCAACACTGTAAACACAACACTGCAACGACTTTTCCTTCAGACCGGCACTCAGACCGTTACTCAGACCGGTACGGTAACCAATTTGTTAGGTCACAGACTTTGGTTGATGCCGCGGTGCACTGTGGGTATTGTAGAATTTCTCGGACAAAATGACGAAAAATGAAATTATTTATACTTTTTACAGGAACAGATAGGATACTAATGCCGAGGAATGCATCCAACACTGTAAACACAACACTGCAACGACTTTTCCTTCAGACCGGCACTCAGACCGTTACTCAGACCGGTACGGTAACCAATTTGTTAGGTCACAGACTTTGGTTGATGCCGCGGTGCACTGTGGGTATTGTAGAATTTCTCGGACAAAATGACGAAAAATGAAATTATTTATACTTTTTACAGGAACAGATAGGATACTAATGCCGAGGAATGCATCCAACACTGTAAACACAACACTGCAACGACTTTTCCTTCAGACCGGCACTCAGACCGTTACTCAGACCGGTACGGTAACCTTACCCGTCCACATACTCGCTGTAGTTTAAGTCAGTGGGACGTTCTGACCCAATGACGTCACTGGGTCAGAATCTGACAACTTGGGAAGCACGGCGCTGGAGCCACAGAATCCCAATGTTATTAATCAGGAGGCCATTAGCATGTATGCTAATGACCAACACCACACAAAGAGTGTTGAAAAGTGGCGAAGTTCCCCTTTAAATGGGTGGAATTTCCCTTTAATAAAACAAATGGGTTAACTGAATATTCTGTATCAATTCAACTGGCAGTTGGGTAATCTTGACCCTCAAAATTAGGTTATTAATGCAAGCTAATATGTTCGGTCAAATCAACTGGTACTTAGGTTATGTTGACCCTCATAATTGGGTTATTAATGTAACCAAATGCATTCGGTCAAATATAATAACACGCATTATTCGGTCAGATTGACCAAAGACCCAGTTGGTCCTTATTCAACCTCTACGTTTGGTTGAAATTTGACCGAAGTTAGGTTGTTTTTGACCATTGTTTTTTCTCTGTGTAAGAGTGAGTGTCTAAAGTTACTCTAATATTACAGAGCAGGGGCGGATTGGCACATATTTTCCCACCGGGACAATTTTGCCTTTGCCAGGCCACCCTGAGGGGGGCAGCTGGTTAACCAGATGTAACTCTTTGAGAGCGTAAAAATGAAACCAAACTTAGTCTACACAACTAGAGAATGTAGAAGATTAATGGTCATTTTGATCTGTATGTTCCAGGGCGAGCATCTAGCACATTCTAGTGCATTTTGGAAGTGCCACTAGTGCATTTTGGATCTTGTCCAGGCCACTAGGTGGCGCAGGCCACCGGGGAAACTCCCTGTACTCCAGATGGCCAATCCATCCCTGCTACAGAGCTTTTACCGAGGGGATAAGGACCTGTCACCAGAGTAGAGAGAGCATCATCAACAGACAGGGAACTCATAATATGCAAGTGCTGCTACCATGTTGGAGATTCAGGTTCTCTAGCCTACAGTCTGATGTCTAGACTGGGAGCTGTGCTGCCAGTTCTCTATTCACCATGAGACCGAGCCTGACCTCAGTCTGAATTGTCATTTCGTTTCACTTCATTATTCAGACTGAAGTCTCTCTCTACCAAAACAGTTTCTAGGATGGGCGTGATCAAAGCAGCAGTCTTAACGGCGATTGGTTCAACGTTGTGAACGAAGTGAGTGACAGGGCTGTTGGCCGATCAGGTGCTGGGATTGGATGACGACGTTGGGAACAGAGTGAGTGGCAGGGCTGTTGACCAATCAGGTGCTGGGATTGGATCTCCAACCGGCACAAACGGCCCCAAAGGCAGGGAAGCCAGTCCTTGAATCACAGGGGAAAAAATAAGATAGTATTTTTTTAAGGTGCTGATTCAGGGCTGAGCCAGGCTACATGAAACCCTGACCACTATACAACCCAGTGAATGTGAAGACGCTTTAAAATAACGTGTGCTCTAATTATCTAACTAATATAATCCTCCAAGTACAAGAGACATGTGGTCCATCTGCTCTAGGTTATACGCCATTAAAAAAGCCAGATCTTGCATAATTTAATTTGGATGAAAGCTACACGGCTTGAAGTCATCTGTTGAAGGCGGCGGGATACTGATTGGAGATTGCTCGAAGTTAAGTGAAATAAAAACGGCCAAAGCATTAGGTCGGGTTCAGATAATTTCTTTTTCCTCATCCTCTCTCAGAGAGCATCATGCCGTTTCATCAGACAATAAGTCGATGCACACGACAGGTCTGTGTTTTTATTACCCACTTCCATTTTAAAATCATGTCAACCCACACGTCCTGCAGTCCCACTTCAATGTATCTATTTCACTACCTGATGACCTGGCCCACTGCCAGTAAAGACATAACAGCATTTTGTATGGAGTGGAATACAAGAAATACACTGCAGAGAGAGACAGAGTCTATTCTTAGTCGTGGTGCGTTCTTCACATAAAATAAAGGTTACATTGTGAACAGTGCGTGAGGAGGATTTATAGCAGTTAAACTGTATAAACTGTCTGGTGTGTTCACATGAGACTGAGTAAACCATGAAATGACCGAAAGATTTTTGAAAGTGTAATATCCCTTTAAGCATTTATTTCATATTTACTGTACATGCCAATTTCAGCTCCCATGTTTGTTTTCCGATTGGTTTTCCTGGGCTCTAAACCATGTCCCCCTGGCCAGCCAGGGCGCCTGATGGAGGGGACAGGAACTGGTTGGAATAATGTGTTCCTTCCACAACGCTAAGTCCAACCAGGGAAACTCCCTCGCCAGGTGAAAAGCGGGAGCAGGACTCCTCAAGCCTTGATGGAAGCATGAGCTCAGTCTGCTGCCTCCCCAGGTTGGCGGAAGATGTGTAGAGCCCAGGATCACATTGAGAATTGGCACTGGGTGAAAAATGGGTTGCAAAATCATGGGATGAAAATATAAAAAAAAGAAAAAGTAAACACACATACTAGTTCTTTCCTTGAGAATCCTAGGTATGTGTGTTTAGAAAAGTTATTTTTGTCTGTTCTTCTGTTGTTACTGCCAGGCTATGCAACATGATTTGCCTCTTTGCTTGGTCTGGACTTAGTTGTGTGTTTTTTGCCGATTAATTAAAGATTAAATAAAAATTAAGTAGAGAGACTGTATACACATAAGTAACCAACTATGCATATACATCAAACATGTATACAGTATAACATACTCTCATATTCTCTTTGGTCCCCTTTAGAACTGGCATCAGCCCCAGATCTCATATCAGGATGGAATTATCTAATTGGATTACATTTACAGTACACCTCATTAAAATGTGTCTATACAGTATATACAGGTGTTATTTCCCAGATGGAATATAAATGATTCAACAGCATATACAGCATACATGGCAAATACCGTATGTTCTTTGGGGGGGAAATGCATGGGATGCATCTACATTTCATTAATATTCAAAAACAGAACAAGAGTATTTAAAATACACTCCAGGCTAGCTAACATCAACTTATGATCTAAGACGGATGGCAAGCCACTCAGTGAAATTAATGTTCAACACTCAGGATTTTACTGCATACCATACTCATGTTTGTACAAGACACAGCCATAGATTTCTTGTTCAGTTTGACCGTCCTGTTTTGGAGTTACGGCTTACAGAGTGATGTCTTGCAAAGTTGCAGGGTGGATTGTTGACAGGACAGTCCAGGCATATATTATGCCCAGTGAACTTCCCCTCTGGTGGGCCTGTCTGCTAAATGTGTAGGAGTGTATCATAACACTGTAAAGGTGGTATTAACTGGGCTTGAATTTCAAATATTTGTATGGCTCTCACTGGTGATTTTAGGAGGGCGCCTTTTATTCATTCATGCTTTGTAATGAATACTTGACCATAGTATGTTCTAAAATTAGTAAATAAATCACAGTGTCTAGAAAAACCAAGTATTGCCAATATTCAGTGGTTTTCAACCATTTTCACACCAGGACCCCCATTCTTATTCTGCATTTTAGCTACGGAGGACCACCATTTGATGTCGAGTTCAGTCTCTCGGACCCAAAACTAAGTTTTTGTTCACAATTTTGGAGAGATAAATTGGCAAAACATAAACTGGCAAAACATCAAAAAACAATTCCTCTACATTTTGTAATGGTGTTGATTGTTGAGAATTACTAGAGATGTTTTAATATAATTTAGCTCTTGAGAGAGTAAAATTAAACCAAATGGGGCATAAGGGTCCATTTGGTTTCATTTTACTCACTCTAGAGTTAAAGATCGATGCCCCCCCCCCTGCTGGGAGAGCCTAAAATCGCCTTTGATGGCCCTCGACCCGAAACGTCCCTGCGTTGTACCTGCGTTGCTGGTCTGCTCCAAATTTCGTCTAAAACAGTCCGATATTCATTTTTGTCTCACTCCGGCACTGGTTGCAGAGAAAAGGGGAGTTGAGAAAACAGTCCATGTCGATTTAAGTTCTGATGTTTGTTTTCAGAAATGCAATTGTCTCCGAGGAGTCTGCCTGTGCTCTTAACTCGCTTTAGACAAAACTCTCTGGTTAAAAACTGGAGGCCGCACAATGGCAGCTCCTGTGCCAAACGAGTTACATAGTGTGCATGAGTACTCATGTGTGAACAGAGCAAACCAATACTCATGACATTGACTATAACGGTCTTTTACTTATGTCACCATTAAGTCATCACCGAAACCAGCCAATCGGAGTACCCTGCTAACGATTGGCTTAATCGAGTACCATGCTAACCGAATACGGACCCCAGAGCGCTCGCTAACACAAGCAACAAGATTACAGTGTTTAAACTACATGTCATGGTTGAACAGTCTCCCTAGAACAACAGGGATGGTCTTCCTTGATTGGCCAACCCAAACTACCGGTTTCACGGATTGGACACACTTTGCATGGTGTTTGTGACAAATATACAGTATGTGAAAACGTAGAATATTCCATGAGTTTGAACATCAACACTTGACCACTAGATGATTGTTGACCAATAGGATTTTTTCCACCACCATACATACAGTAATGTAAACGTAAACGTTTTAGTAATGTTATGCTGGAGGTTGCACCTGAGAAAACCAGGAATACCAGTGTTTTCCGATTTAGATGCTGCCGTGGCAGTGAGACACGCAGTGTATTATTTTGAAGTTCACAAATATATTGACGTGCACATCTTCAACACATTGTCTTTGACCTGGAGGAAGTTGACCCGTGGAAGAGGAGAACGCCACCTTGAGGCTTCCTCCAGGCTCTGGGGCTACACAGCTGTGCTGGTGGAATATACTGTCTACCTCTGGGGAGGTTTTGGTTACAACACAAAGGAGTACTACAACCAACTTTATGCATTTGACGTTGATGACCACACATGGTCCAAGCCACAGGTTTCTGGGGCCATTCCAGAGAGGAGAAACCTCCACTCGGCCTGTGTCTTGGGGAAGGTCATGTATATTCACGGCGGATACAACCAGACTAGATACACTAATGGAATGCACATGTTGGACACCAGCACCATGGTCTGGTCTTTAATTACCACCAGAGGAACTCAACCTCCTGCTTCAACTGATCACTCTGCCACAATCATTGGACCAAAGATGTTTGTATTTGGGGGCTGGGAGAATGGTCACTACAACAACACCATCAGGGTGTTTGACACAGAGACTAACCTATGGATGGACACACCTTCTACACTGCTTCCAAAAGAATGCTGGAGTAAACCAGCCTTTACCTACAATAGAGAGTTGTACATATTTGGTGGGTGTGATGACCTGTGGAGATTCAACCCAGAAACCTCCTGGAAGAGGGTCAAGCCGAAGGGGAGAGTCCCGCAAGACTTTTCAGATACGTCGTATGTGTTGCATGGTGGGGGATCGTATTATCGTCTTTGGATACAGTGATGACCTGTTTATCTTAGACTTCAGTCCAAGCCTCAAGATGTTATGTAAACTATCAGTTCTTCACTATGGTCTGGACCAGTCTGAACTCCCACATGACATCAGGTGGGAGTTGGCAACCATGACTATTAAAAATGGTAAATAGAAACCAAAAGGAAAACAAATCTCCAAACAGCGAGGCAAGAAATAAAACCTGATGGGCCACACAGTGCTCCAACCTGTAGCGGTGGATGGAGGGGACACATTATTAATTTGTTTGTTTGTTTGTGTGTTTATTTATTGATTTGTTTGTGTGTTTATTTATTGATTTGTTTGTGGTTATTTATTGATTTGTTTGTGTGTTTATTTATTGATTTTTTTGTGGTGTGTGTGTGTGTGTGTGTGTGTGTGTGTGTGTGTGTGTGTGTGTGTGTGTGTGTGTGTGTGTGTGTGTGTGTGTGTGCGCGCACGCATTTTTCACTGGTGGTATAATAATAGCCTACAATAGCTGAGTATCTGTGAGAAATCATGTATTATAGAATATACTAGGACCTTATCCCAGTATGAATAGTGAACACCAAATGATGTGCAGTGTGGTTAATGTGATTTAATATCAATAGAAATATGATGCATTTCAGTGAAGTACTGCTTCAATGAGGATACTTGATCATGGGGAATTAGCAAAGCAAGGTGCACAGGAAAGTGTAGGCCTACTGTATTCTCTAATGTGTTCATGTCAGAAAGCCTGGCCGACATTATCAGGCTGCATTGATGTGTAGGATTGAACTTTTTGTTATCTATATTGTTTAAAATTGCTTTAAAATGTTCTGGTAATTGAACTTGTGGTGAAACACAACTTGATGACATCATCAAGCTGTGTTTGTGTTGTTTGTTTTGATTTGATTTTTTTCTTTTTTTTTTTCTGAGGGCGTGCAAATGAATCCAAATTTGGTTCCATTGGAACCATACAAATGGAACAAAACTTGGTTCCATGTGTATGCTCTCAGAAAACATCTGTAAAATGGGTGCAATTCCACTTTTAAATGTTCTAGTATAATAAAGGTCATTTGTGGGGGATAAAAAAGCGATATATCGGCATATCAAATCGAATCACAGCATAATTAAGAATCACAATATAAATCAATTCAGGAGCCTAAATATCCACATTGCATCGTATGGTGAGGTAAGTGAATCGTCCCACCACTAACAACCAACTGTGAGTTGAACTGTGCCTGTTTGGAATCATTGCATCATGGGACAACACACACGCCTGCAACGTAGTGTGTGTGTGTGTGTGTGTGTGTGTGTGTGTGTGTGTGTGTGTGTGTGTGTGTGTGTGTGTGTGTGTGTGTGTGTGTGTGTGTGTGTGTGTGTGTGTGTGCGTGTGTGGGCCCACGTTTTTTTTTTGTCATGTAACCTTCTATTCAGGGTTAAGGTCATGGGTATGTATTAAGTTCATGGTTTAACCATAGTATAGCAGCTTCTTGCAATGGTTTAAATGTGTCGTCCTTATATAGTTAATACAAATTTAAAGGTGAACACACAATAATAGCTAGGGACAGTTTTAGTTATATTTAAAAACAAAGAAAGTGAACCGTTGGGTTATTACTCAATTTAACTGTGCATTTAGGGGATATTTAGCTAATTCTAATTAGTATATCCCGTTGGTGTACAGTATTTCGTAATATTAGGTTTGTATTAACATAAACAATATTTGGTCACACTAACCTCTGGGTATTGTTTTTTGTTCAACTCTTTTTAAAGCGATATCTAATCCTTGTTTTTGTTTAAAACTGGCAAAACATCAATAAACAATTTTTCTACATTTTGTATTGGTGTCGATTGCTGAAAATTAAGTAGTTGAGATGTTTTATGGTGGTGATAATTAATTAATTTGGTTGCATTAAAGTAATTTATGAGATGGCGCAGCAGCTTGCACGCAGGGGAGTGTTTTTAACTGCAGGGTGACAAAGCAAGACGTTGTCATTGGAATTGTCATCTCATCTCACTGTCTACAGTGTGCAGACTGCATGGCGATACAGTCCCACCCATCCATCCATCTTCAACCACTTATCCGTAGCCGGGTAGCGAGGGCAATAGCGCCACCAAAAACGCTCCGGAGCGAGACGTTCCAAGGCCAGTGAGTCAATTTAAGCTCTACATCTGTGCCTCGGTGCCCGAGAGGCATCCTAACCAGATGTCCCAAACCACCTAAGAAACCTTTTTTGCTTCTGGCTCAGCTGTCTTTTCGTCACAACAGTGTATGCCAGTCTCGTGACGTCAGCCTGGGTCCAGGAATGGATCGCCCATTCATTTCCCTCAGACTTATTACACCATGCTGATTATACCACACACAATATTTTGGGCTTTTCTTTTCTATTCTTCTTGCTAATTCAATTTTGTATGATAACAATGTGTTTGTTGTCATGATTTGTCACGACCTGAGTTGACTTTGTCCGTGGTGTAATCGTTTGTTATATAAAACATGTCTAAAAGTTCTACGAGGAAAACGAATGGGAAAAGCGTTTGTGGACCACCTGCAATGTCATGAAAGGGGTGGGACTGTTCAGTTCCATACAGTACTACAATAAATACACACTACAACGTGCACACACCAGAAGACCCAAGGCACAAGACCTGCCCTGTGTTTAGAAGACAAAACATACAGCATACTACATCCAATAGTGGATTGAATGAAATACTAACAAACACTTACTCGATTATGATGCCAGAATCTACAAATGAAATAAAATGTCAGAATCTACAAATGAAATAAAACACTTTTTTTTTACAACAACAAAGTTCTGGACCGTCTGCAGGACGAAGCAAGTGTCTGTCTGCAGGAAAACAGCTGCAGCATCAAAGTTGGCGTGACATAGTGGGGGAAAACGCAAACAATAGAGCTATATATCTATTTTGATTTTTGGCTAAAATAATGTTGCCTCTATTACCTTTAAATGAAATGTTCATATGATAAAACATTGTCTCACACATATTTTTCCACGGCATAAGGCATGCCTTGTTGATGGATTTGGAAGGGATTTTGAAGGACTGGTTCCAAACATGAACCAGTATTAATTAATCAGTATTATTCAATTAGATTCAATTAGTTTACCATCATCTAGTATTGGCAAAAAACAAATATAGGATAGTATTTGAAGAAAGGACTGCCTTTCATTTTAATAGACCACTTGCGAGTGTTTTTTTCCCAACATGAAATATTATGTCACTTCAAAAAATAAAAAAAGGAAAAGGAAACCAAGCCAGAGGCATAGTTAGTGGTCTATCTCTATTAACATGAAAGGTCATATTGGCTTCCCCACCTTGTTCTCCCCGAAATGCATTTGACACTTCCATCTGTCTGTCTCTTTCTCTCTGGCTGTATTCTATTGTACTATATCGACCCTCATTTTCACCTCACAACAATGGCTGGTATTCTCCAACAGCTATGGCGTAGCAGGTATGGTGGAAGTCTTCTTATTGGCTGCATGGCAGGCAAGACGTTTCTCAGTGACACTGACAAACTATATTTTTCATTTTATTTATTTTATGGTAGTACTTTGTCGTGGCTGTATGAGTTCAAAATTGCTGTAGTTAGGAGGAATATACATTGATAAAGTAAACATTTCATTATTGGTTCCTTATTGGTTGTAATTCATGCCATCATAGTCAAATTAGAGCCCCTTTGCTGTTGGGTTGGCTGGTCCATTTTGTCCAGGTGTATCGTTTGTAGTTTGTATTGTCCAGTAAATAGCCTAGTTAATATAATAGTGTTCAATTACAGTTATTATCTTTATAGTCCTATGTGCTACTGAATGAAACAGATAGCACAGTGGTATATGAAGAGAAAGGAAGGAATAGGAATGCTATTATACTGTAGAAATGTTTGTTTTATTTTGTGTGACAACATATGTACACACTCTTTATAACCCTAAATTTTAAGTAAAGAGTCAGAGTCAGCTGCTACAGCCTGTACCAGCAATGTGCTTTCTGCTAAAATGCAGGAAATAGCACTGAAGAAATACATTTTCTGCGTGGGAGGACCCCCAGACCCCCGTATGTGTATATAATTGCATGATTCCATGGCCACCCCAGATTATATTTGTGTGTCATCTTGGCCACCCCAGTAAAAAATTCTCTGGATACGCCCCTGGACAGAGAGAGAAAGAAGAGAGAGAGAGGTGATGGACAGAAACTCCATGTGAAAAGTAGAACATTCCGATAGAGACGAGACTAAGCAGCCATGAGGACGGATAGTGACTCGTACAGCACTACTATACCACTGTACACCTGCCTCTACTATACCACTGTACACCTGCCTCCATATTCACAAACGGCCAGCAAGCCAGAAAGTGGCCATTCTGAATTTAACACCAAGCTGAATTTGAACCATGCTAATCATAATGCGGCAAAATTAACTCTCAGTGTAGCAATGTTAATTGTTAATTGATTAACAATTGGTTCACATAAAAATAACCAACAACGGCAACAAACAAACAACAGTGTACTGGTTCATTTGGTTCACAAACAGCCAAGAGCAACCGCAGCAACCAAACAACAGTGTCCAAATGGAAACAAATGGACCCACTAGGGTCCATTTGTTTCACATAAACAACAGTGTCCAAATGGAAACAAATGGACCCGCTAGGGTCCATTTGGTTCACATAAACAACCAACAGCAGCAACCAACCAAACAGTGTCCAAATGGAAACAAATGGACCCGCTAGGGTCCATTTGGTTCGCATAAACAACCAACAGCAGCAACAACAACCGAAAGAAAGTCATGTCTATGTTCCTCAGCTCTATGCTCCCTCATGGGTTAGGCATACATGGTTTTACAGAGCTTAAGCAATCAAACAACAGAGTACAAATGGAACCAAATGGACTCACTGGGGTTCATTTTGTTCAGATAAACAACCACCAACAACAACCACCAAACAACAGTGTACAAATGGAACCAAATGGACCCACTAGGGTTCATTTGGTTCACATAAACAACCACCAACAACAACCACCAAACAACAGTGTACAAATGGAACCAAATGGACCCACTAGGGTTCATTTGGTTCACATAAACAACAGTGTACAAATGGAACCAAATGGACCCACTAGGGTTAATTTGGTTCACAACAACAACAACCAACAACAACAACAACAACCAAACAACAGTGTACAAATGCACTGTGAACATAGCCGTGGGAAGTACTTTGGGCTAGGGGTGCTGAGAAAAAATACACGTGCACGTGTAAAATGCGCGTGCACACACAATGAATGCGTTTTTCTCCCACAACAATGACAACGACACACACACACTCCTTTTTAAAACTATAGCTCCTGGTACTCCCTATGGCCAATCTGACCCTGCATGCAGCATGCATGAGCAACAACTATGTGGTGGAGACCTGTGCCCCTACGGGGCACAGGTCTCCACCGTCCGGGCTCAGCAATTGATGATATTATTCTAATATATATAAAACACTAATGTCTTTTCTGAACCTTGAACCCAATTATGATGCTGTCAGCCATCCTTCACACCTATGACCTCATCATGACGTCATCTCAAGCTTCTCAAGCTCAGGGGTCCTCTTAGAGACCTGTACCCAGGTCTCCACCGTCTGGGCTCAGGTTTGAACATCTACTAGTACTAGTGTATCAACTATAACGTCGTCATGACGTCATGATGGACGGCCTGCGTGCACGGGCAGACAGTCGTGGGACAGACAGATTCGAAAAAGATCTCCACCGTATCTCTTACCTATGACCTCATCATGACGTCATCTCAATCTTCTCAAGCTCAGGTCTCCTCCTAGAGACCTCTACCCAGCTCTCCACCCTTTGGTCTCATGTTTGAACGTGCACTGGTAGTAGTATATCAACTATAACCTCATCATGCTGTAATCATGGGACGGACAGATTGAGGACAGATAGTCGTGCCACAGACAGACTTAGGACGTGCACGGACAGAGGGCGTTTTATAGTCCCCATGATTACCTCATCATGCTGTAATCATGGGACGGACAGATTCGTCGTGCCACAGACAGACTTAGGACGTGCACGGACGGAGGGCGTTTTATAGTCCCCACCTTCGGTGGAGACAACAATGAAAAACATACAACTTGTGCCATTTATTTCCACAGTCAGGGGTGTAGTGTCAGGGGGACGCGGGGGGACGGCGTCCCCCCACTTCTCACATCTAAAATATTTTTGGGTCTGAAAAAATCATTAGCATGGTGAAATACGTCTTGATGACATCATCAAGATGTGTTTCACCATGTTAATGAGTTTCCTTTTTTCTGAGAGTGTACAAGTGTACACATTTGTACACTCAAATGGGGGGGGATTCCCCTTTCTCCCCTTTCTCAAATGGGGGGGATTCCCCTTTCTCAAATGGGGGGGATTCCCCTTTCTCCCCTTTCTCAAATGGGGGGGATTCCCCTTTCAGAGGCGTCCCCCCACTTCTAAAAGTACCACTACAACACTGTCCACAGTCGACACTCATACCAACAACTCACTCTAGTTCAACAGAGCACAGAACAAAACAGGGTTTCTGCTCGGCGGCAGCATGGCATATCTTACAATAATAACAACACAGTGTAGTTTGTTTTACATACCATGAGATGAGATGAGATGAGTGTCGGCTAATCCAAATCGAAATGTAGTCCAATGCAACCCAAATGTCAGTTAATCCAAAATGTTCACAGCAACCCAAACGTGGATTTGGAGATAAATGTCCTCATGAGGCCACGTATGTCCACTTTTTTGTCATTGTTGAGAATGTCACAGTTTGCAAATCCCCCCCTTAACAAACATAATTTCCTCGTCTCACACTGTCTTCTTTTATGAGCTTCTTTTCCACTGCTTTGACGACACGTAAAACATAGAACACGATCAGTCTCTGCCACGTACATAATGGATCCATTTCCATGTTTTAAACCAACGTGGTTGAAAAGAACGTTTCTGTGTTTCTTTCCCAATATTATTCCGTCCTGGGAAGTTGTAGTCTGGTGGCTGGAATGGCTCCTCAAATGAAGCTAGTAGGCTGGTGGTATTGCGGCTTGCGGTGGTTCTTCAGGTGGATTCTCGTTGTTGGCCTCGGCGGGATCATCCATAGTCTCTGCGGGGGTGGAGGTGCTGCTGCTGCTGCTGCTGCTGCTGCTGCTGCTGCTGCTGCTGCTGCTGCTGCTGCTGCTGCTGCTGCTGCTGCTGCTGCTGCTGCTGCTGCTGCTGCTGCTGCTGCTGCTGCTGCTGCTGCTGCTGCTGCTGCTGCTGCTGCTGCTGCTGCTGCTGCTGCTGCTGCTGCTGCTGCTGCTGCTGCTGCCGCCGTGGCGGGCGGGGACGGCGGTGGTGGTGGTGGAGAGGGCAGAGCCTTTGAAATAGACAGAGTTGCGACATTGAGGGGGCAGAAAACAGTCTGGCCACGTGGTTCTAGTACTCGCGCGAGCCCATAGACTCTAATGCACTCAGTAACTTCCGGGTGTCACTATTCGTTGTCACTATCCAATAGAAGTCTATGTAGAAGAGCCGCCATTGCACTGGCCCCATGAAGTGAACGGAGTTGACGTAACTCTGTATTTCCAAGGCTCTGGGAGAGGGTGCCGCCGGGCCGGGGAAGATCATCTTCAGAAGAATCATCCGTATTAACACTGGGCGCGATGCTGGATGCTTCTTCTTCTCTTAAAGTCCTCTTAGGCTTTGTAGCTGGCGTTCTAAAGCAGGGGTTTTCAACCTTTTTCATCCCAGGGACCACCATTTATTCAGAATTTGAGCCACGCACGGACCACCATTTGAGGATATTTTAGCCCCACAGACCCCAAATCTGAAGATTTATTTTGCTTTTGTCCACAATTCTAGGCTGGATTTGGGGAAACAAAATGAGCAAAACATACATTCCAAAATGGCTAATTCAGATCATGAATATTTTAACTCTTGAGAGTGTAAAAATGAAACCAAATGGACCCGTAAGGGTCCATTTGGTTTCATTTTTACGTTCTCAAGAGTTACATCTGGTTAGTCAACTTAGCTGGGGACCACCTGGAACCCTCTCAAGGACCACTGGTGGTAAAGCAATCTGAAATTCGTTTTCGATGATGGTACTAATACAGTACCGACGTTGTGCGGGAGTTTTGGTCCGCTCTCTACAATGATTCCACGTGTAAACAGGAAATGCGCCTGTCCAGCATGCACCGCGGTACCAGAGCCATCTAGTAGAAGAGTTGCGCCATTGAGGGGTCAGAAAACAGCCTGGTCACGTGGTCATGTACTCGCGCGAGCCCATAGATTCCAATGCATTCAGTAACTTCCGGCTGTCACTATTCATGTCACTATCCAACAGAAGTCTATGTAGATGGACTGGCCCCATGAAGTGAACGGAGTTGGCGTAACTCTGTGTATTTCCAAGGCTCTGCGCGGTACCCCCGTGACGTGAAGTGATTCAAAATGCGTGTATTTTGAAAATATTGTAGGCTTACTATTCCCTTGCAAATAACCAACAACAACATGCACATCATGCAAAACATTGTTTTTTTTTTTATTATTTGAGTTACAACAATTATATATATATATATATATATATATATATATATATATATATATATATATATATATATATATATATATATATATATATATATATATTTTATTATTATTATTATTATTATTATTATTTTTCGATAAAAAAAGGAAATAAATGGAAAACCCCCCCTGACCACTGGGGGTGCTATAGGAAGGACCCCCCCCCCCCCCCTTCCCACGGCTATGACTGTGAACCAAATGGACACTAGTGGGTCCATTTGGTTCACATAAACAACAACCAACAACAACAACCAAACAGCAGTGAACAATTCTAGCCCTCAATGATTTTGGCCTTGGGGGGCAGGGGTGTCGTGGGATCCACACGGCGGAAGTGCTGCGCTCTGATTTGATCTCACTAACGTGTCGTCATCCCCGGCCCCTCCCGCGCCCGTCCACTGCTGTTCTACGTCACATCATTTAGAGCGACGCCCACCCCGGAAGGTTCACTCCCACTTGAAGGCCACTTTCCAACGTGCGTTAGTCCAGGCTTTCCGTTTTCGCGCAAGGCGAACGAAAATGAAAGCCTGGGTGTCGAGGCTAGTGAACAATGGACTCATATCATCTAATGTTGTTGACGAGTGAACAGATCGTCATGTATTTCACACTCCTTCCTAACCTGCACGCACGCACGCACACACACACACACACACACACACACACACACACACACACACACACACACACACACACACACACACAGGCTTACATACTGTATATCACAGGAAGAAATGGTGATATATGGTGGTCCGTGGCTCAAATCCTGAAAAAATGGTGGTCCCTGGGATGAAAAAGGTTGAAAACCCCTGTGCTAGATAATCAAGAAACGAACGTGAAGCCGTCGGGAGTGTGTTTATCGTTGCTGTATCTTCTCGCAGAACCTTTCGCACAATGCTCTTCAACGTTCTCCTGTGTAAAATAGTGTAATAGTGTAGCCCAGTCACGTATCCGTGGGAAGTGGTGTCATTAAAAATGCATTGCATGCTTTTATCACAGAGAGCCATTATTATCAGTGCATTGGGCTGCACTCCATGTTGGGGCACAGACCAATGCTTTGTGCTCCAAAGTGAAATGAACTGTAGACTGACTGAGTCTGAGATACTAGCAGAGAAGATCTATCAATGTCAAGAGTCACTGGCCTGTGTGGAACCACTGAAGTCTTAATTTGAAACTTTTAGGCTATTCTCCAAGACACATGGATTGTTATTGGAATCCTATTGGATTCATATTGGCAGTGATGGGCAGTATAGCTTGTTACAAGTAGCTAAGCTACATAGCTTAACTACATTTTCCCATAACTTGTAGTGTAGGTTACTACATTTGCTCTGGGAATAGCTTGTAGTGAAGCTACACTACTTGTTTCGAGTAGCTTGTAGTGAAGCTACACTACTTGTTTCGAGTAACAAGGATTGTAGCTTACTACATTTTCCCACACACATTTTCAAATTCCACCCATTTTTTAATGGGTAGAAAACCTCTAATATACATCCCAAAACTTAAACATGCCACCATCCTATGTTCAAACCCTCCGCTAAATTATTATCATTATGATTTTTACCCATATTGTTTTATTATTATGATTAGTATTTAGAAAGTTGTACATTAAGTTAAGATATATATTTATATTATTTAGTGATTATGTAGCAAGCTACTTCAAGCTACTTTTGTCATGTAGCTTGTAGTGTTGCTTGCTACAAATCTCTGGCGATAGCTTGTTGTGTAGCTTAGCTGCATTTTTTCGAGAGTAACAAGTAGTGTAGGTTACTACATTTTCCCAGTAACTTGCCCATCACTGCATATTGGATTGGATTCCGAATAGGATTTGTTCCAAAATCTGATAGGACTTTTCTATCGGATTCCTATAGGATTTATTGACTATAGGACTATGACTATCTGTTCTCTCTGCATTCTCTTTAGCCTCCCCTGCAACAATCATCTCCATTTCATCCGTCCACATCTCTCTCTCTGTCATCACTGCAGCCACCTGGAACCTCTCTCTTTCCTCACACGAACAAGTCAATCGCCACAGCAGGCGTGAAAGGAAAAGCACACACACAGGACACATGGAGTCAGACAGCAAGTCAAAATAGTTTATTGCAAAATAGAATTCATAGTCGAGGCACTACAACCTCACATTTAGGATAGGCACTGAACTACTGCACTGGAGTCACAAACGTTGTCGCTCAGCAAACCCCCAAGCCTGCAAGTCACAGTAAATTAAAGTAAATTAAGTCACAGTAAATTAAACTAATGCAACACCTCATATTCAGCTTGCGGAAGCTGGGACCCAAAAACAAAGGATTTTCAAGTTTTTGTCCACAACTTAGGAGAGATCTGGCAAAACATTGGTCTAAATCTGGCAAAACATTGGTCTAAATAGCAATTCTTCCGATGTTTAAATAGAATTTAACAGAGTGATAAATCTACATTATATGGCTCCATTTGGTTACCAAATTTTGGTTAACTGTCCATCATTTAGCTGGGGACCACCTGGAATCCTTTTGGAGACCACTGGTGGTCCCCGAACCACCGGTTGAAAACCCCTGACATTGCAAGTATAGAAAGTCTCTTTTTTGTGCTGCCAGTGTGACTCGCAGGCTTTAGTGAGGTGAGGAGTCTTCCCTGTGTACAGTAAAACACTTGACTTTTTTAATAACACCACAGAGAATCCCAGTTGTTCCAGTGGGTCAGACACTAGAATCACTGCAGGCTTCATGAAAACATGGTAGTAATAACATTTTATTTGGGGAGTCACCATACATACATAGTAGCCATTTTAGCCCCCAAACATTGTATAATATGAATATATTCAAGTGTGTGAGTAAACTCTGTCTACATCTGATCACGTTCAGTAATTAATCATTTGTATCCTCAATACCCTTTACTACAAACTGTAGAAAGTTATTTACTAGTGCAGAAGAAGCAGTTAGATTCGAGTTGCATTATAGCAAAACACAGTTTGCTGATTTCACTGCTGAGTGAGGATGGATACTATGCATCAGATCTCCATATTATGCTTGATGCTTAGTGTGAAAGAAAGTGTATTTTAAAATGTGTGTGTGTGTGTGTGTGTGTGTGTGTGTGTGTGTGTGTGTGTGTGTGTGTGTGTGTGCGTGCGTGCGTGCGTGCGTGCGTGCGTGCGTGCGTGCGTGCGTGTGTGTGTGTGTGGGGGGGGGGGGGGGGGTTGGGGCAATAAAAGTCTGAATCTATGTTAACGTTTTCAACCTCCCCAAACACAAGTCAGGTTGGTAAACACCTGAATAATTCCAACCAAGTGTTGAGCACGTGCCACCAGTGCACGTGCGTTTCAAACACAAAGCACGTTGGAAACACAAGCCCACATGTACAGTATCACCACAGTTTTTTCACCACGTTAATTCACGAGGCAAACAGCACAGCACGGCAAGAGAGACACATCAGACCTACTCTGGAGAAACTGTAGGAACTGCGTTTCACAAAACGCCTGTCCAAAAGATAATAAATAATTGTTTCACTCAACAATGTGTTACTGTAGCAGCTTTATGGACAGTCATGTTCAAAGGAGATGCAGTGGTGAAAGTGGTTTAGAGTTCATGCCGGAGCTATCATAAATGAGTGTTGAGTTGAGCGTTTGTGAGTTGCGACAATGATGGGTCAGAAGCCTGAATAGGGAGAGACAAACTGCTGTTAAAATACTGGGTTTATATTGCACTATTAGAACAAAACAATCTAAAATAAAAGGATTTACGATTAGTAAAGCTGGGCTGTTGCCTGCCCTGAATCCACTGCATTTCTGCCGACTTCCAGTCCAGGACTTGTCCCTATTTTTTGTCCCCATTCTCAATAGAAGAGCTGCCATTCCACTGGCCTCATGAAGTGAACAGTTTGCGTAACTTTGTCTATACACTATGGCTCTGGCCGTGCGCACTGTCAGGAGATGCAGTGAGATCACGAACGTGGCAGGTTATTTAATATAACATTTATTTTGCTCTGGGGGCTAAAATCTTACCGGAACTGTGCTCCTGTGTGCTCCTCCCCACTTTCACCACTGAGGAGATGTTTATGCAATTCACTGAGACACACCCAGCCTAAAACAGTGGATAAAGTTTACTATCACCAATTGACTGGTATAAGACCACGATGCCACCAAAACAAACTACTTCAAAGCAGAGAAAATGTGCTGCTACAGATGGAAAAAAATCAGACCAATTCTGGACTGCACCACAAAGAACCCGTCACCGCACTTCTCAATCCACAACACTCACAAAACTGGATTGTTAAACATCAAACAAATAAGAACAAATATTAATAAACATGATTGTATTTTTTTAGGGAGGGAATGCTAGTCTAATACTCAATTATCTCCCTTGTGAGAAGATCTACATGGCTACAATGTTGAGGCAGAGAACACAAAACATGGAGGAACACATCAATGCTACCTGCAGACACCAAAACAGTTCCTCACTGATGGAATCTATGGGCCTGAACAAAAAGTAAAATAAAAATGAATTAAAAAGTGTGAACATTCTGTAGTTGAAAACAGGACCTGGTCTGAACTGGTCATTAATTAATACTAGTTAGTAATTCATGTGTGATGTGCATGTGTTTCACAATATTCTCACCTGCAATGTTTACCTGTTCTAAATGCATCCTCTCTGTTTTATTAGAACCTGAGTCTTCTGTACAAGATTGTACAGTATAGTTGTCTAAAAACAAGTAGTACTGTACGACAGTGACTTTTTGAATTTTAAGGAGACCCCGTTAAGAAATTAGACTTAAATTTCCCTTGGTTCCCAAACTAGTGAGAACAGCAGATCTACAATGCAACGCTTTGTGCCACATTGTGAGTCATGTACCTCCATTTGATAACATTTCTATTCTGGGCTCCCGATCTACTCTTTAAAATGTAACTCTGGGAGAATACTAATCTCTACTAATCTGTAAACTCTCACAGTAACAGAGAAGACAGATGTTTCCTACTGTATAACTGTCCTTTAGCTGAGGACTCCCTGGAGCCATAGCGCCGTGGCTAAATAAACCTGCTTAGGATTCAGAGCAGAGCTCAGTACAACTGTTTGTGTGTGGGTCCTATTGAGGCACATAGCCGTGCGGTTTAGGGTATACGTTATATCGGAACATGCACAATCTGTCTATATTATAGTCCCAATCTTGGGGGAAATGGAAGGGGGGCAAGTAGAAGAGGGTGTGGGGTAATTCATTCATGCATGGATGTGCATCATCCACTATCATACTGTATCAGACGCTGTTTTCGAAGCTAAAGCAGCATGCAGTCACCATTCTGTGTTCTTAAAAAAGTCTTCTAAAAGGGAAAGGGGTATTTATGGGCCAGAGCAAAGTTTAGTTGATTATTTAGACATGTCAGGAACCAAAAGAAAAAATAGAAAAATACAAAAATAAAATAAAATATTGATTGAAAGATCAGATAGAACATCCAATCTCTTCAGGGACAAACACAGAACCTCGGCAAAGATAATGATTCTCTCTCTCTCTCTCTCTCTCTCTCTCTCTCTCACACACACACACGCACACACACACGCACACGCACGCACGCACGCACGCACGCACGCACGCACGCACGCACACACACACACGCACACACGCACACACACCTGACTGCACTTGATTCGGATGAAGAGTCACAGTCAATAAACCAGCAACAGACTATTTTCTGTGCTTCCATTATCTCTCAAGGCCTTTGTGCTTGTTGCCCAGACACAAGTTTCCGCGTGAGAACATTTTGGACAGTAACTGGTTTGAATGGGCACACGTTATGTCTATAAAGTGGGAACACCGTTAGTGTCTCCAATTGCATTTTCATACAGAAGTTGGGGTTGCAGTAGCCTGGTCTAGCCCTCAATGATTTTGGCCTTGGGGGGCGGGGGTGTCGTGGGATCCACACGGCGGAAGTGCTGCGCTCTGATTTGATCTCACTAACGTGTCATCATCTCCGGTCCCTCCCACGCCCGTCCACTGCTGTTCTACGTCACATCATTTAGAGCGACGCCCACCCCGGAAGGTTGACACGCCCCTCAAGGCCACTTTCCAACGCGCGTTAGTCCAGGCTTTCCGTTTTCGCACAAGGCGGACGAAAATGAAAGCCTGGGTGTCGAGGCTAGGGTTGCAGTAACAGGAGATGGAGTGCATGTGTTCATACAATGTCCCCACAGGTCTGCAAAGCTGACATGTGTCCTAGTCTGCGTACACATTTGGTTGAGTGTAATTTGTTTCCCAGACCATCACAGAACACCAGAAATAACCAACTGTCAACTGACATCTGACGTAGAAATAAAACCTTTCACTCTCGCTGGAATCATTGTATTTTGCCTCTACGCGACACCCTGTTCCAAATAAAGACGTATGTGAATCAGAATGAATCCACACAGCACAAACAACTCAACAATGTCAAACTGTGAGAGAGTCAAGACACAATTCTAAAATGAGATTATAATAATGCCATGTACAACGTAGCACCGCTGCAATCATGGGTTCCGGCAAAGTACAGAATACACTCTCTGATGCCCATTCTGTAAGGGATGTGGCCTGTCTGTCTGTCTGTCTGTCTGTCTGTCTGTCTGTCTGTCTGTCTGTCTGTCTGTCTGTCTGTCTGTCTGTCTGTCTGTCTGTCTGTCTGTCCGTCCATCCGTCTGTCTAACGCAAAAAAGATGTGAGAATATATACGGTAGATAAAAACACATTAAAAAAAGTCAGGCACACTGTTTATATGACCCCATATTTTAGGAATTTCAATAGAAAAGAAAGGAAAAACATAGGGCTCCATTTACATCACTCGCTAAACCCCTTATCCCAAACCCCTTATTTTTTTTTACTATTCTTAAAAAATGTTTTTTTTAAATAGTTTAAAAAGGCAAAGAAGTTAAGGGATAAGGGGTTTAGCGGTAACAAAAACGTAGGCTTTTTCCCCATCTCTGCCTATTGCGTTGTAATGCTACAGGACTCTGGAGGGATCCTGCAGCAGTGACAAAACTCTTCATTTGCACGACTAGTAACAGCAGCGTTTTCAGTCGCTTTTTCCTGGCGGGTCGATACACAGCAGGGGGGAAAGAGACACACTGCTGTGAAAAGAGAGAAACACACAATATGGCCCTAAGGTTCCACAGAAAGTACCCTGCTTTTTATTCAGTAAAGAAATGCTCGATAAAAGTTCAAAGACTTGTAGTTTCGGTTTCATCAGACGCGTGTCGTGCTGCGACGAGCGTGGCTTTATCTGATTTTATTTCATATCGTTTATTTTCCTCAGAGTGGGAAAAAATGAAGTATTGTTCTTGTCCTTGATAAAAGCAGCTCACCCCACTTAGTCTTTGCTATTGTCACTCAACCAAAAGATCTGGCCAAAACGCCACACCACGGCCAAGACGTTTGAAGCTTCGATTACTTATTTGCCGATCGATAAATGGAACAGAATCATCCTTGAATTTGATCATCCTCGGTCGCGTGTGCATGAGAAAGCGTCTACCGACGTGAATCAGTGTGCACGCCCATTCGTTGTCCATGCACGTGTGTGTGTGTGTGTGTGTGTGTGTGTGTGTGTGTGTGCGTGCGTGCGTGCGTGCGTGCGTGCGTGCGTGCG
>CM076968.1:7941953-7996953 GCA_039105355.1 Benthosema pterotum | reverse complement strand
TGTATTTTATTTTTAAAAACAAGACCTCAACTGTCTTTCAGGTTGGTTCCATTATGTTCAGAAACAGGGACTGATAGATGAGGTTCATTCAGTACTCTACTCTCTGTATGTGTACGGCCTGGAGCGCAAGGCTGAAACAAGACATCCGTGGGTCTATTTCAACACAACATGATTGGAGAGCATGATGAAAATGAAAACAATCTACGTCTGTAACATTATAAATGACTTCCATTTCGGACAGAATTGCTGCGACAACGTGACGTCATCGCACATCCTGTTTAGGAGATCTGGCTCTTCAAAATAAGGGTTGTTTTACCGAATCCACTGGCTTGACCCGTGGCATAGGGCGAGAAAAGGACGCACACACGATCGCGGTCGATGTGTTAAGAGACTAATGGCTAAACCTAAAATCCAAACTAGTCTCTAACTCACCTTTTCTCTCCTGTCTTGTCAATAAAGTGAGGTTTTAACTCAGCAGGGTGTAGAATAGGGCTGGGACGATATGGGTACCTCACGATACGATACATATCACGATAATAGGGCCTCGATAACGATAATATCACGATATTCAATATATTGCGATATTTGTGATATATTGCCTGAAATTCATCAGTGATATATCACGATACCTGTAATTGCAAAAAAATAAATATATAAATAAAAGGCAAAAACAGAAATTACTAGAGTACATCCTCAACTTTTGTATATTTTATTCTGATACCTAACTTTTTATTCTACTTCTTATAGGCAGCTAAAGCTTATATTTCTACTTTTCAAACCGATCATAATTCATACTGTAACTCATATTTTATGTCATTTAGAACCAATGGAATCTAATCAGCTCATGTGTTAAAAGCCAATTCCCCAGTGCAGTAGCAGGTGCTCATGGTAATTTTAACCTTTTAAGTCAGCACACTATAGGGAGGATTATTAAAAAAGATATATAAAAACGTAAGTAAAAATCACTGGATATACCTGAAGAATAAAAGGAAATCCCTAATCAGACACGTTCATGAACTGTCTTCTTCATTTTCAATATTTACAGAAGAAAAAAGTATATTGCCTGATAATTATTTTCAAGGGGAAAAAAATACCCTATAGAACCGTATGGTAGGCGCGCTCTACTCAAAGTCCACCTTGTGTTCTCAAGTGGCTGATGGGTGCAGATTCTTGAAGATCAGTGTAAAGAGGAAATATCCGCACTCGCATATAGTTCATGAGTTTTCTTTTATTTAGTTTCACAGCAGCATAGTCTACCTAGAGAAACGAACGCGTTTCGGCGCTCACGCCTTCATCAGCGTTTCAAACTAGGGTTTGTCTCGCAGAGACTCCATATATAGCCTAGTTAGGCGGTAATCACAGCTGCGGCTTGTTAAAGAAAACATTCTAACAATTTGTTCCATATACAATTCATATTCAATATACACATTTTTCATATATACAATTTCATGTTGTTTCCACAAGTACATCATACACAAATGTTCAATTACAGAAAACAGTGCAATAAGAGCTCTTCATTCATCCCTTTAGGAAACTCTGTATTTAAAAAATGAATCCATTGGGCCTCTTTCTGTAGCAGAACTCTGTCTCTATCACCACCTCTTTTTAGTGGTTTAACTATTTCCAAACCCTGAAATCTAAGGGAGCAAATGTCATGTTTAGCAGAATTAAAATGTCTGGCCACTGGCGACTTTTCATCATTATTTCTGATATTACTTTTGTGTTCTGTTATTCTAGTTTTCAACTCTCGCGTTGTTTTTCCTACATAGCAATATCCACAAGGGCACTTTAAAAGGTAGACCACATATTTTGACTTGCATGTAATTCTTCCTCTCACTTTAATTTTTTTACCAGTATGTGGGTGTAGGATGGTGTTACCAGTGATCATAGCATTACAATTAATACAATTTTTACAAGGGAAATTCCCTGGGGGCAAAGATGCTAAGAAGTGTTGAGGTTCAATAGTTATATCATTTTTTATTAATTTGTCATTTATGTTATTTGCCCTTTTATTTGCAAAGATGGGGGGAGTGGAAAAAACATTTCCTACAGCAGGATCACTGGCTAGTATATGCCAATGTTTTTTAACAATCTGTCTAATGGGCTGAGAAATGGGAGAAAATGTGGTCGTCATAACCATAGAAGCACTTTTTTTAGAAGAAGATTTAGGGGTTATGAGACTGGTTCTGTCTAGAGGCTTAATTTTAAACATACTGTTAGTTAAAATCGATTCGTTATACCCTCTTGTTCTGAACCTCTCACACATTTCAGCAGATTGACTTTCAAAATCAGATTCAGTGTTACAAATTCTCTTCAGTCTTAACAACTGACTATAAGGTAACCCTCTTTTTAGACTGGATGGGTGGTAACTGGAATAATGCAAATAATTATTTCTATCTGTTTTTTTTCTGTACACTGTTGTCTGAATACCTCCATTCGTTTTTTTAACACGTACATCTAAGAAAGAAACAGTTTCTTGACTGGCTTCCAAAGTAAACTTAATAGAGGGTGACCTGGAGTTCATATACACCATGAAATCATTCAAAGTATCTGCAGTGTTACTAAAAACAAAATATATGTCATCAATGTACCTGTACCAGCATTTTAGATACATACAGAATGGGTTATTATTATAGACATGATCATGTTCAAATTTACCCATAAAAAGGTTAGCATAATTCGGAGCAAATGGGCTCCCCATAGAAACACCTTGTTTTTGTAGATAGAACTCATTTTCAAATTTAAAATAGTTTTTAGTGAGGACCACCTCAGCCAAGGTCATAATCAGGTCAGTAGGGGGTAGCTGAGTCTCTCTTAACTCCATATAATATTTAAGAGCGTTTAAACCTTCATTATGAGGTACATTAGTATATAGGCTGGTCACATCCATAGTACATAGGAAGTCTGAGTCATTTAACTCTCCAATAGACTTCAACTTATTTAGAAAATCTGTAGTATCTTTGAGAAATGAGGGCAACTTCGTCACCACATCTCTGATATGAAAATCAATATACTGTGAAATGGGCTCTGTTAAAGAACCGATACCTGCCACTATGGGGCGTCCTGGGACAGAAATATCACAGCATTTATGTACCTTAGGTAACGTGTATATAATGGGACGCACTGGGTGCTCTCGCAACATGAAGCTATATTCATCTTTAGATATAGATTGCTCAGACAAAGCTATGTCTAAGATAACCTTGATTTCTTTAGAAAAACGGATAGTAGGATCACAGCTTAAAGGCAAATAATACTCATTATTGCTCAATTGTCTTTTTATTTCATCAGTGTATGCTTCTCTGTCTTGTATCACAATAGCACCCCTTTGTCTGCTCTACGGATAATAATGGATTGGTCATTAGAAAGATCATTCAAAGCCAACTTTTCTTGAGAAGACAGATTAGGATAACAGTGATTGATAGACTCAGTAGGGGAGAATAAAGCAGATACATCTTGGTCGATCAACCTACAAAAAGTATTTACAGAGGCATTGAAAACCTGGGGAACAAAAGTACTCTTGGGTTTAAATGTCCTTGTCACGTGACTGTCTCTCATCTCATCTCCCGTTCTCCTTAGCTGAGGAGAAAGGGGTGGAGTGTCGGTGTTGGTGTTTCTATTAAAAAAGGCTTTCAATTTTATAGATCTGAAGAACTTGAAAAGTTCCACCTTTGTAGTGAAAGGGTCCGCTTTTTTAGACGGCACAAAGGATAAGCCTTTAGAAAGGACAGTCATTTCATTGGTATTCAAATGTCTACTAGATAAGTTGATAATGTTGGACTCAGTCTCTATCGTCTCCTTGACCCGCCGGTGTCGCTTACCTCCCCTGCGTGTGGGTCTTTTGTTCTTGATCTTGTTACGCGCGGTGCCAAAAAACGCCGGCTGCGGGGGGCAGCTGCGTCCTCGGTACCGGACTCCTCCGAGGTGGTGCCGCTAGGAGGGAAGTTGCGTATTCCTTGTTTCTTGAATGATCTGCGGGTCTCTCCACCAGATAGCCATGTATACACTTTATCATCCTTATAATCCAATGCGTCTCGCCGGTACTTGCGCAGTTTGATCTCCAGCTGTTCTTTGTGATAAGTGTCTAGTAGCGCGGCGCACTGCTGCTCAACTTCCTTTAGTTGTGGACCACCGAACTTCGTTTTTATGTCTTTCTCCACTTGTGTGATTTCTTCTCGGATGGTATTCAACTCCTCCTTGGTGTACTCGATAATTAGCAGCATCAGGTCCAGCGAGCATTTGTTCAGAACCTCGCACCATTTCTTACAGAAGTCCTTATTATTTCTGCCCAGGGTAGGCTCTTTATCCATTCGCAGTCCTTGAGGAATACGTTTAATTCTCCAATATTGAGACAGGGTGGATCCATGGAGCGTATAGCGCGTTTCTTTTTTCTTTAGGGATTCCAGTCTCTTAGAAAAGGATTCCACAGAATCAAACATTTGGGTCATGGATTCTCGTGGAAACAGAATACTTTCAGAGTCTGAGTCTGAAAAGGCAAATGTGGAGGCATTTGCCTCCGTGATGTTATCTATATCATGGAAAGACATGCTGCTGTGTCAAAGCTGAGGAGCTAAACGCCCAAACAATGTAGAACAATAGAACCGTATGGTAGGCGCGCTCTACTCAAAGTCCACCTTGTGTTCTCAAGTGGCTGATGGGTGCAGATTCTTGAAGATCAGTGTAAAGAGGAAATATCCGCACTCGCATATAGTTCATGAGTTTTCTTTTATTTAGTTTCACAGCAGCATAGTCTACCTAGAGAAACGAACGCGTTTCGGCGCTCACGCCTTCATCAGCGTTTCAAACTAGGGTTTGTCTCGCAGAGACTCCATATATAGCCTAGTTAGGCGGTAATCACAGCTGCGGCTTGTTAAAGAAAACATTCTAACAATTTGTTCCATATACAATTCATATTCAATATACACATTTTTCATATATACAATTTCATGTTGTTTCCACAAGTACATCATACACAAATGTTCAATTACAGAAAACAGTGCAATAAGAGCTCTTCATTCATCCCTTTAGGAAACTCTGTATTTAAAAAATGAATCCATTGGGCCTCTTTCTGTAGCAGAACTCTGTCTCTATCACCACCTCTTTTTAGTGGTTTAACTATTTCCAAACCCTGAAATCTAAGGGAGCAAATGTCATGTTTAGCAGAATTAAAATGTCTGGCCACTGGCGACTTTTCATCATTATTTCTGATATTACTTTTGTGTTCTGTTATTCTAGTTTTCAACTCTCGCGTTGTTTTTCCTACATAGCAATATCCACAAGGGCACTTTAAAAGGTAGACCACATATTTTGACTTGCATGTAATTCTTCCTCTCACTTTAATTTTTTTACCAGTATGTGGGTGTAGGATGGTGTTACCAGTGATCATAGCATTACAATTAATACAATTTTTACAAGGGAAATTCCCTGGGGGCAAAGATGCTAAGAAGTGTTGAGGTTCAATAGTTATATCATTTTTTATTAATTTGTCATTTATGTTATTTGCCCTTTTATTTGCAAAGATGGGGGGAGTGGAAAAAACATTTCCTACAGCAGGATCACTGGCTAGTATATGCCAATGTTTTTTAACAATCTGTCTAATGGGCTGAGAAATGGGAGAAAATGTGGTCGTCATAACCATAGAAGCACTTTTTTTAGAAGAAGATTTAGGGGTTATGAGACTGGTTCTGTCTAGAGGCTTAATTTTAAACATACTGTTAGTTAAAATCGATTCGTTATACCCTCTTGTTCTGAACCTCTCACACATTTCAGCAGATTGACTTTCAAAATCAGATTCAGTGTTACAAATTCTCTTCAGTCTTAACAACTGACTATAAGGTAACCCTCTTTTTAGACTGGATGGGTGGTAACTGGAATAATGCAAATAATTATTTCTATCTGTTTTTTTTCTGTACACTGTTGTCTGAATACCTCCATTCGTTTTTTTAACACGTACATCTAAGAAAGAAACAGTTTCTTGACTGGCTTCCAAAGTAAACTTAATAGAGGGTGACCTGGAGTTCATATACACCATGAAATCATTCAAAGTATCTGCAGTGTTACTAAAAACAAAATATATGTCATCAATGTACCTGTACCAGCATTTTAGATACATACAGAATGGGTTATTATTATAGACATGATCATGTTCAAATTTACCCATAAAAAGGTTAGCATAATTCGGAGCAAATGGGCTCCCCATAGAAACACCTTGTTTTTGTAGATAGAACTCATTTTCAAATTTAAAATAGTTTTTAGTGAGGACCACCTCAGCCAAGGTCATAATCAGGTCAGTAGGGGGTAGCTGAGTCTCTCTTAACTCCATATAATATTTAAGAGCGTTTAAACCTTCATTATGAGGTACATTAGTATATAGGCTGGTCACATCCATAGTACATATGAAGTCTGAGTCATTTAACTCTCCAATAGACTTCAACTTATTTAGAAAATCTGTAGTATCTTTGAGAAATGAGGGCAACTTCGTCACCACATCTCTGATATGAAAATCAATATACTGTGAAATGGGCTCTGTTAAAGAACCGATACCTGCCACTATGGGGCGTCCTGGGACAGAAATATCACAGCATTTATGTACCTTAGGTAACGTGTATATAATGGGACGCACTGGGTGCTCTCGCAACATGAAGCTATATTCATCTTTAGATATAGATTGCTCAGACAAAGCTATGTCTAAGATAACCTTGATTTCTTTAGAAAAACGGATAGTAGGATCACAGCTTAAAGGCAAATAATACTCATTATTGCTCAATTGTCTTTTTATTTCATCAGTGTATGCTTCTCTGTCTTGTATCACAATAGCACCCCCTTTGTCTGCTCTACGGATAATAATGGATTGGTCATTAGAAAGATCATTCAAAGCCAACTTTTCTTGAGAAGACAGATTAGGATAACAGTGATTGATAGACTCAGTAGGGGAGAATAAAGCAGATACATCTTGGTCGATCAACCTACAAAAAGTATTTACAGAGGCATTGAAAACCTGGGGAACAAAAGTACTCTTGGGTTTAAATGTCCTTGTCACGTGACTGTCTCTCATCTCATCTCCCGTTCTCCTTAGCTGAGGAGAAAGGGGTGGAGTGTCGGTGTTGGTGTTTCTATTAAAAAAGGCTTTCAATTTTATAGATCTGAAGAACTTGAAAAGTTCCACCTTTGTAGTGAAAGGGTCCGCTTTTTTAGACGGCACAAAGGATAAGCCTTTAGAAAGGACAGTCATTTCATTGGTATTCAAATGTCTACTAGATAAGTTGATAATGTTGGACTCAGTCTCTATCGTCTCCTTGACCCGCCGGTGTCGCTTACCTCCCCTGCGTGTGGGTCTTTTGTTCTTGATCTTGTTACGCGCGGTGCCAAAAAACGCCGGCTGCGGGGGGCAGCTGCGTTATAGTCAAGTTCTTCAGACTGTATAAAATTGAAAGCCTTTTTTAATAGAAACACCAACACCGACACTCCACCCCTTTCTCCTCAGCTAAGGAGAACGGGAGATGAGATGAGAGACAGTCACGTGACAAGGACATTTAAACCCAAGAGTACTTTTGTTCCCCAGGTTTTCAATGCCTCTGTAAATACTTTTTGTAGGTTGATCGACCAAGATGTATCTGCTTTATTCTCCCCTACTGAGTCTATCAATCACTGTTATCCTAATCTGTCTTCTCAAGAAAAGTTGGCTTTGAATGATCTTTCTAATGACCAATCCATTATTATCCGTAGAGCAGACAAAGGGGGTGCTATTGTGATACAAGACAGAGAAGCATACACTGATGAAATAAAAAGACAATTGAGCAATAATGAGTATTATTTGCCTTTAAGCTGTGATCCTACTATCCGTTTTTCTAAAGAAATCAAGGTTATCTTAGACATAGCTTTGTCTGAGCAATCTATATCTAAAGATGAATATAGCTTCATGTTGCGAGAGCACCCAGTGCGTCCCATTATATACACGTTACCTAAGGTACATAAATGCTGTGATATTTCTGTCCCAGGACGCCCCATAGTGGCAGGTATCGGTTCTTTAACAGAGCCCATTTCACAGTATATTGATTTTCATATCAGAGATGTGGTGACGAAGTTGCCCTCATTTCTCAAAGATACTACAGATTTTCTAAATAAGTTGAAGTCTATTGGAGAGTTAAATGACTCAGACTTCATATGTACTATGGATGTGACCAGCCTATATACTAATGTACCTCATAATGAAGGTTTAAACGCTCTTAAATATTATATGGAGTTAAGAGAGACTCAGCTACCCCCTACTGACCTGATTATGACCTTGGCTGAGGTGGTCCTCACTAAAAACTATTTTAAATTTGAAAATGAGTTCTATCTACAAAAACAAGGTGTTTCTATGGGGAGCCCATTTGCTCCGAATTATGCTAACCTTTTTATGGGTAAATTTGAACATGATCATGTCTATAATAATAACCCATTCTGTATGTATCTAAAATGCTGGTACAGGTACATTGATGACATATATTTTGTTTTTAGTAACACTGCAGATACTTTGAATGATTTCATGGTGTATATGAACTCCAGGTCACCCTCTATTAAGTTTACTTTGGAAGCCAGTCAAGAAACTGTTTCTTTCTTAGATGTACGTGTTAAAAAAACGAATGGAGGTATTCAGACAACAGTGTACAGAAAAAAAACAGATAGAAATAATTATTTGCATTATTCCAGTTACCACCCATCCAGTCTAAAAAGAGGGTTACCTTATAGTCAGTTGTTAAGACTGAAGAGAATTTGTAACACTGAATCTGATTTTGAAAGTCAATCTGCTGAAATGTGTGAGAGGTTCAGAACAAGAGGGTATAACGAATCGATTTTAACTAACAGTATGTTTAAAATTAAGCCTCTAGACAGAACCAGTCTCATAACCCCTAAATCTTCTTCTAAAAAAAGTGCTTCTATGGTTATGACGACCACATTTTCTCCCATTTCTCAGCCCATTAGACAGATTGTTAAAAAACATTGGCATATACTAGCCAGTGATCCTGCTGTAGGAAATGTTTTTTCCACTCCCCCCATCTTTGCAAATAAAAGGGCAAATAACATAAATGACAAATTAATAAAAAATGATATAACTATTGAACCTCAACACTTCTTAGCATCTTTGCCCCCAGGGAATTTCCCTTGTAAAAATTGTATTAATTGTAATGCTATGATCACTGGTAACACCATCCTACACCCACATACTGGTAAAAAAATTAAAGTGAGAGGAAGAATTACATGCAAGTCAAAATATGTGGTCTACCTTTTAAAGTGCCCTTGTGGATATTGCTATGTAGGAAAAACAACGCGAGAGTTGAAAACTAGAATAACAGAACACAAAAGTAATATCAGAAATAATGATGAAAAGTCGCCAGTGGCCAGACATTTTAATTCTGCTAAACATGACATTTGCTCCCTTAGATTTCAGGGTTTGGAAATAGTTAAACCACTAAAAAGAGGTGGTGATAGAGACAGAGTTCTGCTACAGAAAGAGGCCCAATGGATTCATTTTTTAAATACAGAGTTTCCTAAAGGGATGAATGAAGAGCTCTTATTGCACTGTTTTCTGTAATTGAACATTTGTGTATGATGTACTTGTGGAAACAACATGAAATTGTATATATGAAAAATGTGTATATTGAATATGAATTGTATATGGAACAAATTGTTAGAATGTTTTCTTTAACAAGCCGCAGCTGTGATTACCGCCTAACTAGGCTATATATGGAGTCTCTGCGAGACAAACCCTAGTTTGAAACGCTGATGAAGGCGTGAGCGCCGAAACGCGTTCGTTTCTCTAGGTAGACTATGCTGCTGTGAAACTAAATAAAAGAAAACTCATGAACTATATGCGAGTGCGGATATTTCCTCTTTACAAAAAAACACCCTATGCAATGTGCTGCTGCTCCGTGCAGGCACAAAAGTTAGAGACAAAGTTAGACTAAAGTTCAGTTTACAAGAAGACTTTCTGCTTTATGCTATGAGGATACTACAATTATTCTAAGAGAAGAGTTCCTACAACATCTATCTAAAGCCATGGAGTATGTGTTGCCTTTTCGTTTGGAGCGTGGGACTTTCACTTTTCACTTTTCTGACGGAATTACTTTTAACAGCTACACATAACAAATGCAGTGGATATCACAACGTAAGGTAGGTGATCAATATGCGAATGCCGCGGTGAGTGGAACAAGAGCAGATTTGAGACTATCCGACTCCGTTTCTCTTTCAATGTGTAGAGAAGCGCTGCGCTGTCGGATCATATTACAACTGTGTGTGTGTGTGTGTGTGTGTGTGTGTGTGTGTGTGTGGGGGGGGGGGGGGGGGGGGGGGGGGGACGGAGAGAGACAGAGAGAGAGTTTGTGTGTGTGGTGGTCCGTGCACGACATGCAACATAGAGCTGCTTTTTCCTCTCTCTCCTGCTATATTGCTATGTATGCTGCGTGTGTTTGTGTGGTGATGGTGATTGTGAAGAGGGAGCGTTCAGTGCTCTGTTCAGTGCAATCCTCCCCAATTTATCCCCATTACGGACGCTCCGCGTCGCGTTTTTTTCCTCACAGATTTATCGATATCTGCCGACGGCATATCGATTATTTATTGCGGGAGGAAGTATTGCAATATATCGATATATCGATATTTCAGCACACCCCTAATGTATAGCTATATTTTCTCTCTCTCTCTCTCTGTCTCTCTCTCTCTCTCTCTCTCTCTCTCTCTCTCTCTCTCTCTCTCTCTCTCTCTCTCTCTCTCTCTCAGCCATGGCGTATGAAGTGTTTTTAAACTAAAGAACATAATGGCCTAGATCTTTGCCTTTTTTAAACTATTAAAAAATAGATTGGCACATTGAACTATTCCCAAATGTTTTAATAAAAAAAGGGATAAAGGGATTCGGATTAGGGGTTTAGCATGTAATGGAAATGTGTTTTAAATGTTTAATTCTGGTTATCTAGGACAAGTATAATGTATTGATCCATATTAGTCTTATTAGCCTGACATCCATTTAAAACATGTCTGGTGGTGCCCCCTCCCTTCCTGCTAGTCTGCCTAATGGCAAAACACCCCTGCCATTATACATTTGGATTCATGTGTGAAACTCATTGGAGAACAAGCGGAAATCACAAGCAGCACGCACACGCGCACGCACACGCGCACGCACGCACGCACGCACGCACGCACGCACGCACGCACGCACGCACGCACGCACACGCACACACACACACACACACACACACACACACACACACACACACACACACACACACCGTGGCACATCCATTAACCCGGCATGCATTAGTCTCTCAGCAGCTTAAGACTTTTTAATGTGAGAACATCAAAATGCAAATGATCATAATTAAAACCTTTGGGGGACACAATAGTGAACTGGTTACAAATCGCTCAGCAGCAAACCATGGCCTGATTGGGTTACATTGTAATGAATCATGCATCATGCACTGCATCTCTCTCTCACAGCCTTTCAGTAACATCATATTTCCCTGCAGAGAGAAGGAAGGTGAAAGGATTAGCAAGACTGCTATTGCTACTAACTAGAAACTGGAATCGTGGCACCACTAAACCAACAGCAGTTGTCTGTTGCAACTTCAACAACAACTGATGTTATTATTAAAGCCACATGTTCGGTGTTTGTTTCTCTCTCTGTATATCACATCAGCCTCTCTCATTCTCCCTCTTTTATTTGGCTCCTGTTTGCTCTCCCTGTCGGCAATCTGCACTTCAAACACAGGACTGATTACATGGAGGTGAGAGGTGGTGGTGTGTGTGTGTGTGTGTGTGTGTGTGTGTGTGTGCGTGTGCGTGTGTGTGTGTGCGTGTGCATGTGCGTGTGGGGTTCGGATTATGAATACATGTGCATACTGTGCCCATCGTTGTCACTGCAATAGGCCATGCCAGTGGATTTCAACCAGTGCTACGGGAACCACCAGTGGTCCCTGAGAGGGTTCCAGGTGGTCCCCAGCTAAACGATGGACAGTTGGTAACCAAATGGACCCTTCTAGATGTGTAACTCTTGAGATTGTAAAATGAAACCAAAGTGGTATCATTTTATTCTTTCAAGAGTTCAATCATATATAAACATCTGAAGGAATTGTTATTTTGACCAACGTGTTGCCAGTTATCTCTCTTAAATGGTGGACACAAACTTGAAAATCCTTAGTTTGGAGTCAGAGAGACTAATCTCAACATCAAATGGTGATCTGTGTCTAAAATGCAGAATACATAGTGAGCCCTGGTATGAAAAGGTTGAAAACCATTGGGCTATACGGTTCTGTGGCCCAACCGACATCACTCCCCTCCAATCACCCATCATCGCCTCAGCTCCCCTCCAATCACCCTCCATCAGCTCAGCTCCCCTCCAATCACCCTCCATCAGCTCAGCTCCCCTCCAATCACCCTCCAACGCCTCAGCTCCCCTCCAATCACCCTCTATCGCCTTAGCTCCCCTCCAATCACCCTCCATCGCCTCAGCTCCCCTCCAATCACCCTCCATCAGCTCAGCTCCCCTCCAATCACCCTCCAACGCCTCAGCTCCCCTCCAATCACCCTCCATCGCCTTAGCTCCCTCCAATCACCCTCCATCGCCTTAGCTCCCCTCCAATCATCCTCCATTGCCTCAGCTCCCCTCCAATCACCCATCATTGCCTCAGCTCCCCTCCAATCACCCACCATCACCTCAGCTCCCCTCCAATCACCCTCCATCGCCTCAGCTCCCCTCCAATCACCCTCCATCACCTCAGCTCTCCTCCAATCACCCATCATTGCCTCAGCTCTCCTCCAATCACCCTCCATCAGCTCAGCTCCCCTTCAATCAAAGCGTCGCCACAGGGCTTTCCTGTTCAACCCCGCGGGGTCCGCCCACGGATGCAGAGCAACAGGAATGGAAATGAGAGAAGCAGGAATACGAGATGAAAATCAAACTGCTAAACCACTGTAGAAAGTCAACAGAGCATGGAGGCATGGGGAAATGACTTAGCCATGTTCAAATGAAAATAAAACCCTAAACATATTGGAAAGACATGCAATGACATTCCTACAGATTACACACACACACTTGGGCCTAAATTTTTGTTACCGCTAAACCCCTTATCGCTTAACTTCTTTGCCTTTTTAAACTATAAAAAGAAGACATTTTTCAATAGGTCAAATGGCCAGTCTACATGCTCAAAACGTGTCAATAGATTGGCACATTAAAAATGGTAAACAAGGGATAAGGGGTTTGGGATAAGGGGTTTAGCATGTAACGAAAGTAGAGCCCTTAAAGTGAGTATGAAACTATAACCAATAACAAAAAGACTGCCATATACACTACGGGAGAAATACAACAAACACAGCTGTAAGAAACTGCTAGGCTAGCCAATGGGATACAAGCACCCTAAGAACTACTATCTGTACGAAGTTGACCTAAATGAAGTGACCAAATATTAAAGCTATATTTAAATAGTGTTGATAAATGCTACTTGCTAATTGTTTCAAAAAAGCTTTATAGCTTTAAAGCCATAATCTGACATACAGTATTTCTATTCACAAAATTCAACAGTAAACGTTCCCCATTTTTAATTATTTGTATTATTTTAGACACTTTCTGCAGTGGCAATGATTGTCTCTTGATTCTGGGCCCCCATGCAGCTGTGTTCTCTGCGTCACGGTAGTTCCGCGTCTGTTTTTCATGCTACTAAAGCACCGTTGGATTGAATTGTGACTCAAACTCACATGGATCTGACAAAAGTGTATAAATATTGTGGCTGTGCGTTGCGGAGACACTAAAAGGCTCAATCACACTCCACGGTGAAGTGAAACGCTCTCACCGTTTCTGCCGCTGTCCTCAACTGTCATCTCAAGCTACTACTCTAGCATTGGAGTACTACTCTCCCCCATTACAGATTGTCTAGTGTCTAACACTGTTCTAGACCAATCAGTAGGGTTGTCCTGATCACATTATTCTTGCTCCCGATCCGATCCCGATCATTTGACTTTGAGTATTTGCCGATCCCGATATTTCCGATAGATCCAGGGAAAAAAAAAAAAAAAAAAAAAAAAACTACAGCACGGTGAAACCCTTTCAAAGCGAGTCACTTCACTGTGGAGTATGATTGAGCTTTAAGTCTCTTTGAGGTTCTTAATACACTTGCAGGAAGGTTAATCATCCCTGGATAAGCTACTGTATATAGAATACCTATCACCTCCCTTCCCCTGCACACAGCACAGCTGGTGTGTGCTTATTTAAAATTTTAAATGTTAGCAAGATCAAACATTTCAAATCCCTGCGAGGGACTGCGAGTGTGTGGGTGGTGTGGTGTGTGAATGTAGTGATCTTTTAATCTCTCTCTCTCTCCCTCCTTGACACATCAAGGATCTTTTCTGATTCTCCAGATACAGGCAGTATCTAATCTTCCATCAACTGTCCTTGCCTTTGATCTCTCTCTCTCTCTCTCTCTCTCTCTCTCTCTCTCTGTCTCTCTCTCTCTCTCTCTCTGTCTCTCTGTCTCTCTGTCTCTCTGTCTCTCTCTCTGTCTCTCTCTCTCTCTCTCTCTGTCTCTCTCTGTCTCTCTCTGTCTCTCTCTCTCTGTCTCTCTCTCTCTGTCTCTCTGTCTCTCTCTCTCTCTCTCTCTCTCTCTCTCTCTCTCTCTCTCTCTCTCTCTCTCTCTCAGGCACAAAACATGTCTAAAATTCTGTAACATTTGTGCTTATGTCGCTGGAAAGTTCTGTTTGTCTGTCTGCCTATTTTATCATTTCCACGCAACATCTCAAAGTAAAAGTAAAATGTTGAAAATGGGTGGAATTCCGCTTTAAGCAACTAAAATGTGATGAACATGAAAAAGTAACCATGACTATGAATGACTATCTGGAGTAACACCATGTGTCAGTGCATTGAGGTGGAGTGTCGCTATCTAGGCAGGGAGACATGATGTGTTTCTATGAATTCACACTAGCTCTCAGAGTGGATCTCTCTATCATGCACACTTCACACTTCACACCTTCCAGTGTGAACTCACTCATGCATATTGCTGCTGCTGCTGCTCGCCCACACTGAAAACATGAAACATGTACACAGGCTAAATTATTTAGTTCACCTTTTTCTATAGTGCCGTACTGTATCAAAATGTATATCAAAATGTATACATTTTATAATTCTTAATGTCTCTTTTTCCACTTTCCTGCTGTATTAGCTGGGATGCAGAACCATTGTAAATATGATTACACTGTGATTTGTCTGTATCTGTATGTCACACTGTCTCCATAGTTGTCCACCAGTGACTTCTGCAAATGTCAAACATGACTAAAGGTTATTGTTTTGCCTGAACGGTATCAGACACAACCGACTGTAAATGCAGAATGGCTGATTGACTGACTGTCCTTAAAGCAAATAACGTGGATTCCTATTTTTTTTTAATACTAAATAGCATATTGTATATGTCCATCAAGGTTATTTCTAATGGTTTTCTTATTGCACTGGGGCACAATGGAAACGTTATTTCATCCCTGTATAGGAGGAAACACGCCGCCAGCACCCACACCACCATCCTTAGCGGGAATCGAACCCAGAACCTTCTAGCTGTGAGGCGACAGCACTAACCACTAAGCCACCGTGCTCCTATAATTCACAGACATGGAAGAACAGAAGAGCATCTCTCTCTCACCCTGGTCCAGCTGGTACTCCTCCACGGTGCTCACAAAGTGTGGTCTGGAGTAGAAGTTGTGTGGTCCCGGCTGCTGCAGCCCCCCCAGGCTGAAGAAGCTGCGCTCGGTGGCGGCGCAGCAGGAGAAGGCCCTCCGGCTGGGGATGCAGGCGTAGCGCGTCCAGCTGCCCACCTCCAGGTCAAAGGCCTCCAGCGCTGTCACCGGCATCTTGCCCTGACGACCTCCTGGAAAAACAGTTAGACCAGTCAGTCAACCTCCAGGTCAAAGGTCACCTGGAAAAACAGTCAGACCAGTCAGTCAACCTCCAGGTCAAAGGCCTCCAGCGCTGTCACCGGCATCTTACCCTGACGACCTCCTGGAAAAACAGTCAGACCAACCAGTCAGTCAACCTCCAGGTCAAAGTGCTGTCACCGGCATCTTACCCTGACGACCTCCTGGAAAAAACAGTCAGACCAACCAGTCAGTCAACCTCCAGGTCAAAGGTCACCTGGAAAAACAGTCAGACCAGTCAGTCAACCTCCAGGTCAAAGGTCACCTGGAAAAAACAGTTAGACCAGTCAGTCAACCTCCAGGTCAAAGGTCACCTGGAAAAAACAGTTAGACCAGTCAGTCAACCTCCAGGTCAAAGGTCACCTGGAAAAACAGTTAGACCAGTCAGTCAACCTCCAGGTCAAAGGTCACCTGGAAAAAACAGTTAGACCAGTCAGTCAATCTCCAGGTCAAAGGTCACCTGGAAAAAACAGTTAGACCAGTCAGTCAACCTCCAGGTCAAAGGTCACCTGGAAAAAACAGTTAGACCAGTCAGTCAACCTCCAGGTCAAAGGTCACCTGGAAAAAAACAGTTAGATCAGTCAGTCAACCTCCAGGTCAAAGGTCACCTGGAAAAAACAGTTAGACCAGTCAACAGTGTTGCCAACCGCCAAAATCCAAAATACACTAGTGGCGTTTCCAAAATGCATAAGAATGCACTAGAGCAGAGGGTTTCAACCATTTTCAAACCAGGGCACACTATTTATTCTGCATTTTAGCCGCTGAGGACCACTGTTTGATGTTGAGATTAGTCTCTCAGCCTAATTTAGGAGAAATAACTGAAAAAAAAATGTTGATCAAAATAGCAATTCTTCTACATTTTGTAAATGTGTAGAGGTAATTCAGATTAAATATGATTTAACTTTTGAGAGCGTAAAATGAAACAGACCCGAAAGGGTCCGTTTGGTTTCATTTTACGCTCTCAAGAGTCAAACATCTAAAAGGGTCCATTTGGTTACCAATGGTCCTTTCTAGGAATGAAGGAGGACTCTATCATAGGAGGAAAAATGGTGAAAAACAAGGGTCTTCAACCAATTTTGCCTCAACTCACAAACAAAAAAGCACTAGATTTTCCGCCAGGAGTTTTTTCACAAATTTTGGCGCTAGTGGGGGTCTGGAAAAGAGCTACCTCCAGGTCAAAGGTCACCTAAGAAGCAGTCAAACCAGTCATAGGTGTTGAAACTATGGGGCTTTTGGGGCTGAAAAGCAATCAAACCAGTCAACCTCCAGGTCAAATGCCTCTAATGCTATCATGGACGTTTGATTTTTTTTTTCCTACGCCAGCTCTAGGCAAACCGGGGGAAAACCCCGCCCCCGATGCTCGGAACCCAATGAAAACACTGCAAACCCCGGGTGCAATGCTGACACGATTTTTCGGATTCCACTCGAAATAAAGCAAATAAAGTTTAGGCATAGTTTTACTAACCTCGGTAAAGCTATGCCTAAACCTAACCTAACCATAACAGCAGTAAAACTCCCTTCACCCCCCCTACTAGTAGTAACAAACGCTCCTCCCCAAACCCGCTGCTGGTTTGCTGTGTTTTCATTGGGTTCCGCCCTAGTGGTTATAGTGTGAACTGCAGGTAGCCCATGGATTCATGACTATTCATGTCCAGGGGTTGTACAAGTACAACTACTGGACATTACACTATGTTGCAGGGACTTACACACAGCAGGGGCGAAATCCAAAAGCGACCTCGCCCGCGGGCGCCCGTTTTCAAAAGCGGGCGCCCGCTTTCACAAAAACGGGCGCCCGCTTTCACAAAAACGGGCGCCCGTTTTCAAAAGCGGGCGCCCGTTTTCACAAACGGGCGCCCTTTTCAAAAGGTTATGGTTAGGGTTAGGTTAGGTTTAGGCATAGGTTTACTGAGGTTAAGTTTAGGTTGTGGTAAAAGACTTCAATGTTTTGTATCTTACAACATTATGTACGAGTACAATACAGAGAATATTTGCATCCGCCATCTTCGTTGAAGGAGTCTATAGGTCTGAGATAAATAATCTTAATTGTCTTTCATAGTGGTTTAAGCCCTGTGGAAATGTTGTATTCAGTTTTAGAATCCATTGTTTTTCTGCAAACTTTCTCTCTCCCTCTGTCCATGTTTGATTGGATTCTAATCCACACACTTCCATTGCCCCAATTCCATGTCCCATAAAATGTTCTACTATTAGGGACATCTCTTTGGCATTTTTTATGTTATATCTATGTTGGTTGAGTCTATCTGCTATTGTGTTTCTGGTTTCCCCTACATATTGTAACTTGCATTTGTTGCATGTGATTAGATAGACACAGTTTTTTGTGGCCGCTGTAATGTTTTGTTTTATCCCTATCATGATTTTCGTTGATCTATTCTTCACTAGTGGTTTGGGTTTAAAGTAATCTGGGCTTTTAGGGAGGGTTCTGTTTGTTCCTTTGAGTTTGCTGTGGACTAGGTAATCTTTTAAGTTTTTATTTTTTCTGTAGGCGGGTATTACTTTGTACCCCTCTAGTGGATCTTCTGCCCTTCTTGCAAAGTTTCTTTTGATCCTTCTGCTAGCTATTTTGCTTAATGTTGAATATGTGGTTACTAGAGCAATTTGGGGTCTCCCATCCCTCTCTTTCACCTCTCGAAAGGTGTCAAAGGTGTTTCTTAGAAAGGTCCTTGTGTACCCCGTTGTTTTAGGGCATTAAATAGAGTTTTACATGCTAATTTAAAATCGCTTTGTTGTGTACAGATGCGACTGAACCTTAGAAGTTGTGATTTCACTATACCTCTGTATGTGTGTGGTGGGTGGAAGGATGTTTTATGTAGTGGTTATAGTGTGAACTGCAGGTAGCCATGGATTCATGACTATTCATGTCCAGGGGTTGTACAAGTACAACTACTGGACATTACACTATGTTGCAGGGACTTACACACAGCAGGGGCGAAATCCAAAAGCGACCTCGCCCGCGGGCGCCCGTTTTCAAAAGCGGGCGCCCGCTTTCACAAAAACGGGCGCCCGCTTTCACAAAAACGGGCGCCCGTTTTCAAAAGCGGGCGCCCGTTTTCACAAACGGGCGCCCTTTTCAAAAGGTTATGGTTAGGGTTAGGTTAGGTTTAGGCATAGGTTTACTGAGGTTAAGTTTAGGGTTAGAGTTAGGTTTAGGCATAGCCTAGTTTGTCAAAACGGGCGCCCGCTTTTGAAAACGGGCGCCCGCTTTTGAAAACGGGCGCCCGTTTTTGTGAAACGGGCGCCCGTTTTTGTGAAACCGGGCGCCCGCTTTTGTGAAAGCGGGCGCCCGTTTTTGAAACCGGGCGCCCGCGGGCGAGGTCGCTTTTGGATTTCGCTGGCTCTCCTTACACTATGTTGCAGGGACTTTACACCAATCCAACCCTTGATGCTGAGTGCCAAGCAGGGACTCTTTGGGTCCCATTTTAGTCTTTGGTAAGACCTGGCTGGGAATCAAACCCAGACCTCCCAGTCTGAGGGCAGACACTCTAACCACAAGGCCACTGAGCTGGTAAGCCATCACATACAGTAGAGAGAAAACGCACCCATCACGTAGATCTTGTTCCCCCTGAGGAAGGCCGTGGCTCCGTATCGCGGCGTGGGCATGGAGGCCAGGGGCAGCCACTGGTCCATCTCTGCCTCATACACCCTCACCAAGGCCTGAGGGGTGGTGTCTGCTGCCATACCCCCAAACGCATACACCTTACCATCTGGAGAGAGAGAGAGACAGAGTTATAAACCATGGTGTCTGCTGCCATACCCCCAAACGCATACACCTTACCATCTGGAGAGAGAGAGAGACAGAGTTATAAACCATGGTGTCTGCTGCCATACGCCCAAACGCATACACCTTACCATCTGGAGAGAGAGAGAGACAGAGTTATAAACCATGGTGTCTGCTGCCATACCCCCAAACGCATACACCTTACCATCTGGAGAGAGAGAGAGAGACAGAGTTATAAACCATGGTGTCTGCTCCCATACCCCCAAACGCATACACCTTACCATCTGGAGAGAGAGAGAGAGAGGGGGGGGGGAGTAAAAGATGGAGGTTGATTGTTTTTTGTTTTACATTCCTTGCTTTCTTTAGTTTTAGGGATTTTAGTTTTGGGAGGGGGCATTCAAACATGCCCATATGGAGAAAAAAAAGTTATATGCAAACTCTTGAAAGTGGCACCTTTCATACAATCATCATATATCCTCATTAACACCAGAAAGACTAGCCGGTCGTGAGGACCGTTTTTTTTTTTTTTTTTTTTTTTTTTTTTTTCAGATTTTGAAGTGGATTTTCTCTGTCTGTGATGGTCTGAAAAAGTTCCCCTTCCATGACTTTTCCTAAATATGCAATTCAAGTCATCTCTGTTTTTCTTTTTGTCTGTAATAATTTCTAAATATGAATTTGGAAGCGATTCTACCTTCCAAGACGGGACTAATCCTCAAAGCACGATCTTCACAACAGGAGCTGCTGAAGGAGCCTTCTGTTCTATGGTTCCACTAATGGGACATTTGGATTTCAATTGTCGTCCAACCAAAGTGAAAAACCTAAATGTTTTTTTGTTTATAAATATTTGCTTAGTAAAGTTACTAAGTACATTTACAAAGAAAATATATACTGTATGTAATTGTATTTCCATTGACTCTTATTTTCAAAAGCCGAAACACACCAAAATCATCTAAACACAACAAAACCAAACAAGCTACAGAAAGAAAGAAAGAAAGAAAGAAAGAAAGAAAGAAAGAAAGAAAGAAAGAAAGAAAGAAAGAAAGAAAGAAAGAAAGAAAGAAAAAGAAAGAAAGAAAGAAAGAAAAAAAAGAAGAAGCAAAACAAACAAAGCAATGCTGCCTCATCAAAGATCATATAGAGGCTTTTAGAGGTGGTGGAGTTAGCTGCTTTAGCAGACAGTTTGAGGGTCCAATGGAGTTAAGAGGTTTTGTCCAAAACACTACTTACTACTTTCCATTGGTTCAACTCGTGTTTTAACGAAACAATCAATCAACAGCACCGATTTAAAGTTATGTGGTTACCTCCAGAGAGTAATGCATCAAACTCTCTGGCTGTCAGGTTTACAACCACTCCCATCTGTCTCCAGTCCTGTCAGCCATCTTTAATATTTATAAAGCACTGTAAACACACTCTCCTCCCTCAGGGATGCTTCCATGTGACCCCCATGACATTCCCAAGGACAGCAGGGGCGGATCTAGGCATGGGCATGGGGGGGGGGGCAATGCCCCCCTAAATGCCCAGTCTGCCCCCCCCCCGCCCCCCCCCCCCCAAACATGATGCCATGCAAAACAACCCAAGATATTTCAAATTAAAGTGCTTATATTTAAAATGAAATGAAAACTACAATTTTGGCACCACTAAACCAACAGCATTTCATCATTGAAAACAGAAAACTCTTATGCATGCTGCGTGTCTGTTGCAACTTCAACAACAACTGATGTTATTATTGATGCTTTACTTGCCTAATAAGAGTCCTGTAACCGAAAATGGTATGGGGGCGGCTCCATACCATTTTCTCTTGCCCCTCCAACATGTTCTCTTGCCCCCCCCCAAATGGGACATGTTACATCCGCCCCTGAAGGACAGGATTAAAATATCCTAAACCCAGATACTGCACTGTCAGAGAAAACTGCTGAGTTGTGGTAAAAAAAAAAGAAAGAACAAACTTTTAACTTGGAGACGTGGTGAGGCAATACTGCAGGATGCAGGGGAAAGGGTTTAGAAAGAGGTCAAAAGATGGTGCTAACATTGAAGACAGGATAGAGATTCACATTCCATTACCACTCTGACGCACATGGAAAGAAAGTATATGTGCATACAGCAGGGGTTTTCATCAGGTGGTCCGGGGACCACCAGTGGTCCCTGAGAGGGTTCCAGGTGGTCCCCAGCTAAGTTGGTTAACCAGATGTAACTCTTGAGAACGTAAAAATGAAACCAAATGGACCCTTGCGGGTCCATTTGGTTTCATTTTTACACTCTCAAGAGTTAAAATATTCATCATCTGAATTAGCCATTTTGGAATGTATGTGTTGCTTGTTTTGTTTCCCAAATCCAGCCTGGAATTGTGGACAAAAGCAGAATAAATCTTTAGATTTGGGTTCTATGGGGCTAAAATATCCTCAAATGGTGGTCCGTGGCTCAAATCCTGAATAAATGGTGGTCCCTGAGATTAAAAAAAAAAAAAAAAAAAAAAAAAAGTTGAAAACCCCTGCCATACAGTATATGAAATTGTACCTACACTGTAACTATGACATACTGTATATGTGGTCATATATGAAATTTGTCCCCTACATAGACTACAGTATATGAACCTGACCGTGGCATATGTGTGGTTATATATGACACATATATGAAATTTGCCTCCTACATCTATAAACCTGACTGTGGCATATGTAACGCCCGGGATTCGAACCCGGGTCTCCCGCGTGAAAGTCCAACATCTTAACCACTAGACCAAGAGGACATCCCCTTGGTCCGGGGGCAGATATTGGTTTTTCCAGGCCATCACGACAGAGGCTGTAGCCACCCGCTACACTCACCTCCCTTTTGACCTGCTTCCACGGGGAAACCCGATCCGGGTCACGGCACCAATGTAACGCCCGGGATTCGAACCCGGGTCTCCCACGTGAAAGTCCAACATCTTAACCACTAGACCAAGAGGACATCCCCTTGGTCCGGGGGCAGATATTGGTTTTTCCAGGCCATCACGGCAGAGGCTGTAGCCACCCGCTACACATATACTGTATGTGGTTATATATACAGTATGACACACATATGAAATCTGCCCCCTACATACAGTATATGGACTTGACTGTGGCATATATGTGGTTATATGACTTAATGTCCTATACATCCACATATATGCACATATATGTACCTGACTATTGCATACATGCAAAAATGTATGACGCATATATGATGCATGTATTGGTATATACTGTATGTATATATATTTTCTTTCCATGTGGGAAACGTGTGACGGAAACTACAAAAAGGTAGAGAAAGAAAAAGAGGACATGATCGCAAGAACCAACAGCACAGCTCCATAGAGGAAAATGTGTCACTTTGAATGAGGCCAATCACCATAGTAAGATACCTGTAACTATCCATTCCATTTCCCTGCTCTGCATAATGAGGGGGGGGGGGGGCAATGCTAAATGCCCCTAAATGCCCTGGCTGCCCCACCAAACACAATGGCATGCAAAACAACCCAAGATATTTCAAATGGTTTGAAACACTACTACTGCTACTAACTAACTACAGCTGTGGCACCAAACCAACAGCATTTCATTATTGAAAACAATTGGGGAGTGTTACACCCGCCCCTGCCAAACACACTGCCTCAGACAAGGCGGTCGCTGAAGAGTGGAAATAGCAGGCCTACAAGTTTAAAACGTATCACAGTGCAAATCCTTCTGAGCTTGTAGATCTGCAATTGCTTGAACCTGTCCACAATAGGGACGCAAGGAATTAATGTGTTCCTCTGCCGTTCGTTGAGGCTGTGCTTCTCACCCTCAGACGTGTTATTGGATTTGCTTTTATTTTTCAATATCAGGGGCGGATCTAGGCATGGGGCCCCCCTAAATGCCCAGACTGCCTCACCAAACATGATGGCATGCAAAACAACCCATGATATTTCAAATTAAAGTGCTTATATTTAAAATTATTTGAAACACTACTACTGCTACTAACTAACTACAGCTGTGTCACCAGTGCCAACCGTATTTCATCATTGAAAACAGAAAACTCTCTGAGTCAGACCTTTAGCTTTATGCATGCTGTGTCTGTTGCAACTTCAACAACAACTAATGCTATTATTGATGCTTTACTTGACTAATAATAATAATAATAATAATAAAAAAGTATGGGGGCGGCTTCACACCACGGGCGATGAGGCCGCCCCCATACCATTTTCTCCTGCTCCCAAATTGGGAAATGCACATCCGCCCTGTCTTTCATTAGCGGTAGTGGGTTTTGGACGTGCGACTTATCAACAGCAGTGGCCTTAGGTGTGATGGTGTGAGTTCAGCTGCGACCTGCCAAAGTGACAGCCCATAATGTGGTTACCGTGGAGTCTCCTGGGAGACGGGTAGAAATCACACCACAATTAGATTAATTCAAGGAGTTCCACTTAATCAGAGCTCTTCCACTCCAGCTGCGCTGTGCACTGACAAAAGGTATTTGATGAGATGTGAATATTTGATGTTTCAAAGTGCCATTTGGTTGCTTACATGTGCGCACACTGCATTCCAGCTACAAGCATATGGTTCATACTGTATACTGGCCTGCGTTGCAATGGATTCGAAGATTCATTTTTTTATACATATATAATTTTTATCCCACGATTCTGTACCCCATCTTTTCGCCCAGTGCCAATTCCTAATGTGATCCTGGGCTCCACACACCCTCCGCCAACCTGGGGAAGCAGCGGACTGCCCTCATGCTTCCTTCAATGCATGAGGAGTCCAAGCTGCCTTCTTTTCACTTGACAGGGGAGAGTTTCCCTGGTTGGACATAGCGCGTGGAAGGAACGGCCAGGGGGAGGCAGTTTAGAGCCCAGGATTACTGCACGTTTTTGTGAGGGTATCTACCCTAGGGGACACGGGGAGAACATGCAAACTCCATACAGAAAGGCCCTTTCACCAACCTCGCCTCGGGTATGAGCACTGATGACGCGGAGGAGGAGACATGCCGCCAGCAACCACAGGGGCGTCTCTAGCGGGAACTTGCAGTAAACCTGGGCTCTAGACTGCCTCCTCCTGGCCAGCTGGGGCGCCTTATGGAGGAGACAGGATTGGATTGGAGGATTGGAGGTTGGAATAACATGTTCCTTAATCCACACGTCATGTCAAACCAAGGAGAATTCCCCCCTGTCAGGTGAAAAGAAGGCAGCTTGGAATCCTCATGCGTTGAAGGAAGCATGGGGCAAGTCCGCTGCCTCCCTAGGTTGGCGTAGGGTTTGTAGAGCCCAGGATCAAGTTTTTTTCATCATCAAGTCTTTTCATCACAGTCAATGAGCTATGCAAAAAAAGAAATGTCAAAGCACTTCAAAAGAACAAGTGTTTTGCTTTGACATAACAGTGGAAGGAAATGTTGTTTGTATGCCGTATGTAAAATAGACCACATCTAGAGCAGATGGCAAGCATAAAATACAATAAAACATCAAGGTACTTCACAGGGGGTGCCGTGGAAGGTTTCTAATCTCAACAGATGAAGTGATTTCTTTTAGTTTAGTTTTGAAGCATGACACGTAGAGAGAGTACTCTGAATGCCAACACACACACACACACACACACACACACACACACACACACACACACACACACACACACACACACACACACACACACACACACACACACACACACACACACACACACACACACACACACACACTTCAAACGCTTCAAAAGAACACAGATACAGAATACAGATCAACCATGTCAATCGCAGCACCAGAGAGTTGAGCAGAGTGCAACTGTAACCGTGTGCCATAAAACCTCAGATTTCCTCAAAGGATGAGAGAAAATAATGTCCTCCAAAACTTGCTGATAGTTAGAGAACAATTTCACCCCATTTCAACTTATCTTCTCATAATAATTAGTCCTCTGATGTTCATGATCAAATACCATGATTGTCTTTCGACTCGGTCTTTGTCTAGGAAGTCGAAAACAAATCATGGCATTTTATCATGGATATTATTTAACCTAGCCGGCTAAAGTCACATACTGGCAGACCATTTGGCTAGTATCGAAAACAACAGATTCTATAAACATGGAGATGTAGAGACCAGCAGACGGCTCTACATAATGCAGATAGAAATGAATTTAGAGCTAAATGTTTTCAAAAATGTCTCTGCTCCCTGTAATGGTCCCTCGTCCTCAACGTGTACCAGTGATAGATGAGTTGTTATTCCTCCACAGTGACATTTAAAGGGCACTGATTTCGCCCATTGAAGACACATCAATACCAAATGAGTCTCTCATTGTCCGCTATGCTGCTGGTTACATTCATGACTCCCTTACACTGGATGTGAGAAAACAGACCATTATACAGTATATCCACTAGCACAGTGGTGTTGGTGTTGGTTCCCAACAGCTGGTCTGGGGTAGATCTAACATTTCCCAATTGGGGGGGGTGGTAGGGGGCGGCTTCAAGTTGCACCCATACCATTTTCAGTTACAGGACTTTTATTAGGCAAGTAAAGCATCAATAATAACATCAGTTGTTGTTGAAGTTGCAACAGACACGCAGCATGCATAAAGCTAAAGGTCTGACTCAGAGAGTTTTCTGTTTTCAATGATGAAATGCTGTTGGTTTAGTGGTGCCGCAACTGTAGTTAGTTAGTAGCAGTAGTAGTGGTTCACATCATTTTAAATATAAGAACTTTAATTTGAAATATATTTGAAATTTGGGTTGTTTTGCATGTCATCATGTTTGGTGGGGCAGTCAGGGCATTTAGGGGGGCACTGCCCCTCCATGCCCATGCCTAGATCCGCCCCTGGTTAGGAACGCCAGTGGTCCTTGAGGGGTCCCAGGTGGTCGCCAGCAAAATGATGGGAGTCTGTAACCAAATGGACTCTTGGGAGTGTTCCATCCACACACACACACACACACACACACACACACACACACACACACACACACACACACACACACACACACACACACACACACACACACACACACACACACACACACACACACACACACACACACGCACGCGCACGCACACACACACACATAAATAAACAATGCACAGCAATCATGGCAACAATGGTGGAGGCTGCAGCTCTCCTGGTCAATTAACACAAGAATGACTGGGGTAGGAGTTATACCTAGAATGCCTGAAGCTCAGAGGTCATTTTGATCTCTGACTGGAATCCTCACCCTTTCTCCCTCCTTGAAAGTTCACACCTCCATGCCAAGAAGAGCTCTATTGTTCCAGCTAATGGCTCATTTACATTCCAATTGAAGAGCCCAAGACTGTCATTGTCTTTTGACTTTTACTTTTTTACTTTTAGTAAGTAACTAAGTTTTATTTTTTATTTCATCTGTTATTTAGTGCACACAGACCAGATTTTTACAAGTCTATATATTGTAGCTCTTATTTTCAAACAATTATAGCGCGGTCAATTCTCAATCATTTCTTACCATTCAACATGTTATGTTGAAAAAAATGTTCCTTGTTTTTTTTGCTGTATGTGGCGTGCATTTATCCCAAGTCTGTGAAAAAAGTAAATGGCAAAAAAGTCGGGAATTTGCGGGGAATTTGATCATTCATTTCTCGGTCAATTCTGGACCATTTTTTACATTTCAAAATACAGCGTGATGGGAAAAAGCTTCTTCTTCAGATGCTGTATAGAATATGTGGGTAGGTGTTCCCTACGATGCGGGATCGAGCAAAATTTAAGTGTCGGGATTTCGGTGGAAATGGTCCACCGAATCCCCGACACGAAGATGCCTCTCTCTCTCTCTCTCTCTCCCTGGCGGCTTTTGTCAGGCCCCGATATAAAGTTTCACAATTGGGGGGGCGAAAACCTTATGCGTTATACAACGTATTTAGGGCGTTTAGGGGGGCATTCCCCCCCTGTGCACAGCCTTTAGCCGGCTCTGCAAATACGCAAAAAAGAAAACCACGGTGTTAGTGTAGAGTCGACACGTGCGCACACACACACACACACACACACACACACACACACACATGCATAGAAAAAAGAAACGATGATGGCCATGATGGCGAACTGCCTGTACATGTCTATGGAGTTGTTGCAACTCTGTCTGCTGTCTGTAACACTCTGGCCATTCAAGGGCATGCAGAGTCAACGTTGCGAGTAGGCTAAAGCAGCGAGTCGAGGTTATGTTTTATTTTCTTCATTGACGGAGCAGCAGAGCAGGCAATGCAAGGCGTTGAGGGAGGGTCGGCGATTACTTTTTTTTACTAAAAAACATGCCGTTTATGTTCTGTTTCAATATTTTCACTCTTTACCAGAGTTGAATAATGGAAAGAATTCCTTATTCAATTAGAATTTATGCTTGATATTTCTTGCTGTTATGACAATAGACGTGCATTCCATGCATTCCATGTGCCAATCACGAATTGTTCACACATTCCGCCCCGTGGTTTCGATGTACATTCCCTTCTATTGTTTTACCGTCAGGGGTGTAGTGGAGGGGGGACCCTTCTTATTATTACCAATATTATTATTATTATTACCACCCACATGTAACGCCCGGGATTCGAACCCGGGTCTCCCGCGTGAAAGTCCAACATCTTAACCACTAGAGTAGACCAAGAGGACATCCCCTTGGTCCGGGGGCAGATATTGGTTTTTCGAGGCCATCACGACAGAGGCTGTAGCCACCTGCTACACTCACCTCCCTTTTGACCTCCTTCCACGGGGAAACCCGATCCGGGTCACGGCACCAATGTAACGCCCGGGATTCGAACCCGGGTCTCCCGCGTGAAAGTCCAACATCTTAACCACTAGACCAAGAGGACATCCCCTTGGTCCGGGGGCAGATATTGGTTTTTCGAGGCCATCACGACAGAGGCTGTAGCCACCTGCTACACACACATTATATTCTGAATCAATCTGCAACAGACACGCAGCATGCATAAAGCTAAAGGTCTGACTCAGAGAGTTTGCTGTTTGCAATGATGAAATGCTGTTGGTTTAGTGGTGGCAAAAATACAAGTAACGAAATATGTACAAAAGTAAAAACATACAATACAACAAAATAAGAACTTGCACAAAAGTCAATCTGATTTATACATGTTATACAGATTTATAGTTTTTAGTATGAAAGATGAATTACAATCACCCTTCTTATTATTACCAATATTATTATTATTACCACCCACACATTATATTCTAAATCAATCTGTGAATACAAGCACACGGCACATTGTTTTGTTTTTAATTTCCATTTCCACGGAAATTATTTATTTGTATGAGAAAACAGACATTTACATTGGCAAATCAAGTTTTTTGCGGTAGCACAAAAAAACAATATAAAAAACAGTTCAAAATGAGGCACAAACACAGGAGAGAGAGACTATCCGACGGAGATCAGATAGTTGCGCTACTTGCCGCGTTGCCGCATCGCAGCTGCACGTGATAAACTAATGACTAAATGGACTAAAAACCTTTTGCGGGTCTAATAAAAACAGTTGAAAATGTGGAAAAGTTACAAAGACGAAGTTTAGTTAGCTTAGTTTAGTGCTGAGAGAGAGACAGAGAGAGAGAGGCCCACCCGACACGCGACAACAATTGAAATGTAAATGACCCATTAGACTGGTGCGAAAATCCTTCTGTGAGGATTAGGGGGGAGGAGGGTGAGGACGGTCAAATTGGCGGTCAAATTAGGTAGTTTGACGGTCAAATTAGGTAGTTACGCCTCTAAATTGATATTTAGAAATTATTACAGACGAAAAGAAAAACATAGATGACTTGAATTGCATATTTAGGAAAAGTCATGCAAGGGGGACCTTTTCAGACCATCACAGGCAGAGAAAATCCACTTCAAAATCTCAAAAACAATCGAAATGACCTCTTAGGCATTCTAGTGTTAATACTCACATCAAATGGAGCTTTTTGACGACGGAGCTTTGGAAAGAAAAGGATCTAAAAATATCTTCCAAGTGGATTGATGTGACATGAAAGACGGTGGCTGCCTGATGGAAGAGACAATCATGCTTATGTCACACGGATTTGAGAAGCAGCAGGTTTTTCCAAAGCCCCAACGGGTTGGAATGAGTCACCTTGAGTGAGTGACAGGCTGATCCAAAATCATCCCATTTTGTCCAGACTAGATTCTATTTTCTGACACCGGATTCTAGTTTCTGACCTGCTAGATTCTAGTTTCTGACCCACTAGATTCTAGTTTCTGACACACTAGATTCTAGTTTCTGTCCCACAAGATTCTACGTTCTAGATTTTTTTTTTTAAATCTATGTTCCTGTGTCAGTGATGCTCAACATATTTCTTGCCATGGACCCCCAGAATTATCTGTATTTGGCTGCTGACCCCCATCTGAAAACATGTTGTTCTAGGGTCCCCTCAGAAGCAAAGATTTTAGTTAAGAATGTTGCTTCTGAAATACTATATTCAAAATGTTGCACCACATTTTCACATATATTTTTTTAAAGAGGGATGCTATGATTTTTGTATTTTTTCCAATTTTATACATGTTTAAGAGGTGCCAGTATGTAAATAGACCCCTTGGTGTGTTTTTTATGTGCAATGATGTCTTCCCTTTATATTTAGGGTTTCTTCCTGGGGGCTGACCACTGGTTTAAATAATCAGCAGGTGAATCGATTATGAAAATAATCATTAGTCGCAGCCATAAATCAAACTGAAAGTGCACGCAGGCATGCGTGCGCGCACATACACACACACACACACACACACACACACACACACACACACACACACACACACACACACACACACACACACACACACACACACACACACACACACACACACACACACACACACACACACGGCAGAGATTTGTCTCTTCTTTTGCGGCATCCTGTTCGATCATTCCACATACGTAACATTCACATCTTAAAAGTGGAAACTAGACTATTAATGCTACTAATGGACGGTGATCACTAATCAGTTCACAAGCATTCTGTTGTTGTGTTTGGTTTAAACAGATTTTCCTCTCAGCTCTCGTCGTAGTGATGTGTCATTCCCTCTGTACTCCCTCTCTTTGATATTTTTCCCTTTCTTTCTCTTTGATCCCAGCGTCCATTCATCCTCGTCATTCATCTCAGTTTTCTTTCTCCCTTTTTACTGATGGTGTCTTTTCACTCGGCTCCTTTGTATTTCATTCTAGTTGAAGTGTTTTGTATGGGCAATTGGGTTTCAACCTTTTTGATACCAGGGCCCACTATTTATTCAGAATCTGAGCCACAGACCACCATTTGATGACGTCTTATTTTTTTTTATTTTATTTTTACTTTTCTCCACATTTCCAGCCCGGATTTGGGATACAAAACAGTCATACCTACAGATCAAAATGACCGTTAATCTTCTACCTTCTCTAGTTCTGTAGGCCTGGAGCTAATTCACATGATGAATGTTTTAACTGTTTAACTCTCAAAGAGTTACATCTGGTTAAGCAACTTTCCATCACTTCTGGTCTGGTCTCCTTTTATGACGTGGAGACCAGAGTTCACCTCTACTCTTACACTGGATGCTCCTTCACTGAGAGACTCTATCCATTCTTCTGTCCAGGTCTTAATAACAATGGTACAAACACGGCTCCTCTTGTAATCTGGCCAAATAAAGTTGGTTGTCAAACTGGCTCCGTTCTAAAAGAGGGTTAAAAAGTTAAATATAATAGAGGCAACTATAGTAATCTACTCCACCTCACCTCCACTCTATTGGCTTATTATGAATCTGCTGGAGACTGTTGTGCTGTGATTGGCTAAAGCGCTGCCTCACCCACACAAGCCCCCTCCTCCTCAGACATTAGACATGACACCTCCAGTAGATAATACTCATGACACCTCCAGGAGATAATACTCATGACACCTCCAGTAGATAATACTCATGACAGCGGGCAGACGTGTGATGTTTTTTGTTTGTTTGTTGTCTCCACCAATATGGTGTTTTACCATACTGGTGTTTTACTCCCTGTCCGTCGGTCTGTCCGTGCACGGTCCTGGCCGTACCCGATTGGCCGGTTTAGGTGATGTCATCATATTAGCTCGCTCCGCTCACGTACGAGTAGGCCACCAGGACGTCACAACCGTATTGGTCAGGGTTGACGCAACGTCAACTGCTACGTCAACCCCTTCCCCGTCTTAAGGTCCCGCTTGTGCTAGCACTAGGGGTGGGACTCGATTAAAAATTTTGATCTAATTAATTAGAGGCTCAATAATTAATTAATCTCAATTAATCTCATTTTAATCGCATATTATTATTTACCTGAGAAAAGTGAGAAAGCACATTTTTGAACTGAATTTATTATTATTATTATTATTATTATTATTATTATTATTATTATTATTATTATTATTATTATATTATGAGTGAAGCAATGAACTGAATGAGTGAAGCAATGAACTGAATACTAGGCCTGTGAATCTGTGGGTGTCCCACGATACAATTCAGTATCAATTTTCTGGGTCACGATTCGATCCAAAAACTAGATTTCTAGATTTTTTTTTTTAAATTCTCGATTCAAAAAGATTCCCCAATTCCAAAGCTTTCCTCTTTTCTTTTTTTCTTCTTCTTATTTACCAAATTCAAGTACAAACGTTAGCATTTCTCAGTCAGTCCAGTACAATAATTGACTCTGGGGCAAAATAAATAAAATACTGGCAGTGCCACACACACAGCGCTGATTGTTCTGGAGCATACATTTGCGTACATTTAGCAGTCATTATTATCATGCAATTTAGTGTCAGATAAACACAGTGAAGTGAACTACTCTGAACTAGGCTACTATGATCAAACCGTTTGCCCAAAGCCCACGTCAGTTGATCATCTGAGCGCACACACACACACACACACACACACACACACACACACACACACACACACACACACACACACACACACACACACACACACACACACACACACACACACACACACGGCTACAGCCAATATGAACTCGACTCCAGCTGCACTGATGAGCGCCGGTCGCCAACTCCAGTTTGTCCCTATTCAAGCCATTGAATGTCGGACACCTCAACGTCGCTCTGGTACTAGCCAGAATGCAGAAAGACTTACCCAAGCTCCCTTCTCTTCACGGGGTCAGTCCAATGGCGGCTCTTCTACATAGATTTCTACGAAACGGGGACAGTAAATACACTAGCTCCAACATGTTGGATGTGATTTGAGGCTCGAACTGCTGCGATGGTATGCACATTCTTTGTTGCATAAACTGCCTTTTTGTCCACGCTTCCATCCGTTCTTTGCTTAAATCTAAATTTGCCATCAACGGGGCCGAGTAATGCTTGCTCATCTGGTTTGTTGTTCATGTTGCGAGTTGTTTTGTTTTGTTTTTGCTGCGGGGGAAGAGGACGACGAGGCGGACGGAGCTTTAGAGTATAGACTGAGTTACGTTTACTCCATAGAGCTAGTAGACCAATGGCGATTCTTCTACATTGACTTCAACTGCAGTTTGTCCCTATTCAGGCCATTTGAACAGCGCTCAAGCGCTCAGTTTCTGACTCCTCAATGTCGTGACTCCGGGTGGACTGCCGCTTCCGTGTGCGTTAGCATATTGGGTAGGTGTGAAACGGTGATACAGTGAGAAACGTTCCACTTCAATGGTGTGAATGGGCCATCAGTGACAAACGTTCCGTTCCAATGGTGGACAAAGAAAAGGTGCGAATAAATGCGTTATTTTTTATAACGCGCTATATTTTCTGTAATTAATTAGTCTCAATTAACGCGCTAAAGTCCCGGGCCTAGCTAGCACCCTTCGTTGATTCAAAGTACCTTCTTCAGTTCCCATTAATCAGGCATAGCGATAAATAGCATTTTAACATTGGCCTACTATAGTGCCCCCAGGAGGCCACAACCTGATCTGGCCTGGTTGAGACCTGTGCCACGAGGGGCACTGATCTAGTTTTTTATCATTTTATCCCTACGGATAAAATGACATCACTTCCGTCTTCACAATATTAACAACCGAAACAGAACACCTCCCCCACAAATACCCCAGAACAACCACCGACCGACCCCCAACCCCGACCCTCGGAGAGTAAATACCCACATTAGTCATGAAGTCCTCAGAATTATGTCAACATTTCTCCATCTCCCGAATCTGCCAAACGGAAGACCTTCTGCACTAAGTCTCTGTCCGAGATCGCAATTGCATCATCACCCAAACCAGCCAATCGAAGTTCCCCGAGGGACGACGACACACCGACCGCACACCACCGTGTACCGATCGCTTAACTTGCACCCGCTCCAATCACGCAAGTAATGAATCTGACGTCATTCCATGCATCCCGGCGGCTTAAGATCTGTTTCCACACAGTGCAAGTTGCAGTTTACAATTTAGGCATTTAGCAGACGCTCTTAATCCCGAGCGACTTACAATATTAAAGGTTTACAATTTAAGCAGAATTTACTCTTTACAATATACAATGTAAAGCACTAAAACATGGTCAATAATTTTGGAAAGACCAAAACAAAAGCGAAAGAGATGGAGGAACTGTGTGACTCTGAGATGAGGAGGATTCAGCAATACTCTGTGCATGTAACTCTGGACCCTGATACAGCAAACTGTTGGCTCATCCTGTCGGCGGATGGGAAACAAGTGAGTGATGGAAACGCACAGAAAAACCTCCCCAAAATCAAAGAGAGATTCTACCCATGTGTCAGTGTTTTAGGAAAACAAGGGTTTTCCTCTGGAAGGTTTTACTACGAGGTCAGGGTTGGAGGGAAAACTGACTGGCATGTAGGAGTGGCCAGAGAGTCCATCGACAGGACGGGATTTAGACAGAGTCCCAGCAAAGGTTACTGGATTATATATTTGACGAATGGAAATGAGTACAAGGCTTGTACTGACCCTGATGTCCTCCTCCCTGTCAGAGAGAAGGTCCAGACAGTGGGAGTGTTTGTGGATTATGAGGAGGGTCTGGTCTCCTTTCATGACGTGGAGACCAGAGTTCACCTCTACTCTTACACTGGATGCTCCTTCACTGAGAGACTCTATCCATACTTCTGTCCATGTGTTAATAACAATGGTACAAACACGGCTCCTCTTGTAATTTGGCCAAATAAAGTTGGTTGTCGAACTGGCTCCCTTCTAAAAGAGGGTTAAAAGTTAATGATAATAGAGGCAACTTTGTATTTGTTTAAAAACAGAATCTAACTCCACCTCACCTCCACTCTATTGGCTCATTATGAAACTGCTGGAGACATGCTGTGCTGTGATTGGCTAAAGCGCTGCCTCACCTCACACAAGCCCCCTCCTCCTCAGACATTAGACATGACACCTCCAGGAGATAATACTCATGACACCTCCAGTAGATACTACTCATGACACCTCCAGGAGATAATACTCATGACACCTCCAGTAGATAATACTCATGACACCTCCAGTAGATACTACTCATGACAGTGGGCAGACGTGTGAAGGTTTTTGTTTGTTTGTTTGTTTGTTTATTTGTTGTCTCCACCAGTATGGTGGAGAGTATGTTTTACCCCCTGTCCGTCCGTCTGTCCGTGCACGGTCCAGGCCACACCCGATTGGCCGGTTTAGGTGATGTCATCACGTACGAGTAGGCCACAAGGAGGCCACAGTCTTATCTGGCATGGTGGAGACCTGTGCCACGAGGGGCACTGATCTAGTAAAGATAGGCATATACTCCCATTGGCGCCACTATATAGGCGACATGGACTACAAAAAGTGACATTTCGGATGCGCAGAACGCAGCAAATTAGACTGGAAATGCCAGGCTGCCAACAGACTACATAATGCAATCTTAATGTAAACCACATGTCCCTCTATGGACTGACGAATATGGAAGACCATGTCTATAATGCATTACCCACATCATTCATAATGCATTCATATTTGCGTATAATATCATTACATATTTATATATCATTTATGTAATGGTGTGCATAGCGCTGTGTTAAGCCAATACAATAGCATGTCAGCATTTTTTTTATGGTAAATATACTGTCGTTCCTTTTCAGTGACACTAGAGACACATTGGTCAATGTTGAACACGCGACGAGTTCACATTCATTTTGGCAGCGTGAATACAGAGTTTCTGTGGGATCAGGGGAGTCACCGTGTTCTATCAGATGGAATGAGAAGGATATGCTAATGTAATGTTCCATTAAGGTGTGCTGAATGACTCTATCAGCTTAGCTTACTGATAACAGTAAGGTAGAGGAGGGTCTCAGAGGCACTGCAGCTTGACTGAGCAGCAAGACTCCAAAGGATGGATTTAGAACAGAGTAGGCTAGTGCGTGTACAGTGTGTGTGTGTGTGTGTGTGTGTGTGTGTGTGTGTGTGTGTGTGTGTGTGTGTGTGTGTGTGTGTGTGTGTGTGTGTACAGTGTGTGTGCATAAGTGAGCATGTGTTCCTGTGCCATTTAGATTTGCTTCGCTTCTTGTTTACCCGCAGGTATCCTCGTTTGTCTGAAGCACTACATTGTTTTCCTTGCACTGTACTTAGCCTGTTACCGGTATTTGTTATATGCCAAGTAACAAATCAGGTAAACACACACATGCACACACACACACACACAAGCTGATTTTATATCTACTCCTCAATTTCTATCCTCTTCCTCTCAACTTTTCCTGTGGACATTCTTTCTGCTAATCCAACTGGTTCCAATCATGGTCCCAAGGTTTGGAACTGTAGCCCCTAGGCACCCATTAAAGCGTGTCACCAGCCACTCTCCCTCTATAACACGCTCTTGGAGATGGCCTTTGTGCCCATTTATTTTAGAGAGGATTTTTATATAGTACCGGTGTAGCCTGGTCTGTCCTGAAATGATTTTGGCCTAAAGGGGTGGGGACGGACGCAGCCATGCGGGTAGATGGCGTAGATCTAGATTTGATCCCGCCAGCGCGTTGCTTTCTATTTCTGAAAGCCTGGATGTCGAGGCTAGTACCACTGTGATCCAGGGGGGGATGTCTTACCGCAACGGAGCTCCCAGCCTACTTTCACACATCTAATTTTTTTTTTGGGGGGGGGGGCAAAAGTAGGCCTTTGTTTTTGCCTTGTCATTTACTTTCATGGATAGAATTAGGCAATGTAAACAGTCTTTCTCAATGTGCTATAGCCTACTTGTTTTGCAAAGTTGTAATAGCATGTCTGTGTGTGTTGCTCAGGTGCACGCAAATGCGCATACAAATGCAAGTGTGCATGCAGCACGTGTCTTAAAGGGGAATTCCACTCATTTTCAATATTTTACGATGTCATTAATATACCTATTAGAGATCTTGTGTGGACATGGTAAAAAAGTGCCCCCATTCTGAGTTTCCTAGAAATGGAGGGCTGAAAAAAAAAGATCTGTGATCTTTCTTGATCACATCATCAAGATGTGTTTCACCATGTTAATGAGTTTTTTTGTTTTTTGTTTTTTTTTAGAGAGTGTACAATTGTCAACCAGATGGACCCTAGCGGGTCCATTTGGTTCCATTTGTACACTCTCAGAAAAAAATGGAAATGGGTGGAATTCCCCTTTAAGAGGCGTCCCCCGGCCCACTTCTAAAAGTCCCACTACACCCCTGCTTTCACCACTGAGTGTCCTACAGACCAAATGGAAGACTAATGTAGATATCTTCGCCCTGCAGCTTTACAGGAAGGTTTAATGGTCTGCACAACTCAGAAAATAATCCACAGCTGGGTAAGACTTTTGTATGTATACAGTTTGAACCCTGTATAGTAGAATAAAAGAATCTGGATGGTGGAGAAAAACTGAAACATGGTGCCTCATTTCCACAGTATCCAATGACCTCATATCTCTCTCTCAGGTCTCACTATGGTCATTTAACCATAGCCTTGAAATTCTATTACACTATCTCAAACCTCCTGTTCCACTGCATTTCTGCTTGTGCAGATGAAAAAGAGAGAGAGAGAGAGAGAGAGAGAGAGAGAGAGAGAGAGAGAGAGAGAGAGAGAGAGAGAGAGAGAGAGAGAGAGAGAGAGAGAGAGAGAGAGAGAGAGAGAGAGAGAGAGAGAGAATTTCCTTCTCTTACTGCAAGACGTAGGAGTTTGTGTCAACATGAAAAGACCCAGCAAGGAGAAGTGTTCATGGCTGTTATGCAAAAGAGTGGAGGAGAATGTGTTTGCATTTGAGTTCAGTAGCTTAGTGTTCCTGTTTCTGTAGATATTTTCACTTGTTTATGATACAGTATTTTTGGGATTATTACAGACCTTATATGAAAGGTGACACTTTCAAGAGTTTGCATGTAAAACATTTTCCATATGGGATGTTTACATACTGTATGCTGGACACCAGTGCTATAGTCACACACACACACACACACACACACACACACACACACACACACACACACACACACACACACACACACACACACACACACACACACACACACACACACACATTATATATCCGTAAAATAAAAATAAAACAAGAGTAACTTGAACTATGGTTGAAAAAAATCTAGTGGTGCAGGGGCGGATGTAGGCATGGACATTGGGGGGGGGGGGGGATTCCCCCCTAAATGCCCAGTCTGCCCCACCAAACATGATGGCATGCAAAACAACCCAAGATATTTCAAAGTCAATTGCTTATATTTAAAATGATCCGACATAGCTGTGTCACCACTAAACCAACAGCATCATCATTGAAAACAGTAAACTCTCTGAGTCAGACCTTTAGCTTTATGCATGCTGCGTGTCTGTTGCAACTTCTGTTGAACAATGTCAACAACTGATGTTATTATTGATGCTTCACTTGACTAATAAAAGCCCTGTAACCACAAATGGTATGGGTGCGTTTTACTAGTCTGGATAGTTTGGGGTGTTTTACTAGTATGTTATTGATTTCTATTGTTTAACTTTTTATACTATGTGGAGTCAGAATGTGTCTGTTTGACCCAGGGGCGGATGTAACATTATCCATACTATTTTAGGGTACAGGACTTTTAATTGGCAAGAATAAGCACTGGCCAATCATCTGAAGGGTATTTTTTTCCGGACCACAGGGCCATCGCAGACACTCCACAACCCACTTACACCACCGATTACACCAACGTCCATCTCTATTTCCATTGTATCCACTTCAGGCAAACTCGCCTCCTATTTTTAGCAAAGAAATCAGTTGGACACACACACATGCGCACACACCTTCACGCATGCACACAAACACATGCAAAACAACGCACACCTACATGTTGTTGCCAGGCAACAACAACGCTCCAAAAAGGAGCAGGCAGATGAACTGTGCGGACAGAAGAGCTACAGTAGGATCAGGTGCATGAAACGGAGGATGAATTGGATGAGGAACGATACAGCGGCTGCCACTGGATTTCTCCTGGATTTTTCAATTTGACATATCGGTTGTTCAGTCTGACCCACCGGTTTTGGAGATACTGTATGGCTTACAGAGTCATTTTGACTTCACTGTTGCAGAGAAAAACAGTGTGTGGAAAATATGTGCCAATCCACCCCTGGTAGTGTGCATTGATGAGCACACTACCGTATTCTAGTTATCCTTCAGTCTTCAGTTTTCTAAAGTTTGCATTTGCATTTTTTGCTATGTCCGCCATTGTTGATTTTCCAAGTTGGCATAGAATGGAAACAAGCCTGGTTTTATCTAGCATCAGTATACTTATAATGCCTCAAACATTAAATATCCTGCATATCAGCGCCCCCACCACCTCAGGACATTGTGGTACTGCAGCTAAACTGTCCAGAAAGAAATGACAAGGTGTTATTATTACTGTTACTGCAACTGGATCACTATATCACTATAGTGATCCAGCCCAGTGGTGGAAAAAAATACTCCCATGTTTTATGGGTGTAAAGATGGCTGTGCTGCAATACAGGAGTAAAAGAACAAAACTCAATATGGAGTTCAAAAGTTGTCTGAGGAAGTAACCGCACCACTTAAAATACTGTAACTGATCTTTGTTTTTCATTTTTGTTCTTTGTGGGAGAAATAAATATGTATAAACTAAATAAATATTCCTCTGGGAAGGCTACTGTAATTCTGTCCCGTATCCAATATGCAGTGCAAGGCTGCGCTCACTTTCCTCTAACGAGAGATGTGCACTATAATTAATTATACAGTAATTATGAGGCGGTGCAGCGGCTTCCACTTAGGGGAGTGTTTTTAACTGCAGGGTGACAAAGCAAGACGTTGTCACTGTCATCTCATCTCACTGCCTATTCTAACGTGTAGGCTGTGTGAGATACAGTCCCAGAATAAACACATCCTATAAATCAGGGGTTTTCAACCTTTTTGATACCAGGGCCCACCATTTATTCAGCATTTGAGTGATGGATCACCATTTGGGGACATTTTAGCCCCACAAACTAAAGATTTCTCTTGCTTTTGTCCACAATTCCAGGCTGGATTTGGGAAACAAAACAGGCAAATTAACGTACAGATCATAATGACCATTAATCTTCTAGTTGTGTAGACCAGGGCTAACTAAGATGATGAATTTTAACTCTTGAGAGTGTAAAAATGAAACCAAATGGACCCGCAAGGGTCCATTTGGTTTCATTTTTACACTCTCAAGAGTTACATCTGGTTAACCAACTTAGCTGGGGACCACCTGGAACCCTTTCAGGGACCACTGGTGGTTCCCGGACCACCTGTTGAAAACCCCTGCTATAAATAAAGAAATAAACACTCTTACTCAGATAATTCCACTGTAATGTGCGCGACGGATCTTGAAGAAGACAAAGACTTCAAGCTACGTGCGTTGAGTGAGTTTAATACAACCCCAACTAACAAACAAACAAAAGCACTTCATTGTGATGTCCAATTCTGCTACACTTAATGCATTGGAAACGCCATATTCTAATATGCATTTTGTTAAGGTAATTGTTTACAGTATTCCTTTAGATTCCCATTCATTTACATTCATACAGACCCGTAATGTATTTACATTCATAAAGCATCCCTGTATTTCAACTTAATTAAGGGCGCCTGATGTTCAAACTAACTTATTTCGTATTTCGTAGCAAAAACTGCACTTTAACAGAATATGTGTTTGTGTATTTTGCCTACATGGAATATTATGGTGCCTATTTAAAAAAAAAGACAGAGGAAAATACAGCAGATAAATAATGACTGTTCTCTCTATTACCATGAAAGGTCATATCGGCTTCTCCACTTTGTCCAATCACTCAACAGCATGCTGCTGCAAATGTAAACACAGGAAACTGCAGGGGGAGGATATGCACTCAAATAGACTTGACTGTCTCTGTGTGTCTGTGTGTCTGTCTGTCTGTCTGTGTGTCTGTCTGCGTGTCTGTGTGTCTGTCTGCCTGTCTGTGTGTCTGTCTGTGTGTCTGTGTGTCTGTCTGCCTGTCTGTCTGCCTGTCTGTCCTTCTCTCTGAATGTATTTTTTTCTCAGGGCCGGACTTGCCATAGGCTAGGGTGGGCTGCAGCCCAGGGGCCCTTGACTGGGGGGCAGTGGGGGGCCCTACGGAAATAATAAATCTAGCCCAATGTTTGTATTCTTATTTTTTTTTTGTCCTTATTTTTTATTCCACCTCAAAACACATATTTGATTGGATTTTGATATTTAATGTAGGCTACAGCAAATGCCGTACATAACATAACATTCTCTCCATAGGCGTGCATAGACGTCAAGGGGGGTTTGAACACCCCCTAGTGGCCCTCTCTGGACCAACATGCCCTTTTTAAAAGAGCAAAAAGATGCTGAAATGCTGTTTTCTATGCGTTTTTAACCCCCCAAAACTCAATTTTCCGCCCCTCGGCTTCGCCGGGCGGCTAGAGTGCCCTCCTGGTTACATTTGAGCACCTGCCCTTGAAACTCTCTGTGCACGCCAGTGATTCTCTCCCACACACAGTGCATTTCCTTTGCAAGTCATTTACTCCCTGTCTCCTCTGAACCAACACACACACACACACACACACACACACACACACACACACACACACACACACACACACACACACACACACACACACACACACACACACACACACACACACACACACACAACTTCCATCCCACAGGGAATGAGCATTAAAGACCAAGCATGTTTACTTTACTGTAGAGGCTGCATGGCGTGCGTCACCACTGGTGATTCTAGAAGAGCGCTGTTTACCATTCTACCCTATATTATATACGTACAGACGTATGTGAATGCACACACACACACACACACACACACACACACACACACACACACACACACACACACACACACACACACACACACACACACACACACACACCACACTCCTCCTCCCATCAGGCAGGAGATACAGAAGCAGTAATTGCTCAACATCTCATTTCATAGTTAGCACTTAACCTATAGCTATTAGACATTTGCACCTGTCTCGCTAGTTTACAGTTGCAATAATGCATGTACTGTATGTAGCAATATGCAGGCATATAGCACTTTAAACAACCTGCTGGTCCTTGCACTGTTGTCTTCTTGTATGTATTGTCTGTATATGTTGAGCATGAACCTAGTAGCCTGGCTCAGCCCCGAATCAGCACCATAAAAAATATCATTTCCCTGTGATTCAAGGACTGGCTTCCCTGCCTTTGGGGTTGTTTGTGCCGGTTGGAAATCCAATCCCAGCACCTGATTGGCCAACAGCCCTGTCACTCACTCCGTTCCCAACGTCGTCTGCTTTCCAAATATTCTTAGGGGTTCATGAAAACCAATCACCGTTAAGACTGCTGCTTTGACAACGCCCATCCCAGAAACTGCTGTGGTAGAGAGGGACTTCAATTTGAATAATAAAGTGAAACGAAACGGCATTTCAGACTGAGGTCAGGCTATGAAACCAAGTCAAATCCCTGTCAACTACCTGTTGACATGACAATAAAGTTCTTGAATCTTGAGAAGGACCTTGGGGTCCAGACACACACCCAACCAGTGCTGGACATAACGCCGTTCAAATAAACGGCGTTACGTAGTGCTGTTATTTTTTCAGTAACGGACTAATCTAACTAATTATTTTCCCCATATCTATAACGGCGTTGCCGTTACTGACAGTCGAGTACGGATCGTTACTATCATGAAGGAAGATAGCTAGAAGAATGGAAGAAAACGAGCACTTGACTTTTCAGTTCGACTTGGGGTATATTGGGGCATAAGCACATTGTTCTTTGACAAAAGTTTCATAATCACTAGCTACGCATGGAAATGTTTTGCTGGTCAGTGCTGCCGCGCAGCACAGCGCAACGTCCCTCACACACACACAATCCATCTCCTTTTACTCTGTGTGCGCCGCGCGCAGAGAGAAAGACACACGGAGAGGGAGGGAGAGAGAAAGAGAGAGAGGGGGAGAGGGAGGGAGACTAGAGAGAGAGCGACAGAGAGAGAGAGAGAGAGAGAGAGAGAGCGACACACACACACACACACACACACACACACACACACACACACACACACACACACACACACACACACACACACACACACACACACAGTAGCTCTGCCTCCTACCTGATGTCGTAATGTCCTACTCTCCTCTCCAATCGTGCATGGCTTTTAAAAGTAATTTCCTCAGAAAAGTGACAAGTCCTAAGCGAATTCTCCATGGCTATAGGTAGGAACTCCAATTAAATCCTCATGCAAAGATCAAATGCATCGCTGTGAACTAAACTTTTTTTTTTTTCTTTCTCCCTGTCGCAAGTTAACACAGCCAAATCCTGGCCCCTCCCCCCTCTTCCCTGCTCCATGCGATATAGCATAGGCCCATAGGGTAACTGTTTTTCCCTGTAAAAAATAACAAGGCATAGGCCTAATCATTTGTTATTGCTAATACATGATTAATAGGGTAGTTGTATTGTTATTATCCATAATTTGAATCTGAGAATCTGAGTCTTAAAGTCAACAACAAACAAAAACAAACTAAAGTAACGGAAATAGTTACTTTCTTGGTAATTAATTACTTTTATTTTAGAGTAACTGGGTAACTAACTCAGTTACTTTTTGGAAGAAGTAGTGAGTAACTATAAACTAATTACTTTTTTAAAGTAACGGGACCAGCACTGCACCCAACACACACACACACACTCTCCCACACTCTTCTCACCGTGCTCCAGCGCCGTGACGCCCATGGCCTCCTGCCCCAGTCCGGCCCTGCACTCCCACTTGCCCTCGTCGGGGTGGTACAGCTCCACGGAGCCCAGGGGCCTCTGCCTCTGGTCCATGCCTCCCAGCAGCATCAGCTGCTGCTGCCTGGGCAGCGCCACGCAGGCGGCGCCGGCCCGCGGCCCGCCGGCCAGCGGCGGCAGGCGCCGCCACGTCTGGCTCTGCACGTCCAGCGCCTCGCCGCTGTCCTGCGGGGCTCCGCTGGGGCCGCAGCCGCCCAGCACGTACAGCAGGCCTCCGTGGTGGACGGCCGCCGCGTACACCCGCCGCTGGGCCATGGGCGGGAAGCGCTCCCAGCGGAGGGACGGCGCTGTCGCCACTGCGGGGCTTTCCCACATCTCCTCGTCGTCGTCCCGCAACGTGGTGCTGGAGGTGGGCATGTTGTCTCCTCCTGGGGGAGGAGGGGAACCATCACACCACGCCACGGGGCGGCAGTGGCTCAGGGGGTAGAGTCACCGGATGGTAACCACTGGCAAAGTTGCCAAGGTTCGATCCCGGGCTCCCGCAGAGTTAGTTGTCGAAGTGTCCTTGAGCAAGACACTGAACCCCTAAGTGCTCTTGATGTACGAGTAGCTTGTACCTTGCATGGTTTCCATTGCCATCAGTGTGTGAATGTGAGTGTGAATGGGTGAATGTGATGCACAAGCTACGTAAAGCGCCTTGGATAAAGGCGCTATATAAATGCACCATTTACCAATTTAACAATTTGCCACACGAGGAGGAGGAAGCCGTGAACAAAATTGGACGCGCTCGACAGAGCAGCCGACTGTGCATCGGCAGGAGAAATCTTGTTTCTGTCTCTTTGACTGACTGGAGGGGAGAGAGATTGAGAGAGGGAGAAGGAGAGAGAGAGAGAGAGTGAGGGGGTCGACCATCAGTAGTGATCCAATAATCCACGCTCTGAAGGGAAAAATCCTCGGGATGAATTCCAATTCATAGCTCGAAACAAGAGAACCAATTCTCCCTCCGCAGATTCCTGGTCGCCACGGTCGCTGCTCCACACACTTAATTGAACCCCGGGGATATAAAGGTCTGTTTGCCTCTAATGGAGAAGGATAAAAATCTTCCAGGAGGGGAAAAAAAATGAACACGGTCCTTTTTTAAATGAAAGCTTCCCAGGGAGTATAATGAGGGCCGACGTCTTCCTCTGAGTCCAAGACAGAGACTGTCACCCTTTAATTAGAAGACCTGTAATTCCCCAGAGGGTGCTGTGTGGGTGGAAAGGTCCCTCTGAGTCACCAAACCTGGGAGGAAAACACAAGAGAGAACACGATTAAATACTGTTGGTCATTGTTGACCAGCCTGTCTCTGTACATGTACTCTGTGTACAGTATGTCATCACAACACTAATCTAAACCTGAAGGTTTTCAATTAACACCATGCAGTTCCATTAGTTCCACTCAGCCTCAGCACACCTGAGATAATATCACGCTCATGGCTTGCTCTATGCCAGGGGTGGGCAATTATTTTTCCCAAGGGGCCAAATGAGATACATAAAATATTGTGGAGGGCCAAGACTAAAGGCTGAACTAAAGTCTGCGTCATATTAATTTAATTTTAAGATAAAAGTAAGAGTAAGACCAACCATTTTGACACCACGGCCCTCCATTTACTCAGTATTTGAGCCACAGAGGACCACATTTTGATGATATTTTAGCCCCCCCAGACCCAAAAGATTTCTTTAGTTTTGGGTTTTGGGTGCATGCTTTTTTCTGTACACAAAAAAAATGAAAATGGGTGGAATTCCACTTTAAGATCCCCCCCCCCCACACACACACACACACACACACACACACTTGTGGAAAGAATCCAGCTCACACTGCAGGACCCACACCTGAAGGCCAAACACCTGGGCAACCTGGCCTTCAGAGTCTGGGACAAGATGAAGGACATTGTCTCCTAAACTCCTGTGTTGTTCTTGTCATATTTTCCAATTCAGCCTCAGTCCATTTTCAATCACTGTTGTTTTTTTATAATAATTAGTCGAATTTATCATATTTTATTTAGTCGTGTTTTAGTCAAGAAAACTGTTGACATTTTAGTCCAATAAAAAATATTAGATGGTCAGCATCTCATATTTCACATATTTCACATTATCTCAATTGTAAGGAAAACATTCAGGAATGGAACATGTTTTCATTGAATCTGCAAATGTATTTGAAACCGTATCAAGTCACAGAAATATTGATGTTTTAACCGTTTATTGCAAACATATAGAATACCATATACAGTATAACTGATTTAGAAACCAAGTGACTTGTCTTCACTCTAGTCTACTGGAACTCTTGTGATTATATTTAGTCTTAGTCTTGGTCACCATACTTTATTTTGTATCTTGTTTTTATTGTTGACGGAATTGTCAGTATATTTACTGTAGTTTTCATCATCGTAGCTAATTTTATTTCTGATTGTACTTCATGTCATGAGTGGGAAAAAGTAGTTATCATTTTTAGTTTTAGTCGACTAGACTAGCACTGCTCTCCCGTCATTATGGATCCCAACACTGCCAATTCAGTCATCATCCTGACTGATGGTCTGAAGTAGTGTGAGAAGTAGAGATGTACAGCCAAGTGCCAATCCAGAGAGGTTTAACTATACTATGCTGTTACAGTGGGTTCTGAGGGTTTTAAGCTGGGATGTTAAGGTTGGAGACAATTTACACTGGGTGTGTTAGTGGAGGGAGCCTCATCCAGGGGCAGATGAAACATTTCCCAATTGCGGGGATTAGGAGGAAATGGCATGGGGGCAGCTTCATGAAGCCGCACCCATACCATTTTCGCTTTTATTAGGCATCACTAATAACATCAGTTGTTGAAGTTGCGAAACAAGGAAAGCTCTCCTTCTCTGATCCTGATACCAACACACGCATCTACACCAGGGGTTCTCAACCTGTGTATCAAAAATGTATCAAAATTTCAATTTAAAGAATTAAAATGGTAGCCTATGATATGATGTGCCCAAATGTGAACGTTACTGGGTTGATGTGGTAAAAAAAAATACAAATAAAAGAAGAAGGAGAATTAATGGATTGAGTCAACATATTCGGTACTAAACATGTACTCTGTAAGTACAGTATGTCATCACACCTGATGATCCCAACACTAATCTAAACCTGAAGGTTTTCAATTAGCGCCATGCGGTTCCATTAGTTCCACTCAGCACACCTGAGATAATATCACAGTCATAGCTTGCTCTATGCTATAGTATGGAACGTTATGTGATTGCGTTTGACACATTATCATTCTCTCTCCCCTCCACTCTCTGGTTAATTAAAAACGGAAAGAAATCTGGAGTAGATCATGTGTTTAAGGTGGGGGACTTAGTGCATAGCGTCTAATTGAGTTATAACCTCTCTAGTTATGCGATACATGTGTGTGAAGAGGAAAGAGGACACGGTACTTCCTTGTCTGCTGCTTGTTAAAGACGTGTTGGTGGTGAACAATACAGGTCGTGGTTATCTGCTGTGATTGGTGACAAGTGACAACATGCTTGGCAGATGTGCCAACAATATTGAGACCCCCTGGGACCCCCTAGTAGCAACACATGCTGACAACTAAATACACGCATAGGCAGCCCTATGGTGACATGCAGCTGGATAGGATTTTCTTTCTTTTTTTTCTTTATAAAATCACACTAGAGATGGCACTCTAGCTCCATCGGTGTTTCCTACATATTTCCTACATATTCCTTATTTACTTATAACAGAGCTTCTGTTGTGGCAATGAGGAAGATGATCACTTAGAACAGGACATGCTGTACTGTACAGCTGTCTCACCTGTCAATTTCAATTTAACATCATATTGTCCTTAAACCATTGGAATGGAATGATATTTTTACAATATAATGTTCTATATAGAATGGTTCAATTTGAATGAAACAGATCAAACCACTTAAAACTCCTGTTAGTGAAAAAATGAGACAGATAGAAGTAGCATCTCCTATCTGATACTAGATAGGAGATATGATACCAGCAGTCATTCTTAGCCTCATTATCCACATTATCTAGGTACGGTAATTTCCGGACTATAAGCCACTACTTTTTCACATGCTTTTGACCCTGCGGCTTATACAACAGTGTGGCCAGTCTATGGATTTTCCAGGTTCCAGGTGGGCTCTGCAGACTAAATGATAGAAAGTTGGTTAACCAGATGTGATATTCACCACCTAAATTAGCACCACTTAATTAATAAGTCATGTTCATTTTGTTCTAATTTTGATGTTTTCCCTCTTTTGTTTGTGAAAATCCATCCTGGAATTCTGAATAAAACCAAAATAAATCTTTAGTTTTGGGGCCTGTGGGGTGAAGATGTTGTTTAATTGTGAAAAAGTTGAAAACCACTGCTCTAACATGAAGCACCTGACTATAAGCAGTCAGGTGTGGTTTATACAAGGAAAAAACAGTATTTTGACCCAAATTTAGCTGGTGCGGCTTATATTCAGGTGCGACTTATAATCCGGAAATTATGGTAATATCACCTGGCTTAAAGGTATAAGTAAGTAAGCCTTATCAAGCCATGAGGCAGTACCAACCCTTGATGCTGTGTGCCAAGCGGCAAGGGATTGAGTCTTTGGAAATCGAACCCCGACCTCTCAGTCTCAGGGCGGACACTAACCACAAGAACAAATCCATGAAAAGATATGTACACAGTTGACTCTCAACCGACGTCATTGAAAACCTTCCAGAACTGTTTGCTGTCATGTCTCACATCATGTAACAATAACAATATTTATGTCTGTCACAACATTTATGTGTCAACAAAAACTAATCAAGTTCACCTTCATGGTCACCATCGCTACGCACCGCGTACCAATTTACACTGTTGTTTCATCAATAAATTAATCTTCATTAAAATCTTTACAGGACGGAAACTGGAGTTATGATATGACAAATGCCATTTCTAGCGAGAGAGGTTCCAATTAACAACAAATCCTACACAGTTCTCCAAGTATAGGAGCTGTATTTACCTGACACACGCCCACACACACCAAATGTCGCATCCGAAAGCGTGAATATGACTCAAATATAGCTTCTGCATTTATGTATTGTGTGAATATTGTATGTTTAACCCTTAGTGTACTGAATGCGTTTTGGTGTTCGAGGCATTATGTTTTAACTATTGAAAAACAGCAGATCTACAAGCTCATAGCGCGCCACCGAGTGGCGCGCTATGAGCTTGTATCTCTGCTATTTTTGAAAAAATCGTGAAAACGCGGTGCAAATCTTTGAATATTAGAAACTAGGAATCTAGACAGGACCCAATGGGTTAAAAGACAAAAATGAGTATTATGCTTATGCTCATGAATGCACTGCATTTCCAGCATCTTTGACCCAGCAAGCCTCTGTGAAGTAATAATGTTACAATAATGTTAGTAATAATGTTACATAACTGTGTCCATCTGTTAATAATACCAGCTGTGATCTTCAATGTACAGCAGGACTGAGGGCACCTAACCACATACAAGTATAAATCATTATGATAGTACCAAGCGTATTACTGCCTACTAGTACCTATAAGTAACTTTGTCATGTTTTATGGACGGCCGCAGCAGTTTTTCAGGTCGCTGTGCTACTAGTGGTGTATGGATTGCACCACGGCCAGGGATTTATGTCCCTGGAGAGCCAAACTTTTCTACTATTCCGCAGGCTGAGTTGATTTCCACGGATGCCTTCGATTACCGTGAAAAAAAATCTGCAATTGCGGAATTGAGGAAAGCTGCGGGGACTCAGTTCCCTCAAAACCAATAAGGAGGAAAGCCGCAGCTTTCCTCCTTATTGGGGGGGGGGGGGGGGGGGGGGGGGGGGGGCCTGGGATGATGACTTTTTACAGTTAAATGACTCCAAATCTGAAGTCATAATATTTGGACCACCTCAAGATCGAGCCAAGCTAGAAACTCACCTTGGCTCTTTAGTCCCTAACATAAAACCCTCTGTGAGGAACCTCGGGGTGATCCTCGACCCCGATCTCAACTTTGAAAACCATATCAAAAAGGTCATACAAGTATCATTTTACCATCTTCGCAATATAGTCAAAATCAAACCCTTCCTTTCCACATCAGACTTAACCAAAGTAATTCATGCATTCATCTACTCACGACTCGACTACTTCAATTCCCTCTACTCCTGCCTCTCAAACAAATCTATACAACGCCTACAACTTGTCCAAAATGCTGCAGCCCGAGTCCTCACAAACACAAAAAAAATTGATCACATCTCCCTTTTAATAACCTTCAAGTGCCTATCAGATCTGGCCCCATCCTCTCTGACTTATTAAAACCTTATATCCCCCAGCGTTCCCTTAGGTCCTCAGACAAGCTGCTTTTAGTCATGCCGAAAACAAGGCTTAGGTCAAAAGGTGACCAGACCTTTGCCTGTAGAGCCCCAACCCTTTGGAACGCCCTCCCTTCTGAAATCAGACACGCTGAGTCTGTCCCACATTTTAAATCACTCTTAAAAACACACTTTTATCGAATTGCTTTTAATGTTTAATGTCTATTTTTACCTCTGCTTATTACTCTCATTGTCTTAACGGTTTGGCAGATGTTCCCGCTATCGGTCCCGCTCTTATCATCCTCATTTCCCTCTTGTTTGGAAATTGTATATCCTGTTTTGTTTTTCAAACTTGAACAGGAACTGGCTGGAATAACGTGTTCCTTCCACACGCCACGTCCAACCAGACTCCTCATGCATTGAAGGAAGAATGAGGCCAGTCCGCTGCCTCCCTAGGTGGGCTGAGGGTGTGTTAGAGGCTAGAGCCCAGGATCACATCAGGAATTGGCACTGGGTGAAAAACGTGATACAAAAGTGTGGGATAAAAAAACGAAAAAAAAAAAAAAAAAAAAAAAAAAAACGAAAAGAAAAGAAAAGAAAGAAAGAAACATTTGTACGTGGTAAACTCTAGCTGCACCTCCAGATCAGCTTATCATTTTTTGAGGAGTGCTAGCCCCTGTTTTACAAAGGCTAAAAGTGGGGATTATGGACGAGGAAAGAAAAACTTGGTCCCGGCGCTGTTCCTCCTGCTTCAGTGGCTAGAACCTCACATAAACATCACCTCTAAAGTTACACTAGAAGTTACACCAGCATATCCACACTGTAGATAGACCACACCACTATAGAGTGAGCTAAGAGTTTCAGTGTGATGGAGAGACAATGGCTGTCAGACACTTGAGAACTCCGAGGGAACATACAGACATTTACATCACAGCAGCCAGACGTTTGGCTGTCTAGCTGTCAACACTGCCCTGCCTCCTTATTTCCAATGGTAGTCACATGGTTGAAAGCAGCAGACATGATCCTTGCTGGAGCCAAAGAGATTATATACAAAGAAGCGACACTCCCACTAAGCCCTTGTGACATTTTCCTCCCATAGTGCTCTGCCATATTGGAGTTATGATTATGATGTAACTTCCGGTTAAAAACAAAAGGTCATGCTGTTGGTGCTGTACAAAACAAAAAAAAACTTGTCTTGTCACATTCTACTATCATATATTGATTTACTCATGGATTTATCATATTAACCCATTGTAGACTATCCCGATTCTAAAAATGTCTTTGAAATACTAACCTAAGTGTATTGAAAAACTTCAAATTATTGTGTAACACCATCAAATTTTTGACAGTTTTTGATACTGTACATACTGTACAGAACCCCTATTGGCAGCAGGGGCGAAATCCAAAAGCGACCTCGCCCGCGGGCGCCCGGTTTCAAAAGCGGGCGCCCGCTTTCACAAAAACGGGCGCCCGTTTTCAAAAGCGGGCGCCCGTTTTCGTGAAACCGGGCGCCCGTTTTTCACAAACGGGCGCCCTTTTCAAAAGGTTATGGTTAGGGTTAGGTTAGGTTTAGGCATAGGTTTACTGAGGTTAAGTTTAGGGTTAGAGTTAGCTTTAGGCATAGCCTAGTTTGTGAAAACGGGCGCCCGCTTTTGAAAACGGGCGCCCGCTTTTGAAAACGGGCGCCCGTTTTTGTGAAACGGGCGCCCGTTTTTGTGAAACCGGGCGCCCGTTTTTGTGAAAGCGGGCGCCCGCTTTTGAAACCGGGCGCCCGCGGGCGAGGTCGCTTTTGGATTTCGCTGGCTCTCCCTATTGGGGTTCCCCGTCAACTAGGGTAAAACTACCACTAGGGGTTCGGGGTTCCCACCTACTATGGGTTAATGAAGGGATCAGAGCAGAAATGACTTTTCTGCCAGGAGTTTTTCCACTAATTTTGGCGCTAGGGAGTCTGAAAAAGCTAACAAATGTGCCAAGTTGGCAACACTGCTTTGGGAAGCTCAAGAGAACTCTTTTTTTGCTCTTTATTCTGAAATTGTGTATGGCCCCTTGGGAAACACTAGCCTTACCACAACGGGGGAAAAAAAATCTAAACCCAACAGTGCAGTATTTTGAAACACACAGACAGGGAAACAGCAAAAAAAAACATCTGAGAACTGGATAGTGATAATCCACTTTATTCAGTTATTACCTACTTCACTAGTCTGATTGATTTTTTTTAGAGGGGGAGAGTTCCCCTGAACAAGCTTAATGCAGATCAATGCTGTTCAAAGCTTCCTCCCACTGCTCCGCTGTTACTGTACGTCCTAAGCAACGAATCCACTCAAACTGCACCATAGATTCACCAGTGAAGGTTAATAGAACCTTGGGGAGCTTTTTTTTTGATGGGCACATCAAGGACAGATACAAATACACTCACTCGCAGTGATTCATGTTGAAATGCCTGACAAGAAAACATTTCTAACCAGCGGCAGAGCTACACTGTACATGTAGGCAAGAACGGTGTCCGACTCCCATTGGCACGCCTTTGCCTTACCTCTGAGGAATAGTTCAAAATTAAATTATCTTGCACATGCGGCATGCCGTCGGCACATTGTCATAATAGCCTGGGCTATAGGGTAGGCGGCGGCAGTGTTGCCAACTTGGCGCATTTGTTGCTATATTTAGCGCCTTTCCAGACCCCCCTAGCGCCAAAATTAGTGAAAAACTCCTGGCGGAAAATCTAGTGCTTTTTGGCTGGTGAGTTGGGGTGAAATTGATTGACAGGCGCCAGAGATAAAACCGTCATTTTTCACAATTTCTCCTCCTATGACAGTGGTTTTCAACCAGTGGTCCCCAGGCTAAATGATGGATAGTTGGTTAACCAGATGTAACTCTTTGAGAGCGTAAAAATGAAACCAAATGGACCCTTACGGGTCCATTTGGTTTCATTTTTACGCTCTCAAGAGTTAAAATATTCATCATGTGAATTAGCCCAAGTCTACACAACTAGAGAATGTAGAAGATTAATGGTCATATTCCCTTCCAGGCAAGCATCTAGCGCATTCTAGTGCATTTTGGAAGTGCCACTACTGCATTTTGGATTTTGGCAGTTGGCAACACTGGGCGGCGGCGACAATGTGTCTTGGGTTGGTCCGTGCTTTCACATTATCATAATGGCCCTCTCTAGAGCTATATAGGGTAGGCGGGTGTGTTGTACATGTTGTGCAAGATTGGGCTGTCAAGACTATCACGTTATCATAACCGTTTTTCATGTCATACCCTACTATGCCTGGGCAACAGTTCTCAACAGTTCTATTCTCTTTTGCTTGGAGAGTGCCACACCGCATGCGTATTCTCTGTGCGTAATGGCACCGCCGATGAAGAAAATTAGCCTTGTCCTTCTGTCTTCCCTCTGCGTTGGGGAGGTGTGCAAGCATTCATAAAAGAAACCTTCCTAAGCACAATTTATCTAGTAGAGCACTCCAGTGCTCTATAACAGGGAGGATGGATAGTAACACGAAGTATAGTGATCTGGGCCCTGTGAAATGTTCTCTGTCACAATGGAACAGTCTCCCGGTGTCCCGCGAGGCTTACACATCGTGTGGAGCCTCCTTCATGATAGAACCGCACGGTAAGACCCAAAGGCTGCCAGCCCATATGGGAAATTATTATAGATGTCATTTATGCGAACTGTTAAAGGTAGGGGAAGTGATTTCACTTTTGTCAGATATCACCCCCCCAAAAAAAAAAAAATCTGTTAAAATGCTCTATTATAAGGTGTGGAAACCACATATGGAGTTTCCCCCTCCCCCACGTTAGCAGAGGAGCTAATAAAAGTTCCCCAGGTCACCACAATTTTCCTCCAATCAGGAGAGAGCAGCAGGTTCACATAGTGTACTGTAGCTACTTTTGGTGGCCCCTAGTGCACCAGGCTGGTACTACACCATGAATTTCAAATCACTTCTCCTACCTTTAAAAGTGGCACCGTTCAGGGTAGATACCAGGGGCGGATCTAGGCATGGGCATGGGGGGGCATTGCCCCCCTAAATGCCCTGACTGCCCCACCAAACATGATGGCATGCAACCCAAGACAACCCAAGATATTTCAGTGCTTAAACTCATTTGAAACAATACTACTACTAACTACAGTCGTTTCACCCCTAAACCAACAGCATTCCATCATTGAAAACAGAAAACTCTGAGTCAGACCTTTAGGTTTATGCATGCTGCGTGTCTGTTGCAACTTCAACAACAACGATGTTATTATTGATGTTTTACTTGACTAATAAAAGTCCTGTAGCTGAAAATTGTATCGGTGCGACTTCATGGTATGGGGGCGGCTTCATCGCCCGCGTTGCTTCGTGCTACAGGTGATGAAGCCGCCCCATACCATTTTCTCTTGCCCCTCCAACATGTTCCCTTGCCCCCCCAAATGGGACATGTTATGTCCGCCCCTGGTAGATACCCTCACTAAAACAGGCAGTAATCCTGGGCTCTAAACCGCCTCCTCCTGGCCAGCACGGGCGCCTGATGGAGGGGAGGGGAACTGGTTGGAATAACGTGTCCACGTGCTACAACATCCAATCAGGGAAACTCCTCCCCGTCAGGTGAAAAGAAGGCAGCTCGGACTCCTCATGCATTGAAGGAAGCGTGATGCAAGTCCGCTGCTTCCCCAGCTTGGAGGTGTCTGAACTACCCACAGCCCTCCTGTGAGACACAGACTGAGTAGAAAAAAAGAGTGGTACTTTATCATGTACATTAGTGAGGACCTATTGTATGAATATTATATGAAGTTCCTCCACTAACAAGGACAGAAACAGTGAGTTCAGAGTACAGCACACATGCAAGAGAGAGTATATAAGCGAAATTATGAAATAAGCACTTTGCTAAGTGCTGGTTAATGACACCCTGGTTCAACATTACATGATGTACGCTTATACCCATCAAAGACACTGGAGGGAAGTGGAATCTATTAATCCAGGGGTTTTGTTTTCTCCGAAATCCAGCCTGGAATTGTGGACATAAACAA
>CM076968.1:7801953-7936953 GCA_039105355.1 Benthosema pterotum | reverse complement strand
AGAGGGCAGCAGTGGGAGGTTTTGTGGAATAAAAGACGCATGAGCAACAGGACACGCAGCAACTGGTGTTTAGGCTACTTTCTTAGGAATAGGATTCACCAGGGGCGGATCTAGGCATGGTCATGGGGGGGGGGGCTAAATGCCCTGACTTCCCCACCAAACATGACAGCATGGAAACAACCCAAAAAGGCTGCCGTTTCGTTGTTGTTGTTGTTGTTTATAAAGAAACGTTCTTTTGCCGTTTTCTGACTATCTCACTGTACAGTCAGTACTACAGTCAGACTGACAAGTTTACAGGCGTGAGATCTCCCTATTAATTTCTCCCTTTATAGCCTAAGTAGCTTATTAGGCCTACAACAGCACATGAGATGCTCTTTTCATTGCTATACGTCACCCATATCCTCTCTAACATACACAGACAGGCCTGTAATACCGTATTTGCTATAGCGTTATTGCTTTCTGCAGTGGAGGTGTGTGTGCGTGAGTATGCGTGCATGCATGTGTGTGCACGTGCATGCTTACCTATATGGCAGAACCTAACAGGAGGAAGTTGTCGCAGTGAACATCCATCCAGCTGCCCTCACCTTTTTCTGGTGACTGATATAGTCCTCCTAATATGTGAGAGGGCAGTGGAATTTCATTTACAGGTTTCATTTATTTATTTTTTTAATATTCATTTGGATGGGCATAGCCAGATATGGAGGCAGCTACATTTTCCAAAACAATATTTTAAAAATAACTGAAACCTGTGAATGAAATTCCACGGTCCTCTCACATATTAGGAGGACAATATCAGTCACCAGAAAAAGATGGGTTGTTTTTGAATAATCCATCATGGTTAAAATGGAGTTTTAAGTTATAATAGGTTTGTATATGAGGGGGCGGGGCTATCACTCCATTGGAGCCTATGTATTCTATTACTTTATGAAATTAAACATATTTGCGCAACTGGGATTTTTCGGGACTTTTAATATGTTGTTCTGGAGACCTCAAAGAAATGATCTGTGAAGAAAATTCCCATGTTACAATTTATTCCAATTTTAGGTAAAACATGAGCTAAAATTACTGGCCTACCATAATCAGGATCAGAGCTGACATGTGCTGTGTTGAGTCTGTCAGGTGGATAAAGCAGAGACACATGGTGTCCTGTGCAGCTCTCATTGTGACGGCAAGATGTCACCTTCAATCAGGCTTCAAGTCTCCTCATGCACCACCAGACTCAGATTTGTTGGTTAGACCAGGACACGCAGCATGCATAGTTGCAACAGACACGCTGCATGCATAAAGCTAAAGGTCTGACTCAGAGAGTTTTCTGTTTTCAATGATGATATGCTGTTGGTTTAGTGGTGACACAGCTGTAGGTATAGTTAGTAGCAGCAGTAGTGTTTCAAATCATTTTAAATATACGCACTTTTATTTGAAATATCTTGGGTTGTTTTGCATGCCATCGTGTTTGGTGGGGCAGATTGGGCATTTAGGGGGGCATTGTCCCCATGCCCGTGCCTAGATCTGCCCCTGTATGTAATCATATCTAGCTGATAATAAATGATTGTGTGTGTGTGTGTGTGTGTGTGTGTGTGTGTGTGTGTGTGTGTGTGTGTGTGTGTGGGGGTGTGTGTGTGTGTGTGTGTGTGTGTGTGTGTGTGTGTGTGTGTGTGTGTGCGGTGTGTGTGTGCGTGTGCGTGTGCGTGTGTGTCAATTAAAAATTAAAATGAATTCGTCCCACTTGCACATGGTTCAGTTTAGGGCTATTCTGATGACATCAAAAACATGCATTCAAGCCAACATGCTGCTAAAATATTGAAACCATTTTCACAGTCTCCACTGTACCGAGACTTGGCACATATGACAGAGAAGGATGGATTTGATATTTGAGCTTAGCTTGTGATTGCCTGGGCAGCTATAGCTGTCAATTTAAGAGAATGTCACACATTTTGTGTGTGTGTGAGAGAGAGAGCGAGAGAGAGAGACAGAGACAGAGACAGATTGTTGTGATATTTCATGCTGATTCGATTTGAACTGTGTCAAACACATTTGCATAATGTTCCATATTGTAGCATAGGGCATGCATGAATTTGTCATTTCTCTGCGGTGATGAGTAGAACTAATGGAACTGCATGGTATTAACTGAAAATCTTTTTAGATTAGTGTTGGGATCATCTGGTGCTGTGATGACATACTGAATACGTTGATTGATTTCAAGGTGAGACATGAGCCACTAAGGCTGTCAGCATTATTTTTTTAAATTTAATTTTTTATTTTTTTTTATTTTTTTTATTTTATTTTTTCATAGACCCCCCCCCCCCCCCCAAAAAAAAAAAAAAAAAAAAAAAATAGTACAGTATCTTATGGTGTGACAGAAACTAATCATGAACAAGCCTAAAATGAACATATCCATAAACGTAAACTGTAATCTTCAGAGCAGCTACTTTGTGCATGCGCTCCGCTGTATGGCAATTTATTATAAATTCCAGCTTAGGAGTCGGACCGGAGCAGCTGGTTAGTTCATGACCGCCAGACAGTTGCACACACGACGCACCGATAAATCAGACGGCTGGATCATGGAAACTAACGTTTTTTTCCATGCTGTCATTCTACTACTTCCATAGTCAATAATCACAGGCACCAAGCGCTCACGTTGGCTGAAACGGTTTGGTTTGGGGTAGAGGACGCAACCCTGGTAATATACAGTAATATGTATCACTAGGGTAGGGTATATAATGGCATAAACGGTGTAATCCTAATTCATAATAATCCTAATTCAATAATCATGTAAAAAGATAGATGCACACGTCCAAGGGTTAATTAATTACATGAACAACAAAAAGTAGATTTAGCAAAGAATGGCAAAAGCAGCTAGTGTATTTGACTAAGATTATAATGAAGGATGCTTGTTATGTCTACAGGGTCAACATCATGATGAATACAAAAATAGTAAATCGAAAAATCAGCTTTCTTATTATTTTTCTTCTTTATTTCTTTTTTTGGGGGGGGGGGGGGGGGGTGCATTATGATAAAGGGTCTGTGTGGATGTGATCAAAGTTGTTGAACTAACATTTCAGTCAGTTCCTTCCTTTTGTCAAAGATTCCAGTGACTGCAGGCTTCATAGTCTACCTCATCCTGTGGTTTCATGGAAGTAATGCAACTGCACTGTTTAATATTTCATCAGGAATATTGCCTTCAACACATGAGCCCAACTTCTTATAGATGCCGTGTAAAAAAAAAAAAAAAAAAAAAAAAAAGTTTGGTATCAGCATTTTCAAATGGATAAAAGTTGAGGATATACCAAATTTTTGATATTTAGTTGCATTGTATCGATATATTGTAAATATTGCAGTACATCAGATATATATCCGAGTACCCAATATCGCCAACCAGGTGTCATCCTGCTACACGTGCATATGCAATAAGCATAGCTAGAGCGTTCTGAATCAATTAGACACTATGCACTAAACGCATAATCTGTCAAATGCATAATTTAAAATATTCATTTGGCATGCTATGGCATTTGAGAATATGTTGTTGGCTTATGATTCCTCCTTTTTTAAATCATCAAAGCCAGCACTAGGACAGAGTGGCAGGCTAGGGGTGGGAAGTGAAGGAGAGAGCTAGAGAGAGAGAGAGAGAGAGAGAGAGAGAGAGAGAGAGAGAGAGAGAGAGAGAGAGAGAGAAGAGAGAGAGAGAGAGAGAGAGAGCTGTGATATTTAACGCTAATTCCATTTGAACTGTGTCAAACACATTTGCATAACTTTCCATATTATAGCATGAGCAAGCCAATAGTCTGTCATTATCTCTCCGGATTGCTGAGTAGAACTAAAGGAACTGCATGGTATTAATTGAAAATATTCTGTTTTAGATGTATAGTATAGATAGTGTTGGGATCACTACATGTGATGACATTTGTACAGAGTACATGTTATGTACCGAATATATTGACTTGTCGAATAAGACATGAGCTACTTACAATAGGGCTATGTCTGATTAGAATCATTAGATTATATGTCACTGCGTTGACATATATATGGCTTTAAAAATGAAAATGTAATACACAAAGGACTCCATTTTTGTCTCATTGCCCTTTATATGCAATTAGAGCATCTAGCATTGGGGGAGAGTTGTTCCCACGCTAAAGTTGCTATTTTCGTTACCATCCTATTTCCCTTAAACACCCCCTAGACCCGTTACATTGTGCATAGGTGTGGTTTGGCCGTTTTTAGCTTTCATTCAGTGTTGGTCTTGCCATTGCCTTTAATTCATGCCATATCCTTTCCTGTAATGCATACTCCAAAATGGTATTAAAAGTAGGCTACTCAATGGCTCACAAAGTATGGCTCTGTCCACGTGGAGATTCACTGTGAAAGATAACTAGCCTGGCTAGTTATCGGCCTGTCAGCAGATAGGTCTGGAACAGCTCAATTGTACACCCATTTCCTAAACGCCAGAAACTTTGGGTGACCAATCAGGACACAGTATTCAAATATGTTTGCATTGAATGTCCTGATTGCCCAATTTCCTAACACACAAGCATGCATGTACACACACAGGCACATGCACCAGAAATTGCAAAGTGAGAGGAAGGATCTAATATCCTCAGAAATACAATGACCTGGTCTTTCATATATAACAGCATAATGCCTGCATGATATTTAGGAAGTTATTTTATTCAGAGACCTGTTGTAGCTGTTGCAACCAAATGGGTTTCACATAATATTGTGGAGTGGAGAGAGACGGTGTGTGTGTGTGTGTGTGTGTGTGTGTGTGTGTGTGTGTGTGTGTGTGTGTGTGTGTGTGTGCGTGTGCGTGTGCGTGTGCGTGTGCGTGTGTGTGTGTGTGCGTGCGCGTGTGTGTGTGTATGTGTGTGCATGTTTTCTTCATTTAAGGGGAAATATTGTTCAACAAACAGGACAATTAATGTAAAAAGATAGACATGCACATCTTGGCTATTTATTGTCAGTCACAACCAAACCAAAATGGACCCCGGTCAGTGGTCACAACGATGCCATGTTGTAGTGGACATTTTATATTATCTAAAACCATAAGCAGAGAATGGAAAAAGCAGCAAGTATAGGATATTTTGTTGCGTCCTTTTATGGTGTTAGCGTTTTACTGTCAGTGATTCAAGTGACTACAGCGGGGTTATAGTCTACCTCCTCCTGTGTTTTCACAAAATTAATTAACATGAACTAATATTTAACATAGCGACCTCTTGCTAACCATCATACGACTGAATAAATTCATCAAGATGTTCATCCAGCTGGAAACGTAATATCTAATATTTGGAAAAGAACAACAGCCTCCCTTAAGTTCACCGTCAGTGGATATGAAGGGGAAAAAATACATCCACTGCAATGCTAGGATACACTTCTGCTACTTTTCAATATAATTGTCTGATAGCTTGATACAATTATATGATAGGCTGTTTCCCTTTGGACCTTTACAGTACAGCTGTGTGGAGATACTGTGCAAATCTAGTTCATGTAGAGTGTACGTACGTCAATATTACATTCTAGGAAGTTGTGTAAAACCTACAGCACAGTTTGTTTGATTTTTTATCTGTCGGGAGGAAAAACAATTATTCAATTATTTTGTTGCATAAATCAGGGCTATTGAATCCTCTTGCTTATTGTTTTGAAAATACTGAAGCAAAGAAAAGTGATAGAACTTTGGACAAAACCTCTTTGGTCCAAAGTGTCTGCTGAAGCAACTAATCCCACTTGTGCAAATTAGTCACATTGCCAGCTTTAGGCAGCATTGATTTGTTTTCAAAACAAATCAACGGTTTTCTTAATGTCCTGATGAATGCATATTTTTCCTTTAAAAAAAAAGTGTACACATTTTGTTACCTAAATTCCTACACATGATTACTGTTGAGATCATTTACTGTCATTTCTACATGAATCCCAAATATCTCTGTTGAAACCATTCAATTTTTTGTACAGAACTGTCCTTGGATTTATTTATTTTTATATTTACTATTACGGTCTTGAAAAATCTCATGGCCTATTTAAAGGTAGGGAAAGTGATTTCACTTTTGTCAGATATCAACCAAAAAATATTTTTTTCTGTTAAAATGCTCTATTCTAAGGTGTGGAAACCATATATGGAGTTTCCCCCTCCCCCACGTTAGCAGAGGAGCTAATAAAAGTTCCCCAGGTGGTGACTGAATTTCCTCCAATCAGGATCGAGCAGCAGGTTCACTTAGTGTAGCTACTGTTGGGGGCCCCTAGTGCACCAGGCTGGTACTACACCATGAATTTCAAATCACTTACCCTACCTTTAATGTGTATTATACAGTATATTGCACATACCAATGTGTACATTTAAAAGCAAAATGTATTTTTCCTCATAACTCCATTACTGCATTGGACTTTGGCCAGACATCACTGTTCAGTTCATTGTCAAAGTACCTATTTGTATACAGCAGTGACAGAGCGGTGTCAATACATTGAATCTAGGGTTGCCACATGTGTCTGACAAAAATCCTGGACATTTTGATCATCCAATCGGCGGCCTATTATCGGCCTTTTGTCGGAAGCAACGCACCTCTTTAAACATCTAACCCAGAAACATATCACACTTTTACACTGAAATGTTACTGCTCTCATTTTATTACTCTTCTACATATCAGATTAATAATTAGGCTACTTAACTATTAATTTCCAACTCTTTCTGGAGCAGTCCAGTTTTCATTTTTCTCATCTCAGTTATCTTTAGATAAACAGATTTAGATTCAAGAGTTTTTCCACTAATTTTGGCAGTAGGGGGGTCTGGAAAAGAGGTAAATATAGCAACAAATGTGCCAAGTTGGCAACACTGGTGTGTACAGGCACGTTACAATTTAATAGGACTATCATAGTGATCTGAGACTGTGAGTGATGCAAGTCAGGTTAGTTGCGGTCTCTAGTTTTGGCCATGTAAAAGAAAGAAGAAGAAAGAAAAAAAAATACTTTTGACCATGTATAAAAATCCGGGACATTCCAGGATTTATTTTATTTTTTCCTGGACAGACCATGAAAATCCGAGACAATCAGGAAAATCCGGGACGTGTGGCAACACTAATTGAATCTGATCTGAATCCTGATATTATTTTGGCATCAGTACTGTTACTGATAATTATTACTGGAAATTGATAGCTGAGAATGGAAACCATGTTCTCTGTAACGTTGGTAATTACTGATTGATTATAAGCATCATCATCATGTTAAACTGTGTGGTTCCAGAGTCACACTGACGTTCCATGGTAACATCTTCAGACTCAGAGTCCCCAACGTACGAATGTATGGGAAGAGTGTGTCAGTGAAGGTGTGTGTGAAGGTATGTATGTGTGAGTTGGTATCAGGATCAGAGAAGGACAGCGTTCCTTTGTTCCAGTCCAGCTGGACTCTGATCTTCTTGGGGTTATTCAATGAGAGACTAGTGCAGACTTCAGGTACAGTGCATTTGGAAGATGCAAAGCAACTGTCTCTATCGAACATTATATACCAACGTTGACCTTCTACTCTGTATCCTTTCCTCTGGGATGACTCTGCTAACAAACCCAGTTCCCAGTGTGTATTGTCTCCAACCTCAACATCCCAGCTATGAGTCCCAGAGTTAAAACCCTCAGAACCCACAACACAGTCCCAAAAGTCAAACCTCTCTGGATTGTCAGGAACCGGCTCTCTCCATCCCCATGTCACACTGGTCAGATCATCAGACAGGATGAGGTCAGGATAGGCAGTGTTGGGATCCAGAATGACAGGAGTGTAGGAGACAATGCCCTTCATCTTGTCCCAGACTCTGAAGGTCAGGTTGCCCAGGTGTTTGGCCTCGTCTATCAGTGCTCCATAGACCGGCTTTGGGTCCTGCAGTGTGAGCTGAACTCTTTCCACTGTGGTCTTGTAGTTCTGCAGGAATGAGATGTGTTCAGCTCTCAGCTCCTCCTCGATGGTTCTGATTGTGTCTGAAATGTTTGATATGTTTTCGTTCAGACTCTCAGTCTTGTCCTTCATCATCTGACTCTTCTGATGCTCTTCCTCCCTCAGTGCAGTGATCCTGGCCTCCTCTTCATCATACAGAAACTGATGCATCTTCTTGAACTGTTCCTTTATCTGCATCTCGGTGTGCCGGGCCTGAACGTTAATGTGTTTTGTCGTTTTGTCATAATTTCTTTTAAACTCTTTAAAACCCTTCAGTTTCTCCTGTAAAGGATTCAGGGATGTTTGGACTTCCTCCTTGTGTTCTGTTGCAACTTCATCAATGGGTCTGAACATGTGGTTGACGTGTTTTTTTGAATCCCGACAGACAAAACACGCTGGCTGTTGACATTCCAGACAGAACAGTTTGAGTTTCTCATCAGCGTGTTGATGGCAGGGAACCTGCATCAGAGAACCTCTCTGATGTCTCTCCTGTACGAAGGCCTCACACAGGTTCTTCAGAGCTCGATTAAAAGGTGGATCAATTGATTGCCTCATCTTACAAAGTGGGCATTCCTTTATTACCTTATGTCTCCACCATTCCTGGAGACAAGCTTCACAGAAGCTGTGGCTGCACAACAGGATAACAGGGTCTTTAAAGATGTCATGACACACGGGACAGGAATAATCATCTTCTGGGCGAGATGCGTTGGAGGCCATTTTGTCTGGGTGATACTGTATGTGTTGGAAGCTATGTTGTGTTTTTTAATCTCACTGCCACTCTTGGTCATACAAACAACAGTTGAAGCAACATTACTCTATATAGAGGCTGATCATATATGGTCTGATGTCACACACAAGACAAACCATTCCCAGGGAACTGCAATTTGTGCAGCTGCCACTGCAGTGCACTTAAAATTCTAAATAGAAAGATACAAAATCTGTGGTTTTTCGAAGTGGTTTGGGATCCTATGGGTCACCAGCCAAATCAAACCTGAATGTCACCTGAATCCGATCTGTGACTGTGTCCGTTTCAAATGTGATCTCAGTCACATTGAGGGGTATTTCAGACAGGATAAAATCAGATCTGAACTAATCTAGCCTGACCTAACTTGAAATGATTTTGGCCTAGAGGGGGCGGGGTGCCGTGAGATTTCCACGGCAGATGAGCAAATCTGATTTGATCTCACTAACATGTCGTCATCCCCGGCCCATGCCCCGCCCCTCCACTGCAGTGCTACGTCACATCATTTGGAGCGACGCCCACCCCACCCCGAAAGATTGACTTCTCCCTGTAGGCCAATGTGGGTAGCAAATTAGTTCAGACTTTTGTTTGCCTGCGACGTGGACGAAAATGAAAGCCTGAGTGTCGAGGCCTGAGCTGATATGACTGCAGTCTGAATATCACGATAATGTATATATATATATATATATATATATATATATATATATATATATATATATATATATATATATATATATATATATATATATATATATATATATATACACACACTTAACAAAAATATAAACGCAACACTTTTGTTTTTGCTCCCATTTTTCAGGGGATGGACGTAAAGCCCTAAAATTCATTCCAGATATACAATATAACCATTTCTCTCAAACACTGTTCACAAATTTGCCTAAATGTGTGATATTGAGCACTTCTGCTTTGTTAAGATAATCCATCCCACCTCACAGGTGTGCCACATTAAGATGCAGGTGTGACATCATGATTAATGCACAGGTGTACCTCAGACTCTCCACAACAAAAAGACACCCTTAAATGTGCAATTTTCTTATTGGGTGTATGCGCCTCCGAACCAGTCAGTATCTGGTGTGACCACCATTTGCCTCATGCAGTGCAACACATCTTCTTCGCATAGAGTTTATCAGATTGTCAATTGTGCCCTGTGGAATGTTGCTCCACTCCTCTTCAATGGCTATGTGAAGTTGCTGGATATTAGTGGGAACTGGTATGCGCTGTCGAAATGGTAATAATGTGGTAATATTGTGTTATTACCATTTTTACAGTGTTATCTTAACAAAGCAGAAGTGCTCAATATCACACATTTAGGCAAATTTGTGAACAGTGTTTGAGAGAAATGGTTATATTGTATATCTGGAATGAATTTTAGGGCTTTAAGTCCATCCCCTGAAAAATGGGAGCAAAAACAAAAGTGTTGCGTTTATATTTTTGTTGAGTGTATATATATATATATATATATATATATATATATATATATATATATATATATATATATATGCACATGACTATTTTGGTCCAGCACATGACTATTTTGGTCCAGTACTCAGAGGAGCACCTGGAGATGTTACTTGGTGCTCCCAAAATGCGGTGACCCGCATCGCCAGGCCCTGAGACCCCTTTTTTCCACTCTGTACATCCTGATCAATGTACAATATTACAGTACAGGGCGATAGTTTGGGCGTTGCAATAGTGGCTAGCCTAGTAGTAGTACTACTAAGTGCACTCTACATCCATTCAAATACTAGTAGTATTTTAGACTTTAGTTAGAATTATTTCATTTTCAAGGCTTTTTTACTGGCCCAGTCAGGCAGTCATTATGAGCCCCAGCTGTGTGGTGCTCAAAGGAGCTTTCCACCCCTGGATTGGGAGCTCATTGTAGGATTTTTGGTGCTCCTGAGCACCGGAGCACCACTTATGTGCACCCCTGCATATATATATGTATATATATATATATATATATATATATATATATATATATATATATATATATATATATATATATATATATATATATATATATATATATATATATATATATATGGATTATAAGCAGTGATTAAGGCACATAGAATAGAAGCTACTGCAGTCAAACACACCATATACAGTATAAGACGCACTCGATTATAAGGCACTCTGTTGTTTTTAGAGAAAATTAAAGGCTTTTAAGTGTGCCTTATAGTCCGGAAAATACGATACTTTGTGTGCGCGCACGTGCGTGCGTGCGTGCGTGCGTGTGTGTGTGTGTGTGTTTGTGTGTGTGATGTAGGCCTATGTCCCAAAAATATAAAACAAACAAAGAAACAAAAAGTATTGAGTGTGTTGGTTTCAACTTAAAAGATATTTGACAATTTGGTACATCTTTGTAATTCAGCTGAACAAAGCTTGCGTTGTACCAGACAACACTTTGCTCAGAAGTCTTGCATATTTAGAGATTTGAACATTTGTACTGTATGTTGTAGGTTGATGCTTTGAGACTGAGAATGTGTATAACATACTGAATAGTGTGTGTGGTGTTTGGACAAGGTGATGTAAATTCAGGTCAGAGTCTAAGACAGAACAAGTGAAGTGGAATTGTGTTGAGTGATTAGGTTTCCTACAAGATAAAGACTCTAATATCCTCTTCATGAATAAATGTAATGTCACCAGAACACTTATTAGTTCATATACACTGTCCATTGGGCATGAATAGTCTGCAAAGATAACAGATCTACAAGTTCACAATGTGTATGCAAAACTTAGTGACTTTTGTTTCTGATTGGAGATTTATTGTAGAGTGGAGAAAATCACACCATGTGGTATACAGTAGGCTAAGCGTTAGAGAGGCTTAAAAAAAATGGGTAACACTTTCTATGATACCCACATCTATAATGCATTATGAAGGCATTCATAGTGCATTATAATGCGTTCATGAAACATTATAATGTCACTTATAATGCATTATAATGACTTGAGTCCAAATATTCTATGGATGGTCTTGAATACCTATGAAGACCATATCTATAATGCATTATGAGGGCACTCATAGGGCATTATAATGCAGTCTTGACTGACTGCTTAAAATACATTATGATTACGTATACACACAACTCAAGTCAACTGTAGTAACGACTCATAGTTTGCTATAATAGCCCATGCAGTATCATGACTTATCATTGCATGTGTTAAGTAAAGTGACATACATATGGATGCATGTATAATAATGCATAATTCATCATAATGCTTCATTGTAGGGGCTATGTAAAGTGTGATGCATTTTCATGCATTTAAAATAATCTATGCTGCATCTTAAGTGATTATTCTGCAAGACACAATAATACAGTAACATGTAGGTGTTGTAAGAATGGAAACTGAAGGCACATGCATCAAATAAAAAATAAAAAATAAATAAATCTCACGCACACAATTGGTGAAAATGGTACTCTGTTAACATTTAAATGAATGAATCTCAGTGTGGTATGATTTTAGGATTTTACTGGAAATCACAGAGCTGTAACAAGAAAGTTAAACACACAAGGCATAAGACAGATGTTCAGTCCAGTAATTCACACAATACAGGATATGGTTTCCTCATTACCTGACTGACTGGACATAAAAACCATAATACACATTGGGCCCCTGCAGTCACTATCACTATTGTAAGTTAGCTTTAGCTGCTAAGCTAACCTGCCGAGTGCTAAGCACAACATTATTACTACGTTGTAAGTACAACCGAAACATTGTGGAGACACACAGACACCTTTTCCACTATCAAGATATCCCCTGGTTACAGTATATGCTACTTTGTGTCTAAATTAACCCACTTTCTGATATCTGACCTGCAACAAGACTGTTTTAAACACACAGACATTGAGTGACCTGTTCTGTCCTGCTTGTATGAATCACAATATGTACTCAGGGTTGCCAGATCAGAATGACAGTTTCCAGCCCCAAGCATAACTTGAAACCAGCCCAAGTCTATAAAAACAGCTCATATCGGACAAACCCATATAAAACGATAAAGGCATTACATGGTACGAGTTTTGACAAGGAAAGATACACCCAAGCCAGCTTGGGTGTATCCTGTCCAGTAACCAAGTTACTGGACATTATGTTTGATCCAACAACAGCATGTTGTGTGTACATAGCGCAGGACACCCATCTATTCAATGGGTGGCTTGTAGCTGCACATATAGATATTAATTGTATCTTTGTCAAATCTGGTGGCAATGGGCTGGTGTTTATTGAAGTGGGTTGGTTTCAAGTTGCGCTTGGGGCTTGAAACTACCATTCCGATCTGGCAACCCTGAGTACATGCTGTATTGTGGTTGGTACAGCAATACAGCATGCACTGTAGCCTGGACAGAACTTGTGATTCACCCTGTGTGTTTGTTTTGTATTGTTGTAGGTCAGATATCAGAAAGTAGGTTGATTTATACACATACAGTAGCATTTTGACCAGGAGATATTTGGTTGTGGAGAAGGTGGCTTTGTGTCTCCAAAATATTGTGGTTGTACTTGGTTTATAGTTTTGTTCTGCTTTGCCTTTGCAGTTTGTTAGCTTAACTTAGCAGCTAAAGCTAGCTTAATGCATGGGGCCCAAGCTGCTACTGTGTGAGAAATGTTAAGGATTAATTCCAACTCACTGTGATCATAACATGCTATTTTGGACACAGATCGTTTTGGTGTCATGCATTTGTGTTAATTTGTTTAAACCAAATTTCTGTTGTCGTGATTTCTGTTTATGCAGAGTATTATGCCCAGTTGTTCAGGCAATTCCGAATCCATATCCTGTATTGTGAATTATGATGCAAGCTGGACAGAACATGTGTCTTGCAAATTCCATGTTTAACTTTCTTGTTACACTTCTGTGATGTCCATTAATATCCTAATATCAAACCATACTGAGATTCATTCATTTAAGCATGTAATTTTGCCCCCATTGGGTTAAATAAACATGAGAGATTTATTAGGTATTTTTCTTTGAATATGCATGTGCCTTCAGTTTCCATTCTTACAACACCTACATGTTACTGTATTATTGTGTCTTGCAGAATAATCACTTAAGATGCAGCATAGATTATTTTAAATGCATGAAAATGCATCACACTTTACTTAGCCCCTACAATGAAGCATTATGATGAATTATGCATTATTATACATGCATCCATATGTATGTCACTTTACTTAACACATGCAATGATGAGTCATGATACTGCATGGGCTATTATAGCATACTATGAGTCGTTACTACAGTTGACTTGAGTTGTGTGTATAGGTAATCATAATGTATTATAAGCAGTCAGTCAAGAGTGCATTATAATGCCCTATGAGTGCCCTCATAATGCTATATGGTCTTCATAGGTATTCAAGAGCATCCACAGAATATTTGGACTCAAGTCATTATAATGCATTATAAGTGACATTATAATGTTGTATGACTGTTGATATAGTGCATAAGAAAGCATCATGTGTGCTTATGAGTGTAGTTATAAAGCATTATGAACGCATTATAATGCACTATGAATGCCCTCATAATGCATTATAGATGTGGGTATCATAGAAAGTGTTACCAAAAAATGTCTTTGCCCTGCAACAATGCAGGCTGCAGGCTGTTTTAATCTGATCGTGCTGGGGCTCCGATTGCAACTAAATACACACATTTAATTTCTCCAAATCATCTCACTGTTCGGATGAATAGCCAGATCAAAATTTGAACTGGGGGGGAGAGAAAAAAGGGTGAACAAAAAAATGGTATTAGTACTGTTGATAGCTGAGAATGGAAACCATGCTATCTGTAACTTAATAACTTATTATAGGCACCATCATCATGTCTAACTGGGTGGTTCCAGAGTCACACTGACATTCCATGGTAACATTTTCAGAGTCTCTCTAGCATAAATGTATGGGAAGAGTGTGTCAGTGAAGGTGTGTGTGAAGGTATGTATGTGTGTGTTGGTATCCGGATCAGAGAAGGACAGCGTTCCTTTTTCCCAGTCCAGCTGGACTCTGATCTTCTTGGGGTTCTTCAATGAGAGAAGAGTGTAGACAGGTTTAGTGCAGGTAGCCACTGCGAAGCAACTGTTGTTATTGAACTAAGCCAACGTTGATCCAGTGTGTATCCTTTCCTCTGGGATGATTCTGCTAACAAACCCAGTTTCCAGTATGTACTATCTCCAACCTCAACATCCCAGCTGTGAGTCCCAGAGTTAAAACCCTCAGAGCCCACAACACAGTCCCAAAAGTCAAACCTCTCTGGATTGTCAGGAACCTGGTTTCTCAATCTCACCCTGACACTGGTCAGATCCTCTGAAAGGATTAAGTATGGATTGGCAGTGTTGGGATCCAGAATGACAGGAGTGTAGGAGACAATGTCCTTCATCTTGTCCCAGACTCTGAAGACAAGGTTGCCCAGGTGTTTGGCCTCGTCTATCAGTGCTCCATAGACCGGCTTTGGGTCCTGCAGCGTGAGCTGAACTCTTTCCACTGTGGTCTTGTAGTTCTGCAGGAACGAGATGTGTTCAGCTCTCAGCTCCTCCTCGATGGCTGTGATTGTGTCTGAAATGTTTGATATGTTTTCGTTCAGACCTTCAGTCTTCTCCTTCATCATCTGACTCTTCTGATGCTCTTCCTCCCTCAGTGCAGTGATCCTGGCCTCCTGTTCATCATACAGAAACTGATGCATCTTCCTGAACTGTGCCTTCATCTGCACCTCAGTGTGCCGGGCCTGAACATTAATGTGTTTTGCTGTTTTGTCATAGTTTGTTTTAACGTCTTTAAAGCCCTGCAGTTTCTCCTGTAAGGGCTGCAGGGATTTTTGGACTTCCTCCTTGTGTTCCAGTGCAGCTTCATCAATGGGTTTGAAAATGTGGTGATTGTGTCTTTTAGAATATCGACACACAGCACACACTGGCTGATGACATTCCAGACAGAACAGTTTGAGTTTCTCATCAGCGTGTTGATGGCAGAGAACCTGCATCAGAGAACCTCTCTGATGTCTCTCCTGTACGAAGGCCTCACACAGGTTCTTCAGAGCTCGGTTAAGAGGTGGATTCATTGATTGTTTCATCTTACAAATTGGGCATTCCTTTATTACCTTATCTCTCCAACATTCCTGGAGACAGGCTTCACAGAAGCTGTGGCTGCACAACAGGATAAAAGGATCTTCAAAGATGTCATCACACAAAGGACACAAATAATCATCTTCTGGGCGAGAAGCATTGGAGGCCATTTTGTCTGGGTGATTAGGAAGCTACGTTGTGTTTTTTAATATCACTCTTGGTCATACAAACTACAGTTGAAGCAACATTACTCTATATAGAGGCTGATCATATATGGTCTGATGTCACACACAAGACAAACCATTCCCAGGGAACTACAATTTGTGCAGGTGCCACTGCAGTGCACTTGAAAGGCTAAATAGAAAGATACAAAATCTGTGGTTCCTGAAGAGGTTTGGGATCCTATGGGTCACCAGCAAAATAAGGCCAGTTTTACACTGGCAGCCAAATCAAACCTGAATGTCGCCTGAATCTGATCTGTGACTGTGTCCATTTCAAATGTGAACTCAGTCAAATTAAGGGGTGGTTTCAGATCGGATACAATCGGATCTGAGCTGATCTAGCCTGACCTAACCTGAAATGATTTTGGCCTAGAGGGGGCGGGGTGCCGTGAGATTTCCACGGCAATGAGCACATCTGATTTGATCTCACTAACGTGTTGTCATCCCTGGCTCCTCCCCCGGCCCTCCACTGCAGTGCTACGTCGCATCATTTGGAGCGACGCCCACCCCGAAAGGTTGACTTCTCCCTGTAGTCCACTGTGGGTAGCAAATTAGTCCAGGCTTTTGTTTTCCTGCAACGCGGACAAAGAAGAAAGTATGAGTGTCGAGGCTAGAGCTGATATGACATATCAAAGTGTCACTCCAGCTTGATCTAAACAATGCGATGTGACAAATGACTGTTAGGTGCAACTAATTTAGTTAGTAGGCCTGTCAAAAATAAGATTTTGGTCATGGTCATGTCCTGATGTGGCTCATTTTATATCCCAATACGATACAAATCACAATATAGCACATATTTTGTGAATTGCATGAAATGAAAGGTTTACATAAAATTGCCTTGTGGAAATGCTGTTTGAAATTAATGAAACATTTGAAAATGGGTGGAACTCCCCTTTATCACCTGATTCTTCTGCTGCTCTTCCTTCTTCAGTACAGTGATCCTGGCCTCCTCTTCAACACATAGAAACTGATGCATACATCTTCTTAAACTGTTCCTTCATCTATGTCTCTGCAAAACCAGGCCTGGGCCGTAATGTGTTCTGCCATTTGGAAATAGTTTGTTTTAACAATATTTTAAACCCTTAAAATCTTTGAAGACGTCACGACACACGGGACAGGAATATTCCTCTTCTGGACAAGATTCCCAATGTATGAATGAATGGACCATTGTAAGCGCTTTGAGTATACACATAGTGCATAGAAAAGCGCTATAAAAATGCAATCCATTATGCATTGGAAGGCATTTTGTCTCAGAGTTTAGCCACAAATGCAGCCAGTGATGGCCAGTGCCTTTTAGAATATTACATTGATGAAGTTTACCGTCAGTGTGAATGTGTTGCCAAAGTCCATTCACCTGGCTAGCTGGCTAGCTATGGATGGAAAGAATATGTTTTCTCTCACTGGAAGTTGTGTCTGATCTGAACCTCAATCTTATATTGTATCAGATCTGACTGGCAATAAGTGGAGCTTTGACACACCATCTATAGACATGAAACAAAGTTCACTATTAATCATTAAGCTGCACGCACACTCACTCACTCACTCACTCACTCACTCACTCACTCACTCACTCACTCACTCACTCACTCACTCACTCACTCACTCACACACACACACACACACACACACACACACACACACACACACACACACACACACACACACACACACACACACACACACACACACACACACACACACACACACCGTCTCTCTCCACAATATTATGTGAAACCCATTTGGTTGGAAACAGCTACAACAGGTCTCTGAATAAAATCACTTCCTAAATATCATGCAGGCATTATGCTGTTATATATGAAAGACCAGGTCATTGTATTTCTGAGGATATTAGATCCTTCCTCTGACTTTGCAATTTCTGACATATAATCTAATGATTCTAATCTGACATAGCCCTATTGTAAGTAGCTCATGTCTTATTCGACAAGTCAATATATTCATACAGTAACATGTACTCTGTACGAATGTCATCACATGTGGTGATCCCAACACTATCTATACTATACATCTAAAACAGAATATTTTCAATTAATACCATGCAGTTCCATTAGTTCTACTCAGCAAGCCGGAGAGATAATAACAGACTATTGGCTTGCTCCATGCTATAATGGAAAGTTATGCAAATGTCTTTGACACAGTTCAAATGGAATTAGTGTTAAATATCACAGCTCTCTCTCTCTCTCTCTCTCTCTCTCTCTCTCTCTCTCTCTCTCTCTCTCTCTCTCTCTCTCTCTCTCTCTCTCTCTCTCTCTCTCTCTCTCTCTCTCTGCTGGCTTTGATAATTTAAAAAGGAAGAATCATAAGCCAACATATTCTCAAATGCCATAGCATGCCAAATGAATATTTTAAATTATGCATTTGACAGCGTTTAGTGCATAGTGTCTAATTGATTCAGAACGCTCTAGCTATGCAATAATGATATGCACGTGTGTAGCAGGATGACAGCTGGGTGGCGATATTGGGTACTCGGATATATATCTGATATACTGCAATATTTACAATATATCAATACAATGCAACTAAATATCAGAAATTTGGTATATCCTCAACTTTTATCCATTTGAAAATGCTGAAAAACACACACACACACACACACACACACACACACACACACACACACACACACACACACACACACACACACACACACACACACACACACACACACACACACACACAGGATCTGTTGAGCAGCATGCGTCGAAGTCAGGAAAGTATTTTATTTATGAAGGAAAACAGTAGAGAATGAAACCAGTAAAGGCTCAAACATACTCCAGGGTGAAGTGAGTTTAGGTGAAGAGTTGTCACAAGGTGGGACTGATACACATCTCATGGAGGTTTTCATAGAAAATGTGACCTAGCATACAGTATGTTTGCAAAAACAAAAAACGTGTTTTATATCATTTCAAAATTAATTTTGAGTGTATTTATACTTTACAATGAAGGTTAAACATAAATTCGCAGTCATTGACTGTCCTGGTCATTGGGGCCAGTCAGGATTTTTACAGTCGGTAAAAAAAGTAGAAAAGAAAGCCCCAGAACAGCGTACGAATGAGCAAACTACTGTCAAGGGTGTAGAATGTAACTCTATATTTTTAAATGTGAATACACAATTTACTGTAGTGTATTATATTCACCAGTTTATATTGCACTTACCACTGTACATTTAAAAGCAGTATTTTTCTCATAACACTGTTACAGCATTGGACTTTGGCCACACGCCACTATTCAGTTCATTGTCAAAGTACCTACAGTATTTTATGAGTTTCTCATCATCGTGTTGATGGCAAATAACCTGCATCAGTGAAGCTCTCTGATGTCTCTCCTGTACGACGGCCTCACACAGGTTCTTCAGAGCCCAGTTAAGAGGTGGATCAATTGATTGTCTCATCTTAAAAAGTGGGCATTCCTTTATTACCTTATCACTCCACAATTCCTGGAGCCAAAGCGAATCCTTCAGAGGACTCTATAAACCAACATTGACCCTCTCTGTAGCCATTCCTCGGGGATGACTCCATTACTGATGATTATTATTGAAATTATTATTGGAAATTGACATGGTCATGTCCTGATGTGGCTCATTTTATATCCCAATACGATACAAATCACAATATAGCACATATTTTGTGAATTGCATGAAATGAAAGGTTTACATAAAATTGCCTTGTGGAAATGCTGTTTGAAATTAATGAAACATTTGAAAATGGGTGGAACTCCCCTTTATCACCTGATTCTTCTGCTGCTCTTCCTTCTTCAGTACAGTGATCCTGGCCTCCTCTTCAACACATAGAAACTGATGCATACATCTTCTTAAACTGTTCCTTCATCTATGTCTCTGCAAACCAGGCCTGGGCCGTAATGTGTTCTGCCATTTGGAAATAGTTTGTTTTAACAATATTTTAAACCCTTAAAATCTTTGAAGACGTCACGACACACGGGACAGGAATATTCCTCTTCTGGACAAGATTCCCAATGTATGAATGAATGGACCATTGTAAGCGCTTTGAGTATACACATAGTGCATAGAAAAGCGCTATAAAAATGCAATCCATTATGCATTGGAAGGCATTTTGTCTCAGAGTTTAGCCACAAATGCAGCCAGTGATGGCCAGTGCCTTTTAGAATATTACATTGATGAAGTTTACCGTCAGTGTGAATGTGTTGCCAAAGTCCATTCACCTGGCTAGCTGGCTAGCTATGGATGGAAAGAATATGTTTTCTCTCACTGGAAGTTGTGTCTGATCTGAACCTCAATCTTATATTGTATCAGATCTGACTGGCAATAAGTGGAGCTTTGACACACCATCTATAGACATGAAACAAAGTTCACTATTAATCATTAAGCTGCACGCACACTCACTCACTCACTCACTCACTCACTCACTCACTCACTCACTCACTCACTCACTCACTCACTCACTCACTCACTCACTCACACACACACACACACACACACACACACACACACACACACACACACACACACACACACACACACACACACACACACACACACACACACACACCGTCTCTCTCCACAATATTATGTGAAACCCATTTGGTTGGAACAGCTACAACAGGTCTCTGAATAAAATCACTTCCTAAATATCATGCAGGCATTATGCTGTTATATATGAAAGACCAGGTCATTGTATTTCTGAGGATATTAGATCCTTCCTCTGACTTTGCAATTTCTGACATATAATCTAATGATTCTAATCTGACATAGCCCTATTGTAAGTAGCTCATGTCTTATTCGACAAGTCAATATATTCATACAGTAACATGTACTCTGTACGAATGTCATCACATGTGGTGATCCCAACACTATCTATACTATACATCTAAAACAGAATATTTTCAATTAATACCATGCAGTTCCATTAGTTCTACTCAGCAAGCCGGAGAGATAATAACAAACTCTTGGCTTGCTCCATGCTATAATGGAAAGTTATGCAAATGTCTTTGACACAGTTCAAATGGAATTAGTGTTAAATATCACAGCTCTCTCTCTCTCTCTCTCTCTCTCTCTCTCTCTCTCTCTCTCTCTCTCTCTCTCTCTCTCTCTCTCTCTCTCTCTCTTCTCTCTCTCTCTCTCTCTCTGCTGGCTTTGATAATTTAAAAAGGAAGAATCATAAGCCAACATATTCTCAAATGCCATAGCATGCCAAATGAATATTTTAAATTATGCATTTGACAGATTATGCGTTTAGTGCATAGTGTCTAATTGATTCAGAACGCTCTAGCTATGCAATAATGATATGCACGTGTGTAGCAGGATGACAGCTGGGTGGCGATATTGGGTACTCGGATATATATCTGATATACTGCAATATTTACAATATATCAATACAATGCAACTAAATATCAGAAATTTGGTATATCCTCAACTTTTATCCATTTGAAAATGCTGAAAACACACACACACACACACACACACACACACACACACACACACACACACACACACACACACACACACACACACACACACACACACACACACACACACACACACAGGATCTGTTGAGCAGCATGCGTCGAAGTCAGGAAAGTATTTTATTTATGAAGGAAAACAGTAGAGAATGAAACCAGTAAAGGCTCAAACATACTCCAGGGTGAAGTGAGTTTAGGTGAAGAGTTGTCACAAGGTGGGACTGATACACATCTCATGGAGGTTTTCATAGAAAATGTGACCTAGCATACAGTATGTTTGCAAAAAACAAAAAACGTGTTTTATATCATTTCAAACTGAATTTTGAGTGTATTTATACTTTACAATGAAGGTTAAACATAAATTCGCAGTCATTGACTGTCCTGGTCATTGGGGCCAGTCAGGATTTTTACAGTCGGTAAAAAAAGTAGAAAAGAAAGCCCCAGAACAGCGTACGAATGAGCAAACTACTGTCAAGGGTGTAGAATGTAACTCTATATTTTTAAATGTGAATACACAATTTACTGTAGTGTATTATATTCACCAGTTTATATTGCACTTACCACTGTACATTTAAAAGCAGTATTTTTCTCATAACACTGTTACAGCATTGGACTTTGGCCACACGCCACTATTCAGTTCATTGTCAAAGTACCTACAGTATTTTATGAGTTTCTCATCATCGTGTTGATGGCAAATAACCTGCATCAGTGAAGCTCTCTGATGTCTCTCCTGTACGACGGCCTCACACAGGTTCTTCAGAGCCCAGTTAAGAGGTGGATCAATTGATTGTCTCATCTTAAAAAGTGGGCATTCCTTTATTACCTTATCACTCCACAATTCCTGGAGCCAAAGCGAATCCTTCAGAGGACTCTATAAACCAACATTGACCCTCTCTGTAGCCATTCCTCGGGGATGACTCCATTACTGATGATTATTATTGAAATTATTATTGGAAATTGAGAGAATGGAAACCATATTATCTGTAACTTTGGTAATTACTGATTATAGGCACCATCATCATGTCTAACTGTGTGGTTTTAGATTCACACTGACATTCCATGGTAACAATTTCAGAGTCTCCATTGTATGAATGAATGGGAAGAGTGTGTCAGTGAAGGTGTGTGTGAAGGTATGTATGTGTGTGTTGGTATCAGGATCAGAGAAGGACAGCGTTCCTCTTTCCCAGTCCAGCTGGACTCTGATCTTCTTAGGGTTCTTCAATGAGAGACGAGTGTAGGCAGGTTTAGTGCAGGTAGCCACTGCGAAGCAACTGTCGTTATCGAACTGTATAAGCCAACGTTGATCCAGTGTGTATCCTTTCCTCTGGGATGATTCTGCTAACAAACCCAGTATCCAGTATGTACTGTTTCCAACCTCAACATCCCAGCTGTGAGTCCCAGAGTTAAAACCCTCAGAACCCACAACACAGTGCCAGGAGTCAAACCTCTCTGGATTGTCAGGAACCTGCTTTCTCAATCCCAGCCTGACACTGGTCAGATCCTCTGAAAGGATGAAGTATGGATAGGCAGTGTTGGGGTCGAGTATGACAGGAGTGTAGGAGACAATGTCCTTCATCTTGTCCCAGACTCTGAAGGTCAGGTTGCCCAGGTGTTTGGCCTCGTCTATCAGTGCTCCATAGACCGGCTGTGGGTCCTGCAGCGTGAGCTGAGCTCTTTCCACTGTGGACTTGTAGTTCTGCAGGAATGAGATGTGTTCAGCTCTCAGCTCCTCCTCAATGGCTGAGATTGTGTCTGAAATGTTTGATATGTTTTCGTTCAGACCTTCAGTCTTCTCCTTCATCATCTGACTCTTCTGATGCTCTTCCTCCCTCAGTGCAGTGATCCTGGCCTCCTCTTCATCATACAGAAACTGATGCATCTTCCTGAACTGTTCCTTTATCTGCGCCTCGGTGTGCCGGGCCTGAACATTAATGTGTTTTGCTGTTTTGTCATAGTTTGTTTTAACGTCTTTAAAGCCCTGCAGTTTCTCCTGTAAAGGCTGCAGGGATTTTTGGACTTCCTCCTTGTGTTCCAGTGCAGCTTCATCAATGGGTTTGAAAATGTGGTGGGTGTGTCTTTTAGAATATCGACACACAGCACACACTGGCTGATGACATTCCAGACAGAACAGTTTGAGTTTCTCATCAGCGTGTTGATGGCAGAGAACCTGCATCAGAGAACCTCTCTGATGTCTCTCCAGTACGAAGGCCTCACACAGGTTCTTCAGAGCTCGGTTAAGAGGTGGATTAATTGATTGTCTCATCTTACAAAGTGGGCATTCCTTTATTACCTTATCTCTCCAACATTCCTGGAGACAGGCTTCACAGAAGTTGTGGCTGCACAACAGTATAAGAGGATCTTTAAAGATGTCATGACACACGGGACAGGTATAATCATCTTCTGGGCGAGATGCATTCGAGGCCATTTTGTCTAGGCGATGTGTTGGAATCTACGTTGTGGTTTTTAATCTCACTGCCTTAATCACTCTTGGTCATACAAACAACAGTTGAAGCAACATTACTCTATATAGAGGCTGATCATACATGGTCTGATGTCACACACAAGACAAACCATTCCCTTGCAAATACAATTTGTGCAGGTGCCATTGCAGTGAACTTGAGAGGCTAAATAGAAAGATACAAAATATGTGGTTTTGAAGAGGTTCGGGATCCTATGGGTCACCAGCCAAATAAGGCCAGTTTTACACTGGCAACCAAATCAAGCCTAAATGTCCCTGGAATCCGATCTGTCTGTGTCTGTTTCCAATGTGACCTCAGTCACATCCAGAGGTAGTTTCAGATCGGATATACGTTGTAAATCGGATCTGAGCTGGTCTAGCCTGGCCTAACCTGAAATGATTTTGGCTTAGAGGGGGTGGCGTGCCGTGAGATTTCCATGGCACATGATCAGATCTGATTGATATCACTAACGTGTCGTCATCCCCTCCCCCGCTCCTCCACTGCAGTGCTACGTCACATCATTTGGAGCGACGCCCACCCCGAAAGGTTGACTCCCCCTTTTAGGCCACTGTGGGTAACAATTAGTCCTATTCATTCTCGTGCAACGCGGACGAAAATGAAAGTGTCAAGGTTAGAGCTGATCTTACTGCAGTCTGAATGTTACGACCACATGAAGTGACCCAGACTACAACAAAATGTCACTCCAGCGTGATCCTAACACTACGATGTGACAGTGCAACTGTTAGGTGCAACTAAGTAGTAGGGCTGCACGAAATAAGATTTTGTACTCATCCCGATATGGCTCATTTTATATCCCGATACAATACAAATTACGATACAGCACTTTTTTTTTAAATTGCATAAAATGCATAGTTTATATTTCCCTTGTGGAAATGCACTTTGCAATGATATCAGCCTACTTAACAAGCTAGGTTACAAAATATTATTTATTTCATTTAGAAAACAATTGTTTTCTCTTGCTCCAAACAAGTTTTCAGCTTTAATTTGTTGTTTCTTTACCACACACATTTGTCCACTTTCAGGACATTTTGAAAATGGGTGGAATTTTCACACACACACACACACACACACACACACACACACACACACACACACACACACACACACACACACACACACACACACACACACACACACACACACGCGCGCGCGCGCGCACACACACACACGCACACACACGCACACACACGCACACACACGCACACACACACACACACACACACACACACACACACACACACACACACACACACACACACACACACACACACACACACACACAGGATCTGTTGAACAGCATGTGTCATTAAAGTCAGGAAAGTGTTTTTTTATGAAGGAAAACAGTAGAGAACGGAACCAGGCTGAAACATACTCCAGGGTAAAGTAAAGTGAGTTTAGGTGAAGAGTTGTCACAAGGTTGGACTGGTAGACACCTCATGTGGGCTTTCATAGTAAACTGGAATGTACCATAGAATAAGTTTGAAAAAAAAAAAAATCATCGGACTTTTATTGTTTCAGACTGAACTTTGAGTGTATTTTTGAAGTATTGTACTTTACAATGTAGGTCAAACATGAATTCACTATTAGGGACAGTCCTGCTCATTACTGTCAGTCAGGCTGTGTACAGAGGGTTATAAAATAAATGGATAAATAAATAAAAAGGCCTCAAACAGCATAGCAATGAGAAAACTACTCTATGACTAGGGTGTAGAAAATAACCCTGTTTACTGACTGTAGTGTATTATATTCACCAGTTCATATTGCACTTACCACTCTGTACATTTAAAAGCAATAGGTATTTTTCTCATTACTCCGTTACTGCAGTTGACTTTGGCCGGGCGACTGTTCAGTTCATTGTGAAAGTACCTATTTTTTGAGTTTCTCATCAGCGTGTTGATGGCAGAGAACCTGCATCAGAGAGGCTCTCTGATGTCTCTCCTGTCTGAAGGCCTCACACAGGTTCTTCAGAGCTCGGTTAAGAGGTGGATCAATTGATTGTCTCATCTTAAAAAGTGGACATTCCTTTATTACCTTCATATGACTCTATAAACCAACGTATGTTGACCCTCTCTGTATCCTTTCCTTGGGAATTACTCCGTTACTGATAATTATTATTGGAAACATTAATGGTAATTGATAGCTGAGAATGAAAACCATGTTATCTGTAACCAACGTTGACCCTCTGTGTATCCTTTCCTCTGGGATGACTCTGTTAACAAACCGAGTGTCCAGTGTGTACTGTCTCCAACCTCAACATTCCAGCTGTGAGTCCCAGAGTTAAAACCCTCAGAACCCACGACACAGGGCCAGGAGTCAAATCTCTCTGGGTTGTCAGGAACCTGCTGTACAGCTCCACATTTCACAGTGGTCAGATCATCAGACAGGATGAGTTTTGGATGTGCAGTGTGGCGGTCCAGAATGACAGGAGTGTAGGAGACAATGTCCTTCATCTTGTCCCAGACTCTGAAGGTCAGGTTGCCCAGATGTTTGGCTTCGTCTATCAGTGCTCCATAGACCGGCTGCGGGTCCTGTTTTTTTTTTTTTTTTTTTTTTTTTTTTCCTCTTTTTTTGAAAATTGCATAAAATGCATACTTTATATGAAATTGCCTCATGGAAATGGAGTTTGAAATGATATAGGCCTACTCAACAAGTTACTTTACTAAATATATATTTTATTAAGAAACGTTAATTGTGAAACACTTTTTTTTTTCTATAATTAACCATTTCTATTTGACTATTGGTCCAAACTAAGTTTCATCTTCAATTTGTTGTTTCTTTCTCCACTCTTTTAATTGATAACTTGCAAACAGTAGTGTGAAAGGACAGGCCACATGAACAAGAAAACAGAGAAAAATGCCATTTCCAGTTTTATGTTTTCTACGTATATCTTTGAGCCTTGCACCTGGAAGAATATTTTTTTAACATGGAGTGTTGCGGGTGTTCCTGAATAAATAATTTGATGACAAATTATAGAAAATAAGTAATTATTTAACTTCTGCAGTTGTCAAGATAATTTCACGAGAACATTTTCAACGAGACAGATTGACAGAAAGTAATATTGAAAGTAATGCAGTAATGCAGAAAGAAAAGTATAATATATTAGATAGTTTTTGTTAAGTAATATATTTATATTACAAGTTACTGCATTTTGGTAATATATTATGTTATATATTGAGTTACATAGTGCACATGTCCCAACACTGCACTGAACAGTGTTTGATAGGAATGTCAATGTTATTGTCTCGGCTCAGACTTGCAAGAGGTGGAACTCTTGCAAGGTCCGCTCAGCTTAATGAAGCCGCACCCATACCATTTTCGGTCACAGGACTTTATTAGACAAGCAAAGCATCAATAATAACATTGACGTTGAATTTGCAACAGACACGCAGCATGCATAAAGCTAAAGGTCTGACTCAGAGAGTTTTCTGTTTTCAATGATGAAATGCTGTTGGTTTAGTGGTGACACAGCTGTAGTTAAGCAGTAGCAGTAGTAGTGTTTCAAACCATTTTAAATATAAGCACTTTAAATTGAAATATATCTTTCAAATAGCATGTTGTCTATTGTCTCATACTGAACTTTAACTGTGTTTATGAAGTACTTCATGTAGTTTAAACATTAATTCACACACTGTTTTTTTTATATTCTTTCTAGTAGTTTAAAATAGAATCATTGTGCCCAAAGCACACAAATGAGCAAGCTACTCTAGGCGTATGTTGTAGAATTTAACCTCGTATTGGGAAGTTTTGTGCACGAAGTACTGATTTAATAGAGGTTTTGCATTGCTGTATATTTAATGTGTGTTTTACTGTGCAATTTTAATTAGGTAGGGGAAGTTATTTTAATTATGTATATTTAATTATGTATATTTCTTTTATGCCAAGTGCATGAAAGAAAATGAGTTGGTAAAGAAATGCACAATTTAAAGGGATATTCCACTTTCAAAAAAAAACTTTTGGTAATTTTATGGTCTACTCAGAACCCAATTAATATTCATGAGTGGGCCAAAGAAAACTTTTTTACCCGGAAAGGGAAATACACCAAAATCACCCCCCATGTTCTCTGTTGTATTCCCTCTCAGGTCAGCGAATCAGTGGACCCCCTCCCCTTCCCTCCAAAGGTGAAGGCTCGAGGGAGACATCAGGTAGTGGCAGGAGTGCACAACCCCCCCCCCCCCCCCCCCCCCCCCCCCCCCCCCCCCCCCCCCCCCACACACACACACACACCCTCACAGGGAATTACATTACAATATTTCTAATTAAAGGGTTGAAAGTGTCTGTCTTGGACTCAGAGGGAGACGTCGCTTTAATTTTATACTCCCTGGGAAGCTTTTGTTTGAAAAGACTGAAGGTTTTATTTATTTTATGTTCTTCTCCATTAGAGGGATATAGACCTCATCTCCGGGGTTCAAATATGGTTATGGAGCAGCGAGCGTGGACCAGGAATCTGTGGAGAACTGTTTATCTTGTTTCAAGCTATTAATTGGGATTCATCCCAATTTGGTTTGGCGTTGAATTATTGGATGAGGCCTGAAGGTCAGTATTCTCTCTTTGTCGTTTTTTATGCTGCCACTCTTGACATTCACGTCCCCGCGGGATTTATGAGCATTAACCCTGAGACATTTTTTTTTTCTTAGTGTCTCCTTATCAACCCAAGCGCCATAGGTCTCCCACCTGCTCCTTTTTTTAAAGGTCACTCTCTGTTTGAGAATAAGCTGCCATTCCTGAAAGAATCTCCCCCGGTGGGGGAGCGTTAGACGGGGAAAACCCTGGCGGGCGTCCTCTACTGCCAAGGACATGACAGAGTTATGAATAAAACATTTGGAGAGGCACACATAGAGAGAGAGAGAGACTTCTGGCCTAGGGAGACCACCCGCTTTGACCGTTATCAAGCGATAATTCCCAGGATGCTGCTTATTTGCCGTTCTTATCGATGAGGCATGTTGCCTGGGAGCAGACCAGCACGATTACATTGATGAGACGAAAACCTGTAAATCCTCGATCAGCGTGGCCGGTTGGCGGCCTTGTTTTCAGCCCTGTGTCAGCGTGGCAACATGCATGCTTGGGGTTACGTTTAGGATTAGGGTTAGAGGAGGTGATTATATCAACCAAGTTGGTTAACCAGATGTAACTCTTGAGAACGTAAAAATGTAAAAAAAAACAAAAAACAAAAAAAAAAAAAAAAACAATTTTACACTCTCAAGAGTTAAAATATTCATCATCTTAATTACCCCAAGTCTAGCACAACTAGAAGATTAAGGGTCATTCTGGTCTGTATGTTTGCTTGTTAAAAGCAAGATAAATCTTAGTTATAGTTATGGGGTCTGTGGGGCTAAAAGGTCCTCAAATGGTGGTCCACGGCTCAATGGTTGAAAACCACTGACATAGGCGTATGCATATTGGGAGAATCGCAAACACAGTTCTAAAATTGCCAGCCATCACACAAGGCAGCATCTACAGAGTAAACACCACTGGCCTTTAATGCTCATCCCCTGTGGAATAGAATTGGTCTGTGTATGTTGATTTAGAGGTAGACAGGTCCTAAATAAGTCTACTGGATGGGAAATAATTCTATGGTGGTACATTAGAGATGCAGGCATGAAATCCAAACAAACATTATCGTGTTGATAATGAGGGTTCATAAAATACAGTGCAATAGAACTGCACAGCGTCAGAGAGAAGGAGAGACACTCTCCTGTGTTTACATTTGCGGCAGCATGCTGCTGAGTGATTTGACAGTAGAGAATCCCACATGACCTTTTATGGTAATGGAGAGAGAAGCAGCAACTATTTAGCTGGCATGTTTTCCATTGTTTTCCTTTTTTTCTTATACAAGCGGGACAATATTTTATGTAGAGAACAAAGCACCCAAGTATTCTGTTTGAATGAGAGTTTTTGCTAAGTCGTTTCTACAAAATTTGAAGATAGTTTGACAAAGATAACAGAGGCAACTTTTTCGCCCAAAACCAATCATCTTTTTCATTTTCCACTCTCTGCGTTGCTTCTGCTTTGACGCTGCAGCTGTTTCCCTGCAGACAGACACTTGCTTCGTCCTCCAGACGGTCCAGAACAACAAAACATTTGTCGGGCTCAGCGAAGGCGGTGCTAATGTAAGAGGAGGGTTGTGTGGGATGAGGCAACGTTTTAGCCAATCACAGCAAGGCAGGCTCCAGCAGATTCATAATGAGCCAATAGGGTGAAGGTGAGGTGGAGTTAGATTCTGTTTTTAAACAAATCGGTTTACAAACACAGTGTACACACTTTCCTTTGAGTTTTTGCATTTCAACATCCACATGCATCTCCCCAGTCGATTACTGGATGTCAGAAGCAGCAACGTAACGGCGGCACTTACTGTAATTGCTGCACAGCACTCGTTAGAGGAAAGTGGACGCAGCCTTGTACTCCGTATTTGATAAAAAGTACAGAATGACAGTATGCTTTTTAAAATAAAAAATAAATAAAAGAAAAAAGATCCACCACTGTGCATCCCTACAGTATAGTGAGAGTCAGATGTGTGGACAGCCTGGTACTGATGTGTCGTTGCCCTGGGGTTATTATATCGTCATGAGTCATAGTCCTTTGACACAAGAGCAATAATCTCATCGAGACAGATGGTGGAGCTTAAAGCTCTGGATTTCAAAAGAGGTTTATCAACGCTTTATCAATAGATAAACATAAGACTTTCTGGAGAAAAAAAAAGGCCAGATATGTGACCAACATGACTGAAGAAGGGCTGCCATTGTGCAGTCACCAGCTTTTCACCCGGATAATTTTACCCCAAATGAGTTAATATCACAGGCAGACTCACATAAACATGATGCTTTGTAGGCCTGAAGCATCTCTGCTCCGCTGTGTGGTTCCTCGTCCAGAACATTTCCTCCTATCCTTCCTAAGTCTTCTGTATTGTTCCTCATACATGAGTAAGTCCTCATATACTGTACTGTAAGTCCTCTCCTACCTAAGTCCTATGTATGGTTTACCATACAAATCCTCTCCTTCCTAAGTCCTCATATACTGTACTGTAAGTCCTCTCCTACCTAAGTCCTATGTATGGTTTACCATACAAATCCTCTCCTTCCTAAGTCCTCATATACTGTACTGTAAGTCCTCTCCTACCTAAGTCCTATGTATGGTTCCCCATACAAATCCTCTCCTTCCTAAGTCCTCATATACTGTACTGTAAGTCCTCTCCTACCTAAGTCCTATGTATGGTTCCCCATACAAATCCTCTCCTACCTAAGTCCTCTCAGGCACCTGCCTCTTCTGCCCTTTTTGGAGCATTTCTGTTGCCTGGCAACTGTGCGTGTGTGTGTGTGTGTGTGTGTGTGTGTGTGTGTGTGTGTGTGTGTGTGTGTGTGTGTGTGTGTGTGTGTGTGTGTGTGTGTGTGTGCGTGTGTGTGTGTGCGTGTGTGTGTGTGTGTGTGTGTGTGTGTGTGTGTGTGTGTGTGTGTGTTTTGCAATTGAAAGTCTCTTTGCTAATCAGAGGAAGTGAGTGTGCCTGAACTGTACCCGTGGGTAATGGAGATAGACTTTGGTGTAATAGTGTGTCAGAACAAAGGACAGGCAGCTGTAGGTAAAAGCCAGCTCAATACAACCAGTTCATTGATCGAGCAACGCTGAAACTAATTCAAAAACACTACAGGGTGCAGGCCATAATAAGTGAAGTCCATAGACAGGCAGAAAGGTCAGGACTTTCTGGTCAGACACATTATGGAGATAGGACTAGAATAAGAAATTTGAATCTGATAATCTGATTCGTACACAGGATAATTTAAAGTATAGGGGAAGTGATTTGAAATTCATGGTGTAGTACCAGCCTGGTGCACTAGGGGCGCCCAAGAGTAGCTACACTATGTGAACCTGCTGCTCCATCCTGATTGGAGGAGAATTCACCCTCCACCTGGGGAACTTTTATTGGCTTCTCTGCTAACGTGGGGGAGGGGGAAACTCCATATATGGTCTGCACACCTTATAATAGAGCATTTTAACAGAAAAAAATGTTTGGGGGGTGATATCTGACAAAGGTGAAATCCCTTCCCCTACCTTTAAAGAAGGGACGGATGTAACATTTCCCAGATGTTGGGGGGGGGGGGGGGGGGGGGGGGGGGGGGGGGCAGGAGAAAATGGTATGGTGGCACGGGCCATTTTCGGTTACAAGACTTTAATTAGTCAAGTAAAGCATCAATAACAACATCAGTTGTTGTTGAAGTTGCAACAGACATGCAGCATGCATAAAGCTAAAGGTCTGACACAGAGAGTTTTCTGTTTTCAAAGCTAAAATGCTGTTGGTATGTTGGTGGCTGTTTCAAATCATTGTTTCAAATAATTTTAAATATAAGCACTTTAATTTGAAATATCTTGGGTTGTTTTGCATGCCATCGTGTTTGGTGGGGCAGTCAGGGCATTCAGGGGGGCATTGAATGCCCATGCCCATGCCCATGCCTAGATATGCCCTGGGTCAGACACATTTTGGAGATGGGACTACAAAAATGAATTTTAATCTGATATATTTAATCTGATATGTACACAGGATAATTTAAAGAACCTTAATGCTGATCTCTATGGGATTAAATGAAAAAGACACCCCCAGCGCAGCCTGCCTGTAAGATTATCACAAGGATATATTTCTGAAAATTTGAACTTGAGCTTTAAGTGCCTCATATTGTCTTATGTTTTTTTTTTCATATATAATGTCAATGCAGGGAGGAGACCATCCATTATCTGTAAAACAAAACAAATATCGGTGACACCTCAAGTGTATGTGCACAAGAGGCCAATTCCACTGTTATTCTATGTTCCATAGTAAAAGTAGTTACTGAATCACGCCACAAGGGGGAGTTCGCCCTATAGGAAGCAGTGTAGTAGAGCAGGGGTTTTCAACCTTTTTGACTCCAGGGACCACCATTTATTCAGCATTTGAGCCACGGACCACCACTTGATTACATTTACACACCAAAGCCCTAAAATTAAAGAATTCTTTTGGTTTTGTCCAAAATTCCAGACTGTATTTTGCCAACAAAACAGTGTGAACTTATTAATTAAGCGGTGCTAATTCAGATGATGAATATTTTAACTCTTGAGTGTAAAAATGAAACCAAATGGACCCGCAAGGGTCCATTTGGTTTCATTTTTACATTCTCAAGAGTTACATCTGGTTAACCAACTTTCCATCATTTAGCCTGGGGACCACCTGGAACCCTCTCAAGGAGGTGGTCCCCGGTGGTCCCCGGACCACCTGTTGAAAACCCCTGTAATAGAGCATGGACTGTGCACAGTGTTGCCAACTTGGTCCATTTGTTGCTATATTTAGCTTTTTTTCAGCCTCCCCTAGCACCACAATTGGCAGTAGTATGGTTTTAAATCATTTTTGAAACCATACACTGTCGCTATACTTTGCTTTTTTTCCAGCCCCCCAGCACCAAAATTAGTGGAAAAACTTGTGGCGGAAAATTTAGTGCTTTTTTTTTGCTGATCTGTAACTAGATCTGATATTGAGATCGTAAAATTTTACACTCTCAATAGTTAAATTATATTTAAACATATGAATTACCTATTTTTTTTTTCCAGTGTAGAAGAATTGATATTTTGACCAACGTTTTGCAAGTTATTTCTCCTAAATTAGTCAGAGGGATTAAACTCAACATCAAATGGTGGTCTTCCGTGGCTCAAATGCAGAATAAACAGTGCATGGATGGGTCCTGTTATGAAAATGTTTGAAAACCACTGCTCTAGCACATTCTAGCGCATTTTGGAAGTGCCACTATAGTGCATTTGGGATTTTGGCAGTTGGCAACACTGACTGTGCATCCATAATAGTGGTACTATTATGGACCACGGAGGCTTCCATACTTCAGACAGCTTTGACTGTGATGAAAAAAAAAAAAAAAATCAGGGAATAAATAAAATATATGGAAGACCAAACTAACTCACTTTCATGTAAATCGTTGCTATAAAATCATGATACTTGTTATTTTTGGAATGACGTATAATACTCAGGGGTGTAGTGGAGGGGGGACTTCTCACATCTAAAATATTTTTGGGTCTGAAAAAAATCATTAGCATGGTGAAATACATCTTGATGACATCATCAAGATGTGTTTCACCATGTTAATGAGTTTCCTTTTTTTCTGAGAGTGTACAAGTGTACACATTTGTACACTCAAATGGGGGGGATTCCCCTTTCTCCCCTTTCTCAAATAGGGGGGGTTCCCCTTTCTCAAATGGGGGGGATTCCCCTTTCTCCCCTTTCTCAAATGGGGGGGATTCCCCTTTCAAAGGCGTCCCCCCACTTCTAAAAGTACCACTACAACACTGATAATACTGAAAGAATCCGTTTCTCAGAATTATCACCACCTGTCATTTTCGCCCGCCCGGTCACATACGCATTGCAATCCTCAGAGCCTTGGAAATACAGAGTCACGCCAACTCCGTTCACTTCACGGGGCCAGTCCAATGGCGGCTCCTCTACATAGACTGACAACAAATAGTGACAGCCGGAAGTTACTGAATGCATTGGAACCTATGGGCTCGCGCGAGTACTAAAACCACGTGACCAGACGATTTTCTGTCCCGTCAATGTCGCAACTCTGTCTATTTCTAAGGCTCTGGCAATCCTCCAATCAACAGAGCCTCCGCCAAGTTCATAGTTCACGGACCTGTTGCCTGTTTTTGGAGGGAACGGAGTAGAGCCGTGCAAAAAACAACAACAAAAAACAACTAACTCGGTTGCTTGCTGCACGTTTGATTTAAGTCCAGTGTGTTTGGTAAAAAGCGACGCCTAAGAGCCGATTCAGTGGACGACTCGGCTGACGGTCACGGTGGTGAAACAGCGGCCGCACCGCCGCTCCCAATCCGCCCCGGGTACACACACACAGCAGCAGCAATGGCGGCGTGGAGGAGGAGGAGGACGAGCGTCGAGGAGAGGAAAACATAAACAAGGAGCTGAATGATGAGGACGTCGTGAATAATAACGTGGTGTTTGAGGACACAGACTCGTCTGGGGATGAAGAAGAGGAAGTAAACTTAGACCTGCCGTCCGATTCGGGGCCAGAGAACCAACATGAAAATGAAGCCAGTGGAGCAGCGTGTGTTGTGGGGATGGTGCGACCAGATGACCAGCCTTCTACTAGCGGCAAGAAGACACCACCTGGACCCCGCAGATTTAAGCCAGGATCCGGCAGAGCGACCGAGGCGTCCTCAATTACGGTCTTATCCTTCTAGGAAGTTTGGATGATCCCGGGGCGGATTGGCCATCTGGAGTACATGGAGTTTTCCCGGTGGCCTGCACCACCTAGTGGCCTGCTGGACAAGATCCAAAATGCACTAGTAGTGGCACTTCCAAAAATGCACTAGAATGCGCTAGATGCTTTGCCTGGAACATACAGATCAAAACGACCATTAATCTTCTACATTCTCTAGTTGTGTAGACTAAGTTAAGCTAATTCACATGATGAATATCATAACTCTTGAGGGTGTAAAAATGAAACCAAATGGACCCGCAAGGGTCCATTTGGTTTCATTTTTACGCTCTCAAAGAGTTACATCTGGTTAACCAGCTGCCACCCCACCAGGGTGGCCTGGCAAAGGCAAAATTGTCCCGTTGGGAAAATATGTGCCAATCCGCCCCTGGGATGATCCAAACTTCACCAGGGAAAATGACTCATTGAAAAGAAAAGACAGAAGGGAGCGGTGGTCATTAACAGCATCCATGCTGTAATCGTGCTTTTAAACCCCTATATGATGAAGCATTTCGGATTCTATACAAACTTTTGCGCATCGCAGTCACACTGCCCGTCTCATCGGCTGCCTGTGTGTGAGAGGAGCTTCTCCTGCTTACGGAATAAGAGTGGTGATCATCGAACCAGCAACCTGGGAGTGCTGGCCATCAGTTCCAGACAGTAGAACTAAAGGGCCAAAGGCCTGGATACAAATGAAGTGATTGACCGCTTCGCAGCCAACCAACCACGGCAACAGGCGAATCGTTCTTCACTAAATGGTGAGTAACCCAACAGTATTTTCTACTGTCTATGGTTTATACAGGGACGTGCAACTCATAAACATATTATCCCTTTTTACCAGTCTGTAAAAACAACTGCCCCCCAAATAGCTGATCTACAGGCTCCCAACGCGACACGCTATGAAACATTGTGAGCTTGTAGATTTGCCTTTTTGTCCAAAAGTGCCCTAGTCTTATGTGATTTGTGTCCCTAACGCACTCTGCGCGTCCCTGTATTTACATGTTCACGTTTGGCCGCCGCGCCTCACTCTCTCTGTGTGTGTGTGTGTGTGTGTGTGTGTGTGTGTGTGTGTGTGTGTGTGTGTGTGTGTGTGTGCACGCCCCGCGCGCGCAGTGCTGCGACTCCTTCTGTGCGTCTGTGAGATCAAGTATTGTAGAAGCTGTTTCTAGCCTGTACGTCCCTGTATTTACATGTTAATGTAAAGGCCGCCGTGCCTCACTATGTCTGTGTGTGAGTGCATGCTGCGACTACTTCTGTGTGTCTGAGATCAATTAATGTAGAACAGGGGTGCCCAACCTTTTTTGCCCCAAGATCTACTTTTCAGCAGCCAACCCCTCCGGATCTACCAGTCCAATATCAACATTTAAAACCACACACATCGTTGCCAGCCTGCAGTAACTTCACAACAACGCAACACTACTTTGTTTTACCACTTTACTTTACCCGTCCATATAAGCATAAAGTACAACAGACTTGTCATAAGTAGGCCTACATTACAACAGTACAACATAAGTACAACAGACTTGGACAAACACTGCCATTGCAAATGCAATCACAATAAGAACAGTCCAGATACACACACACACACACACACACACACACACACACACACACACACACACACACACACACACACACACACACACACACGAAAATCGCTCTTTTTTCTTTTCCACCCCATTTTTTTTCTTTCCCCCCCACATCTCCCGAGATCTACTTGTGATCAGGCCGAGATCTACCGGTAGATCCCGATCTACTGGTTGGGCTCCCCTGTTGTAGAAGCTGTTTCTAGCCTGTACGTCCCTGTATTTACATGTTAATGTATAGGCCGCCGTGCCTCACTATGTCTGTGTGTGAGTGCATGCTGCGACTACTTCTGTGTGTGTGTGAGATCAAGTATTGTAGAAGTTGTTACTGGCCTGTGCAGCTAACTAGATTGGTTTTGCAAATCCACTTATGTGGTGTCTACATTTACATTATATGGTGGTAACCACGCTTTCCCGCGCGTGTGTGTGTGTCCATTTACGTTCTGCAGATCTCTGAAACTGTGGTACAATTGTGTAACTGTCCCCTGAAGATCTAAAAGACTAAGAGTCATGTGTCACAGTCCCCTCAAGAACTAAAAGACTAAAAGTTCATTTATTCATTTTGAAAAAAAAAAGGAGTTCTAAACCTTATTTTCTGTCTGGAGTCAGTGTCAGATAATGATTTGCTTTGTTGTGTAACACAAACATGTATTTTAGCATATAAACAGGGCCATTGTGTCATTTAATGTAATTTTGCCTGTGTATGTGTGCATATGCCTTTCTTCTTTTATTTTGACAGTGTGTGAATGAATGACTCATTCTAAAATGGAGGCCTTTTGTATTTTCTGTTAAAACGGAGATCCATGTCATTGTGTGTTTATCGCAGTTTAGCATAGGTTTTGTCGTGATGCTGGAAACATGTTTATCGATTGTTATATGGTATTTGGAGGACTATTTATATTAATTAATTTATTTGTATTGAGAAATGTGCTCTATGCAGTAAGACTGTAAAACAAGTAAACAGTACAAGGTTAAAAACAGTAATCACATGGAAAGTGAAGCACAGGGACTGATAGAAGTAAGTAGTATTGGTAGTATTAAAGCGGACAGTACAAATGTATTGCACATATACAGTATTTTTAGTGGAATGTGACAGCATAAAAAAGAGCAATTTATAAACATGTTCAACAGTTGATCGTGAACATGGTTATTGTGATTTGTGAATACATGATTATTGATTGTGTCAGTACTATACATGATTGACTTTTGAAAGAGTACAGTGAAATAAATTGAAAACACACACACACACACACACACACACACACACACACACACACACACACACACACACACACACACACACACACACACACACACACACACACACACGTCATTCTCTTCCTGTACTAAACAGGACACTTCTGTTCTTCTGTTAACATGCAACTCCCCTCTGTTTTGCATAACCGCCATGAACACTTCTCATAGCTAGCTGGACATTTTTTTAGTTGACACAAACGCCGACATCTTGCAGAATGCTGGAGAAAATGAACGTCAGTAATAAAAGGCAATTGTCTTTTTTTATCTGCACAAGCAGAAATGCAGTCGAACAGGAGATTTGAGATAGTGTAGTAGAATTGCAAGGCTATGGTTAAATGATAATAGGCCTGAGAGATGAGTTACTGGATACCGTGGAAAAGAGGCACCGTGTTGCAGTTTTTCTCCAAGATTCTTTTATTCCACTCTGCAGGGTTTGTCAGTATAATACAACAGTCTTAGTACCCTGCTGTGGTTATACTTGTATGGATTGTTTTCAAAGTTGTGCAGAACGCTCAAGCGGTGGAGGAGAACAGATCTACATTAGTCTTCCATCTGGCCTATAGGCAGGGGCAGATGTAACATTTCCCAATTGGGGGAGGCACGAGGCTGTAGGTAGGGCAGAGAACCTGGATCCTGCTAGTGGTATTAATGAATGCTTATTATGAGTTCCCAAGCTGTTGATGATGCTCTCTGAACTCTGGTGACAGGTCCTCATCCCCTAAAAGCTCCTTAGCGTTAAGAAGCCCAGGGAAGTTTGCTGTGCATACTGTATTTGCAGCAGGGGATGGATGTAACATTTCCCAATTGTGGGGGCAAGAGAAAATGGTATGGGGGTGCGGCTTCATCGCCCGTGACGCGAAGCGACACAGGCGATGAAGCCGCCCCCATACCACCCATACCACCCAGGGAAGTTTGCTGTACATACTGTATTCAGAAAAGGGGTGGATGTAACATTTCCCAATTGGGGGGGACAAGTGAAAATGGTATGGGGGCGGCTTCATCGCCTGTGGCGCGAAGCGACCGCATACTATTTTTGGTTACAAGACTTTTATTAGTCAATTAAAGAATCAATAATAACATCAATTGTTGTTGAAATTGCAACAGACACGCAGCATGCATAAAGCTAAAGGTCTGACTCAAGAGAGTTTTCTGTTATCAATGATGAAATGTTGTTCGTTTAGTGGTGCCACAACTGTAGTTAGTTAGTAGCAGAAGTAGTGTTTCTTTTTAAATATAAGAACTTTAATTTGAAATGTCTTGGCTTGTTTTGCCATCGTGTTTGGTGGGGCAGTCAGGGCATTTAGGGGGGCATTATTGCCCCACCATCCCCATGCCTGGGAGGGAGAGAGAGAGAGAGAGAGAGAGAGAGAGAGAGAGAGAGAGAATATTTAATACACTGCGATGACAGGACTATACATTTGCTGCAGGGTGGATTTACTGAAGTCATTGCACCACACTATCGCCTGTTCAGTTCTCTCTCTAAGTTGCGATGTGGGCCGTCTGGGTTACACAATGAACATGCATGGTCTGTGTCTGACAAGGACCAAGCTGACATGCATTTGTGTCTCAGTGCTACAGTGACTCCTGCAGATGGTGCTACAGTGCTACAGTGACTCCTGCAGATAAATGGTAAATGGTAAATGGTGCATTTATATAGCGCCTTTATCCAAGGCGCTTTACATAGATTGTGCATCACATTCACCCATTCACACACACATTCATACACTGATGGCAGTGGAAACCATGCAAGGTACCTACTAGCACATCAGGAGCAATTAGGGGTTAAGTGTCTTGCCCAGGGACACATCGACACCAACTCTGCGGGAGCCCGGGATCGAACCGGCAACCTTGTGGTTACCATCCGGTAACTCTACCTCTGAGCCACTGCCGCCCCAGATGGTTGTTTAGGTACACTTTCAGTTATTACTTGAAGAACATACAGTATGCTGCAGAGTTTTTCAGCATTTTTGATACCAGAGGCTACCATTTATTCAGCATTTGAGCCACGGACCACCATTTGAGGACATTTTAGCCCCGCAGACCCCCAAAACTAAAGATTTATTTTGCTTCTGTCCATAACATTAATCTTCTAGTTGTGTAGACTTGGGAAATGAAGATGATGTATTTAGTATTTATTTATTCAGCACAGTATAAAACGTTACAAAGAACATATTAATAAAAAGTGCGAAGTGCTAGGCTGAGGCAAAAAGCCCCAGGGGCTTATACGAGGCCTCTGCATGTAAGACAAAAATAGTTACAAAACATCAAAAATATGGTGGCAGTGTAAGAAACAGAACCAAATAAAATTAAATGAAATGACAGCAAGATTAGAATAATTAGTTACATGATTACAGATGAAAAGATATAGTACAATGACATATGAAGAATACGTAATCTGGTCAATTAAATGGGACCTAAGTTTATGTTTAAAACAATTTAGTGATGTAGAATTGGAGGAAATTACTGAATAGGTGTTCCAAATCTGGGCCCCCCTGTATCTGATGGAAAACTGAGAGAAAGACCAGTACGGAACTTTGGGAGATGTAAATGATTTGTCTGCTGTTCTTGTGTTGAAATGATGCACGTCACTGTTAAACTGGACGTTTTTTTTTTTTTTTTTTTTTTTTTAACATGGCAAAGGTATTGTAACTCTTGAGAGCGTGAAAATGAAACCAAACGGACCCGCAAGGGTCCGTTTGGTTTCAAGTTACATCTGGTTAACCAACTTAGGGACCACCTGGAACCCTCTCAAGGACTACTGGTGGTCCCCGGGCCACTGGTTGAAAACCACTGGTCTACTGTATAATGTACCAGATATTTATTTTTATCTCAGACTCTGCTTGTCAAAAGTCAGAGCTTGGTGAAAAGGTGGGAGAGGTTGTGATGTTTACACTGGTTCGTCTCTTAGGGCTGATCCAGCAGCTGAACATTTACTTAGGGGTACAGTAGAGATTATGATATTATGATAATCTCTGATTATGTGCAGGGTCATATATGCCGATGCCCATTTCAGACTGATACCGATATTATACAGATGTTCTACAAACCAAATGAAAACAAATGTTCATCATGTGAATTAGTCTACACAACTAGAGGATGTAGAAGATTAATGGTCATTTTGATCTGTATGTTTGTCTGTTTTGTTTCTGAAATCCAGCCTGGAATTGTGGACAAAAACAAAATAAATCTTTAGTTTTGGCGTCTGTGGCTCAAATGCTGGATAAATAGTGGGCCCTGGTGTGGAAAAAAGGCTGAAAACCGCTGGCATAATAGTGTAACATATAACGGGTAAGTAGTCAAATAGAGTACAAAGAGAACAATGCCGTGCTTCAATGACACTAAGATACCTAAAGGGAAACGTGACGCAAAGCGCATCTAAACAGCACAAACATGCATGCTCACTTATGCACACACTTATGAACGCACATGTGCACACATTAGCCCAATTTGTTGTAAATCCATCCTTTGGAGGCTTACTGCTCAGTCAAGCTGCAGTGCCTCTGACAGGGGCGTAGCTAGCAATTCTAGGGCCCCCTGCAAAGCTTTTCCACATGGGCCCCTCTTTCCCAGCGGTGCTAGGGGGGAGGTGATTTTTGAAAAAGAGTAGTTAAAGGGTAATTTCACCCATTTTCAACATTTTCTCTGAGAGCGTACAAATGCAACCAAATGAACCCTAACGGGTTCATCATCCACAATTCCAGGCTGGATTTGGGGAAACAAAACAGTCAAACATACAGATCAATCTACTACATTCTCTAATTGTTTAGACTTGGGCTATTTCAGATGATGAATATTTTAACTCTTGAGAGCGTGAACATGAAATTAAAACATTTGGTTTCATTTTTAGGCTCTCAAAGAGTTACATCTGGTTAACAAACTTTCCACCATTTAGCTGGGGACCACCAGGAACTCTCTCAAGGACCACTGGTGAGGGACCTGGTGAGGGACTCTGCATTCAGGCTAGCCAACATGAGTAGCTTGTTCAACATTGACCAACGTGTTGGTTTATGTCACTGAAAAGGAACATTGATTGTGTTGACATTATCGTTTATGAACCCTAGAACACTAAACATGGGTGATTTTTGTGTGCACATTTTTTAATCGGATTAATCAACAAAATTAATTAACTAATTAACTTATTTTCAACAGCCTATATACGAAAAAGTCTTATTTCATTCAGAAACTTGAACTTTCATTAATTATAGATTCAATGCACACAATGTAAATGATTTCAAGTATTTATGTGTTTATTTTTACACAATTTTGGTTTCCATCTCATAAAACCCACCAGGATTTCAAAAATTAGAATGTTTTACGAGACCACTAAAAGGAAAAAATGTTTGATTAATTAATCTCAATTAATCAGTTATAGACCCAACACTATATACACATTGTATTACATACTACTATTAAACTTGGTTGAGGGAACATAGAGCTGAGGGAACATAGAGCTGAGGGAACATAGAGCTGAGGGAACATAGAGCTGAGGGAACATAGACACGGTCGCACCAGAGACACTCAAAAGGCTTAAAGAGGAGGTGCCGTGATTTTTGTATTTTTCCAATTTTGTACACGTTTAAGAGGTGACAGTATGCAAATAGACCCCTTGGTGTGTTTTTATGTGCAATGATGTCTTCCCTTTGTATATAGGGTTTCTTCCTGGGGGCTGAACCTTTCCAGTTAAAAGTGCCAATGAGAAAAACTTCAATATAGTGACATGACGTGTTCAGGCCCTCCCCTAACTCCTCTCCCTTTATCATGCAACTAAAGCAACTAATAGCATGCAACATGCAACTAATGCAACTAATAGCTTTGATGGTGTATCCTATCATTGTTACGCTGATGACACTCAGCTTTATTTTTCTTTCAAACATTCTGACTCTTCCAATCTTTACATCCTGCAAGACTGCTTAGCAGCTATAAATAACTGGATGGCACTTAATTTTCTGCAGCTCAACTCAGATAAAACACAAATCCTTCTAATAGGTCCTGATAATGCCACTAATGCAATTCGGCTTTCCTTAGGCCCTCTAGCCCCTAACATAGTTGACACGGCGAAAAACTTAGGTGTCTTTTTCGACAAAAGAATGAACTTTGAGTTCCACATTAAGAAGGTCTCACAATCCTGTTTTTATCACCTTCGAAACATTTCAAAAATTAGAAATATTCTCTCTCCACAAGACCTGGAAAAAATTATCCATGCGTTCATTTCATCCCGTGTCGATTATTGTAACGGGCTTTACTCCATCCTCAATTCTTCCTCCATCCATAGACTCCAATTAATTCAGAACACAGCTGCCAGATTGCTCAAAAACGTTAACCGCAGAACACATATTACACCAATACTTGCTGAACTACATTGGCTCCCCATCAGATCCAGAATAAACTTCAAAATTCTTTTAATAACTTATAAGGCTCTACATGGCCTAGCCCCAGCCTATATATCAGACCTACTTGTGGCTAAGCCAACCACAAGAGCCCTTCGGTCCGCTGACAAAGGCCTCCTGTCCATACCTGCCAGCAAACTTAAAACTAAAGGTGACCGTGCATTTGCAGTGGTCGCACCAACATTATGGAACGCCCTCCCTTTATCCATAAAAAATGCAGAGTCTGTCAGCAGTTTCAAATCCTTGCTAAAAACTCACTTATTTAGGTTACACTTCGCCCTGTAAATGTTTTATTGTACCATTTTACTGTACTATTTTCACCTTTTTACTGTTTTGTTCATTGTACTTGTCCTCTGTTTGTCTGATTTGTTAATTGTTTGATTTGTAAATTGTTCATTATTTCTCTGATGTACAGCACCTTGTAACTCTGTTTAGAAAGGTGCTATAAAAAATAAAATTTACTTACTTACTTACTTACTAAAGCTGTCGGCGTGGCTTCAGTTCAGGTGGATCACCACCCACCATGCAAACCAGGCATACTTATGAACTGGTAGGGTGGAATCATAAAAATAACAGTTTAACAAACACTGTACACTTTTTTTGGGGGAAAATAATCTTACTTTTCATTAACATTAATACCTGATGATCATGTTTTAGGGTAGAAAAAAAATCATGGCTCTCCATCTTCCAACCTCAACATAAACAAAGGATACTGGAGGCAGAACGAGTTTAAGGGTTTTTATTGCAGTACCCACACCATAAAATAATTTTGATTTCACCAGGATAATATCTAGATATTTCAACTCAGACATCTACTATCTGTATAAGGAAATTAAACAATAATCAAAATAGTCTGAAGACGGCGGCCCATCTGGAAATAGGGAGAGGGGAGATACTGTAGACTGTTATAGGGCATTTGAAAGAATTGATTAAATAATAAGAAAAACAATCTATCAAGGGATACATCATGAACAAACAGGTGATGAGGTGTGGATGTCAGCAGTGTAGTGCAGTATGTACGTGGTGAAGTGTGAGTGTGTGCATGTTGCATGTACTATCTGAAGGTTGCTGGTGTGAGGTACAGAAAGACAGTGAAAAGAACAGAACTGTGGAAGGACTGGGGAGGCAGTGCCTTTATAGGGCGTCGACATCAGGTCTTCTGCTCCCCAATCCTATCAAACCAAACAGAAAAGAGATTAATATACGTTTGTTTGCACATATATGGCAAAGCAACATGAACCATAATCAGACAACATTAAAGTGAACTATTATATGTTCTGGCATGCATATATCTGTGTGGAAATTGTATGGCCCCTTCTCAAGTAAAGCCTTGTCTGCATTATTTCAATTGCATATTGTGTGTCTAGTCTCAATTTTGAGGAACTAGCAGTTCCTCAGATGGACAAACCACTTGCCTCTAGAGTATAACTATCCTGGCTACTGCATGTACGTGTGCAGCTTGCAAACAACAACAAATAAAAGATAAAAAAAAAATACAAGTGCCCTTCTAGCCTATTTAATCCCCCATCTAACTAATCTCCACCCGTCTTCGTGCCGGTTTACGGAAGGTACTTATGCACTGAAGGCCACCGCAAAGGCCTAGCTTTTACCAAGAGGTAGGGAAGGCAACCAGTTGCTGGTGACCTGCGTACACCTCTTAGCCGTGCCCCCGAGACAGAATGTGCATACAGAGTACACACACCTGCTACAGCCGCACCGAGCACCTAAAGCCACCCCCCCGGACCTATACCCAGCGAGTTATTTTAGCCCAGAAGATAAACGCACCTAACAGGGACACTTGTAAAATACGTTGTACAATAAAGACTAGACAAAAATAGCCAGGCATTGGTTTTTCTTAACATTAGCGGCACAAAACCCCCTAGAAAATATCCATACCAAATGTGATTAGAACAACAACTGGAGAACGACTCAGGCAGGCTTTTATGGTGTCGCACCAGCTGCCAATTAGTCATCATCTTTAGCAGCAGATCATTCTATGCAACCAAAGATATCAGAGATTAATATATGGCAAAACAACAGCTTAAATCATAACCAGGAACCACCAATTAACCATAGTGTATAATATAAGTATAGCAAATAATACCCAGGGAACAGTCACACGTACTTGCAACTTAATGGCTTTAAAGACCTTTCCAAACCAAATCGTTGAAATTGTCAAACATGACGTGAAGCGTTTTTTTTTTTTTTTTTTTTTTTTTACTGCCAGTTTTTATATGCCCCTATGGTTTTAATAATGGATGTCATCAGTGATTTTGTACTTCATTGCTCCCAAAATGTTTACATTTCTTGCGAAATATGAATTGTGTGAGCAAACACTAATAACAGACAATAATTACAATAAAGGTACCGGAAATTGAACTTCCTGAAAATGAGGTCAGGTCACTTTATAGGCTAGATTGACAGGTCTATGTTTGGTAGGACTGCAGCTTCAATCATGAATGAGCTACAGCTGTGGCAGCCTGATGAGAGAGAAGAGAGTTAAAGTCACATAATCCAGATGTCATGGTCTCACCATCCAGAAACAATACATCTGTGACCCATCATCTGATAAAGAAATATATATCTCTAACTTCCACAATGTGTACACAGGTACACATGAAAAACAGCCTGAATTGACTGTTTTAAGCCTCTCGTTCATTAGCTAGTTTCAAGACTTACAACTCTCACGAAATGCCTGTGTGGCCCTCGCATTTTATTTTGACGATATCAGCGGAATGGATTCTAATATAATTAAATATTGGGATGACTGCCAACCCCAATGCCAATCACTATACAAAGAGGTCACCCAAGGGAGGGGAAGCCAATAGTCTAAGACCATTAAAAGTGGTAATAATCATTTAAAAAAAAAAGTAATCACTTTTCCGGACACTGCCCATCCTGGCACTGAATCTCACACTTCGGTACTCACGTCAACACGTCCAGTGTATGGTCCAATGCCAAATAGACTCACTACTCTGTATTTGAATCCGTAGCGTGTGTTAGGATTCAAATCGGACACTGTTGCTTCACCAGCTGTGGCAGGTGCAATTAGTTCTATCCACTCTGATGGCTCTTTGTCATCAGAGTGGATTTCAGCATACGCAATAGAGTAGTGGCAGATGTATTCTGCTTCAAATCTTGGTGGGGTCAATTTGAGATTGACACTGTTCTTTGTTATGTCACTCACTACTGGGGTCTCAGGCTCTGAAGGTGCTTTAAAATTGTCTTTCTGCAATAACCCATCCTTGTAAATGTGTAGACTTGCACCTTTCTGATCCTTGTTGGCTGTAGCTGTTATTAGGAACTGCATGTTCGTGTTTTTCTCTGAAAACTCAATGAAAAGCCTTGCTTTCTGTCTCATATTTGCATATACCTCTGGAGAGTTCCAGAGTGCCACCTCTTCATTTAGAGCTTTCACCGGATCATCATTTTGTTCGGCCGCTCTCAAATAGCTTGAAGAAGCTAACAGGAATTTGTCTGCAGTATCCACTGAGGTGAAAGCAAAGCATATAGCTTGCTTGGTTGTTGGACTGAGGATAATTTTGTCCAATTTGTTCTGAATTGCAACGATCTCTATATTTTTCATCATGTCAGTGAGGGAGTTTATGACATTAATTTCTCTTTCTTTGCAGGACATCCACTTAGCTAGATTTGTGCAGTTGAAAGGAGATGACAGATTTTGTTGAAAGATCTCGGCAAGTACACTCTCATCTTCCCCACCTCCTCTGATTAAAGGAAGTTTCTCTTTCAACTTAAGTTGAAGGTCTAGCGTGGTCCTGGCACACAGATCTTTAAAATCAGCCAGTTGCTGACTAATCTTTGGGAACTGTTTTGCGACAGTGCTCTTCAGTGCATCATTGCACCGTCGTTCCAGTTCACTCAAGTCCTCCAGGACGTTTTGAGCGTAATTCAATAATCCAATGCTAATCTCACGGACCAGCTGAGCAGCGTCATCATCTAAAACCTTTAGAGGCAAAAGCCAGACTGTCATTGGCACACTATTCTCTCCATTTTCTTTCAGTGACTTTGGCAGGAATTCAAAGGTTGTTATTGCTTGCTTAAAAGTAACTGGAATTTCTTCCAGGTAAAAGTCTCCAATGAATTTGCAGGAAAGTTTTTCAGATAGTTCTTTGTCACTATCACTTATATTTACTTCACCCTGCCCATCTATTTTGCATGATGGGAATTTGTCAATTAATACCTTCAGCTTCCCTTCAATTGTTTGATGATTGTCTGTGTCTGACAGTTGGTGGTTAAATTCAAAGAAGGCTTGTGCTCCTTTAAGGATGCCAGTTACAACATGAGTTGCTATGCCTGTTTGAAAGACCTCTGGATGAGCCACTTTGCCAAGTGCATCCATGCACAGTTGTTGGAACTCTGTGGTAGCCTTGTAGTGTAATGTCACACTGGCCGTCTGCTCTGAGGTCTTACTCTCTTTGAGATATTTGGCAGCGCCCACAACGTCTACCGATCCACTCAGGAAACTTGCTTTCAAGCTTGCGTCAACACCCAGTGAGTTAGCTTTGGTGTTAATCGATTGAGATGTAGTTACGTCATAGCTAGTGTGATCGTGTTGCATTTGTCTTACAGATCTGTCCAGTACTCCACTACTCCAAAGTGTGTATGCTGTAAGAGATTAAAATACAGATTGTTATTTTGATTATTGTTATTATAGTTACCCTTATTACCCCTATCATTAATATTTTATTATCATTATTACCCTTATTATTATTATTACCCTTATTACCCATCATTATTATTACCCTTATTAATCTCTTGGCTAAAGATTACTAACAATAGACAGTCTTGGGACTCCTATAGTGTGTGTGTGTGTGTGTGTGTGTGTGTGTGTGTGTGTGTGTGTGTGTGTGTGTGTGTGTGTGTGTGTGTGTGTGTGTGTGTGTGTGTGTGTGCGTGCGCGCACGCGTTCTTTACTTGCTTGTAAAGATGCTAAACACATTGCAACAAGCTTGTTGATAAGTTGATGTATTAAGAATTATGTAAGTTGTAAGTAAAAGTAACTTCGCAACTTAGCAGTAGGCCTATAGCTTTTTTCACAGGATGGCCTTTTTATCTCCTTGATTCATATCTAGTTTATTATTTTGTTATTTTATTATTGCGTTATTGGTACCTAATTGATGTTATATTACTGTTTTGTTTATTCAAGCACAATAAGGACAATAAGGTTCCGTTAGCATTAATTGTCATACACTAATTGTAATGACAGTAGCAAACAGAACCAAACTCCCAAGCCCATATAGTAGATAGTGGATATGTGTTATAATACTGCATTTTAGGGTACAAGCGTGAACATCGGTATGAGTGGTCTCCAGGGGTCATTGATGAGGCAATTCAAGATGGCGGCCATTTACCATTTTCCAAGATGTCTGTCACCTTAAACAAATAGTCAGTGATATAAGGTTTTTTTTTAAGTATTTGTTTTTGGTTAATGGTTGTATAACGAAGTTCTACACGGTCCTTTTCACTGTTATTTACATCATGATACGGTAATTACTGCAAGTTTTTAAATATTTTGCATTTATTTGCCATAGTTATTTTCAGTGTTTATTATTTTCAAGCAATCCCACACTGTAAATTCTGCCTAAATGCCTGTGCACTGCGCCTGGAAGAAAAAAGCTCTGGTGTAGGAGGGCCCTTTGGCTGGCGGCGGCCCAGGGGCCCATAATTTCTTAATCCGTCTATGACCCTAGCAGGTCCATTTGGTTCCATTTGTACAATCTCAACCCCCCTGCTGGGTTGCAGCAGGGGGATTGGTCAGATTGGTCAGGAGTGCTTGTTTTACCCTGCTGGCAACTACTAGTAGGGCGGGGCTAACAACACATCTGATACCGTAGATAAATAATTATACCTACCTAAATATATATTGTAGCCACAGGCCTCAGGCCTACATTACATTAGCCTATACTCCTATAGTCATGCTACAACTTTACATAGTGCAGGTATTATAAAACTTTACCTGGGACAAGTTGGTCTGAGCGACAGTCATAGAGCATGCCAAGAGTGAAGGGTCGGCCAAGAGCTGGCATCCTGATCAGCCTACTCTCCTGGGACATGGTTCCTGCCCTGGAGAAAATACACATCTGTTAATTTATTTTAATGCTATGAATACATTTATATAGTAGTAGGGAGAGAGATAAGACATATTATTATTATTATTATTATTATGGCTGTTGAATGACAAACTTTTAATCAAATTAATCACAGTTTCTAAATTAATTTAATCATGATTAATCACCATTCAAACTATGTCCAAAATATGGCTAATTTCCTTTGCATGATTTGAACATTTGAAAAAGAAAAAGAATCTGGGGAAAAAAAAGATGTTTATTTCTTAAATATTTATCAAAATAGGTGATCTACAAGCCCCCAATGCTTGTAGATCTCTCGAACTGTACTCTATGGCTCTGGTTACAGGGAGACACACAGCTATATGTATCTGTAAAACCACACTCATATGCCCATATTTTTTCAATGAGAAATGCTCAAAGTGTTGAATCAGTGTGCACATGAGTTAATTGCGTTAAATGTTTTAATCAAATTAATCAAGAAAATTATTTTAACTAATTAACTCATTATTTTCAACAACCCTACTTATAAACAGGGGCGAGAACATGTTGGAGGGGCAAGAGAAAATGGTATGGGGGCGGCTTCATGAAGTCGCACCCATACCATTTTCAGTTACAGGACTTTTATTAGTCAAGTAAAGCATCAATAACATCAGTTGTTGTTGAAGTTGCAACAGACACGCAGCATGCATAAAGCTAAAGGTCTGACTCAGAGAGTTGTCTGTTTTCAATGATGAAATGCTGTTGGTTTAGTGGTGCCACAGCTGTAGTAGTTAGTAGCAGTAGTAGTGTTTCAAATCATTTTAAATATAAGCACTTTAATTTGAAATATCTTGGGTTGTTTTGCATGGCATTGTGTTTAGGGGGGGGGGGGGGGGGGGGGCAGACTGGGTATGTAGGGGGGGCATTGCCCCCCCATGCCCATGCATAGATCTGCCTCTGATTATAAAGAGAAGTGGAGGCATCATATTAGCATAACGATGAAGACGAGTTGGTAAACTGGCGACACTGCTACCAGTAAGTGGCCTAAGGGCGAGGTTGCATGCACACATCTGTCTCATTGACAGCAGACTGCTGGACGAGCACTGGGGCTTTGGCATGGGGGGAGTCAGATATACCAAATAACAAGCATGTCTTGACTATATAGGGTTTCATGAGGGCAAATGAAAATGTGAGTGTCAGAAGAGCACGCTAATAAGGGTGGTAGTAGCAAGGCCATTCTCTTGTGAGTGCAAAAGGACAAAAACAATAATAATAATAATCCTTATTATTATTTTCACTCCTTAAAGAGGGGGTGCTGTGATTTTTGTATTTTTTCCAATTTTGTACATGTTTAAGAGGTGACAGTATGTAAATAGACCCCTTGGTGTGTTTTTTATGTGCAATGATGTGTTCCCTTTGTATTTAGGGTTTCTTCCTGGGGGCTGAACCTTTCCAGTCAAACGTGCCAATGAAAAAAAACTTCAATATAGTGACATCATGTGCTCAGCCCCTCCCCTAACTCCTCCCCCCTTTAGCATGCAGCTAAAGCTGTGGGTGTGGCTTCAGTTAACGTGGATCTCCACCCATCACCACCCACCAGGCAAACCAGGCATACTTAATGAACTGGTAGGGTGGAATCATAAAAATGACAGTTTAACAAACACTGTACACTTTTTTGGGGGAAAAAAAAATCTTACTTTTCATATAACATTAATACCTGATGATTATGTTTTAGGGTAGAAAAAAAACATGGCATCTCATCTTTAAGAGCACTAAAGAAGTCTTAAAGTGACTCACGTGTTCTGTTGGTTCTCTGGAACGAGGAAAGACGATCAGATGTGTTGCATTGGTTCAACACATCGCTCGCTGCATCCGCTTCAGAGAGTGAGAGGGGCCGAGGGGGGGGCTTGGGGGGAGAGAAAAAAAGAAGAGATTATGTGATAACTTGTTTATCACACAACGTGATAAACAAATGTGGAAATAATGATGCCATGTTCTAGTCTACCATGCTAAAACCACACCGGATTATACCAGCCTTTGTACTACAAGGAAATGGGCTGAGTGCTACTTTAATGATTGCCTAAAAATCCCCACTCCAATGTGAGTCTGGGAAGTCTAAAAGAACCCATTTCGTTTGTGGGCTAGAACACTAAATATTGGACATATTCATTTATTCATTTAATTAAATAATTAATTTATTTGTATTGGGATTAAAACCATTGTCATTTCCAAATCAAATAATCGAAAAAATATGAATTACTTCATCCTGATTTGTTTTTGTTGGTCTACAAAACTGAGAAAATGACCCAATGTATGTTGTTTGTTCTGGAACAAATGTCATAAATATCAGATTGTATTAAGAACCCAACAAAAACTGCACCATATTCTCCTTGTGGGTACTAGAAATTTAGGAAAACCATTCAATATTTAAACCAAACAAACAAAAATATTAGTTATTTTAGGGTCCAGGAAAACACACCAAAATTAAACATAACCAGATTTCACAGGCACAGAATATTTAAGCATTGCCCTGATTTCTTTTGGGTGCTATAAAATTAAGACACTGAATGACCATTAAATATTTGTTCAAAAACATAATCAAAAAACAGTGCGTTATTTAAAACTCAAATACTACTTTTGATCAGATTATACCAAAGTACCAAGTAGGGATGTGAAAAAAAAGTCGGAAATCAACACGATTGTCGACACGTGTTCACGGCAACACACAAAAGTACAAGTCAACAAATCGCCTCTTTTTTTCTTTTTTGATTTTATTAAATAAATATTTTATATTTATGTTGTATCCTTTGTAATTTCTTGTTCAAAACGTTATAACGTTACTGTTTTCAAGGGAAGATAATTGCTTATTTTGCAGCCTGCATTTCTGCATTTTCTGCAGCCAAATATGGACAATTCTGGGGGTCCTTGGCATGAAACATGTTAAGCATCACTGACACAGGAACATAGATTTTTCAGAGAAACTAGAATCTGTCAGAATCTAGCATCAGAAACTAGAAACTAGTCACAAACTAGAATTTACTGTCAGAAAGTACAATCAGGTGTCAAATAGAATATATTCTTAGATTTGCGCATCATTTTTCACAATTTTTCAAAAATAGCAGAACAACAAGCTCATGTCGCGCCACTCGGTGGCGCGACATGAGCTTGTTGATCTGCTATTTTTCAACAGATAAAACAACAAAACGTGTTCAGGACACAAAGGGTTAATTTGCCCATGACAAATGAGTATGGTACCAGACTAAACAAATTCTACATGAAAAAAATAAAACGTCTACTATTGGCATAAGAGGTTGTTTTTCCATCTGTAATTGCAAGTGCAGCTTAAAACAACTGGACAAGTGGTATTAGTAAATATTGTAGTAGTATACATATTTTTTTCAAATAAAGTAAAGTAGTTACTTTCATATTTAGCAACAAGTAAAGTAATATGTCACTTTTTCAGAGAAGAAACTATAACTACTAACCTTACTATTTAATTCTTCCTAACACTCTTAACACTTGTTGTTAGACAGAAGCTATACTCTAATATAAGTCTTTCGTTATAAGACCGAACATAGCCTAAAACATGTTTTTATTATGTTTTTCGTTCACATTATCTCTGCAGATATACAGTATATATTATATATACGGTATACGGTAATTTAGCAGGAAATATAATGTAAATTGAACATTGGGAACCCCTGCAGTAGATAAAATGTTGCCATAACATTTAACTCCATCTTTGTATACAAACATACATGCACACATGTACAGTACACACACTTCAGCTGATAATCAGTGACTTACCTGGGTAAGAGGTTTTCCCAGATTCTCACTGACACTTCAATCCGTTTACTTTTATACAGTACGGTGCTCTGGGAGGAACCCTTGCAATGTCACTCCTGGCATCCAGTGCCAAAAGGAGGTGGCCATATTGAGGGAGTGCCAAGAGAAATCCATTAAGGAAAGAAGGAACGAGTTATTTTTTTTTTCATTATTTCATAAGAGAAATGGAGAGTCACAGTATAATCCATGTACGACTGCAACAAATCAGAAAACTGTGTTTGGACACACGAGTTAAGAATACACACAATACAGTAGTGGCCATCTTGTTCATTCCTTCAAGAAATTAGGGACGTGTGAAACATGGCAACTGCTTGGCAAGTATTGTACTGTAGCAATTACCGTAAATAAAGGGACAGGGGTTGACACTAACACTTGCCCGCTTGCCCGGGGCAAGTGAAGCCTGCTACCTGGTTGCCCGTAGGGATGTCCAACAGTTAATCGTTAACCGTTAACCGTTAACCGTTAACCGTTAAGAATTTCGGTTATCGACAACATTAACGGCTAATGATTAACTGATAAAATAAAAATAAAAGCGCACGAGGCTGTCGGGGCACGCTGGACTTTTCCAATCTCATCCACGTTATTACCCAATAGCCAGGGGAGCAGAGTGTGTGTGCTGCAGCCAGCAGCCACTGAGCTTTCACTAAACTTTGGTAATAACCATCTTTGTATGTATTTAAGCCTATAGTTTTATTTTATGGATGTCAGTAAGGCCATTGCTCTATCTGTCCTTCTGCATCACGGCACACGCTGCGCAGTGCGCATACGCATGGCTATATGGAGATTACGCACGTGGCTCGTTCAATGATGACTCACCACAGAGCTATTTTTGGTAATTTAGATGTGTACGTTGTAAAATAAATATTATACTGCAGTATTCGCGCGGTATAATTCACCTAGTTTTATAACTAGGTGCTGCAGCTCACTTATAATGCCTGTGAGCTTGTAGATTGTATATTTATCGCGCAGCGCACAGCTCTTAACATTGCATACAGTATACGCAGGATGCCGAGTTGACTATGGATTTGTTCCGCAGCAAGACGGCCCCGCGTCTGTGTTATATGTTTGGAGAACGTCGTGTGTCGGATGAAAACTCATTCGGTGAGAGTGAATTGAATTGTGTGCGTACTGCGCACACAATTCGCCTGCGTGTGCGTAAATCTTGCACGGAGACTGACCGTTCTAATGTGAAAGTAATGGGAGAGTAAGAGTCTTTGGAGCGGAGCGTGCGTTCAAACTTTTTTTTTTGCCCGGATCTAACATTTCACAATTGGGGGGGCTTTATGAGACAGCGTCATTATAGCGTCATTATATGAAGGGCGTTTAGGGGGGCATTCCCCCCCATGGCCCCAGCTGTATAGCCGGCTCTGCAACATGAGCCTCCAAAAAAAGAAAAGAAAGCAAGAAAGGCGATCACGGACACTTTTTCCTCTCCCTCGACCATCGCTGCGCGCGATGGATATAATTGATGATGAAATACTGCAAAAGGTACACAGTAACAGTAGCCTAATTTAACATCGATTCTCTCACAACACATGCACAGAGCGCTCGCTGCGACTTACAAGTGATCTCGTCGAGCAGCGAACACAAAGTGTTTGTGCTGTAACGCACGCACGCATTTGATAATTGGTTGCTCATTTCCGTCCCCGAAATTTGATTTGTTTCTGATAGCCTACAGTAACAGAACGTGTCCATATACAACTAAGATACGATGTCCATAGAACTAATGCAGCCATTGTTATTGCTTAGTGCTTGAGGTGGAAAAGGGACTCGGAAAAAGGCTGGCTGTAGCCGCGTATAATTGGCCTTTTTAATGGATTAAAATAGCGCATTTTTCCTTATCGGTTAACGGTCATTAACCGGCAGAGGTCTGACGACGATCGGTTAAGAAAATCTTTCCATTTGGCCATCCCTAGTTGCCCGATCGGGCAAGTGTGCACCATAACACAACACAAGATAAATTTGTCTTGAAGGCGGTCATTGCACTCTACCTCTGTCTTTCCCTGCTTTCTAGCTATCCACAATTCCAGGCTGGATTTGGGAAACAAAACAGGCAAATTAACATACACATCAAAATGACCATTAATCTTCTACATTCTCTAGTTGTGTAGACCTGGGCTAATTAAGATGATGATGAATGAATGATGATGAATGATGATGAATTTTAACTCTTGAGAGTGTAAAAATGAAACCAAATGGACCCGCAAGGGTCCATTTGGTTTCATTTTTACGTTCTCAAGAGTTACATCTGGTTAACCAACTTAACTGGCGACCACCTGGGACCCTCTCAGGGACCACTGGTGGTCCCCGGACCACCTGTTGAAAACCCCTGGTTTAAAGCACCCAAGTAGGAAGTAAACTTAAATGCAAAATTTGCAATATATTTTGGGGGGGCAAGTGACCATGACCTGAGGGCAAGTAGAACCTGACTTGCACTTGCCCGATGGGCAAGTGCCTCAGAGACCTTAGGGTCAACCCCTGAAGGGATGATCAATGTGGCTAATTAAAAAAAAATCACAACCGTGTGAAGTGCACTGTTCGATTCTGTGTGGGAGACTTCAAGACCCACAGGAACATAGGCTACAGTTAAAGGAGAATTCCACACCAAAAGTTTTTTTTTAATCTTTATTTGCAGTTTTTTCTTTTTTCTTTTTTTTATTAGAAAAAAGTGGTTCAGGTATTATTTTGTGAAAACGCTCCTTAATGGCTGTTTCCCCTCTCCCAAAATAGGCTTATAATGGGGCTAATGGGTCTAATGGAAGTCCACCTGTATACATCGCTCCAAAATGCAATTTTCTGCTATATATTCTCTCCCCACCATGTCAGTAGTGTGTTAACACTCACACTTTCACTTTAACTTTTGGTACAGCAGTGATTCAGCTCTCTGAAAAGGTGGGGGCGTGGCACATGGCTGAACCACTGCTGAAACGAAAGTGAAAGTGAGTGTCAACACTCTATTGACATGGTGGAGAGACCATATATAGCAAAAACTTGCATTTTGGAGCGATGTATAGAGGTGAACTTGCATTGGACCCCTTAGCCCCATTGGGAGAGGGGAAACCACCATTAAGGAGCGCTTTAATAAAATAACACCTGGAACACTTTTTTCTAACAAATGAACTGCAAATAAAGATAAAACAAGCTTTTGTTGTGTAATTCTCCTTTAATGTGAATAGTTAATATGTAGGGACAGAAACACACCAGCTGCACAGCATTGTATCATTAATTCAGTGTGTAAATTAAATCTGAGTCAGAACAGGCTGTCTAATCCTGTGGATCTGGAAGTGTAGGGGACCACCTGGAGACCCCCATGCAGAGTTGTACCACTCATTTCAAACGTGTGATTTTTTTAATATACTGTATACATAAGGGCTGGTCAAAAGTTTGCAGGGGACAGAAGTATTATTTTGTCAATGTATTTCCTGTCATTCCCCTCCATGAATCACTCAGCATGTGCTTATCTGTTTTGTCTCTCAAGTTTCCTTGTTCAACAAGTGTATTGGCATCGTATCCTTGATGCTGACGTGAGAAGCATTCATCACGTCTCAGCATTCAAATCAATGGGCGTGTGTGTGTGTGTGTGTGTGTGTGTGTGTGTGTGTGTGTGTGTGTGTGTGTGTGTGTGTGTGTGTGTGTGTGTGTGTGTGTGTGTGTGTGTGTGTGTGTGTGTGTGTGTGTGTGTGTGTGTGTGTGTGTGTGTGTGTGTGTGTGTGTGTGTGAGAGAGAGAGGATACAAATGTGAACCAAATGGACCCACTAGTTCAATTTGTACCCTCTCAGGAAAAAGAGGTCTGCAAGAAAAAACATTAACATGGTGAAGTACATCTTGATGATGTCATCCGATGTATTTCACCACATTAATGATTTTTTCAGACCTCCATTTTTTTAGGAAATACAGAATTGGGGTAACTTGTTTATTATGTCTACATACACAACATCTCTAAGGTATATTAATGACATATTAAAATGTTGAAAATGGGTGGAGTTCCCCTTTAAAGGGTCGTGTCCTTCGTTCTATATACCTTCTGGGAGCGGAGGCCCGTCGTCCTCATACACACTCCGGGTCCGACCAGATAGACGCCTTTTGGTGTCCTGTACACTGTCCACTCTGTTTGTAATCACAGTGGGAATGCTGTAAACGTCAGCAGTTTTCAGACCTTTCTTTGCCTGTCCACAAAAGTGGAAAACACTACTATCTATGGACGCAACACAGTCACGTCGGTTTACGAGTATCCAAGATCGACTTGTCGTTTCTCAAAGAAAAATAAGGTTCAAGGTTCTTTATTTGTCACTCCAGTGTATGTCAGGACATATACAGGGATGAAATAACGTTTCCATTGTTCCCCAGTGCAATAAGACAATAGACAGTGCAATAAGAAAAAGGACAAATACAAACAATACAAGAAACAACAAGTGACGTAGTGCAACAGACTAGAGCAGTAAAGTGCAACTGTAACAGCATAAAGTGAGGTGAAGGTGCTAAGCTACAACCAGGTGTAATTATAAAGTGGCAAGTAGTGAAAGTTAAACAGACAGCTAGACAGGAACTAGACAGGACATATACAGGTATATGCTACAACTAAACTATACAGCTAAGACTAAAACATACTACAACTAAGCAGCTAAACAGACACATATAAATATATACTACAACTATGGAATACTACAACTAAAACTATACATCTAACATACTATAACATACTACAACTAAGCACTACTATACTAACAGCTAAGCTATGACAAATGTGACAGAGTAGGGGTATTACTGTAGGGGTAAAACACGGGTATCAGTGAAGAATGCAAGCGTAAGCAGGTGCAAGCAGCAAACACGTCCTCACGGTGTGAATGCAGGAAGCACTTCCTGTGTTCACACAGTGAGAGACAAAGTACTTCCTGCTTTCACACTTGAGAGACCAACGCTTATCTGTTTGTCTCTCAAGTTTCCCTGTTCAACTGGCCTATTGGCAGCGTATCCTTGATGCTGGCGTGAGAAGCATTCATCACGTCTCAGCAATCAAATCGTGTGTGTGTGTGTGTGTGTGTGTGTGTGTGTGTGTGTGTGTGTGTGTGTGTGTGTGTGTGTGTGTGTGTGTGTGTGTGTGTGTGTGTGTGTGTGTGTGTGTGTGTGTGTGTGTGTGTGTGTGTGTGTGTGTGTGTGTGTGTGTGTGTGTGTGTGTGTGTGTGTGTGTGTGTGTGTGTGTGTGCGCGCGCGCGCAGTCAGGCTTCAACCTCAAAAGGAATGAAAAAGAAAATACTTTGAGGGATATGTTTGACCTCCTCCAGAGTTCAGATTAGATCTCTCTGGTGGAGTATCTATTAGCATCTCCTACTCTGAAGTAGTAGTTTAGGTGTCATATCATTATTCCAACCCCCCATAATTCTGACCTCCAATAGTTCCAAAGAAAAGCAACAGATTAATAACTCCCATAGGTCTGACATCCTGTTTCCCCCACCATATTAAACCCATAATCTCCGTTCCTCCAACCTTACCCAGTCAGATGAACGGGATTGGGGTGAGTTTTATGGGGAATAAATTAAGGCTATTACGTGAGTTTTCGACTTTGTTCTGATGCACTTTTTTGACGTGTGTGCAACAACAGTTTCAGCCACAACAGAGGCCTACCATTAAACTCGCATTATAGGCTATAGCCCTATACCAACATGTGCGTTGGCACCTTAAGGTACACTGGCACAAGAGGGTCACTTAAAAAAAAAAAAAAAAAAAAGGGATGGTGGAGTCAGATTAGTGCATGTGAGAGAAACATTTAAAAGGAAAGGTCAATGTTATTGGTGGGCATTAAAAATGTGGTGGTGTCATTCATATATATATATATATATATATATATATATATATATATATATATATATATATATATATATATATATATATATATATATATATATACACACATCACACATATATATATATAAGGAGAGCATAACATTGTGTCTATGAGCATATACCTTTTAAATGACGATTTTCAAACGGATTGGTTCGTTGTAAACGTCAGAGACCTCCACATACATAGAGCCATTATATGATTTTTTTCAGAAAAAAACAGCGAGTTACAACTGTTTTTGGTTGGGCTGCCATAGGGCATGGTGTATTGAGTACCTCTCACAAGATGGCCGCCGTGAACAACGACGGAGGCTCCGCCTCAAGCCATCTAACTTTCTATATACACAGTGTAAAAATGGCAATAACACAATATTACCACATTATTACCATTTCGACAGCACATACCAGTTCCCTCTAATATCCAGCAACTTCACATAGCCATTGATGAGGCGTGGACCAACATTCCACAGGCCACAATTGACAATCTGATAAACTCTATGCGAAGAAGATGTGTTGCACTGCATGAGGCAAATGGTGGTCACACCAGTTACTGACTGGTTCGGAGGCCCATACACCCAATAAGGCAAAAGAAAATTGCACATCTCAGGGAGTCTTTTTGTTGTGGAGAGTCTGAGGTACACCTGTGCACTAATCATGATGTCACATCTGCATCCTGATGTGGCACACCTGTGAGATGGGATGGATTATCTTAACAAAGCAGAAGTGCTCAATATCACTCATTTAGGCAGATTTGTGAACAGTGTTTGAGAGAAATGGTTATATTATATATCTGGAATGAATTTTAGGGATTTAAGTCCATCCCCTGAAAAATGGGAGCAAAAACAAAAGTGTTGCGTTTATATTTTTGTTGAGTGTATGTCTATGGTGTCATTAACATTGACACTTGAGATGCCCTGCCATGGCACACTGCCAAGCTAGAAAATAAAAACATGCCACTTTGTTTCAAAAAGGTTGCAGACCCTTATAGGCCTCTCACACAAATTTGTACTCACAATGCCTTATTACAGGGGCTCTCAACAGGTGGTCCGGGGACCACCAGTGGTCCCTGAGAGGGTGGTCCCCAGCTAAGTTGGTTAACCAGATGTAACTCTTGAGAACGTAAAAATGAAACCAATTTTGTACATGGTTAAAAGGTGACAGTATGTAAATAGGCCCCTTGGTGTGTGTTTTATGTTTGTATTTAGGGTTTCTTCCTGGGGGCTGAACCTTTCCAGTCAAACGTGCCAATGAAAACAACTTCAATACAGTGTCACCACATGCTCAGCCCCTCCCCTAACTCCACCCCCTTTATCATGCAACTAAAGCTGTGGGTGTGGCTTCAGTTCAGGTACTTAATGAATTGGCTGGGTGGAATCATAAAATGACAGTTTAACAAACACTGTACACTTTTTGGGGAAAAAAATCTTACTTTTCATATAACATTAATACCTGATGATCATGTTTTAGGGTAGAAAAAAATCATGGCACTCCATCTTTAATACAGGGTCAGGGATTAAGAGACATGAAGGATGTCGGAGTCTATCCATTAACAAAGGGAGAACGTGAACACAGTTTATGATCCATTCCTTAACTCCATTGACACTGAACTAAATAGTGGATCCAGTTCTCACAAGACACTATGGGCTCCATTTCCGTTACATGCTAAACCCCTTATCCTAAATCCCTTATTTTGTTTTTACTATTTTGAAAAACGCTTTGGAATATTTCAACATGTCAATCTATTAACACATTGTATTGCTTGTAGACTGGCCATTTGAACTACTGAAAAAAATATTTTTAAAATAGTTTGATGGAGCCCTATATTTACTATTCATACTAAATAAGTAAGTAAGTATTCATACTAAATGACTTTAATTAGTGAGGCATATCAGGAGAAAATCTATTGTGTCATTGACGACACATAGGGGGCTCTGAGAGGAGAAGAACACTCCTACAAGACCATTTCACCTCTAGTGTGGTGCCAATCAGTGTTGTAGTGGTACTTTTAGAAGAGGGGGGGGCGCCTCTTAAAGGGGAATTCCACCCATTTTATTATTTTTTTTTCTGAGAGTGTACAAATGTGAACCAAACGGACCCTAGCGGGTCCATTTGGTTCCATTAACATGGTGACACACATCTTGATGATGTCATCAAGATGCATGCTAATGTTTTTTTCAGACCTCCATTTCTTGGAAACACAGAATGTCCATGGCCACACAACATCTTATTAATGACATAGTAAAATATTGTAAATGAGTGGAATTCCCCCTTTAAGACAAGTGCACGCACACTTGCATTGCCTGCTGCGCATTTGTGTGCAGCTACACATGCTATTAAAACAAGTATATAGCATATTGAGAAAGATTGTTTACAATGCATTGTTTACAATTGTATCCATAAAGGTAAATGACAAGACAAAAAACATAGTCCTACTTTTGCCCCAAAAATATTGTAGATGGGAGAAGCGAGGGGACGCCGTCCCCCCTGCGTCCCCCCTCCACTACACCCCTGTATTTAAAATATTGTAGATGGGAGAAGCGAGGGGACGCCGTCCCCCCTCCACTACACCCCTGTATATAAAATATTGTAGATGGGAGAAGCGAGGGGACGCCGTCCCCCCTGCGCCCCCCCTCCACTACAGCCCTGTATATAAAATATTGTAGATGGGAGAAGCGAGGGGACGCCGCCCCCCCTGCGTCCCCCCTCCACTACAGCCCTGTATATAAAATATTGTAGATGGGAGAAGCGAGGGGACGCCGTCCCCCCGCGTCCCCCCTCCACTACACCCCTGTATATAAAATATTGTAGATGGGAGAAGCGAGGAGACGCCGTCCCCCCTGCGCCCCCCCCTCCACTACACCCCTGGTGCCAATGAATTTCACCCGTCTTCACCAGTAGACCATCTTTGTGATTTCAAGTTGTCCTCCAGGAAGGAAATGAGATCACATGACAAAATTTGGGCATGAACAGGCCTATGGTTTCAGAATCATGAAAAACCCTAGTTTGACCCTCAAATAGCTCAAATAGCTTATAGCAGGGGTGCCCAAAAGGTAGATCGTGATCTACCGGTAGATCACACAGGCCATGCAGGTAGATCACCTGACAGTCCCCTAAAATGTATGGATCTGTAACTCTTGAGAGCGTTAAAATGAAACCAAATGGCCGCTTACGGGTCCATTTGGTTTCATTTTACACTCTCAAGAGTTAAATTATATTTAAACATCTGAATTACGTAATTTCAAGACTCCACGCTATTAGAAAATAGAGAATAAATGTTACTTTAACCAACATTTTGCCTGTTCTCTTTTCCAATTGTGGACAAAAACATGAAAGTTATAAAGTTTGGGTGAAAGAGACTAAATTCAACAACATAACGAACTGTGAACTCAAACCCCAAATATTGTTTTCAAACGTCAGTAGTAGCATATACAAGAAAACCTTCCAATTCTCCAACACCATTTTCATTGTAAGTGCATTATTCTTAAACACTATAACAGTAATTAACACCATCACCACTATTTCAAAGTCAAACTTTCTTTTATGTGTAGATCTTGTTGAGCCGGTTATTTTGGTAAAAAAGTAAAAAAAAAGTGTGGGCACCTCTGGCTTATAGTAACATTTTTAATAGTTCTCAAGTTTTCTTTTCTTTTTCTTTTTTTTCAGTATGCGGCTATGTTACGGCTTCCAATAAGAAGAACCAAAGATAACCACGAACGCTCGACATATAAACATCATAATGGACGCTGAAACGATTTAAGGGTTTTTATTGTGATAAGCAGAAAATCATGTCAATCTCAACAAGAAAATAATTGAACTCAGACATCTGCTGAAGTACGTAAATAAACCAAGAAACAAAATGCCTGAAGACTCTGGCCACACTGAGTTGTTGTGTGGGATAGGGGAATTAACAATTTCAGTGCTCATACAAAAGATGTAGCTAAGCTACACACCTATTGGTAAAGTGCTTAGCCTAATATCAAAACGTAAAAGCATTTGCACGTAGCCCACAACAATGCAGGCCAGCCATAACAACACATAACATTAACACTACACAGCAGCCCACACGTAAGAACGCAACAGAACATGTACTAGGTCCAACCCTTATGGAATAAAAATGATTTGCAAACTCTTGAAAGTGGCACCTTTCATACAAGCCACTTTACAAGAAAAATACTATGGAACATATCTGTTTTGCATGTCATTAGTTTCAGTTTACAAAAATAATATGGATCTTATATCTTTTTGAATGTCATATAATTCTTAAAAATCACAACATTATTATGTTTTCACTTTACAAAGTTATATTAACTTTATCCTTTTATAGAATTCGCATAGACAAAAAAATCCATATGGGAACATAACGGGCACATCAAAAAACATTTACTTGAATTTACATTCATGACATGTACTGTATGTACTGTATGTATTTACATATTCCTCCTCCTCCTCTTCTTGCTCCGAACGTCCTCAAGCCGCTTATTTTTTTTCTGAGACATTCATGAAGACATAGCCTGTCTCTACCCCCCACTGACACTGTGCAATTCGATCTGATCAATGTACCAATTGATTGAGTGTGATTTTGGAAGATTCATTCTAAAATCAAACTATCAATACGTACACAGTGCTCAGAGTGCTCATTTCTTTCTAGTCATGAAAACTTGCAAAATCATCATTGTATCAAATAATGAATTCCTTCACTGCATGCTGTACCTGGCAAAACAACATAAGTGGCTGCACATGAGTGATGTACCCGTGCACACACTGCACAGTGCGTTCAAAATCCATGATGAGCTGTCAATCAAAAACTGTAAAGTGCTTTTGCACACCAACTGCTGAGGCTCATTATGATTATGTCCAGAATCCTGTTGCAAGAGCGTTTCACAAACTCCGCTCACTTGATGGGACCAGTCCAATGGCAGCTCTTCTACACCGTCCTTGTTGAAAACAATATATTTTCAACTCCAGTTTGTCCCTCTTCAGGTTGCATGAACAGCACTTGAGCTCTCAGTTTCTGACCCCTCAATGTCGCAACCCCTCCTCGAACGAGAGAGAATGATGCCTGCATGCTTGCTGTTGTAGGATCCTTGGTGCTGCAGGCGGGACACATACTTTAGGTGTCCCACTACCAAAATCTCCAAGGAGACGCCAAACTGAACCACCACCTGAACCGCACGGAAAATGAGTGTTTGCTGTAAAGTGGGATGTTAGCTCGCTGGAAACTAATGATGAACATCAGTGAGATGTGGCACAAAATATGCCATGAGCATCCCAATCTAGCCGATAAAAGCGGCCCATTTTATAGGGGAGAATTTCAGTCACCCAGCTTTGGATAAGCACCAGAAAAGCATAGTTGTCAAACATAGTTGAAACAGCTAAGGATCAAATAACGTGACAGGTGGTAGGACAAAATCAATTAGACGAGCAGTTCCTGCGGAAACTGCGTGGGCTTCCCAAAAATACCATGCATATGATGTACTTTAAAACATGTATTACAGCTGAAGAACAAAAAGATGAAAAAAAAAAAAAAAAAAAAAAAAAAACATACATACATAAGAATTACAACAAGTTATAAGGCCAGCCAATAGGAATAGAGGTTCATACAGTCAGGTAATGTTTAAAGAACAGACTTTCACGCTCAAAGAAAAAAAAGCAGTAAGTTATTCATGTATCCATTTTATCCAAATCAAAATGTGTAGTCCTAAACATAAAACATAACCAGATGACTTAAGAAGGAACTCTTATGTATCTGTGTGGCAGCTGAAATCTTACCATCCCATCTCAAGCCAATCCTGTTCGCGTCTACTTGACTTTTTTGTGTCTAGCCTCACTTTCTCTTTATAAAATACCTCCGCGGAATATTAGGGGGCGCTCAAGCGGGCCGCGAATGGCCCGTGGGCCACTTAAGGGGAGCCCTGCTCTAGAGTATAATCATGTGGACTCTGGGCAGTTTACGTCCATGTAGCCAAAAACACAAGTGCCCCTCTAGCCTATTCAATCCCCCATCTGACTAATCTCCACCCATCTTCGTGCCGGTTTGCGGAAGGTACTTATGCACTGAAGGCCACCGCAAAGGCCTAGCTTTTACTAAGAGGTAGGGAAGGCAACCAGTTGCTGGTGACCTGCGTACACCTCTTAGCCGTGCCCCCGAGACAGAATGTGCATACAGAGTACACACACCTGCTACAGCCGCACCGAGCACCTAAATCCAACCCCCCGGCCTATACCCAGCGAGTTATTTTAGCCCAGAAGATAAACGCACCTAACAGAGACACTTGTAAAATACAATAAACTAGACATTGTTTTTTCCATCACTTTAGGAGTGCAAACTCTAAGGAAAACCTCCCCTACAAACCTAACCAAATAATGATAATTAAATGCATAATCAAAGTATACAGTATGTTTGTTGTATACATGAAATGCTGAAAAAGAGTTCATAGTAGAAAAGGTACAGAAGGCTAATTAAATGATATGAATTGGGGAAGGACTGGGGAGGCCAGCTTTTATAGGGTGCCTGCCAATAAGTCATCATTATTCGATGCCTATGGAACAAAAGCAACATAAACCATAACTAGAAACCCTAAGAGTGTACCATAATAATATAATTATAGAGAATAATAGCAGGAAACGGTCACAGTATAAAGCAGCATTCACACCGAATCTGGCAAGTAGTAGGCGGCCAACAGTACAGAACAGCTCAGACAGGAAGTACTACTTGGAGTATAATATTTTGAACAAGGTTGCCGCAAATATTGACAATTTAACATGAAAAGTGACTTAAACTATTGTTCAGTGGCACCAAAGTTGCAAAATCAGTAAATAGTACAGGTATGTTCAAAATCAGTAAATAGTACAGGTATGTTCAAGTAGGCATATTTTAGCGCATATACAATACTGAATGTACATCCTATAAAAGCATCGTCTTGGTCGTTTAAAGGAAACATTCAATTAATTCATCTTGTGGTTACATGTCCTCAAACTATGTTGGCCTACATGAAAAACAGCAAGTGGATTTACTTTTACTTTTATCTGGTTTAAATGACAATGGATTCACTGAATGAGCCTTTGCAGGCTTTGGAGGTGGCTCAAAATTGTCATTGACCAATGACCCATCCTTGTAAAGGTACAGACTTGCACCCTTCAGATTCTCGTTGGCCGTAGCCGTTATGAGGAACTGCATGTTCTTGTCTTCCTTATTGAGCTTTGAAAAATCAATGAAAAGCCTTGCTTTCTGTCTCATATTTTCATATACCTTTGGAGAGTGCCATAGTGCCACCTCTTCATTTAGAGCATCCACCGGATCAGCCTTTTGTTTGTCCGATCTCAAGTAGCTGGAGAAGGCTAACAGATACTTGTCTGCACTATCCACTGAGGTGAATGCGTAGCATAGAGCTTGCTTGGTTGTTGGACTGTGAATTATTTCATCAAATTCCTTTTGAATTGAGACGATCTTTGTGTTTTTCATCATCTCAGTGAGGGAGTTTATGATGTTAATTTTTCTCTCTTTGCAGGACATCCACTCAGCTAGGTGTATGTAGTCGAAAGGAGATGATTGCATTCTTTTTAGGATTTCTACATGTACACTCTCGTCTTCACCTCCTCTGATTGAAGGAATTTTCTCTTTCAACTTAAGTTGAAAGTCTAGCGTGGTCCTGGCACACAGATCTTTAAAATCAGTCAGCTTCTGGCTAATCTGTGGAAACTGTTTTGCGACAGTAGTCTCCAGTGCACCATTGCACCGTTGTTCCAGTTCACTTAAGTCTTTCAGGACTCTTTGAGCTTCATACGCTAATCCAGTGCTAATCTCACGGACCAGCTGAGCAGCTTTAGAATCCAAAACTGTCAAAGGCATCAGCCAAACTGCCATTGGTACAGCATGCTCTCCATTTTGCCCCAGCAACTCGGGCAGTTTGTGGCAGATTTGAATCGCTTCATCAAAAGTCACAGGTTTTGGTGTGAGGGGAATGTCCCCAAAGTATTTGCAGCTCAATTTGTCAACGTCTACACCACTCATATGTGCAGCATCAACTTGGAATGACATTTTATTTTTAATAAAGTGCTTCATGCGTTGTCTAATTTTTTCAGGATTCTCTTCATCTGAGAGTTGATGGTTAAATTCAAAGAAAGCATGAGCTCCTTTAAGGATACCAGTTACAACATGAGTTGCTCTGCCTGTATCAAAGACCTCTGGATACTTCACTTTGCTAAGTGCATCCATGGACAGTTGTTGGAACTCTGTGGTAGCCTTGTAGTGTAGTGTTACACTGGCCGTCTCTTGTGAGGTCTTACTCTCTTTGAGATAATTGGCAGAGCGTTCAACAGTTATCAATCCAAACAAGAAACTTAATTGCAAGGAATATTCAATATTCAGTGATGAAGCTTTGTCATGAATTGATTGAAAAGTCACAATGTCGCAATTAGTGAAGCGGTGTTCTATTCTTCTTACATGCTTTTTCAGATCTTCATCATCCCATGCTATGTGCCCTGTAATAGAAGCAAGATAGAGCTAATTGTTATTATTATTACCATTATTACGTTGTATTATAGTAGTAGTAGTGTGTGTGTGTGTGTGTGTGTGTGTGTGTGTGTGTGTGTGCGTGTGCGTGCGCGCGCACGTGCGTTTATTATTTTCAATTACTTATTTGTGTTTACTTGCTTGTGAAAAATCATGTAAACATGTATCAAGATGTATTGTTGTAAGTAACACAAAGTTTGCAGTTTATTCATTTATTTTTTACAGGAAGACCTTTTTATTTTTTTGTTTAAGCACTGCAACTCTTTGAGTGTTTAAGCACAACTTTGCACCCTGTCCAATGCCTGTAGACCTATATTTTTTATGATGCATCACTACAATTGTTTGACAAATTTATGGGGATATTTTTTTAATATTCAGTTAAGCCATTGTGACTGTATTAATTCATTGTCTGAGCAGAGATGGGAAACATACAAATCTTTCGTACTAAAGAGAAAGTACAATTACTTGTGTAAAAAGTACACGTCATGTCATTGATTGATGATAGACAAGGACGACAATAATATTATAATATATTGATAATATACTGATTTGGTAAAAAAAATCAACAGGAAGGAGATGCCCTATAGTGTCTGAATCAACTTTGTCTTTCTTTATGTACTAAAATATTGACTTTGAGAGAAGATTTAGTGGGAGCAGCATATTTTGAATTATCAATTTCAAATCACTGGGACATATTTTTTTTATATGTCTTCTCCACATTTAGAAATGCATCATGGCAAAGTATTCCACACACACACACACACACACACACACACACACACACACACACACACACACACACACACACACACACACACACACACACACACACACACACACACACACACACACACACAGCACAAACAATCAGCAAATCAACAAAAGTGGTTTTAGCCTTTAAAGCTTTACCTGGTATGAGTTGGTCTGAGCGACAGTCATAAAACATGCCAAGAGTGAAGGATCGGCCAAGACTTGCCCGCATGATCTGCCTCCCCTCTTGGGACATGGTTCCTGGAGAAAATACACATCTGTTAATTCATTCTAAAACAGAAGCTAACCAGGTGCTTGAATGGAGGTGGTAATCGGTGAAAAATAGTAAAAGGTGCTCACACGGATCACAAATGTTAACGTTCCACTTTTGTACATGTTTAGGAGGTGACAGTATGTAAATAGACCCCTTGGTGTGTGTTTTTATGTGCAATGATGTCTTCCCTTTGTATTTAGGGTTTCTTCCTGGGGGCTCAGCCCCTCCCCTAACTCCACCCCCTTTATCATGCAACTAAAGCTATGGGTGTGGCTTCAGTTCAGGTGGATCTCCACCCATCACCACCCACCAGGCAAACCAGGCATACTTAATGAACTGGTAGGTTGGAATCATATATGACAGTTTAACAAACTGTACACGTTTTGATAAAAAATCTTACTTTTCATATAACATGAATACCTGATGATCATGTTTTAGGGTAGAAAAAATAATGGCACTCCATCTTTAAGTTTAAAAAGGCACTATTGCCAACATGTTTCGACCGCAAGTGGTCAAAACGTTTGACGAGTGTGGAGAGTCATTTCCTTGCTGTAAAAATGGATGCCATTGAAAAGAATGATTTCTTTAACAGCGTGAGGGATTGTAATGGACTTGCACGAACATTGAACGTGTCAGCTAACCTCGGAAGCAGGCAGAGGCCATAGATAGTGTACCTCTAATTCGCCACTAGGTATGTTCCCAGAACAGAGAGACTAGTACGAGTGTCATTGTTTGAAACCATAATTATCATATAATTTCACCGGTTGAGGCTTGAAATTATCCTTTTACAATATTGCCAACTAGGCTAGGCCTAATTCATATCGCTGGTCCCCATTTCAACTACAAGGACTTGGGCTGAGTGCCTAAAAGAATCCACTGAGTGTTTATGAGCTATATAGGTTAAGCAGGGTGAAATAGGTAATAAGTAATGACTCACTGATGTTTTATTTAAATCAGAATATCATAGTTGTAAAAAAGTAATTGTATGCACGTTACTAATATTATTGTTTTAATTATTAAATGTGCATGAAATTAAAAATTCTATTAATAAAAACATTTTTGATTATATCTTTATAATAAATAATGAATGAGCATGTCCTATATATCCTATTGCGCGCGCGCACACACACACACACACACACACACACACACACACACACACACACACACACACACACACACACACACACACACACACACACAATTATGGTGCATTGTGAAAAATGAATAGAAAATATCTTTGCAGGGCCAATAGATTATATTTAATTATAATCACTGTTAGATTGTACAGAGAGAGTGTGTTTGGTCCTTGTGAATGATGCATGCTCTATTCTAGTATATAAAAACACTGCCATGGCCTCTCAACCACCTTGTACTACTAGCCTTTCAACTGCAAGGGCTTGGACTGAGTGCCTAAAAGAATCCACTGATTTATGAACTATAGGCTAAGCGGGGTGAAATATTAAATAATGACTCACCAATGTTTTATTATAAACCAGGATATCATGGTTGTAAAAAAAAAAAAAAAAAAAAAAAAAGTAATTTCATGCATTCATATTATTTTTTTTAATTATTGAAATGTGCTGAGATTAAACTAAGATTAAGAAAAATACATTTTTGGTGATATCTTTACAATAAATAATGCATGAACATGTTCTATATATTCTAATGCTATCACACACACACACACACACACACACACACACACACACACACACACACACACACACACACACACACACACACACACACACACACACACACACACATGCACGCACCCATGCACGCACACACATTTCTAATCACACACATGGCACATTGCCATAAGTATTTCTTTCTAAAGTAACATTAATGCTCTCTCAAATGCACTGCACACTTAATAATTAATAATTGCAAGTCCATATTGATGTTTTAATTGTATGATATGCAGCCTCTAGGGGAGGATATTAATACGCAAATATCTTGGCAAATGGCATTGAAAGACTGGCAATCAACATCATTCATAATGTTTATGTGAAAAATGAATCAAAAATATATACACATTTGCAGGGCTAATAGATCATATTTAATTATAATTACAGTATTCAATATCAACCACGGTTGATATTCTAGGTTGATATTAGAGGAAGACAAAGAAGTCACTTTCCACTATTCATTTTGGATTTCCTTTTGAAAGATTATTTGAAATAAAACGCATTCGACACAATTACAACATAATAACAAACTATTATTGGTTACACTGTAGCAGTGGCACCCTCTCAATCAGTATAACTGTAGGAGAGTAGCAATAATGAGATTCTTAAAACAAAGTTGTTATAAGTTAACAATTTTCTATGCCTATACGTTAAGAGATTCGATTGGAATAGAAAATTATCAGGCATCTGTCTGCCTGCACCTTCTACTCAAACACACACACACACACACACACACACACACACACACACACACACACACGCACACACACACACACCTCTTACCCAGTCTTACCTTGGTTTTGAAGGACTCAGAGAGGTTTTCCCAGATTCTCACATACAACCTTCAATCAGTTGGACTTTTGTACCGTACGGTGCTGTGGGAGGAAGCCATGCAATGTCACTCCTCCTGGCACACACACACACACACACACACACACACACACACACACACACACACCCTTTGTGTACCCACGTGTTCTCAAAACCTAACCAATAGCGCACTTCTTCATTGTAGGACAAGAGTTTTCAACAGGTGGTCCGGCGACCTCCAGTGGTCCTTGAGAAGGTTCCAGGATGGTCCCCATGCAGGCTAAATGATTGAAAGTTGGCTAACCAGATGTAACTCTCCATTTGGTTTCATTTTTACACTCTCAAGAATTAAAATATTCATCATCTGAATTAGCACCACTTAAACTAGAAGTCTACATTGTTTTGTTCAATATCCAGCCTGGAATTGTGGACAAAGCCAAAATAATTCTATAGCTTTAGGTCTTTGGGGTGAAAATGTGATTGAATGGTGGTCCGTGGCTCAAATGAAGAATAAATGGTGGCCCCTGGTGTCAGAAAGTTGAAAACCCCTGTTGTAGGAGATTATGTCGAACTCGCTCTGAAAGCTTTTACTTCCACACATACAGGCATGCACTTGATTTGCTTAGGCGTGATAACTGCTTCTCACGCCAGCATCAAGGATACAATGCCAAAAGATAGTTGAACAAGGAAACCTGACAAGACAAAACAGATAAGCACATGCTGAGTCATTCATGGTGGGAATCCCAGTAAATGCATTGACCAAATGGTTTAATATGACGGAACAAAACATCATCATGAGGTCCCTAAAGAACTGTTGGAGCCACTGTGTGTCATTGATGGATATTTTGGGGATTTTTTTTTTAGGTTACTGTGAATTTTCACAGAAGTTCCTTGCCATTTCATTATCTGTTTGTCTCCTAGCTGTTTGTGACCACAATTATTGTAACGTTGCTGTGTTGTTACAATTATGTCCCGATACCGATACCAAAGTATCGGATCGGCTCTTTTTGTCCCTTTTTTGTCATATCGGTATCGGCAGATACTGAATGTAGGTATCGGAAAAGTATCAGTATTGGCTATTTGTCTTTATCGGGTCACATATTGGCAAATATGCCTAACCAGTGATCAGACACAGGGGTAAGGGGTTGACACCATGGCAGTTAAGTAAAATGTTGGGTCATGTGGAGTTTGCTTTGGAGTTTCCCAAGTGCACATTTGAGAGAGGAGTATGTCATTCCCAGTTGGTGACTTCATATAAAAGGTATTTTTTTCTTTTGTATGTTATTATATATATTCTTCTCGGTATTTGGTATCGGTATCGGCAAAAACAAAAATTGTGGTATCGGGAACGGATCGGAAATGAAAAAGTGGCATTGTGACATCCCTTGTTGTTACTGTCAGTCACGTCACACCCATGTTCCGACCTATAGCTTCTTGTCGTGTCTAACATAGTAGTTGCAACCTGGTCACCTAGTTGGTCGACCTGGTTGATCTGGTTGCCACCAGGTCAGTCTACTCTCGATCAGGTTGCAACTAGGTCAGTGAATGCAACTAGATCCGACCTGGTCACAACCTGGTCTGGCCACCGGTCGACCTGGTTGCAGCTAGTTAGTCGGGTGAGCTTTTCTATGAGCAACTCGTCAATGCAAGGTCACCGTGCATTGTTGTGAATGCAGTGAGTGGGTGGGTGGCTTATTCCTAAATAAGCCACCCATAACGTGCGTGTGTCATGTGTGCCTGCCTGTACATCTGTAACACACACGTCACTTAAGATGCCTCGCATCGCATCTAATTGCATCTAAATAGTATCCACAGAACGTACAAATGTACACTATAGTCATATAATCTTCTGCTGGGTCCCATGACATGTGGGAGGAAACGAGAAAGTGGACCAAGTGGGCCAAGAGGAGCTTAGATAGGGAAATAGGTGTTCAGTTGCCCGGATGGAATTAAGGGGACTGAGCAAGGAAGGGCTTATACAGTCTGGGAGAAGGAGGATAAGCGAAGGCATTATTTTGAGGTACAACCCAAAGTCAATAGAGGGTGCTTCTGCATCATGCAGATACACAGTGAAACGGTGCTGAAGTTAGGCCATTGCGGGGTAGATAAGAACCTGCATGTATTGGGAAACATGAATCAGGCTTATGTCAGTGTGGGCAGCCAGAATCGGCAAGGCATGTATTCCTAGAGTGCAGCAATCAATGTAGAGAGTAATGTTTTTTTTTTTTTTTTTTTTTTTTTTTTTTTTTTTTTTTTTTTGCCACAGTGAGAACCATCAATTGATTTCAATAGCAGTGTTTCAGTTTCTGCACGATGCTTGTTGTTTGATCAAATCTAAGTGAGGAGGATCTCCCTACTAGTGGAGGGCAGCTATCATGAAGTTGGTATTATTGTGTGTGAAATAAGCATGCAAAGACTCCTCAGTTATACTTAGACTTGAAGACCTCCCAGACCTGCTAGAACTGGCCCAGATAGCACTCCCTGCTCCCAAGATTCCAGGTAGTTCCTCTGGCAACAAGGGAGAAAGAAGATTTGTTCCTCTCAGCCCCTAGTTAGGTTTTCACCAGCTTCAGTTACTCCACCCAACTTGTAGGGTACAAACTAATGGGACCAGCTAACATGGAGTTGAGGATTAAATCCTGAACACAGTGCGCTACCTAGTGTCAAGGTACAGAAGTGTCACACAGTCGTAGGCTATAGGACCTCATGATTTAGTATTTAGTATCATGTACTGTTTTGCCTCTCAAGTTTCTTGTTCCACTAGTCTAGTGGAACCATCAGTCTTGATGCTTGTGTGAGAAGCATTTGTGTGTGAGCGTGTGTGTGTACATTAGGGGTGGGCAAAAAATCGATATGCCAATAAATCACAATTGTACATGCCATGGTATCAATATCAAATCGTCGATCGGCTGCATTGATGTGTATTGCGCTTTTTGTTATTGATATTGTTTAAAATTGCTTTAAGATAATCTAGTTTATTGAACGTGTCGTGGCGAAACAAAACTTGACATCATCAAGTTGTGTTTGTGTTGTGTTTGTTAATGATCTTTCTTTTAGGACCTTTTTTCTGAGGGTGTACAAATGGAATGCTCTCAGAAAAAAAAAATCTTGAAAATGGGTGGAATTCCCCTTTAAAATGTTCTAGTATAATAAAATCAATTGCAGCACAATTAAGAATCGCAAAATAAATATAAATCAACTTCAGAACCCTAAATATCAATAATGTATCGTGAGATATAAGTGAATCGTCCCACCCCTAGTGTACATGCGTGCGTGCGTGTGTGGGGATAAGCTGAAAGGAAGGTTCTGGTGGGGCGATCCAAGAGCGCCAATATCAATGTTAATATTGATTACTGATTATGATTACTGCTCCCAATATGTTATTATGTAATTTTGATTTTGAGCATCTGTCAATACTAATATTTAATAATTTAAATATTTCTATTGATTTATTTTTGTGGAAAATGTATGTATGTATGTATGTATGTATGTATGTATGTATGTATGTATGTATGTATGTATGTATGTATGTATGTATGTATGTATGTATGTATGTATGTATGTATGTATGTATGTGTATATGTAAATGTATTTCTAATATCATGATATTCATATAATATTGACAGCAATTTCCTTCCACTATCACTGTCTGTAATGTGTCCACCAGAGGGAGCTAAAAACCTCTTGTGAAAATTCTCATAATGTTCTGTGTGAGACCGAGAGAGAGACAGTTGTGTCTACCTGTAAGATGTAGGCCAGACCTGGACATTATGCTGCCCGGGGGCCAAATGCGTCCCTTTGGCTGACACTGATCGGCCCGTGAAAGGGTGCCGTGGTTTTCAACCAGTGGTCCTTGAGAGAGTTCCAAGTTAAATATGGAAAATAACCAGATGTAACTCTTTGAGTGTGAAAATGAAACCAAATGGACCCTTGCGGGTCCCTTTGGATTCATTTTCACACTCTCAAGAGTTAAAATATTCCTCATCTGAATTAGCCCAAGTCTATACAATCAGCGAATGCAAAAGATTTGTCATGTCTGGTCTATGTTTGCCTGTTTTGTTTGTGAAATTAGCCTGGTATTGTGGACAAAAGCAAAATAAATCTTTAGTTTTGGGCCTTGGAGGCTAAAATGTCATCAAATGGTGGTCCTCTGTGGGTGAAATTCTGAATAAATAAGAGGGCCCTGGTGTAAAAATGGTTGGTCTTACTCTTACTTTTATCTTGAAATTAAATTAATATTAGGCAGACTTTAGTTCAGCCTTTAGTCTTGGCCCTCCACAATATTTTAGGTATCTCATTTGGCCCCTTGGAAAAAAACAAGTGCCCACCCCTGATATAGGCCTACTGTACACTCTTATTGTAGTGGTTCAACTGTCTTCAACTGAGCTCATGGAAACATCAGCATCTGTTCAGCAGGTGATGGCAGAAGTACTCGCCTGATTTAACGTAATTTCCGGACTATAAACCGCTACTTTTTTGACATGCTTTTGACCCTGCGGGTGAAAAAGATGAAAACCACTGCTCTAACATGAAACACCCGACTATAAGCTGGTGCGGCTTACAGTCAGGTGTGGCTTATACAAGGAAAAAAAAACAGTATTTTGCCCCAAATTTAGCTGGTGCGGCTTATATTCAGGTGCGGCTTGTAATCCGGAAATTACGGTACTGCAAAAGTAGATACTATATGATGCACTCTGTTACAAGTCAATTCAAAGTCCTCTATGCAAAATGTAGGCCTACTTCAGTACAAGTACATATAGGGGCCAGGGCTGACATGTTTAACGGAGTCTATGTATTGAAATAGTAGTCAAAATCTGCAAAATAACCAAATAAAGTTGGCGTAGAAGTACAGTATTTGTCTTTGAGGAGAAACAACTGCCAACACATCTATAAAAGGATTGGACCATGAGAGTGCTGTTATAGACCTGCGCAGTGACGTCACCGCCCCTGTTCCAGAAACGGATTCCCCATTCATTTTTCTCATAGACTTTTCGAAAAGAATTTATATAAAGACAGTTACGCCGCGGACAAAGCCAACTCGGGTCGTGGCGAATCATGATGACACACACAAACTTTTGTGACAATCAAATAATTTATAAGATGAAAAACGAAACAAAAAGTCTTGTATCATACCGTTTTCTACTTCTTGCTAATTATATATTATATGACGATATTGTGTTTCAGGGGTTGACACTAAGGTCCCAGTTAAGTTGGTTAACCAGATGTAACTCTTGAGAGTGTAAAAATGAAACCAAATGGACCCGCAAGGGTCCATTTGGTTTCATTTTTACGTAAAATTCATCATCTTAATTAGCCCAGGTCTACACTGTAGAAGATTAATGGTCATTTTGATGTGTTAATTTGCCCGTTTTGTTTCCCAAATCCAGCCTGGAATTGTGGACAGCTAGAAAGCAGGGAAAGACACAGAGGCAGAGTGCAATGACTGCCTTCAAGACAAATTTATCTTGTGTTGTGTTATCGTACACTAAGTTGCACACTTGCCCGATCGGGCAACCAGGTAGCAGTCTTCACTTGCCCCACCATTTTTTTTACTTGCCCCGGGCAAGCTGGCAAGTGTTAGTGTCAAGCCCTGTGTTTGTTGTTTGTTGTCGTGTTTTTGTTAACCATTTTCGAAAAGTCTATGAGGAAAATGAATGAGGAATCCACTAGTGGAACAGGGCTGGTGACGTCACTGCGCAGGTCTATAGCACTGAGTCTATTAAAAGATCACCATGCTGAATGTTATTGTTTAGATGGACAATCTGGACATGACAGCAACATTATTTAAAAGATTATTTCAATGATTTTATTGTATAGATTTATTGTAATTCATGATAAAGGAAAAAACAATGAAAGAAACAATAATAAGAAAGATACGTCCTCACGTTGAGTATCTGCTCGTAAAAAAAAGTGTTTTACATTCGTTAAAAGACAATGATTCATTCCCTCTGGAGATTAATTCTACAATTAATGCGAGTAAAGACATTGAAGCATAAGATTATGTGCTGCTTAAATCAAACCATACATTCGATTCACATTGCTCTCATTATCACCACCAGACCTGAGTCAGTATCTGCTGTTAATGTCGCTTGTCTCTTCATTCCTTCAGTATAGCATTACAATTTGTAATGCCAAAGTGCAATATTGCTACATGAATTTGTTTATTTTCCTTGGTAAAATTGGTCTTCATGCTTTGAGGGGATGAGCAATTAGCCTAGCCTATATGACTTCCCATTTGGCTGAACAATAAGCACATTGAAGACCGTTTATAGTTTGATTATGTTTTGCAGCTACACTGCATTTTGACTTCGCAGGGTTTGAATATTACTCAAGAGGCCAACACGCACACACACACACACACACACACACACACCAGGGGTTGACACTAAGGTCTCCGAGGCACTTGCCCATCGGGCAAGTGCAAGTCAGGTTCTACTTGCCCTCAGGTCATGGTCACTTGCCCCCCAGGTTCCAGGTGGTCCACAGTTAAGTTGGTTAACCAGATGTAACTCTTGAGAACGTAAAAATGAAACCAAATGGACCCTTGCGGGTCCATTTGGTTTCATTTTTACGCTCTCAAGAGTTAAAATTCATCATCTTAATTAGCCCAGGTCTACACTGTAGAAGATTAATGGCCATTTTGATGTGTTAATTTTCCTGTTTTGTTTCCCAAATCCAGCCTGGAATTGTGGATAGCTAGAAAGCAGGGAAAGACACAGAGGCAGAGTGCAATGACTGCCTTCAAGACAAATTTATCTTGTGTTGTGTTATAGTGCACTTGCACACTTGCCCGATCGGGCAACCAGGTAGCAGTCTTCACTTGCCCCACCATTTTTTTTACTTGCCCCGGGCAAGCGGGCAAGTGTTAGTGTCAACCCCTGCACACACACACACACACACACACACACACACACACACACACACACACACACACACACACACACACACACACACACACACACACACACACACACACACGTAAATGCTTGGAATCTCCAAGTTATTCAGGATGCTCAACTGGCATTTTGCAGACAGAAGCTAATCTGTGATGGCAAGTCCCATCATCCCACAGGTGAGCTCCTAGAAAGAGACAGAGAAAGCTGGTAACATTCAACTAAAATCCTAAAGTATCTTCTGTCTATTGTGTTGCTACTATAAAGTGAACATCATCATTATGATCATTTTGTTATAAAACAATAAAAACAAATGCAAAAAGTGGTGCAAAGTAACTACCTGCACTCAAGTTCATGTCATGAATATACCTTAGAGATGTAGTGTAGAAACAATTTTAAAAAAGTTCCCCCACTAAGTGTTTCTTAGAAACAGAGTTATGAAGTTTTGACACACATCCTGAAGACATTTAAAAGGATCCCTGGATAATGAGAAAATGTGGATGAATATATTATACCTGCCCTCTGGAATTGAACATTTTAAACACCTAGAATAACCTCTTTAGCTTAAAATAGTTCATTTTTATACCAAGGGGTATAAAACTGTACCGGTCACATGGCCTGTCATGACGTCACATCTGTAGTATAGTACAGGGGTTTTCAACAGGTGGTCCGGGGACCACCAGTGGTCCTTGAGAGGGTTCCAGGTGGTCCCCAGCTAAGTTGTTTAACCAAATGTAACTCTTGAGAACGTAAAAATGAAACCAAATGGACCCTGGCGGGTCCATTTGGTTTCATTTTTACACTCTCAATAGTTAAAATATCCATCATGCGAATGAGTCCCAGTCTACACAACTAGAAGATTAATGGTCATGGACAGAAGCAAAAGAAATCTTTAGCTTTGGGGTCTGTGGGTCTAAAAAATATCCTCAATTGGTGGTCCGTGGCTCAAATGCTGAATAAATGGTGGGCCCTGGGATGAAGAAGGTTGAAAACCCCTGGTATAGTACATAGTATGGAACGTTCCATGATTACCCAGCATTGCAACGTAAAACATCAATGTATGCACACCTTTCTGTTTGCAATGACAATGGCAACCGCCCCTGGTGAAATAAAGGACTGTAAAACAAAAAGGATGAACTATAGGAGGAGAAAATATATAGCTGTTTGATGCATTCCATTACTTCTACTGCGGAATGATCTTCTGTGATGTCATCCCTATGACAGGCCAGTGACAGGCACAGTAAAACTATTTTTAAGCTAAAGAGCTCATTCTATGTGTTTTAAATGTTCAATTCTAGTTATAGAGGGCAAGTATATTGTATTTATCAATATTTTTTCTCATCATCAAGGGATCCTTTCAAAATATTCAAATTAAGGATTTCAAGTAGTTTCACCATGGCTAAAAGCACATTTTGAGTATTTCTAGATTGCAGTATTGATACATTTACCTACATTAAGGATTTCAATACCTGTTCCATGGAATAGCGTACCTGACAAGTGCAGGCACCTCTGTTGTCCTCCGGAGTTGTTAGGTTGTCCATCCGCCCAGTCTGTGAAGGTCATTGGATGACTGTCAGTCCACATCCAAGCACGATTCTACACGACAAGACAAGACAACATAATATGTTACTATGAACTGCCGGTTAGCCACTCTTGACCTGGCTGTGACCTAGCTATGACCTGGTTATGACCTGGCTGTGACCTGCCACCCTGACAAACACTGGATTGTAAGAGTTGATGCGTTACATTTAGTTTTAATCGATTTCCCCACATTTTTGGGGTTAAATCTGTTTTTGTTTTGTTTTTTTCATAGAAGATAAATGCAATGGGAAATAAACCTTTTCTTATCAGATATGGCCCCACTAATACCAGGGCCGCAAAAAAAAGTCACTGTACTCTCCACAGAGGATCAATGGGAGAGTGTTACATTGTTTTCCATGTTGTATTTTCTCAGCCGGAACTTTCTTATAGATCAAAAAAACAATCTGTGTCATTTTGCAATCAATCTTTGTACCCAGATCCACAAGATCACAACACCCACAGGCACACATCTGATGTAAGGTGATGTTTCACAAGGCACAGTTCATCATTATGTTCATAGTTATCCTTACATTGCCTTCCACATCATAGCCACCGATCCACGCTTGAGTCATCGCACCCGTTGTGGAACGTATCAGGTCTTGAATGAACGTCTGCTCTGTTTGGTTGAGAATGGATGCCAGGTGTCCACCCAGAGACCGGCAGGATCTCTACAGAACGAACGGAAAAATATTATTCAAATAGATCATGCATAGAGACATAATGGAAATACAGTAGAAGATGCAATCCAAGCCTGTGTTTGTTCATTCTATACCTCTGCATCAGCCCACGTCATTATAACCGGTTCAAATACGTAGCAGTGTTCATTCCATCCATTTAGACATTTCACACACGCTGAAAATACAGCACACTTGAAGTCAACAGTTTGAAAGCAGCAGCATCAACAACAACAACACATGAACTGACAAAATCAGGAAATCCCAAAACAAATATAACTGCAAACAGAAACAAGCCTGGCTTCAATTTAGTTTCTGTACCAATCCAAAATAGTAATTCCACAAGTCCACGAGTTCCCTACAACCCATAAGTCTTTGTGTTTGTGTATGCAGAAGTTCCTTGTTGCGACTCTCTGAGTCTTGGTGCAAATGTGTAAAATAAGGCAACGATGCTAACTTCCAAAAGTAGAATTTATTGCTCTTTTCTTTTAACCCATTGTAGACTATCCCGGTTCTAAAAATGTCTTTGAAATACTAACCTAAGTGTATTGAAAAACTTCAAATTATTGTGTAACACCATCAAATTTTTTACATTTTTGATACTGTACATACTGTACAGAACCCCTATTGGGGTTCCCGTCAACTAGGGTAAAACTACCACTAGGGGTTCCCGTCTACTATGGGTTAAATGTTTTTGGCGTACAGTTGTACAGAGTGTTTTGTTTTGCCAACAGTACTTGGTGTTACAATATGGCATGGGACTATATAAAAAGCAATGTACAATGGGAACGTTATCAATAGACAAATAGTATGAGATTCTAGCAATACAAAATGTCACTCTCTCTGCTTGGCGGGCACACTCTCACTGAGCTATATGCCAACAGATAAAACAGAATGACAGCGGTCAGGAAGGGCATTCTTCCAGCAGTATTTTGTAGATCGGGTGGAGGGATACGGAAGAGATGATAGGTCCATGGGAGCTGCCAGAGGAGAGACGGCAGACCAATGAGGGAGCGCTAGCTATGCACCCCACCAATGGCCAGCTCACATGGCGGACCTGCAGATGGGAGACAGACAGGGTGCGCGCACGTACACAACACTATAGACAGGCATATAACAGGTCCACGCAATGCTCTCCTACACGCCTGTAACATTCCTGTTGTCTCTCAATTTGTTGTGACCAGGTGTATGAAATCAAGCACAAATGAAAATAGCTCATCTACGCTCATCTACGAGCTCACAGCGACCCATTGTGCGGTTGTGCATCTGTAATTTAAACCACATCGAATACATTGAAATACAGGGGTTGACACTAAGGTCTCGGAGGCACTTGCCCATCGTGCAAGGGCAAGTCAGGTTCTACTTGCCCTCAGCTCATGGTCACTTGCCCCCCAAAAATATATTGTAAATTTTGCAGATGTAACTCTTGAGAACGTAAAAATGAAACCAAATGGACCCTTGCGGGTCCATTTGGTTTCATTTTTACACTCTCAAGAGTTAAAATTCATCATCTTAATTAGCCCAGGTCTACACTGTAGAAGATTAATGGTCATTTTGATGTGTTAATTTGCCTGTTTTGTTTCACAAATCCAGCCTGGAATTGTGGATAGCTAGAAAGCAGGGAAGAGTGCAATGACTGTCTTCAAGACAAATTTATCTTGTGTTGTGTTATAGTGCACTAAGTTGCACACTTGCCCGATCGGGCAACCAGGTAGCAGTCTTTACTTGCCCCACCATTTTTTTTTTAACTTGCCCCAGGCAAGCGGGCAAGTGTTAGTGTCAAGCCCTGGAAATATTGGGAATACGTTTTAGTTTTGTTGCAGAATTTACAAATTAAGGTATTCTTCGGGATCAGATTTACAGCTGACTCACCTTCATCGTCCTTTGCCCTCCCGTACACTTCAACCTCACAGAGAGTCAGGTATTGGTGTCTCCCAGGAATCACAATATTGAGAAAGCGACCCTCCATCCCATTGCAGTAAAAGGTCATGGTGTATCCAGCTGGGATAGAGTCGATTACAGCACATCTGACCGAGTACAGAAAAGACATCTTGCAAATACATAAACATTACAACTCTTGCTGTAACACAAACATGACTTTACAGTCAAAATATGGTGCAAACCTATGTCTGTCTTAATTAAAGGTAGGGTAAGCAGGGGCTGACACTAAGGTCTCCGAGACACTTGCCCATTGGGCAAGTCAGGTTCTACTTGCCCTCAGGTCATGGTCACTTGCCCCCCAGGTTCCAGGTGGTCCCCAGTTAAGTTGGTTAACCAGATGTAACTCTTGAGAACGTAAAAATGAAACCAAATGGACCCTTGCGGGTCCATTTGGTTTCATTTTTACGCTCTCAAGAGTTAAAATTCATCATCTTAATTAGCCCAGGTCTACACTGTAGAAGATTAATGGTCATTTTGATCTGTATGTTAATTTGCCGGTTTTGTTTTCCAAATCCAGCCTGGAATTGTGGATAGCTAGAAAGCAGGGAAAGACACAGAGGCAGAGTGCAATGACTGCCTTCAAGACAAATTTATCTTGTGTTGTGTATATAGTGCACTAAGTTGCACACTTGCCCGATCGGGCAACCAGGTAGCAGTCTTCACTTGCCCCACCATTTTTTTTTTACTTGCCCCGGGCAAGCGGGCAAGTGGGCAAGTGTTAGTGTCAAGCCCTGGTAAGTGATTTCATTTTTGTCAGATATCACCCTAAAAACATCTGTTAAAATTCTCTATTATAAGGTGTGCAGACCATATATGGAGTTTCCCCCTCCCCCATGCTAGCAGAGGAGCTAATAAAAGTTCCTCAGCTTGGAGGGTGAATTTCCTCCAATCAGGATCGACTCGAGCAGCAGCAATAGCTAGTGTAGCTACTCTTGCGCACTCCCTAGCGCACCAGACTGGTATTACACAATGAATTTCAAGTCACTTACCAATGCTTTAAAAACAATAATAAGGGTAATAATAATAAAAGGATAAAAAGTAAGTGCATACCTTGGATTTTCATTTCCATTGTCGTTTAGGGAGTTCCCAATGCGGATCTCAGCTCCATTGATCCTTTCAGCGTAGTTGTCTCTTCTGTTGGTGATCTTAACAGAATGCACGGTGTAAATTTTCTGCAGGTCAATAAACCACCAGGGACCGTTGTCATAATATGTGTGGGTGCAGGACCCCTCCGAATAGTAACTGGCGCGATTCCCGTCGATGGCTCTTTCTGGAATCCCCCCAACGTGTATTGAAGACTGAGCTACTCGTCCTCCTGCTGCCACATTTCTAACTGCAGGAGATACAGTATTTTAGAAGACAATTATCCATGGAGCAAATTGCATCTAAGAACGACATGTATTGGAAGTAGCTTATAGATTTGCCATTCATCCAAGCTATGGGGTTTCCACACACACACACACACACACACACACACACACACACACACACACACACACACACACACACACACACACACACACACACACACACACACACACACACACACACACACACACACACACACACACCTGCAGTAGGAACAGCAGCAGTCAAGACCATCACAGCACAGAGAAGCAGAGACACACTCAGCATCCTCATGGTCATGATGATGATGGCGTTGGAGATGAAGATGAATGAATTGCTTCTAGAAAAACAGGGACACATGTTATCTCAGAAAGTCGCCACCAACAAGAAATATCACTGCAAGCTGTGATGCAACTAAGCAGGCCACTGAGGCAATACACAATGACAGCAATATGCACAATCGGCCATACAGATATGGAAGACTGTATGGCCAGTTCAGGAAAAAAATGACTTGGAATTGTGGCAGGAATTGTGTCAGGTTGCAGGGATCTTGAAGTTACGTTGGCTTAGCCAGCGTAACTCCATGGGAGAATTACCTTGAAAAAAAAAGAAGACCATTTAATAATGTGCATGTACATTATTTTGATGGGTCAGTCTGTTGAAGCGAAATGTAAAGGTGACATTTGTGACAAGAGTTGATCTCAAAAGAGACCAAAGCAGGATGTCACTGATTCCGCTGTTCTGCCTGTTTTCGTTGCAGCTCAAAAGCCTCCCAAATGCCACAGAAAACTCCAGCCCACAGAAAATCTACTCGAATGTTATTACAGGTTTTCTGGAGAAGCAATTGTACATTATGTAATGTGCCAATGTAGAATGGAAGGAGTGCTCTCATGTGCCTTTTATTCTGCATCTAACCTGAGAACAAATCACAGCTATACAGTATACAGTATATCAGCACACTTGTGTGACATTTTTTATTATTATACTTAAACAACCTATAATGTCATGGCAATGCAGACAAACATGTTATTCACTGTTATTAAACTCAAGTGGCAAACTAACATTCTTTATCTCCCAAAGAAATACCCAAATAATCCACTTTCCTCAGTCCATCAGTAGCCTGTTACAAAAGTGAAGTACGCACATCTCTGATAAAATTTACGGATGCTGAACTAAAAAAATGTCGAATGTGGTCCTGGCGAAGACACATGCATTCATTAGTATCATTATAAACACTGACTCTGTTTGACCTCTGTTCTTCCATTGAAGAATGGAGGAGAGCTCTAATTCATTATAACACTTATTATTATAAGCTTTAGGCAAACCATATGACTTCTATTGGAAAAGCATTGAGGTGACCATCAAGCACAGACATTTTAACTTATGCATGAGGACGTGGTATCAAATTGGTATGTTCTGAGGAAGTATTCATTCACCTGAAAGTACGTTGTACATCAGTAGCCTGTTAAGGTTGTAAATGAAATGCATTGGTCAGGTTCAGAAAGGTAGTTTGTGTTATATTGTCAAACCTCTGGTCTTAACTGCTCCATTTTCTGTTTAATCCCATATGGACAACACTTTATATGGAAACTCTTGAAAATGCCACCTTTCATATAAAAATGGATACATAAAATCCATAGTATTTTTTGTAATGTGAAAGATATATAAAACATATATCATTTTGTGATTTATAAGAATTATATATGACATACAAAACAGATTTCTTTTCCCGTGGAACAAACAATATAAATTGGAAACTAGCCATCATCCATGTCTCTCTCTCTCTCTCTCTCTCTCTCTCTCTCTCTCTCTCTCTCTCTCTCTCTCTCTCTCTCTCTCTCTCACACTCACACTCACACTCACACTCACACTCACACTCACACACACACACTGAGAGAGAGAGAGAGAGAGAAAGACACTTCGGCTGATGGTCGGAGGCAGTCTTACCTTGATTTTGAAGTCTCAGAGAGGTTTTCCCATGCAGATTCTCACTATGACACCCTTGAATCTCTTCACTTTTATACAGTGCTCAGTAAGGAATTCAGACAATGTCACTCCCCCTGTCATCCAGTGTCAACCATAGAGCCAAGAGGAGGTGGCCATACTGCAATACATGACCAAGAGATAAGAATGTCTTGGCAATCCATCACAAAGAGACATCAACAAGTGCACATTTGTGATAGTTGATGGTGATATGTTTGCTCTAATCTCTCTGGTATTTACACTATTTGACCAAAAACACCAAAAAACGGTTTCAATGCATGAATTATTTACGTTGAGGTAATACTGTCTGGGGACACGTGAACACAGCCTACTTACTTACTTTTTATGCATTTGTTTGATTGTTTGTTTTCACTGTACAACTTGCAAACTATTTAAAAATTTGAGCTGGAGGGATTACATCGACTCTCTGGCCATATACCGTCTCGGAATTCAGTGAATAATGTCTGGTGCTCTTTGCTGTTGGCAAGGCAAATACAAGGGCCAGGTCTTTCACAGTTCTGTATTCTCCAGCTTGTTTGCAGCTTGAAAGGCCTTCCTAAAGGCCTCACCGTGGCCTTGTTGAGCCTCCTCCTCACTGAAGACACAGGCTGTGTCCGAATTCATTCCCTAAGCCCCATATAGGGCACTACTTTTTTTGAGTGTCCGAATATGTAGTGAGCATTTTTGGACCCTAACATAGTGGACTGAAATATCCCACCATGCACCTGGAATTGTAGGGACCATTTTCTCTGAGGAGTAAATCTACCCCACAATGCATTGTGCGTTCCCTTCTTAAGCGCACATTCACACATTTGCGTGTGTGCACTGCTTCTGCATGCATGCGCTCCAGCTCAGATGAGGCAGAAAAGATGAACCAGCGAAAGGAAACAACAAGTACAAACATACTTTGTTTCCCCATCTCTTTCCCCCCCTAATAGTAATCTGATGTTCACCCAGCACATGACGTTAGGAGAAGAGGAATCAGTTTCTGCATAATTCTGATTATTCTGTATAATCGCAAATATATTATATTTGTGAGAATATGAGGATACCATGAGACGCATGCATGTCACAACACGGACGTCGCATTGTAGAACGGCTATTTTGGTATATTCCCCGGGTATAGTGGGGGTTTGCTTAATGCTTCATATATTGTCAAGGGGGTCAGTGTTTCCCCCAGAAAATTGTTTAGTCAAGGTGGTGAGGCTTCGAGTCTGTGCTCGTGCGCGTGCACGTCCGTGCATGTGCGCGTGCATGTGATGTAATTACAATACCGTAGGCCAGGGGTAGGCAACCTTTTTGACATGAAGTGCCATGATTTTTTCCTTGACACTCAGAGTGCCACAGTAAAAAAATGACTATAAATTCCCTTATAGTCAATAAGGGAATGACTGCATTTTCACGGTCATCACATATTCAATGGCCATTTACTGCAGTTATGTCATTATTAGGCCATATTTCATTTCTTATCAGAACAGGCAGACTGGTAGATATTTTTCTTTCACAATAGATTGATCAATCAGACTTAAGTGGACCAAAACTGTTCATTTGAGGGACAGAAGTATTACTTGAGAGGGACATTTAATTGCAGGGTAGCAACACATTACAGTTGGCATTAAAAATGCCTCATGCATCATTTGTCCATAAGTAGTCCCTAGCCATGAATTTGTTATTTATTCATGTTAGTATGTATTTCACCTGCTATTTCAACAGGCTTAAAACACATCTAGCATTAACAGAGACAGTGAGAAAACTTTACAACAGAAAACAGAAGGGGGACTTTTAGGACAATTGACCACTGTAGTCTGTCAGTCACAATGTGGGACAGGGTCTTTGAAATGAGACACTGTCCCACGCAAAGAAGGACATCTGGTCACCCTGTGACTGTCCCATAGAAACGGGGATATCTGGTCACCCTCAAAATACTCGCAAAATACGCTTCAAGACACACACACACACACACACACACACACACACACACACACACACACACACACACACACCACTCAGAAGCAGCACACACGAGCTACAAGCTAGCCTATGTGCTAATTATTCAACAGACAGGGAGAGGGAGGCTAACGTTAAGCATGAAGCTGCACACCAGTTGAAACGCAATAATTTCAGCGTGGATGTCGTTTGGTTAGGCTGACATGACGGGGGTCCGCGGGAGTCGGGGCGGGACACAGACGGCATGCGTTGACTAGACTTTTTACTGCTTCGGGAGCTAAACAACTCCGTGTGCTCCGTGTGCGTGCACAGAAGCACTGCATACGCACTGATTGGGCAGCGCGCAGCACAGAAGTGTCAACACTGGATCAGACTCGCTCCGGTTGAATACTGTCTGAATACTACTGAATAATACTGAATGATCGCGGCCGTAGCGATTTGCTAATGACATGGTTTCAAATCGCACTTTCGGTTTGAAGCCTTAGTGCAGATAACTTTATTAACATGCACATTGTATGAACGACACTTTTTTTTTTTTTTTTTTTTTTTTTTTTTTTTTTTTTTTTTGGGAACGTAGCCAAGGCGGGGCCGGGCTTCACTCAGGGCGGCCGCCCTGATAATAAAGCGCTGGGGGAAACCCTGTAGTAGATGGAAATAATTAAAAAGATGTCACAGTAAAGTTATAGCCTAGCTGCAATCTTTGCCTAATGAAGACAAACCTCACTGGTGTTAAAAATAGATTACAGATACTGTTCATTTGAAAGGTTATCTAACTCTGTATTCTCTCCAGGAGAAGCATCTTGTCAGCCATTATATTTCAACAGAGAACCAAAACACATGGTTATGTTAAATTCCCAGAAGCCTGTATTTAAAACAAATCAATACACACAAATAAAAAATGCCTATTAGGCGTAGGCAGAGACGGGGTTGGGAATGAAATGGAATGATCTGACAGAATCAATAATGCATGGTGAAAAACAACATTTGTTCCGTTCAGAATGTGTCTATGTGCTCACAGATGCAGATAACAATACTGGTATTAATTGTTATGGATTCAACTATACCAAATTATGGCCATTTAAAATTATAAATTATAAATGTGCTCAAAGGAGGAGCTGGCCAAATAAAATCGCAACTTATTTATTCATAACAGCCGTGATCGTTTTACCACCCGTCGTGACGTACGTCGTGGCCTGGCCGAGCAGTGTTAAAGGTAGGGGAAGTGATTTGAAATTCATGGTGTAGTACCAGCCTGGTGCACTAGGGGCCCCCAACAGTAGCTACACTATGTGAACCTGCTGCTCGCTCCTGATTGGTGGAGAATTGTGGTGACCTGGGGAACTTTTATTAGCTCCTCTGCTAACGTGGGGGAGGGGGAAACTCCATATGTGGTTTCCACACCTTATAATAGAGCATTTTAACAGAAAAAAAAAAAAAAAAATGGGTGATATCTGACAAAAGTGAAATCACTTCCCCTACCTTTAAGATAGATCAAAATTTCTACAACCTCACTGAAAAACACACTGTGGGTAACAGTATTCCCCACATAAAGCAGCATGCATATCACTTTTTGTATTCCTGTGTACTTTGTACCTTTTGTATTCCCAGGACTATTGAATTTGGAATGGAACACCCATCCCTTCCCTTATACTGTATAAACACTGTACATGCATTTCAGAACAATAACTCTCATGTCAATTATGGACAAAATGCTGTGAATCAGTGTAACCAGGGAAGCTATTCCTTTCCACCAAGCTAGACATGGGAGTTTAATCTAGCACAGGGGAGCCCAACCAGTAGATCGGGATCTACTGGTAGATCTCGGCCAGATCACAAGTAGATCTCGGGAGATGTGGGGGGAAAGAAAAGAAATGGAATGGAAAAGAAACAAGAGCGATTTTCGTCTGTGTGTGTGATGCATTTGCAATGGCAGTGTTTGTCCATGTCTGTTGTACTTATGTTGTACTGTTGTAGGCCTATTTATGACAAGTCTGTACTTTATGCTTATATGGACATTACGTAAAGTGGTAAAACAAAGTAGTGTTGTGTTGTTGTAAAGTTACTGAAGGCTGGCAACGATGCGTGTGGTTTTAAATGTTGATATTGGACTGGTAGATCCCAGAGGGGTTGGCTGCTGAAAAGTAGATCTTGGGTCAAAAAAGGTTGGGCACCCCTGATCTAGCATTTTGTCTAATTGGTATTCTGTTCAAACCTCCGATCAGTGCTAATCTTTAGGGACATCGCTTGATAAAATAGTGCCGTCTGTGTCAATTTGAGTCGTTAGAGGGAAGCAAGCAGTTTACAACTGAACAGCGGCAAATACAAGTGCTGCGCGTTTGATTACAGTTCTACTACATCAAAAAAACAAATCTCAGAAGCTAAACGCTTATTACTGACCTTCAACGTCGTTTTCATCAAAGTAGCTTTTCAGCCGCTGATTAAATAATCTGCTCTAACTGTGAAAAATGAACGTATTTTTTTTTCCTCCCAAGTGATAACAGGAGTTGTGAGCATGTCAATGGAGCTCAACCCTCATATCAAGGACCCCCAGAGTTAAGCCTGTGTAAAAGACTGCAATAGGTTGAAGTTCAAATTCAACTTCAATGCTTTGGAACAAAGCAGAACAGTGCAATGTGAAATGTGTGCAAAGTCCACACATTTCAATCTTAATCTTTACAACATTTTTGCAAGCACAAAAGGAGAAATAAAACTTTTGGTGGGGAATACATTTTTGGGAGTGTCGTCTTTTGGGTCTCAACCTGGAACCGATTGTTTACTTTACGTCTCTATAATACCATCTATAATACTGAGAACAAGAAAAGGAGGGAAAAAAAGCTCTAAAAAAATCATAGCAGGTTTGTAATAATGAATAAGGCGCCAAACGATGACCACGCATCACCAAACAACGTCCCAAAGGACATCCTAAGAATCTAACATCCTAAGACAGGGTTCCTACAGGTTTCTTTAAGTAAAATTTAAGTCTTTTTTAAGACCTTTTTAAGTCCATTTATATAAAACATAATACCCAGGGCGGATGTAACATTTCCCAATTGGAGGGGCAGGAGAAAATGGTATGGGTGCGGCTTCATCACCCGTGTCGCTTCGCGCCACGGGTGATGAAGCCGCACCCATACCATTTTCAGTTACAGAACTTTTATTAGGCAAGTAAAGCATCAATAATAACATCAGTTGTTGTTGAAGTTGCAACAGACACGCAGCATGCATAAAGCTAAAGGTCTGACTCAGAGAGTTTTCTGTTCTCTCGGTGCGAAACTGAGAAATCAATTACTTGATGATTGATAAGTTCACGCCGCCGTTTTATGGCTACGTTATTTAAACCAAACACGCGGTTGACAAATGAAATTTTTGAGGAGCAATGTGACGCATAGAAATTACAAACTGCGCAAAATTTAAGGCCTAGATATAAAAATTCCAGACTTTTTAAGTCTTTTTAAGGTATTACTTTCAAATTCGTACATGCAATGCTTTTAAGACTTTTTAAGATCCCGCGGGAACCCTGCTAAGAGTCTGACACGTGTCTGTGAATTCAACCCTACTCTCTGCTGTTTACTGGAATATGAATGGGTTGTGGATAATGGCCATGTTCCTCCAGAGCACTTCCACTCCAAATACAGTGTGACTCACCAGACAGGGATCCGCTGGGAGCCGACAACACAGGATGGGGAATTACTGAAGAGATTAGAGCAGCACCAGCGATGCGTAATCACACACACAGTGTGACACACGCACACTCTGTCTGCCTGGCAGTGGCCTTGCATCCTCATATTTGGGTCTTTTCAAAACTCCACGCTGTCACAGTGGCGGACCTGCAGGACCTGTAATGTCGGTGCAGCGATATGGTTTTCAACCAGTGGTCCGAGGTCCAGCAGTTGCCCTTGAGAGGCTTCCATGTGGTCCCCAAATAAATGATGGAAAATTGGTTAATGTAACTCTTTGAGAGTGTAAACATGAAACCGAATGGACCCTTGCGGGTCCATTCGGTTTCATGTTTACTCTCTCAAGAGTTAAAATATGCATCATGTGAATTAGCTCAATTTTAAACTAGATAATGTAGAAGATGAATGGCCATTCTGTATGTTTGCCTGCTTTGTTTCACAAATCCAGCCTGAATTGCAAAAATGAGTATTTAATTTTCGGGGTCCGTGGCTCAAATTCGGAATAAATAGCGGGCCCTGGTGTCAAAAAGGTTGAAAACCACTGGTGTAGCGAACAGACTTTTCCTCCTACCCGATAAATCACACTGTCAAGGTCTCTGTCTCTCCACTACAACCACTCCAACAGGGCCATATATGGCCATTTCACACCTGAGGACACTCCTGCAGAAAGCGCACCACCCACAAAACTGTACTCTTATTTCACACGCTCACTGTCAGGGTATACTTTGTCGCCTTTGTGTTGGGCCTTGACTTGTCATTACATATTTGTATGTTTTATGGAGCACTTGCTCTACTGTCTGTCGTATTCTTATAGGACTGTTGTTCTTCTGTCTGAAACTTCCTGTAAGATTAGCACATTTTCTACTATTAAATTCTGCTTTTGGCTTTGCATTTTGGGTTCAATCTAGATCTCAACCATAACGCAGCTTCATATACTTTACAATGACACACTGCATCGATCACATCCTACAACACTCCACACGGCACTGATCACATCCTACAACACTCCACACTGCATTGATCACATCTTGCAACGCTCCACACTGGTTGTAAACATTTCAGAGGGAAAATAAGACAAATTATAATGACAGAAAAGCCAAGTTGAAAGTGCTCATTAATAAGAGCTTATTGGGAGTTTGTAGCTACAACATGGCATCCATATTCACACACAGACACGCACACACACATGATCGTATACTCATTACGACAAGAGAACACATGCCTGATCTACACTCTGTGACAGATGGTGCATTTTTTTCCCACTGATCAACACGTGAATTTGATGCAGTTATTTGAGTTATGACCATGTGTGGCTCATTGCAGTTAAACATGGGATTTATAGTGAAAGGGGTTACGATTTACAACGAATCCCACACACCAAGTATAGGAGCTGTATTTACCTGACACACGCCCACACACACACACACCGAATGTTGCATCCGAAAGCATGGCTATGACTCAAATTCTGTAGCTTTTGTGTTTATGTATTGTGTGAATGTCTGATGTTCTGTTTTAAAAGCAAGCATTTCCAGTATCTTTGACCCAGCAAGCTTGTGTGAAGGAATAACATTCAATGTACAACAGGATTGAGGGTGCAGTTCGCATCAACAGTGAAGAAGAGTTTGGTTGGTAACCTGGTAACCTTAAAGGAGTGCTTCGCTGGTACAGAATGCCTTTAAATGCTGTACCACAGACTCAAAATATGTGAGAAAAAAATGTAAAAAAAAAAAGCCACACGGTGGCGCCAGAGAAAGTATATTCTGTGCGTGCCTTGCTGCTCTCCTCTGCCTCCTTTAGTGTTCAGTGCTCTGGGAAACGTTTACCACGTGTGTTCTATATAGAAACACTTCAGCACCACAGACAGCTCCCTGTGCTGTTCTATGTTATATAGAAACACTTCAGCACCACAGACAGCTCCCTGTGCTGTTCTATGTCACATTGGACTTAATGTGACTTCATGGGGGCCGGAGTGCCGCGGTGCAACCAGTCGCAGACCGCATGCATGCACGGCACATGCATGTTTATGTACACAGCCGTTACTTCTATACAGTATATCACACAAGTCATATTTATTATTAAGAATAGCTATTAATATATATTAATGACTTTTCATTATTGGTTTTATACTTGTAGCCTAGATTAAGACATTTGCTATGAAAGATGCTATTTTTATTTACAGAGCATCAATAAACCATACGAAAATAGCATTTAAATTTAAAGTATACTGTAGGCCTAGTTCTCACTTTGCAGCGCCAGCAGCCTAGCCTGGTAAAACGACTCCCCCTGCTGGACAACATGCATTACATGCCGTTCAGAAGAGAGCTCAAAAGCATTTCTTTAAACGATCATAACTTTTGATAGGAACGTGCTAGAGACTTACTTTTTTAATAGACTCAGACATCTTTCCTCTACAAGCCTGGGGCCGGATTAAATCATCTCGCGGGCCAGATCTGGCCCGCGGGCCTTGACACACATGTGTTCTATAGAAACATTTCAGCACCACAGACAGCTCCCTGTGCTGTTCTATGTTATATAGAAACACTTCAGCACCACAGACAGCTCCCTGTGCTGTTCTATGTTATATAGAAACACTTCAGCACCACAGACAGCTCCCTGTGCTGTTCTATGTTATATAGAAACACTTCAGCACCACAGACAGCTCCCTGTGCTGTTCTATGTTATATAGAAACACTTCAGCACCACAGACAGCTCCCTGTGCTGTTCTACAGTATGTTATATAGAAACACTTCAGCACCACAGACAGCTCCCTGTGCTGTTCTATGTTATATAGAAACACTTCAGCACCACAGACAGCTCCCTGTGCTGTTCTATGTTATATAGCAGGGGAGCCCAACCAGTAGATCGGGATCTACCAGTAGATCTTGGCCTGATCATGAGTGGATCTTGGGAGATGTGGGGAGGAAAGAAAAAAAATGAGGTGGAAATGAAAAAAAGAGCGATATTTTTGTGTGTATGTGTGTGTGTGCGTGTCTGCGTGTCTGTCTGTCTACGAAGCGGCTCATTTGGAGGATTGTTGTCTGCTGTCTGTGAATTATGCCAACAGTATTGTTACAGTATAACGTGTAATGGACTGTTCTGCAACGTATAATGGACTATTCTGGACTGTTCTTATTATGATTGCATTTGCAATGGCAGTGTTTGCCCAAGTCTGTTGTAGGCCTATTTATGACAAGTCCGTTGTACTTTATGCTTATATGGACATAAAGTAAAGTGGTAAAACAACGTAGTGTTGTGTTGTTGTGAAGTTACTGCAGGCTGGCAACGATGCGTGTGGTTTGAATTGTTGATATTGGACTGGTAGACCCCGGAGAGGTTGGCTGCTGAAAAGTAGATCTTGGGTCCAAAAAGGTTGGGCACCCCTGCACTAGAGTATTCGTTGAGACACGGACACAGAGGCACGGATGCACGATAGTATTATCGTACGGACAAGACACACACGTGAACAGAAAAAAGCAGAATGTCAGGAGAGAAGTGAGTGGGTCACACTAAAAGCAACCATCGTCTCTGTGCCTACTGCGAAAATAATTTGAGCTCAGGTGATGCATGACATAAAAGCATCCCTCACAGCCAAATGGAGTCCACCAAAGGCCGGTAGATGGTTGACGACCACGATCGCTTGTACTCACTCAATGATTACACAGGCATCGCCTTCCTTGATTGGTCAACTCAACCATGATGTGATGTTTGTGCCTCAGAACAAATACAAGTGAAGAGGAAGAGTATATTACACATTTACACCTCGGCACTTGACCTTTAGTATACCATGGACCAATAGGATTTATCCCCGCCGTACAGTTGTAGTAATGTTACACTGGGCTGCGCATCTGAGAGGACCAGGAACAACACGAACATACGGGCAAAGAGCTGTGACAGTGAGAAACTGTGTGTACCGCTTTGAAGTTAACAATGATCAAATTGATGTGCACTTCTTCAACACACTGTCTTTGACCTGGAGGAAGTTGACCCCTGGAAGAGGACAATGCCACCTTGAGATTCCCTCCGGGCTCAACGGCTACACAGCTGTGTTGATAGGGGATACTGCCTACCTCTGGGGAGGTTGGGTTTACAAAATGTACTTTAGAGAAGAGAAATGTGAACTTTATTCATTTGACGTTGATAACCACACATGGTTTACACCACAGTTTTCTGGAACTATTCCAAAGTGGAGATACTACCACTCAGCCTGTGTCTTGGGGAAGGTCATGTATATTCATGGCGGATACAACCAGACTGGATACAGGTTCACTAATGAAATGAACATGTTGGACACCAGCACCATGGTCTGGTCTTTAATTACCACCAGAGGAACTCAACCTCCTCCTTCAGTTGGTCACTCTGCTACCATCATTGGAAGAAAGATGTTTGTATTCGGGGGCCTGGGGAATGGTCAGTACTACAACACCATCAGGGTGTTTGACACAGAGACCAACGTATGGATGGACACATCTTCTACACTGCTTCTTCCAGAAGGACGCTGGTTTCATTCAGCATTTACCTACAATGGAGAGCTGTACATATGTGGTGGGTGGGACGGTAACCAGTACTTCAACGACCTGTGGAGATTTAACCCAGAAAGCTTCTCCTGGAAGAAGGTTGAGCCAAAGGGTCAAGGCCCATCGTGTTCAGCAATCTATAATATGTGCTGTTGCATGGTGGGAGATCGTGTCATACTCTTTGAAGGATCCAGTGATGACCTGTTTATCTTAGACTTCAGTCCAAGCCTCAAGATGTTATGTAAACTCGCAGTTATTCACCATGGTTTGAATAAGTCTGAACTCCCACACAACATCAGGTGGGAGTTGGCAACCATGACTAGCAAAAAAAAAAAAAAAAATCACATCCGTGTGAAGTGAGTGGAGGAACTGTGTGAAGGTCCCCTATTCCACTTGTCTGACACTCAGACAGTATAAATTATGATTTTGTTTCACTTCCTTATTCAGTCTTTGTCAAAGAGAAAATAAGGTGGGTATTTTTTGGTTTGTTAAAGTGACATTCCAGGGCTGAAGCCAGGCAAGGGGTTGCCTATAGGGACCCAAAAGAACATACAGGCTACGGTTCATATGAAAAGTTAATATTTAGGGACAGAAACTTGAACACGTCACTGACATCAGACACACAGCATTGTTAACCCAGTGTTAAATGAACTCTGAGTCAGAACAGGCTGTCTAAAATGACATCTGACAAAGGCCCTTCTCCGGTGTGTAATGATGCCTAAAATGGCAGGCATGTCATGTTAAACTGACCACCTGGGTCAGTTTAACATGCGCACGAGAGAGAAGAGATGAATCATCCTCATTTTTACCCAAGTTCCTTCAGTCAGAGAAAGATGCACTGACACACACGCACGCGCACACGCGCACGCGCACACGCGCACACACGCACACACACACACACACACACACACACAGTTATTTCCTCATTCACTCATCCCAGCTTTGTGTTCTAGTTGTCAGCCGTATAGAGTCAACGAAACACTGGTAGTTTGGAAGCCAACTTCTAAATGCTTGTGGCCGAGAAATGAGCTCTGCAGAGCAGATAAAAGTACAGTAACCGTATATCATCTGACTACTGCAGCAAGCACGCAGCAAAGATGTCCAGCCGAGCTAAGCACGGGGGGAGACACACACACACACACACACACACACACACACACACACACACACACACACACACACACACACACACACACACACACACACACACACACACACAGTATATCTAACAAAGAGATACTTTTTAGATACACAGAATAGCAAATAGCAAAAACCAGACATGATTATTTGTCAATATGAATCACAGACAGTGCACTAGCCTACTGAGTGCCTAACAGTGAGTGGTCGGAGACCAGAGTATAGATGGAGTTATGCAAACTCACTTCACTTCATATTCATAGGACCAGTCCAATGGCAACTATTTTACATAGACTACCACTCAAGCTGTGTCTTCAGGAAGGTCATGTACTGTATATTCATGGTGGACACAACCAGAGTCCACACAGAGATGTGCAGCGTTCCAATTATAGACGGCGGTCCACCTATTGAGAACCACTGCCTTAGAATTATGAGTCGGCTTTTTCGCACATCTGAGACATCTGGTATTGAAAGATTATGAAGGTAATCTGTCACTGATTTTTTTTTTTTTTTTTTCTGGGGGTTTCAGCAATTATAGTACTATTACTATCATTTACTCTAGCTTGCAGTAATGCATACAAACACAAGAGTTTTTACCCATCAATATTCTGAGCATGTTCCATTGACCACCAGTGGTCCTTGTGGGGGGCCCTGACCCGGAACCCCTGGAGAATCCATGTGTTCTCCAAGGCTACACTGCTGGCCTTGCGGCTGTAACAGCTCCTTGTCAGCATTATGTGCTTATCTTATCAGAGTGTGGATGAGATAGAGAGGAGAAGGAAGTGCAGAGAGCAGACAGTCTGCTACTGACCAGGTACTGCAGCAGCACTCTGGGCAAAGGGTGCACTTTGGAGACTATTAACGGTAGTTGCGGAAGTTACTGTATTTACAGTCCCCTGTGAAACAACCCTGTTCAGTCCACACTAGCGACTTGACTTGTTCACTATTATATTCAGAAAAAATGATTTCAACGAACAAAGCAGTGCAAAGTGCACACATTTAATCTTTTAAACCTTTACAACAGCTTTGCGAGCACAAAGGGAGAAATGAAATGTTTCCACAGGGTATACAAACTATACATTGTCGGGAGCACCGTGCCGCGATTGGCTGAAAAATGGCAACTTCCAGTGGAAGTTAAGAAACCGGAAATCCCACCTTTTGATAGTCATTCTACCAAATGACTAACCTGTCAATTATGGTTCATGACTAGTGAGGAAGGACAAAAAAGCTGCAGTGCTCAGATCAAGAAATGGAAGAATTAAATATTCACCTTCATCAGCACACATTAGAATATTATGAATCACTTTAACAACACAGACAATAGCACTCTTTAGAGTGAGCGGAGCGGGCTAATACTCATGACTTTAGTTACAGTATAAAAGGTCTCTTATTTTCCGCACAATTTAGTCATCATTAAATCACTCAATTGCGTCACCCAACTGGCCCGAGGGACGTCGACAACGCACCGTGCACCACTGTGCACCGATGGCTTAACTTGCACCCGCTCCACTCACGCAAGTAACAATACTGAGCATGTGGATAGCAAAGATTAACACATTAAACAGTGGAAGCTTTAGGTGATTCAGGATAATACAGAGTAGTACAGAGAATATGCTGTTAGGGTGGGTCATACTTTTTTTTATTTTTGAAAATCAAAATGCTTGGGTGCCTATTTTATGTCTTTGGGGATGGGGAATTCAAATATGATATTCTTTTTTTTTTTTTTTTTTTGAGTTGACAAACCCTACCTACATCTATTTGCATTTTTATATAAGCAATTGTATCGATTTTACCTCAATTATGAGATTTAAAATCCAAAGGAAATTCTAACATGTGGGGTGTCTAAATTATGTGATTTTGATGGAGAATTCAAATATAAAATCAAAGTAACCTATTTATTAACAATTCAAGTGCAGGTATATCTGAATAAAATTGATGATCACATCAAGTAAACATCAATAAAAACAGCAGTTGTTGTTGAAGTTGCAACAGACAGGCAGCATGCATGAAGCAAAAGGTCTGAGTTTTCTGTTTTCAATGATAAATTCTGTTGGTTTAGCTGTGCCACAACTGTAGTTAGTTGGTTAGTAGCAGCCATTAGTAGTGTTTTAAATCATTTTAAAAAAGCACTTTAATTCGAAATATCAGAGGTTGTTTTGCATGCCATCATGTTTGGTGGAGCAGTCAGGGCATTTAGGGGGGCAGTTCTGAAACTGCCCCCCTAAACTGAAAGACCCTGAACTGAAAGATCGTGTTATCTACCTTCCCCTGTGTTTGTTCACTACCTGAGAATCTCTTGACTTGAGAAGAGCAAAGCATCTGTGAGACAGAGAGATGACGATCGGGTCAAACTCATTTCTTCTCAAGACAGGTTAAGGAGATGAATGGAGACGTATGGGTGGAGGGAAAGATATAGGGGTTTTAGTGGGGGCTTTAGAGCTATAGAGTAGATTAGAAGGATAAGATGAAGGATAGGTGACAAGGCTAAAGTCTGGATTTACAGAGCTTATAAAGGGCAACTTCCAGACATAGTATAGTGGAGACAGAGAGGTGGAATAGAGATCTATATTCATTGCAGTGAGAGTCAAGTCAAGTTCTTGTCATTGTGAATCCATCATGAAACTAGATCTGTGCCACAGATCTCCACCAGCTCTGGTTACGTCAACGGTTACCTCACCACCATGGGTGACTTAACAGTTGCACGGACAGACATACGGACAGACAGGGGGTGAAACATAGTCACCACCATACTGGTGGAGACAATGATGTGTACATTTTGAATGATGGCAAATCAAATTTCACCTGTTATTTTATAATGTTGAATTACAGGGCAGATTCTAACACACGCACGCACGCACGCACGCACGCACAATGACAGGATAGAAGTGAGTGGGTCACACTAAAAGCAACCGTTGTTGTGGCATCTTGGCTCTGTGTGTACCACAAAAATAATTTGATTGGCTGAGCACAGAAGGTGATGAATGACTTAAGAGCACACCTCACAGGCAATTGGAGTCCACCAAAGGAAGGTAAATGGTCGACGATCACAAATTAATCACTTGTACTCACTCAGTGATTACACAGGCAACGCCTTCCTTGATTGGTCAACTCAAGCAATGATATGATGTTTGTGCCTCGGACCGAATACAAGTGAAGAAGAAGAATATATTATACATTTACACCTCGCACTTGACCTTTAGTATACCATGGACCAATAGGATTTATCCCATACATACAGTTGTAGTAATGTTACGCTGGGCGGCCCATCTGAGAGGAGCAGGAACAACACGAACATACGGGCAAAGTGCTGTGACAGTGAGAAACTGTGTGTACTGCTTTGAAGTTGACAATGACCACAAACAAATTGATGTGCACATCTTCAACACACTGTCTTTGACCTGGAGGAAGTTGACCCCTGGAAGAGGAGAACGCCACCTTGAGGTTCTCCCCAGGCTCTGCAACCACACAGCTGTGTTGATAGGAGGTACTGTCTATCTCCAAGGTTGGGCTTACAGGTACATAAACAACTTCATCGAATTACTATCAAACAAACTTTATGCTATTGATGTTGATAACCACACCTGGTTCAAACCACAAACTTCGGGAACTGTTCCAGAATGGAGAAAATACCACTCAGCCTGTGTCTTGGGGAAGGTCATGTATATTCATGGCGGATGGAAGCTGACTGGATACACTAATGAAATGCTCATGTTGGACACCAGCACCATGGTCTGGTCTTTAATTACCACCAAAGGAACTCAACCTCCTCCTTCAGCTGGTCACTCTGCTACCATCATTGGGACAAAGATGTTTGTATTTGGGGGCAGGGAGTATTATCAGTACTACAACACCATCAGGGTGTTTGACACAGAGACTAACCTATGGATGGACACATCTTCTACACTGCTTCTTCCAGAAGAACGCAGGGATCATTTAGCCTTTACCTACAATGGAGAGCTGTACATATGTGGTGGGTGGAATAATAACCAGGACTTCAATGACCTGTGGAGATTCAAGCCAGAATCCTTCTCCTGGAAGAAGGTCGAGCCGAAGGGAGTTCTGTTTTCAGAGATCTATGCTATGTGCTGTTGCATGGTGGGGGATCATGTCATCCTCTTTGACAGTGATGACCTGTTTATCTTAGACTTCAGTCCAAGCCTCAAGATGTTATGTAAACTAGCAGTTATTCACTATGGTCTGGATCAGTCTAAACTCCCACATGACATCAGGTGGGAGTTGGCAATCATGACTAGCAAAAAAAATCACACCCTGGTGAAGTGAGTGGTGGAACTGGGTGGAGGAACCCTACTCCCCTTGCCTGACACTCGTCTAAATTATGATATTGTTTCACTTCATTATCCATTCTTAGTCAAAGAGAAAACAAGGTGGTATTTTTTGTTGTGACATTCTAGGGGTGAAGCCAGGCAAGGGGTTGCCTAGGGACCCACACGACATCAGATGGGAGTTAACGACGATGACTGGCAAAAATAAATAAAAAGAAACCCAAAACAATACAAATAATCAAACAATGAGGCAACAAATAATCCAGGCAACAAATCCCAACTCAACTCTAAGTTAATTATTTTTCGGTCGATGGGCCACACAGAGCTGTGTTTGTGCATGTGTTTTGTGCATGTAAGGTGAAGTGTGTGTGTGTGTGTGTGTGTGTGTGTGTGTGTGTGTGTGTGTGTGTGTGTGTGTGTGTGTGTGTGTGTGTGTGTGTGTGTGTGTGTGTGTGTGCTATCATGGTGGCATGATAGCAAGAATACAGTGTAGTTGTGTATCTGTGAGAAGTCACATGGCTGAGTCATAGATTATATACAACAAAACATAGACAAGTACTTATTTTTCTAGATGCAATATTCTTAGTGATAATCGTGGTAATTTTTGACAAAGCTACAGTATAGCCAATCAGTCATGTCAATGTCCAATACAAAGCTTGGTTACAATATGATTTGGTATAAAGTTACAATGGACAATGATATATATCAATTAACTTTTTTTTACACATGTTATAGGCCACCATGTGTGGAGCGCATCAATTCCATTCCATCAGCTGACACTGTGTCATGTTCAGCAGCCTCTGGCATCAGTGTTTGACTCTTCCATCCTCTTAAATTTATAAAATGTGATGAATGCCATAAAGTGATACAGTAACTTTGAATCCATTTAGATCTGAGGATTCTCAGGTTCTACTTGTAGCTTTACAGTATCAGTGATGCTAAAACTAGTCAGAATGACAACTAATCTTAGAACAGGCATCGTCAACTAGAAATGCTGAAGATCCACAGATATTTTGTGATAAAACAGGGATAAAATAACCTACTTCAACAGTTTTCATGTATAACTCAATTCCAGTGTTGTTCAAGTGACAGATGTGTGTTGGCATTCAGCGAATACAACGGAAAATTCACCCCAAAATTCCTTCAGCTGACAAACTGCCTAAACTATGTCTTGTATACACACATGCACAACACCAAGCACAGTCAAAGTGGGGTCTAGGGAACACCTTGGGTCCTTGATGAAGCAGCTTGGAAATAACACAGCTCACAACATGTCCTGGGCTTGCAGATCTGTTATTGGTCAACGGTCGACCGTCGGTGCTCCTTTGAAGTACTCCGATTGGCCGGTTTAGGTGAAGATGTAATGAACTTAACAGCGAAAGTTGTATCAGCACGCTCTGCTCACACACAAGTAGGCCATGGTCTACAGCTAAAGTTGTATCAGCACGCTCCGTTCACGCACAAGGAGTAAACAATGATGTATATTGTGAAACGCATCTGACCTTATTATAATAGACATGTTAAATTAAACGATTGCATAATCCACTTAGATTCCACTGTTGTTTGTTTACATTCCTATAGTATCAAACTATATAGATTTATAGTAATATAAATAATATAAGTATAAGTAAATAATATAAGTAAACACTAACTGCATTTTTAACAAAATACTGTGTGTGTGTGTGTGTGTGTGTGTGTGTGTGTGTGTGTGTGTGTGTGTGTGTGTGTGTGCGTGTGCGTGTGCGTGTGCGTGCGTGTGCGTGTGCGTGTGTGTGTGTTTAACTACATGAAATATTATGCCGTCTAAAAATATAGATGAAAATATAGGAAAACATGCCAGAGAAATAGTTACTGGTCTCTATTATCATGAAAGTTCTTTTCTCCTTGTCCAATCACTCAACAGCATGCTAAACACAAGGAAAGTGCAGGGGGAGATATGCACTTGAACAGACTCTTCCATCTGTCTGTCTCCTTCTAATCCATACAGTACACTTAATGACTTGGCAATTTACTTTGTGTCTCCTCTAAATCAACATACTCAGACCACTTCCATATCCTACAGTGAATAAGCATTAGAGGACAATTGTATTTACTCTGTGGAGTATGTTTATACAGGAGCTGTGTTTACCCTTATCCCTATATTATACTGTATGTGTATGTACAGTATACACATGCACACATCCCTATATTATACTGTATGTGTATGTACAGTATACACATGCACACATCCCTATATTATACTGTATGTGTATGTACAGTATACACATGCACACATCCCTATATTATACTGTATGTGTATGTACAGTATACACATGCACACATCCCTATATTATACTGTATGTGTATGTACAGTATACACATGCACACATCCCTATATTATACTGTATGTGTATGTACAGTATACACATGCACACATCCCTATATTATACTGTATGTGTATGTACAGTATACACATGCACACATCCCTATATTATACTGTATGTGTATGTACAGTATACACATGCACACAGCTCACCGCGACTGAAGGATATTGGGTGCAATTCTCGATCGCTGTGGTGTAGCCAGGTAAGTCTTCTCATTGGCTGCATGGCAGCAAATCAGGTCTGGGGCCTTGCGGTAGGCCGAAAGCCTATACCACCAGCCCTGGGTCTGGGCGTATCAAATAAGTACCTGCAATTCAAAAGCTCCAGGAATCACCTGATCCCCAATGTTACTACACTCCCCTGCTTTGTTCATCATGAGTTCTTGAAGCTGTTGATGACTGATTTTAATTATTATGGATAATTATTTATTAGGCCCAGGCCTGGTGGTACAGGCTTGTGGCTGATTTGTTGCCATGCAACCAATGAGCACGGCCCCAGACATGATTTGCTGCCATGCAACCAATGAGCACGGCCCCAGACATGATTTGCTGCCTTGCAGCCAATGAGAAGACATCATGCCTGTAGCCTGACCTCAGTCTGAATTGTCATTTCGTTTTACTTCATTATTCAGATTGAAGTCCCTCTCTACCACAGCAGTTTCTGGGATGGGCGTTATCAAAGTGGCAGTCTTCACGGTGATTGGTTCATACCAACCCATGAGAACATTGGGAAAGCAGACGCTGTTGTTGTCATTATTATAGCTAATGTGTTAGCATATTTGCTAACAAAACAAACACAGCCGATGCGCGTTACTGGCATGTGAACAAAGGCAGTAAAATGTGTTGGATGATGAACCAACCGGCACAAACGACCCCAAAGGCAGGGAAGCCAGTCCTTGAATCACCGGGAAAAAATAAGGTAGTATTTTAAGGTGCTGATTCAGGGCTGAGCCAGGCTACCATACCTGGCTACACCACAGCGATCAAGAATTGCATCCATTTACATAATCAACATTGTTGCTTATACGTTCCACAGTCCAATCTTTATTGAACTACCAGTAAAGCCAACCTTGAGCACCTCTGGTCCTGTAAGTGACAAACTCAGCATTCTACTTTAATCACATAGTGGGCATGCAGTCATGGTAAGACGTCGGTGAGGCTTTGCCTAAACAGGTGTGTTGAACACTAAACCAAATAGTTAGCGAAAGTAATGAAAAATTAGCTAAATGCTTACTAGACATTTTGGTAACACTTTCTATATTGCATTATGAAGGCATTCATAGTGCATTATAAAATGTTCATTATGCTTTATAACTACACTATAAACACACATGATGCATTCTTATGCACTATATCAACAGCCATACAATTAAATTAAAGAGCTCTTGAAACAATTTGAAGTGAGCGGAGCGGGTAATACTCATGACTTTAGTTATAAGGGTCTGTTACATCAATAAATTGCGTCACCCAATTGGCCCGAGGAACAACCACGCTTTGTGCACCACACAGCGCACCGATGGTTTAACTTGTGGCCACTCCAACAATACTCTGTTATCATCTGGATCAAGGTTGACACATGCTCACACACACACGAACACAAACAGCAGGATGACAGGATACAGGTGAGAGCGTCAGCTAAAAGCAACTGTTGTTGTGGTATCCTGTCTCTGTGTGTAGCAGACAATAATGTGATTGGCTGAGCACAGAAGATGATGCATGACATACAGTATGAGCAGCCCTTACAGGCAACTGGAGTCCACCAAAGGAAGGTAGATGGTCGACGACCACAAATTAATCACTTGTACTCACTCAGTGTTTACACGGGCATCGCCTTCCTTGATTGGTCAACTCAACCATGATGTGATGTTTTTGCCTCGAAACGAATACAAGTGAAGAAGAATATATATTATACATTTACACGTCTGCACGTGACCTTTGGTATACCATGGATCAATAGAATTTATCCACCACTGAACAGTTGGAGTAATGTTATGCTGGGCGGCCCATCTGAGAGGACCAGGAACAAGACGAACATGCAGGCAAAGAGCTGTGACAGTGAGAAACTGTGTGTACTACTTTGAAGTTGACAAAGATCACACTGATGTGCACATCTTCAACACACTGTCTTTGAGCTGGAGGAAGTTGACTCCTGGAAGAGAACATCACCTTGAGGTTCCCTCCGGGCTCTGCTACTACACAGCTGTGTTGATAGGGAGTACTGCCTACCTCTGGGGAGGTTTGGCTTACATAAAGAACTTTAACCAAGAGAAATACAAACTTTATGCATTTGAAGTTGATAACCACACATGGTTTACACCACAGGTTTCTGGAACTATTCCAGAGTGGAGACGAAACCACTCAGCCTGTGTCTTAGGGAAGGTCATGTATATTCATGGCGGATGCAACCAGACTTGGCAGATCACTAATGAAATACACATGTTGGACACCAGCACCATGGTCTGGTCTTTAATTACGACCAGAGGAACTCAACCTCCTGCCATCTCCTGGCACTCTGCCACCATCATTGGAACAAAGATTTTTGTATTTGGGGGCTGGGAGAATTATCAGTACAACAACACCATCAGGGTGTTTGACACAGAGAACAATGTATGGATGGACACATCTTCTACACTGCTTCTTCCAGAACAACGCTATTATCATTCAGCCTTTACCTATAATGGAGAGCTGTACATATACGGTGGGCAGATCAATACGCAGTACTTCAATGACCTGTGGAGATTGAACCCAGAAAAGTTCTCCTGGAAGAAGGTCGAGCCGAGGGGGAGCGGCCCGTGTTCAAGGAGCTATGATATGTGCTGTTGCATGGTGGGAGATCATGTCATCCTCTTTGGACGATCCAGTGATGACCTGTTTATCTTAGACTTCAGTCCAAGCCTCAAGATGTTATGTAAAATTGTAGTTATTCACTATGGTCTGGATCAGTCTGAACTCCCACATAACGTCAGGTGGGAGTTTGCAATCATGACGAGCAAAAAATGAATATTTAAAAAGAAACTCTAAAGAAAACAAATATTCAGTGAGGCAACAAATAAATCAGGTAACAGGGTATAAAAGTGTCAAACACAGTCCATTTCACTGTTATTTACAAGGGCTTTTTGGATTTTGTGTCAATAAAATAACCATCATGATAGGTAAATTATTGCAAGTGTTCAAACATTTTGCATTTATTTAGCTTAGTTATTTTCAATGTTTATTATTTTCAAGCTATCCCATGCTGAAATGCATGTGCACCGCGCCAGGAAGAAAAATGTTCCAGTGTAGGGAGGCCCTTTGGCTGGCGGCCGGCTAGCGGCCCATCATTTCCTAATCATCATAATTTGTCATTTCATAATTTGTGTGTGTGTGTGTGTGTGTGTGTGTGTGTGTGTGTGTGTGTGTGTGTGTGTGTGTGTGTGTGTGTGTGTGTGTGTGTGTGTGTGTGTGTGTGTGCGCATGTGCGTGCGTATAGGGGGGCACACAGATGTTTTTAGATTTTTTTATCATGTTTTTCCACTGGTGGAATAATACCGTAATAGCCTAGAATAGATGTGAGAGGTCGATGGTTGAGTTATTAAATATATACAACAAAACATATAGACAAGTACTTTTGTTTTCTAGATATGATAGCATTAATCCTAGAACACTAAGGTCCTAGTACAATTAAATTAAAGAGCTCTTGAAACAATTTGAAGTGAGCGGAGCGGGTAATACTCATGACTTTAGTTATAAGGGTCTGTTACATCAATCAATTACGTCACCCAATTGGCCCAAGGAACAACCACGCTCTGTGCACCACACCGCGCACCGATGGTTTAACTTGTGGCCGCTCCACACATGTTCACACACGAACACAAACAGCAGGATGACAGGATACAGGTGAGAGCGTCAGCTAAAAGCAACTGTTGTTGTGGTATCCTGTCTCTGTGTGTAGCAGAAAATAATGTGATTGGCTGAGCACAGAAGATGATGCATGACATACAGTAAGATCAGCCCTCACAGGCAACTAGAGTCCACCAAAGGACGGTAGATGGTCGACGACCACAAATTAATCACGTGTACTCACTCAGTGTTAACACGGACATCGCCTTCCTTGATTGGTCAACTCAACCATGATGTGATGTTTGTGCCTCAAAACGAATACAAGTTAAGAGGAAGAATATATATTATACATTTACACGTCTGCACTTGACCTTTGGTATACCATGGATCAATAGAATTTATCCACCACCGTACAGTTGGAGTAATGTTATGCTGGGCGGCCCATCTGAGAGGACCAGGAACAAGACGAACATGCAGGCAAAGAGATGTGACAGTAAGAAACTGTGTGTACTGCTTTAAAGTTGACGAAGATCACACTGATGTGTATATCTTCAACACAATGTCTTTGAGCTGGAGGAAGTTGACTCCTGGAAGAGAACATCACCTTGAGGTTCCCTCCAGGCTCACGGACTACACAACTGTGTTAATAGGGGATACTGTCTACCTCTGGGGAGGTTGGGCTGACATAAAGCACTTTAACCACGAGAAATACAAACTTTATACATTTGATGTTGATAACCACACATGGTTTACACCACAAGTCTCTGGAACTATTCCAGAGTGGAGACGCTACCACTCAGCCTGTGTCTTGGGGAAGGTCATGTATATTCATGGCGGATGCAACCAGACTTACTGGATCACTAATGAAATACATGTGTTGGACACCAGCACCATGGTCTGGTCTTTAATTAGCACCAGAGGAACTCAACCTCCTGCTTCAACTGGTCACTCTGCCACAATCATTGGAACAAAGATGTTTGTATTTGGGGGCTGGGAGAATGGTCAGTACTACAACACCATCAGGGTGTTTGACACAAAGACCAACCTATGGATGGACACATCTTCTACACTGCTTCTTCCAGAAGGACGCTGGTGTCATTCAGCATTTACCTACAATGGAGAGCTGTACATATGTGGTGGGTGGGACGGTAACCAGTACTTCAATGACCTGTGGAGATTCAACCCAGAAACCTTCTCCTGGAAGAAGGTTGAGCCAAAGGGTCAAGGCCCATCGTGTTCAGCAATCTATAATATGTGCTGTTGCATGGTGGGAGATCATGTCATCCTCTTTGGAGGATCCACTGGTGACCTGTTTATCTTAGACTTCAGTCCAAGCCTCAAGATGTTATGTAAACTAGGAGTTATTCACCATGGTTTGAATAAGTCTGAACTCCCACACAACATCAGGTGGGGGTTGGCAAACCATGAATAGCAAAAAAAAAAATCACATCCGTGAAGTGAGTGGAGGAACTGTGTGAAGGTCCCCTATTCCGCTTGCCTGACACTCAGACAGTGTAAATTATGATTTTGTTTCACTTCCTTATTCAGTCTTTGTCAAAGAGAAAACAAGGTGGGTATTTTTTTGTTAAAGTGACATTCCAGGGCTGAAGCCTATAGGGACCCAAAAGAACATACAGGCTACCGTTAATATGAAAAGTTAATATTCAGGGACAGAAACTTGAGCATGTCACTGACATCAGACACACAGCATTGTTAACCCAGTGTTAAATGAACTCGCACGAGAGAGAAGAGATGAATCATCCTCATTTTTACCCAAGTTCCTTCAGTCAGAGAAAGATGCACTGACACACACACACACACACACACACACACACACACACACACACACACACACACACACACACACACACACACACACACACACACACACACACACACACACACACACACACACACACACACACACACACACACACACACACACACACACACACGAGCTCTGCAGAGCAGATACAGTACAGGAACCGTATATCATCTGACTGCTGCAGCGCGATGCAGTCACAGATGTCAGTCAGACCAGGAGATTAACACGGAGAGACACACACACACACACACACACACACACACACACACACACACACACACACACACACACACACACACACACACACACACACACACACACACTAATCTAACAAAGAGATATTTTTATATACACAGAATAACAAATGATAATCAAAAACCAGACATCATTATTTGTCAGTATGAATCACAGACAGTGCACTAGCCTACTGAGTGCCTAACAGTGAGTGGTCGGAGACCAGAGTATAGACGGAGTTATGCAAACTCAGTTCACTTCATAGGACCAGTCCAATGGTGACTATTTTACAAGCTGTGTCTGAAGCTGAAGTCTGTCCTCACAGAGTAGAATTTATCTAAAATGAGCAAGCCACCAATGTACAGTAAATATGACATACCCTATTGGCCTGAATATAAGACTATGTTTTTTTCCCAATGGAAATATCCCCAAAAAAATGGAGTTGCCTTATATTCAGGGCTTATACTATTTGACATTCAATGTTCTTTTTTCTGTAAATGGGTCTTGAAAAATGAGGGTCGTCTTATAAACGAGTCGTCTTATATTCGGGACAATACGGTAATAGCGCCACAGTGTTGGGAATATTACTATACCTTGTTAATGTATTACTTATTACTTATTACCTTCATTTTAAAGCAATATATTGTATTACAATATTGCTGTCTGAGCAAGTGTAATATATTAATATTACTATTACATATTACTTAAAAGAAAAATGTTGTGCAAAATATATAATTAAATATTTAGTGTCACTATTAATCAAATATTGTGTAGGCCAGTGGCATACCTATAATAAAGAAAGCGCACTTGGCTATCTGGGAAATCCATATGAAATAAACTTGAAAAAACGTCCTCCTGAATAAATAATTTGATGACAAATGATAGAAAATAAGTAATTATTTAACTTCTGCAGTTGTCAAGATAATTTCACAACAACATTTTCAACGAGACAGATTGACAGAAAGTAATATTGAAAGTAATGCAGTAATGCAGGAAGAAAAGTATAATATATTAGATTGTTTTTGTTAAGTAATATATTTATATTACAAGTTACTGCATTTTGGTAATATATTATGTAATATATTGAGTTACGTAGTGCACATGTCCCAACACTGACGGTAATAGCGCCACAGACTACAGAGTAACAATTATAATAGGCTAATATAAAGCTAATATAAAGAAATGTCAAATGATGATTCAAAATCTTCTACAATGTGTAACGTTCCTGACCGGTTACTGTATGTCACATGTTGAGGCGCTTCTCTCTGTACCCTGTGTATTGCTGCAGTAGTCACTCAATGGTAATGCTAACGTATTAAACCAACCATCCAGAGGCTGCCAGTCAGACAGCATGCAGATCAGGGGCGGATGTAACATTTCCCAATTGGGGGGCAGGATAAAATGGTATGGGGACGGCTTCATCGCCCGTGGTCGCACCCATGCCATTTTTGGTTACAGGACTTTTGTGAGTCAAGTAAGCATCGATAATAACATCACTTGTTGAAGTTGCAACAGACACACAGCATGCATAAAGCTAAAGGTCTGACTTTTATGTTTTCAATGATAAATGCTGTTGGTTTATCTGTGCCTCAACTCCAGTTAGTTAGTTAGTTCGTAGCAGCTAGTAGTTGTGTTTTGAATCATTTTAAAAATAAGCACTTTAATTTTTGTTTTGCATGCCATCATGTTTGGTGGGGCAGTCAGGGCATTTAGGGGGGCAGTTCTGAAACTGCCCCCCTAAACCGAAATACCCTGAACTGAAAGATCGCCTTATCTACCTTCCCCTGTGTTTGTTCACTACCTGAGAATCTCTTGACTTGAGAAGAACAAAGCATCTGTGAGACAGAGAGCTGACGGTCGGTTCAAACTCATCTCTTCTCAAGACAGGTTGAGGAGATGAATGGAGACTTATGGGTAGAGGAGGGAAAGATATCAGGCTTTAGAGCTATAGAGTAGATTAGTGAGAAACTGTGTGTACTACTTTGAAGTTGACAATGATCACACTGATGTGCATATCTTCAACACAATGTCTTTGAGCTGGAGGAAGTTGACCCCTGGAAGAGGAGAACATCACCTTGAGGTTCCCCCCGGGCTCTGCTACTACACAGCTGTGTTGATAGGGGATACTGTCTACCTCTGGGGAGGTTGGGCTTACATAAAGAACTTTAACCAAGAGAAATACAAACTTCATGCATTTGACATTGATAACCACACATGGTTTACACCACAGGTTTTTGGAACTATTCCAGAGTGGAGATACCACCACTCAGCCTGTGTCTTGGGGAAGGTCATGTATATTCATGGCGGATACAACCAGACTGGTTCATACGGGTTCACTAATGAAATGCACATGTTGGACACCAGCACCATGGTCTGGTCTTTAATTACCACCAGAGGAACTCAACCTCCTCCTTCAGGTGGTCACTCTGCCACAATCATTGGAAGAAAGATGCTTGTATTTGGGGGCTGGGTGAATCATCAGTACAACAACACCATCCGGGTGTTTGACACAAAGACCAACCTATGGATGGACACATCTTCTACACTGCTTCTTCCAGAAGAACGCTGGTATCATTCAGCATTTACCTACAATGGAGAGCTGTACATATGTGGTGGGTGGGACGGTAACCAGTGCTTCAATGACCTGTGGAGATTCAACCCAAATACCTTCTGGAAAAAGGTCGAGCCGAAGGGGGAAGGCCTGTGTTCAGGGATCTATAGTATGTGCTGTAACTGTTGCATGGTGGGAGATCATGTCATCCTCTTTGGAGTAATCAGTGATGACCTGTTTATCTTAGACTTCAGTCCAAGCCTCAAGATGTTATGTAAACTAGCAGTTATTCACTATGGTCAACTAGCAGTTATTCACTATGGTCTGGATCAGTCTCAACTCCCACACAACATCAGGCGGGAATTGGCAAACATGACTAGCAAAAAAATCACACCTGTGTTAAGTAAGTGGTGGAACTGTGTGAAGGTCCCCTATTTCCCTTGACTGACACTCAGTCTAAATTATTGATTTTGTTTCACTTCATTATTCAGTCTCAGTCAAATGGAATTTAAGGCATTATTTTTTTTTGTTTAAGTTACATTCCAGGGGTGAAGCCAGGGAAGGGGTTGCCTAGGGACCCACACGACATCAGATGGGAGTTATCGACCATGACTGGCAAAAATAAATCAAAAGAAATGTGCGTGTGTGTGCGCGTGTGTGCGCGCGCACATGCATGCACATGCAAGCATGTGTGCTGTGTGTATGGGGGACGCACAGAATGTATTTTTTTGTTTGTTTGTTTGTTTTTACACATGTTATAGGCCACCATGTGTGGAGCGCATCAATTCAATTCCATCAGCTGACACTGTGCCATGTTCAGCAGCCTCTGACATCAGTGTTTGACTCTTCATCTTCCCAAATTTACAAAATGTGATGAATGCCATGAAGTGATACAGTAAATTTGAATCCTTTTAGATCTGAGGATTCTCAGGTTCTACTTGTGGCTATACAGTATCAGTGATGCTAAAACTAGTCAAGAATGACAACAACCCTTAGAACAGGCATCATCAACTAGAAATGCTGAAGGTCTATATACAGTGTGTATGTATATATATATATATATATATATATATATATATATATATATATATTTTTTTTTTTTTTTTTTTTTCTCTTCCTCGGCTCTCACCACATACCCACCATCCCCGAACTTACAGCAGCCAACCTGATAACAAAAGCAGCCTTCCTATCAGTCCTCTTTCTTTGAGTCCGCGCCTCCTATCCACGCTTCCGTTATGACCAGCTCATACACCTTGTCTGAAAAAACTTCCTCCCTCTTACTCTGGCCCTAGTAATCTGACACCTCGCCCTCCCTCTCGCGCTGGCGAGCATCCCGCCCCAATTTTAAAGGATTTGTGCCTGAAGTATAGGCTTTGTTTCCAAGAAACAATTTGGCTTGCCATCCCGGCCTGACCACTAGCGGCCATATGATACATTTCCACCCTTGCCGAAACCAATCGTGCACCCTTCGACCGCCTGATGCCTGCTCCCCGTCTCCGGGTGGGGTTTGGGGGCATTCTCACAGGGATGCGGATACTTGCATGTATAAACTTGGTTACGGCGGATAGTAAAGTCAGGACCAGGCCATAATTCTCTTTGCCAGCACCACTAATGCCTGAATTACAGGAGAATGAAACATTATCCAACTGTCCCACCCCCTCCCAACCACAGCAATAGTAATAGCCCTCGCCCTTAAACTAGGCCTCGCCCCCATGCACTTCTGACTTCCAGAAGTGCTTCAAGGCTTAGACTTAACAACCGGCCTAATTCTTTCAACCTGACAAAAACTTGCCCCCTTCGCCCTTATAACCCAACTCACCCCCTCTACCCCCGCACTCATAATCTCCCTCGGCCTAACCTCCACCCTGGTCGGCGGCTGAGGCGGACTTAACCAAACCCAGCTACGCAAAATCCTAGCCTACTCATCAATTGCCCACCTTGGATGAATAATCATTATTCTCCAGTACAACCCCTCACTAACAATTCTAGCCCTATTTACCTATTAGGTATAAAATATTTAAGGATGGGAGGGCAATGAGAATTAAAATTCCGGCGGGTAAGATTGTTCAAACGACTTCAATTTCTTGTGAGTCAATGATATATTTATTAGTAAGTTGTGTCGAGACCGTTGTGACAATTATATAAAATACACTGCCTTGTCAAGGCAGAATCGTGGGCCACCCCCGTTTCCTCCCCCTCTCCCCCATTAATGAAAACAACCCGGCAGTTATTAACCCCATTAAGCGACTCGCCTGAGGAAGTGTGATTGCTGGCACCCTTGCAAATCTTGCCCTGCCCCCTCTTCCCAACCTCATGGGAGAACTAATAATTATTACCTCACTAGGAGGATGTTTGCATATTCTGCAAGGAAGAACAGGGCGAAAGGGCCGCCGGCATATTCGACATTAAAACCAGAAGAGGTGTTGGTAAAGGATGGGGTCTCCTCCGCCAGCAGGGTCGAAGAAGGTGGTGTTTAGATTTCGGTCTGTTAGGAGTACTAGTCCTATACCCGTTGTGAAATATATGATCTGGAAATGATGTGTAGATTGATTGGGAGGGAATTGTTGATGTTGGAAAGTTGGGTTGAACTTGGGCACAAAAGTAATGTTATAGACCTATAGGCCTACATACCTACATATAAAGTAGCCTGTGCTCAGTCACACAGCCTGGTAGGCTACTCCCTAATATATTTTGTGAGTCGCACAGATGAAAGGCTAGGGTAAATTGTGTGCACAGTGTGTGTGTGTGTGTGTGTGTGTGTGTGCGCGCGCTCTGGCTGGGGAAACGCATGGCTCAAGCAACCGTTGATGTGAGCTTGTAGACAGGCTATTTGGGGCGTGTTCGGAACTTCAGAACTGCGCCCTAATGCACTGGTGTACCCTGTTGCGTTTCATTTATACGTGGTGTATTTGGGGCATTTGGTGCTCCTCGTTCGTTTATCCACAGTGTTGTGTTTGGTGCACGCACTGAGCAACCCTACGCTGGAGAAGGGGTTGGCCGGTGGCATGATTGCGTCAAAGCTATGTCTTGAGCGCTCCCGTTCAATAAAAAGCAATGCAATTGATGTGAGCTAAGACGCTAGGCTATGGCTAAGCACTGTACTGTGGTCCCCTAACTTTTCCGTGTAAAGGTTTAGAGAAGTAGATGCCATGGCCGCCGTGCGTAATGAATATCCAGACGTGTAGATTTCAGTGGTAGTAGAAAAAAGTCGTAGCCTCGTAGCTGACCGCAGTAGGTTGTTATATCATCACGCCGTGTGTCAGGCGGAGCAGCGAGGACAGAGAACGCAAGGGGAGGTGATCCCGTGTTGCACGACAAACTGTGACCACAAATAAATGTGTGTCCGTGTCACGTGATCTGCGCGGCGATGAGCTTTTAATGCAAATCTATTAAATTAAAATGATTGGTAAAATATTTGGTGTTTGTACGTAGTGCACATTGGTGCTGGTTAACAGGGCTGTGCTACGCGAGGTTCATCGAGGCTGTCCGTGCGCCGTGGCATGTGTGGGCGATCCCCATTGCATAGTGCATTTGCGCAGGTAACAGACAGACAGACAGACAGACACACATTCCTAGAATTATTTAGAGAGATCCTAATGCCTGCAGCTAGGACAGGGAGGGAGAGGAGTAAGAGAACGGCTGTAACTCAGCCAGCCATCATCATTACCTAGGCCCCGGTCGGTTACTAGCCGACTTCTTCGGATTTGCAATCCAACGTGATAACACTTCAAAGCCCCCTTTTACCTGTGACAACCCGATGACTCTTCTCAACTAATCACAAAGACATTGGCACCCTCTATCTAATCTTCGGTGCCTGAGCAGGTATGGTCGGCACTGCCCTTAGCCTTCTGATTCGAGATATATATATATATTTTAAAAAAGGCTAAGGTCTGGTGCCATGCGTGCCCAGTGTGCATATATCTTGAATCACTTGAACAACACAGCTCTTTAAATAATGAATGAGATATTGTGCTCTTGAAAGTGAGCGGAGCGATTAATACTCATGACTATAGTTATAAAGGTCTCTTATTTATCCTTTAAAGCTCTTTAAGCTCCCCATTTTTTTCAGAACGGAAACCCGTACAGGAAGGACGGCTGCTATGACACAATCACGGTGGCTGTCAAAATCATTAAGCACACAGACATGTGCAAAGGCAGGGGCTCTCTTGTCATGGATAACCACACTCAGTGACCACCGTGCCATCTAACATGTAAAAGTTACTGGTGCTGCCTGGCTACTCTAGTCGTCTTGATTCTGAGTTGACGCATGATGCCATACAGGGCAGGGAGACTCTAAGATTGGACGTTCCAATCTTAAGAGTATGTATTGAATAGAGACTGCATTCTCAACTTTGTCAACTATGTCCATTTTACCTCAAGGTTTCCTCAGGATGTCGTGTCTATTGTATATATAGTCCAATGTGCTGTGATTAAGTTGCTACACTACGCCATACAACGGTGCGCAACCGAGGAAACCTACATTCTGTGCAGCTATAAATGAATGCAAACCATTATATACCGGAATTTATATATAAATTGCGGGGCCCTTGGAGGCTCGAGGGGGCCTTATGGGGGCTCGGGGCCCCTTTCAATTGAAAGGGTTGAAATGTCCCTAAGGCCGCGTGTGCGCAACGGCGACGGGTTACCATGGTGACACGTCTATGCAGTGTGTGTCAAACAAGCGTTGTGAACATTAGAGTGTACATTCCGCCATAGTAGGAACGGCTGCTACGGCAAGCAGGTTTATCTATCGGGAACGGATCAAGTTCCTGTTGCCGCACTAGAGGCTTGCAGTCCTACAGATTAAAGTCTCTATTGGCATGAAGAGGAGGAGGAGGGGTGTGATGGATACTATTCAGTGTTGATTCTATCAACTAATGCTAAGGCAAAAAAAATGTTCATTGACTAAAATAAAACGTAGACTAGAATGAAAGGAAGAGACACATTGACAAGAGATCCATTAAAAGGCATTTCACACTTGGATGCAGAAATGTGCGTCTGTTCATCTACTAGTTTCAGCAAGTGTAAAATCAAACCTTATGATGGCATCAATGCCCGCCAAAACACATATTTGTCAACTAAATGAACTGTAGATTCACTCGACAAGTATTCAACTAGGGGCACAGTGCAACAGTGGTCAGTGCTGTCGCCTCACAGCCAGAAGGTCCTGGGTTCGATTCCCGCTAGGGACGCGGCTGTGGTGGGGTTGGCGAAAGGGCCTTCCTGTGTGGAGTTTGCATGTTCTCCCCGTGTCCCCTAGGGTAAATACTCTCAGAAAAAAACATGCAGTAATCCTGGGCTCTTAACTGCCTCCCCCTGGCCAGCCAGGGCACCTGATGAAGGAACTGCAAACTCCCCCCTGTCAGGTGAAAAGAAGCCCACCCAATGTGCATTCTGCCCACCCAATGAAAGGTTATATCAGTGGTTTTCATCAGTGGTCCGGGGACCACCAGTGGTTGAGAGAGGTCCAGGTGGTCCCCAGGCTAAATGGTGAAATGTTGGTTAACCATAGGGAACTCATTGAGAGTGTAAATATGAAACCAAAGGGTCCATTTGGTTTCATGTTTACACTCTCAAGAGTTAAAATATTCATCATGTGAATTAGCCCAAGTCTACACAACTAGAGAATGTAGAAGATTAATGGTCATTTTGATCTGTATGTTTGCCGGTTTTGTTTCCCAAATCCAGCCTGGAATTGTGGACAAAAACAAAATAAATGTTTAGTTTTGTGTTCTGTGCGGCTAAAATGTCCTCAAATGGTGGTCAGTGGCTCAAATTCTGAAAAATAGTGGGTCCTGGTTTCAAGGAGATTGAAAACCACGGCTTCATATGAAAAACTTTGGAGTTGCCCACCCTGCCATTCTACCAGCCCACCCTAGTAGGGCTGGCTAAATCCGGCCAGGTTTTACAACAGCTAAACTAATGATAAAAGTGGTTCAAAGCTCCAGTATAATGTGACACAGATGGCGTCAGGTCAGGTCTAAAAAGGGATAAAGCTGCAGAAATGAGCAGCGCCAGCAGATCAAACATCGTTCCTTCTGCCACCCTGAGCCTTTGTGATTCTCTCTCAGTCTCACACACACCTGCATTAGAAAGGACTCATCTGCCTTGGCGTTTATATTTAAATAAAACTCTGATTTGTTCAGGTCTTACAGCGACTCAGTGTAAGGTGTTTCATTTTTCTTTCATCATGTCGTGTGAAAGCAGGATATCATAGTTACGATTTGGCATACTGGTTGTTCACTTTGACCCACCAGCCTTTGAAAAAACAGCGAGTTCAGAAAACAGCCTTGAAATCACTTCGGCAGGCTCTAACATTACACCTATGGCTACATGTTTAAACATTCGTTTCATGTCAAATTCACTGATATTTATTTCAGATAGGCTGTACTATGTGAAGAGTCTGACTGTGCTATTAAATCATTTGGAATACAAATAAAATCAGTATTCCTCCTCTCCTGTACAGTTAGTCTTTCCCCAATGACTCAACCTCAGTTAGAATTGGTCACATTTGTTCAAACAAGAATCCCCTACCCCCCCCCCCACCCACCCACTACACACACACGGCATCCATTACGATGCCATGCATTAGTCTCACAGCATCTTAGAATGTTTATTATGCAAATGATCACAGCTAAAACTATTTGGGACACTTTAAACATTGAACAGTGAAACAAGGCCTTGGCTTTGTGGGTTATATCCTCAATAAAGCACTGTAATTAATGATGCATCTTACAGTACGTTTTAACAGTGGGCGATGGACAAACGACGTCGGCCGACATCAGCGACGTAAAGCTTAGCAATTCTCATCTTTTCGGGCGACATCGCCCGACCACTTTTTCAACCGTCGTAGAGTATTGAGGGAACGTATCAGGGCTAGCAAATGGCCATGATGACTTAAGTAAAGAATGGAGTAAACTGAGGCACACACACAAACACACACACCTTTTTCAGAGCCATGACGACATGCCAAGCTCAATATCTATCCTCCATCATTGCTAAGACCCAACAGCCTGCCCTGACCTGGGCTCAAACATGGACCCAAACTATTACACTCACACATTCACATTATAGCCAACACTAACCAAGCTGTACACAAAAATAATATGCACTTCACAGTATAAGCAGAACACAGCACATTACTTGCTTTACAAAGACAGCAAGTGACAGCATTAATGAATGTGACTGTACTCACTCATTAGAAGGTCATCTTACGCGTAGTGGTGGTGTAGTATTCTTCAGAGGACGACCTTTTTTTGTTGTCCCTGGGTAATGGTCCGGTAGGCCTACATGGCGTTTTGTCTTATCGGGATGCCGTGTCATGTGGTATAATCCTCGATCTGTGCTGGGGATTCAGGGGTTCATTAGGCTCTGCTACGGGTTCAATGGTGGCGGCCGCCGCGGGAACATTCATTGTCACCAAGTTCACCAACTCTGTCTCCATTTGGCTGCCTGGAGAACCCGGCACGGGGCGGTTGGGTGGGTCACCAAACTCGTTGGCGACTCAGAGTCCATTTCTCAACCACTGTTGAGAAATGTGGTGAGTTGGATGCTGCAGGCCTGCAGGATGGAGAAGAGAAAAAGCAGGAGAGGTTTAGGAAGTAGTAGAAAGATGGAGACTGAGGAGGAGAGAGATTCACATCCCATTACCACTCTAATCTTGTGAAAAACCTGTAGAGCAGTGGTTTTCAACTGGTGGTCCTTGAGAGTTCCAGGTGGTCCCCAGGCTAAATATTGCACAGCTGGTTAACCAGATGTAACATGTTGATTAACCAGATGTGAAACCATTATACCAAAGGGACCCACTCACACTTGCAAGAGTTAAAAATGTCACCATCTGAATTAGCCCAAGTCTACACAACTAGAGAATGTAAAAGATTATTGGTCATTTTATATACAATACTAGGCCATATCCAGCCTAGTATTGTGGACAAAAGCAATCTTTAGTTTTGGGGTCTGTGGTGGTGGTCCATGGCTCAAATGCTGCAAATTGGCAAATGTTACATCCGCCCTTGATTGAGGCTTTTTGGGTGCTTATAGCTAATGCATCAAAAGGAAGAGTATAGTATATGACTGGGTCACTGTGCAATGACCTTTATAAGATCTGATCATCCCAACTCAGCAAGTAAAAAAAAAAAAAAAAAAAAAAACGTTGCACCTGTAAGGCTCCGATGTATTTCTACTTGCAAAAAAGTGATTTCAACCTTATTGCTGCTTTGTACTACTACGAAAAAAGCAAATAAATAAATGACTAAAATGTTGATTTATACAAAGGTTTACGGATTTTAATATATATATATATATATATATATATATATATATATATATATATATATATATATATATATATATATATATATATATTTTTTTTTTTTTTTTTTTTTTTTTTGGTGGAATATCTTTCAAAACAATGAATAAGGGGGAGGGATTATGAGCCGACCGCCCAAGTTTCTCCGGTGACAGAGAAGTTATGCGAGATCAAGAACATTTAACAAGATGGTTTATTTGCAGTTCATGTGTCATAGTTTCTATGAAGAACAGAGGAATGGAATGCATGATTATATACTTAAGTATTATGACCAAGTTATCAGATATACATCTTTACAATAAAAGGACCATATGACATATTGCAAGTGTAATTCAATAGGCTACAAGCTAGCAAATATCAACACATTATCTTAAACAGTGGAAGCTTTAGGTAGTCATTCAGAATAATACAGAGTAGTACAGAGATTATATACCATTCAAAGTCATTGCATCTTCCATTGGTCAGGTACACATGGCTGGTTTAAAGTTGTGGACTCAGAGCTGCAGGTTCTGCCTGTTGCCTGTGTGAAGGCTGGAGACTGACTGAGGACTGGTGAGAAGGGAGCTGCTTAAATATGGAAAACCTGGGCTGTGATTGGCTAGTGAGTTGAGTGGGGCGGAGCGATGGCAAACACATGAGTCTCTTAAAGATACAGAGGGTAGAGAATGTCCAGAGGCTGCCAGTCAGACAGCATGCAGATCATTCACAACATTAAGGGTTAAAGGGATATTCTACTTAAAAAAAAAACATGTTTATGGTCTACTCAGTCTCATGTGAACACCCCAGACAGTTTATAAGTTACTCCATACAGTATTTAGGTAGTTGATGTTCATTTCAGCGCATCCGCCTCCTTCAAATACAAACCCATTATAACTAAAACACTCCATTTTAACCATGACAGATTATTCTAAAACAACCAATATTTTTTTCTGGTGACTGATAATGTCCTCATAATACGTGAGAGGGCCGTGGAATTCCATCAACGGTTTTCATTTATTTGAAAAATATGCCCTAATATATGCCGACCTTCCCCTGTGTTTCTTCACTAGCTGAGAAGCTCTTGACTTGAGAAGAACAAAGCATCTGTGAGACAGAGAGCTGACGATCAGGTCAAATTCATCCAGGGGTGGATAACACATTTCCCAGTAGGAGAAATGTTACATTGTTCGGTTACAGGACTTATTTATTAGGCATTATTAGGCAAGCATCAATAACAACATCAATTGTTGTTGAAGTTGCAACAGACATGTATGTGATGGTTTCAATGATGACACACAAACACACACACACACACACACACACACACACACACACACACACACACACACACACACACACACACACACACACACAATGTCAGGATAGAAGTGAGTGGGTCGGCCCAGGCGGTTAGCTCAACCGTCTGGGCACCTATAGGCTGCTAAGCCAGCCTGACGGCGTGCCCCGGGTTCGATTCCCAAGCCCGGCGGCCTTTGGCGCGTGTCACTCCCCATCTCTCTCCCCCTTTCCTGTCCATATTACTGTCCTGTCAATACAGGCAAAAAGCCCAAAAACAAATCTTATGTTGTTGTTGTGGCGTCCTGGCTCTGTGTGTACCACGGAAATAATTTGATTGGCTGAGCACAGAAGGTGATGCATGACATAAGACAACCCCTCAGAGGCAATTGGCGACCAAGAAAGGATCGTAGATGGTCGAAGACCAAAAAATTAATCACTTGTAGTGCATCGCCTTCCTTGATTGGTCAACTCAACCATGATGTGATGTTTGTGCCTCGAAACGAATACAAGTGAAGAGGAAGAATATTTTACACCTCTGCACTTTACCTGGTATAGGTACCATGGACCAATAGAATTTATCCACCACCGTACAGTTGTAGTAATGTTACGCTGGGCAGCTCATCTGAGAGGACCACAAAGAAGACGAACATATAGGCAAAGAGCCGTGACAGTGAGAAACTGTGTGTACTGCTTCGAAGTTGACAATGATCACACTGACGTGCATATCTTCAACACAATGTCTTTGACATGGAGGAAGTTGACTCCTGGAAGAGGAGAACATCACCTTGAGGTTCCCTCCGGGCTCTGCTGCTACACAGCTGTGTTGATAGGGGATACTGTCTACCTCTGGGGAGGTTGGGCTTACATAAAGAACTTTAACCAAGAGAAATACAAACTTCATGCATTTGACGTTGATAACCACACATGGTTTACACCACAGGTTACTGGAACTATTCCAGAGTGGAGATACTACCACTCAGCCTGTGTCTTGGGGAAGGTCATGTATATTCATGGCGGATGCAACCAGACTTGCCGGTTCACTAATGAAATGCACATGTTGGACACCAGCACCATGGTCTGGACTTTAATTACCACCAGAGGAACTCAACCTCCTACCATCTCCCGGCACTCTGCCACCATCATTGGAACAAAGATGTTTGTATTTGGGGGCTGGGAGAATGGTCAGTACAACAACACCATCAGGGTGTTTGACACAGAGAACAATGTATGGATGGACACATCTTCTACACTGCTTCTTCCAGAACAACGCTATTATCATTCAGCCTTTACCTATAATGGAGAGCTGTACATATATGGTGGGCAGAACCATACGCAGTACTTCAATGACCTGTGGAGATTCAACCCAGAAACCTTCTCCTGGAAGAAGGTCGAGCCGAAGGGTCAAGGCCCATCGTGTTCAAGGAGCTATGATATGTGCTGTTGCATGGTGGGAGATCATGTCATCCTCTTTGGAGGATCCAGTGATGACCTGTTTATCTTAGACTTCGGTCCAAGCCTCAAGATGTTATGTAAAATTGTAGTTATTCACTATGGTCTGGATCAGTCTGAACTCCCACATAACGTCAGGTGGGAGTTTTCATGACGAGCAAAAAAAATGAATATTTAAAAAGAAACTCTAAAGAAAACAAATATTCAGCGAGGCAACAAATGAATGAGGTAACAGGGTATAAAAGTGTCAAACACAGTCCATTTCACTGTTATTTACAAGGGCTTTTTGGATTTTGTGTCAATAAAATAACCATCATGATATGGTAAATTATTGCAAGTGTTCAAACATTTTGCATTTATTTAGCTTAGTTATTTTCGATGTTTATTATTTTCAAGCTATCCCATGCTGAAATGCATGTGCACCGCGCCAGGAAGAAAAATGTTCCAGTGTAGGGAGGCCCTTTGGCTGGCGGCCGGCTAGCGGCCCATCATTTCTTAATCATCATAATTTGTCATTTCATAATGTGTGTGTGTGTGTGTGTGTGTGTGTGTGTGTGTGTGTGTGTGTGTGTGTGTGTGTGTGTGTGTGTGTGTGGTGTGTGTGTGTGTGTGTGTGTGTGTGTGTGTGTGTGTGTGTGTGTGTGTGTGTGTGTGCGCGCGTGCGTATAGGGGGGCACACAGATGTTTTTCGAATTTTTTAACAAGTTTTTCCACTGGTGGTATAATACCATAATAGCCTACAATAGATGTGAGAGGTCAATGGTTGAGTTATTAAATATATACAACAAAACATATAGACAAGTACTTTTTTTTTTCTAGATATGATAGCATTAATCCTAGAACACTAAGGTCCTAGTACAATTAAATTAAAGAGCTCTTGAAACAATTTGAAGTGAGCGGAGCGGGTAATACTCATGACTTTACCTATAAGGGTCTGTTACATCAATCAATTACGTCACCCAATTGGCCCGAGGAACAACCACGCTCTGTGCACCACACCGCGCACCGATGGTTTAACTTGTGGCCGCTCCACACATGTTCACACACGAACACAAACAGCAGGATGACAGGATACAGGTGAGAGCGTCACACTAAAAGCAACTGTTGTTGTGGTATCCTGTCTCTGTGTGTAGCAGAAAATAATGTGATTGGCTGAGCACAGTAGATGATGCATGACACAGTAAGAGCATCCCTCACAGGCAACTGGAGTCCACCAAAGGAAGGTAGATGACCACAAATTAATCACTTGTACTCACTCAGTGTTTACATAGGCATCGCCTTCCTTGATTGGTCAATTCAACCATGATGTGATGTTTGTGCCTCGAAACAAATACAAGTAAAGAGGAAGAATATACAGTATATTATACATTTACACATCTGCACTTGACCTTTGGTATACCATGGATCAATAGAATTTATCCACCACCGTACAGTTGTAGTAATGTTATGCTGGGCGGCCCATCTGAGAGGACCAGGAACAAGACGAACATACAGGCAAAGAGCTGTGACAGTGAGAAACTGTGTGTACTACTTTGAAGTTGACAATGATCACACTGATGTGCATATCTTCAACACAATGTCTTTGACATGGAGGAAGTTGACTCCTGGAAGAGAACATCACCTTGAGGTTCCCTCCGGGCTCTGCTACTACACAGCTGTGTTGATAGGGGATACTGTCTACCTCTGGGGAGGTTGGGCTTACATAAAGAACTTTAACCAAGAGAAATACAAACTTCATGCATTTGACGTTGATAACCACACATGGTTTACACCACAGGTTTCTGGAACTATTCCAGAGTGGAGATACTACCACTCAGCCTGTGTCTTGGGAAAGGTCATGTATATTCATGGCGGACGCAACCAGACTTGCCCCTACACTAATGAAACGCTCATGTTGGACACCAGCACCATGGTCGTGTCTTTAATTACCACCAGAGGAACTCAACCTCCTGCTTCAGCTGCTCACTCTGCCACCATCATTGGAACAAAGATGTTTGTATTTGGGGGCTGGGGGAATAGTCAGTACAACAACACCATCAGGGTGTTTGACACAAAGACCAACCTATGGATGGACACACCTTCTACACTATTTCCTCCAGAAGAACGCTGGTGTCATTCAGCATTTACCTACAATGGAGAGCTGTACATATATGGTGGGGAGAACCAGAAGCAGTTCTTCAATGACCTGTGGAGATTCAACCCAGAAACCTTCTCCTGGAAGAAGGTCGAGCCAAAGGGGAAAGGCCTGTGTTCAGGGACCTATAACATGTGCTGTTGCATGGTGGGAGATCATGTCATCCTCTTTGGAGGATCCAGTGATGACCTGTTTATCTTAGACTTCAGTCCAAGCCTCAAGATGTTATGTAAAGTAGCAGTTATTCACTATGGTCTGAATCAGTCAGATCTCCCACATGACATCAGGTGGGAGTTGGCAATCATGACTAGAAAATAATAAATATTTAAAAAGAAACCCTGGACAAAACAAATATTCAGAGAGGCAACAAAGAAACCCCACCTCATCTCTGTGTCACTTCATTTTTTTAACGTCCTATGGGCCACACAGATTGTTGTGCATGTAAGGTGTGTGTGTGTGTGTGTGTGTGTGTGTGTGTGTGTGTGTGTGTGTGTGTGTGTGTGGTGTGTGTGTGTGTGCGCGCGCACGCGCCGCGCACGGAAGGATTATCCAACAGGCACGTTGGGCCCAGAACCCCTGAGCAGGGGGGGGGGGGGGGGGGGGGGGGGGGGGGGGGGGGGGGGGGGGGGGATTTCTTAATCTGTCTATTTGTTTGTGTGTGTGTGTGTGTGTGTGTGTGTGTGTGTGTGTGTGTGTGTGTGTGTGTGTGTGTGTGTGTGTGTGTGTGTGTGTGTGTGTGTGGCATACAGATGTTTTTAGATTTTATAACCTGTTTTCCACTGGTGGTATAATACTGTAATAGCCTACAATAGCTGTGTATCTGTGAGAAGTACAAGAAAACATACACAAGTACTTTTTTTTTCTAGATATGACATTATTAATCCTTGAACACTAAACTTTGTTGTTATAAATTGCAGGACACGTTTAACAGCCCAATCACTGAGATCACAACGGCCAACACTGATAAAATAACTGAACCTTAATGGGTTCATTTGGTTCCATTTGTACGCTCTCAGAAAAAAAGAAGCGTCTAAAGAAATCCATTAACATGGTGAAAATACATATTGATGTCATCAAGATGTTTCACCATGTTAGTGGTTTTCTTCAGACCTCCATTTCTTGGGAACACAGAATGGGGGAACCTTTTTTATCATGTCCACACAACACCTTGAAGGTAAATCAATGACAGTAAAATATTGAAAATGGGTGGAGTTCCCCTTTAACATTATTTGCTTATCTTTCAGCACAGCGTGGATGAAATAGAGAGGAGAAGGAAGTGCAGAGAGCAGACAGTCTGCTGCTGGCCAGGTACTGCAGCAGCAGCAGCAGCAGCAGTGGCAGCGGCAGCGGCAGCAGCAGCGGCAGCAGCAGCAGCAGCAGCAGCAGCAGCGGCAGCAGCAGCAGCTGTGTGATTCCCAGGGGTGTAGTGGAGTCGGGACGTCACCTCTCACTTCTAAAATATTTTCGGGGGACGTTTTTTGGCTTCTTGAGTTTTATGGATGCAATTAAGCCAATGTAAACCATCTCTTGACACAGAGACCAACGTATGGATGGACACATCTTCTACACTGCTTCTTCCAGAAGAACGCTGGTGTCATTCAGCATTTACCTACAATGGAGAGCTGTATATATGTGGTGGGTGGGACAATAACCAGTGCTTCAATGACCTGTGGAGATTCAACCCAGAAAGCCTCCCCTGGAAGAAGGTCAAGCCAAAGGGTCAAGGCCTGTGTTCAGCGATCTATAATATGTGCTGTTGCATGGTGGGAGATCATGTCATCCTCTTTGGAGGATCCAGTGATGACCTGTTTATCTTAGACTTCAGTCCAAGCCTCAAGATGTTATGTAAACTAGCAGTTATTCACTATGGTCTGAATCAGTCTGAACTCCCACACGACATCAGGTGGGAGTTGGCAACCATGACTAGAAAAACAATAAAGAAAGCCAAAAGAAAACAAATAATCAAAATAATCAAACAACTCATCTCTGCCTTTTTTAACAGCCTGTGGGCCACATAGAGCTCCAAACTGTACTTGTGTGTGTATGTGTTTTGTGCATGTAAGGAGAATTGTGTGTGTGTGTGCGCGCACACAGGTGCGCGCACCGTGTGTATGAGGGGCGCACATATTTTATTTCTACTCATGGCTATACAGTATCATGATGCTAAAACTCCCTTAGGAAACCCTTAGAACAGGTTTCCTCAAGTAGAAGTTCTGAAGGTCAAGAAATATTTTTTGAATAAGGCTAAAATCCCAGTGTGACACACGGGAAGATGCAAAGATGCAAAACTACAAAGAGTGACGGTATTTGTTGTTAAACTGCAGGAGACATTTAGCAGCCCAATCACTGAAATCACAACGCCAACACTGATAAAATAACTGAACTACTTCTGCAGCTTCCATGTTTAACTTAATTCCAGTGTTGTTCAAGTGACAGATGCATGTTTTTCATGTTGTAAATAGGCCTATGGTTGCGTGTTTTAGTGACGATCTGACCGGCCAGAAGAGCGTAACTTTTCCTTTCAGTTTCATAACTGTCACGGTAGCTTATTTACAGCTGATATGGAATTTCACTATCAAAACATTCACTTCATAGTAACTTACAACAGTACTACCGGCTGCACTGCAAAATCCCATATTGCCACCGATCTGCAGCTCAGGGACAGATAGGGAGATGAATGTGTGCATGTGGACAGAAACAAAAGTACTGCACGTGCATGATGCTCACTGCTCGCTATTAAGCTTGAAATGTAAGCCCATACGCAGGCCACATGAATGCACACATGTGCACACATTCTGTGCTGAGCTGGTCGTCATTCAGCAAATACAACGGAGAATTCAACACACTGTCGCAGTCCCCATTCTTTTTCTTATTTCCTTTTTTTTCAATATATTTTTTATTTTTTGGCCAGAGTCCACACAGATATGCGGCAGTCCAATTATGGACCGCGGTCCGCCTATTGAGGACCACTGCCTTAGAATTATAAGTAGGCTATTTGGCACATCTGAGACATCTGGTATTAGAAGATTATGAACACGCATGCACGCACGAATATAATGAAGAACGTTAGCATTTAAATACTTGCAAAATTACTTACATGTCAATTATGGTTCATGACCAGTAAGGAGTGAAAAATGTGCACAAATCAAGAAATAGGAGAATAAAATATTCACCTTCATCAGCACACATTAGAATATCATGACTTGCTTTAACAACACAGACAATAGCTCTCTGTTATTTAAAGTGCTATCAAGTTCTTTAAAGTGAGCAGAGCGGGCTAATACTCATGATGTTAGTTATAAAGGTCTGTTATTTACCTCACAAATATGTCACCCAATTGGCCTGCGGGACGACAACCACACACCGTGCACCACACCGCGCACCAATCTAACTTGTGCCCGCTCCGCTCACTCAGTAATAATATAGTCAGCTCAGCATGTGGATCAAGGTTAAAACAAGGTTAAAACACGTGAACAGAAAAAAGCAGAATGTCAGGATAGAAGTGAGTGGGTCACACTAAAAGCAACCATTGTCTCTGTGCCTACTGCGAAAATAATTTGAGCTCAGGTGATGCATGACATAAAAGCATCCCTCACAGCCAAATGGAGTCCACCAAAGGCCGGTAGATGGTTGAAGACCACGATCGCTTGTACTCACTCAATGATTACACAGGCATCGCCTTCCTTGATTGGTCAACTCAACCATGATGTGATGTTTGTGCCTCAGAACGAATACAAGTGAAGAGGAAGAGTATATTACACATTTACACCTCGGCACTTGACCTTTGGTATACCATGGACCAATAGGATTTATCCCCGCCATACAGTTGTAGTAATGTTACACTGGGCGGCGCATCTGAGAGGACCAGGAACAACACGAACATACGGGAACAGAGCTGTGACAGTGAGAAACTGTGTGTACTGCTTTGAAGTTGACAATGATCACATTGATGTGCACATCTTCAACACACTGTCTTTGACCTGGAGGAAACTGACCCCTGGAAGAGAACATCACCTTGAGGTTCTCTCCAGGTTCTGCTACTACACAGCTGTGTTGATAGGGGGTACTGCCTACCTCTGGGGAGGTTGGATTTACAAAATGAACTTTAGACAAGAGAAATACAAACTTTATGCATTTGACGTTGATAACCACACATGGTTTACACCACAGGTTTCTGGAACTATTCCAGAGTGGAGATACTACCACTCAGCCTGTGTCTTGGGGAAGGTCATGTATATTCATGGCGGATACTACCCTGGATACTGGTTCACTAATGAATTCACTAATGAAATGCACGTGTTGGACACCAGCACCATGGTCTGGTCTTTAATTACCACCAGAGGAACTCAACCTCCTGCTTCAGGTGGTCACTCTGCTACCGTCATTGGAAGAAAGATGTTTGTATTTGGGGGCTGGGAGAATGATCAGTACAACAACACCATCAGGGTGTTTGACACAAAGACCAACCTATGGATGGACACATCATCTACAGTGGTTCTTCCAGAAGCACGCTGTGGTCATTCAGCATTTACCTACAATGGAGAGCTGTATATATATGGTGGGGAGAACCAGAAGCAATTCTTCAATGACCTGTGGAGATTTAACCCAGAATCCTTCTCCTGGAAGAAGGTTGAGCCGAAGGGGAAAGGCCCACGTTCAGGGACCTATAACATGTGCTGTTGCATGGTGGGAGATCATGTCATCCTCTTTGGAGGATACAGTGTTGACCTGTTTATCTTAGACTTCAGTCCAAGCCTCAAGATGTTATGTAAACTAGCAGTTATTCACTATGGTCTGGATCAGTCTAAAGTCCCACATAACATCTGGTGGGAGTTGGCAACCATGACTAGCAAAATAAGAGTAAAAAGAAACCTCTAGGTCAATTCATTTATTTTAAACGGCCTATGTGCCACGCAGCTCTCCAACATGTACTTTTGTGTGTTTCTCTGTGTGTGTGTGTGTGTGTGTGTGTGTGTGTGTGTGTGTGTGTGTGTGTGTGTGTGTGTGTGTGTGTGTGTGTGTGTGTGTGTGTGTGTGTGTTTCATTTTTTTTTAAGAAGCTATAGCCAATCAGTCATTTCAATGTTCAGTATATAGCATGATTAAATTCTGAAAGTTACAATGTTTTACACATGTGGTGGCCCATAACATGTTTTTACACATGTTATGGGCCACCAAATGTGGAGCGCGTCATTTCAATTCCATCAGCTGAAAGCAGCCTCTGGCATCAGTGTTTGACTCTTCCATTCTCCCAAATTCATAAAATGTGATGAATAAGTGATACTGTTCTGTCTTTTAAAAAAAAAGAAGGAGAAAAAAAGAAAAAGGAACAAGATGTGTTGCTTTGTATCAATCTGTTGTTGTCTTTGCAGCCTATATGATAACGTCACCTTCTTAAAATAATCGCCTAAGTCATTTTTTGGCGATATACTGTATATTATACAGTATAAAATTCTGTATAATATACAGTATTTCGCAAAAAATGGCCAAAAAATTACTTAGGCGATTATTTTAAGAAGGTGACGATAAGCATTATTGAGTACCTTGGCGTTCTAACTGCAGTACTGAATTCAGCCAGTAGATGGTAGTCAATTTGTTGTGAACACCAGCAGTGTGTACTACGTTCCAGTGTTCTAGTGTAAAGTGTTCCAGAGCCGTGTTCTGCTTGTTAACCTTGGAGCAGATTTATCCGTGAGTTAACAGTGACAAACATTGCAATTTGGATTGTTCCAATATGAAAATATTGACTTTATTTTTATTCAAGAGGTTTTTGTTGTTTATGTAGCCACGTTTTTGGGCTGGTATTGGTGTTATTTTGGATAACTGGTGGTGGATGCCCTCACTAGAATCTTGAAATGTGTCCAAAGCAGTACAGTGCAGTATTGCTTTTTATGTTTGGTCATAATTCCTTACTGTAAAGCAAATGCGTATTATTTCTATTGTTTCCTTTTATGCTTGCAAGGTTTACTTAAAATAGGCTATTTCTATGTCTTTGTTAGATAAGACTGAAGTGGTAAATGTCATGACACTGTTAGTGAAATGGATATTTTCTGTTTATGTTGCAGTTTTACAAAATTGATGAGTCTTCAGTAAAGTACTCTGAAGCAACCTTCACTGGAGCGTCATTGTGTTATCTGTCTGTCTACGCCTTGCTAAGGACGCAATTGCCAGGGCAGAACAGATACAGTAACTTTAAATCCATTTCGATCTGAGGATTCTCAGGTTCTACTCATTGCTATACAGTGATGCTAAAACTAGTAAAGAATGACAATACAGGCATCAACTAGAAATGCTGAAGTTCCAAAAATAATAATAATAATAATAATAATAATCTTTATTTGTATAGCACCTTTCATGACATAAAATGCAGCTCAAAGTGCTTTACATTGCAATAGAGAAGAAGACAAAAAAGTGGGTATAAATTAAAGAGATCATTAAAATACATCAAAGAAGCAGTACAGTGAGGACCTGAGATAAGGCATAAAATATAAAATCATAAAATATAGAATCACAGAGAATCAGTTAAAAGCAAGTGCATAGAAGTACGTCTTGAGTTGTGCTTTAAAAATGTCTACAGAGGCTGCCTGTCGAATGTATAATGGGAGTTTGTTCCACGCCGTCGGTCCATAGAAGCAAAAGGCTGCTTCACCGTGTTTTTTAGTTGCCATTTTAGGCACCGCAAGCAGGCCTGCAGTGGAAGACCTGAGGGGTCGGCCTGGGACATACTTAGGCAGGCAGTCAAGTAGGTAGGAAGGTGCAAGACCATTAAGCGCTTTATAGACAAGTAAAAGAATTTTAAAATCAATTCTAAACACAACTGGTAGCCAATGTAGTGAGGCTAGGACAGGAGTAATATGTTCTCTCATCTTAGTTTTAGTTAAAACTCTGGCTGCCGCGTTTTGGACTAGTTGTAATCTGTCAGTTGTTTTCTTGGGGAGGCCAGAGAAGAGTGCATTGCAGTAGTCAAGCCGGGAAAATACAAAGGCGTGGATCAGGGTTTTAGCATCATCCAATGACAGATAGGCCCTGATTCGTGCAATGTTTCTAAGGTGAAAAAAGGCAGTCTTGGTGACATGATTAATGTGTGAATTAAAATTCAATTCGGAGTCAATGAAGACCCCCAAGTTCTTTACTGTGCTATTACTTTCTACAATCAGATTGCCAAGTCTGCTTAGTATTGATTCTTTCTGGTCGCTGGAGCCAATTATGAGAACTTCTGTTTTATCCTCGTTTAGTTTGAGAAAGTTCTCACTCATCCAGCATTTGATGCTAGACAGACAGGTCAGCAATGGATCTAAGGCACAGGGATCATTTGGGGCTACGGAAAGATATAGCTGGGTATCATCGGCATAGAAATGGTAATTCACTTTGTTCTCCTAGCGGCAGTATGTATAGGGAGAACAAAAGGGGACCGAGTATTGAGCCCTGTGGGATACCAGAACTGATGTCATGTTTGTCAGAGTCAAACTCAGCTAGCTTTACATAATAGTTTCTGTTTGATAGATAGGAGGAGAACCAAGACAGGGCTGACCCCGATAGACCTACCCAGTGCTCCAGCCGGTGAATTAAAATTGAATGATCGATTGTGTCAAATGCAGCCGTAAGATCGAGAAGTAAAAGTACAGATATATTTTTCTTGTCAGCAGATACCCTGAGATCATTGATTACTTTTACTTTTACAATAGTTTTGAATAAGACTAATGTCTGGTCCCATGTGTGCCCAGTGTGACCACACGGGCAGATGCAAAAGATGCAAAGCTACACAGAGTGACGGTATTTGTCGTTATGAATTGCAGCCCAATCACTGGAATCACAACGTCCAACACTGATAAAATAACTGAACTACTTCTGCAGGTTCCATGTTTAACTTAATTCCAGTGTTGTTCAAGTGACAGATGCATATTTTTCATGTTGTAAATAGGCCTATGGTTGTGTTTTAGTGACGATCCGACTGGCCAGAAGAGCGTAACTTTCCCTTTCAGTTTCACAACTGTCATGGTAGCTTATTTACAGCTGAAATGGAATTTCATTATCAAAACATTCTCTTCATAGTAACTTACAACAGTACTACCGACGAACTTAGAACACACTGCTGCAAAGGCTGCACTGCAAAATCCCAAATTGACGCCGATCTGCAGCTCAGGGACAGATAGGAAGATGAATGTGTGTATGTGGACAGAAACAAAGGTACTGCAAGTGCACGATGCTCACTGCTTGTGTTAAGCTTGAAATGCAAGCCCATACGCAGACATATATGCATGCACACATGTGCACACATTCAGAGTGCTGAGCTGGTTGTCATTCAGTGAATACAACAGAGAATTCAACACACTGTTGCAGTGCCCATTCTTTTTATTTCTTTTTTTTTAATAATATGTTTGTACTTTTTGGCCATAGTCCACGCAGAGATGTGCAGCAGTCTAGTTATGGACCGCAGTCCACATATTGAGGACCACTGAATTATAAGTAGGCTGTTTGGCACATCTGAGACCTCTGGTATTAGAAGATTATGAACATGCATGCACGCATGGATATAATGAAGAACGTTAGCATTTAAATACTTGCAAAATATCAATTATGGTTCATGACCAGTGAGGAATTAAAAAAAAAACATGCACAAATCAAGAAATAGAATTAAATATTCACCTTCATCAGCACACATTAGAATATCATGACTTGCTTTAACAACACAGACAATAGCTCTCTGTTATTTAAAGAGCTATCAAGCTCTTTAAAGTGAGCAGAGCGGGCTAATAATCATGACGTTAGTTATAAAGGTCTGTTATGTACCTCACAAATATGTCACCCAATTGGCCTGCGGGACGACAACCACACACCGTGCACCACACCGTGCACCACACCGTGCACCAATCTAACTTGTGCCCGCTCCACTCACTCAGTAATAATATAGTCAGCTCAGCATGTGGATCAAGGTTAAAACAAGGTTAAAACACGTGAACAGAAAAAAGCAGAATGTCAGGATAGAAGTGAGTGGGTCACACTAAAAGCAACCATTGTCGTGACATCCTGTCTCTGTGCCTACTGCGAAAATAATTTGAGCTCAGGTGATGCATGACATAAGAGCATCCCTCACAGCCAAATGGAGTCCACCAAAGGCCGGTAGATGGTTGACGACCACGATCGCTTGTACTCACTCAATGATTACACAGGCATCGCCTTCCTTGATTGGTCAACTCAACCATGATGTGATGTTTGTGCCTCAGAACGAATACAAGTGAAGAGGAAGAGTATATTACACATTTACACCTCGGCACTTGACCTTTGGTATACTATGGACCAATAGGATTTATCCCCGCCGTACAGTTGTAGTAATGTTACACTGGGCGGCGCATCTGAGAGGACCAGGAACAACACGAACATACGGGCAAAGAGCTGTGACAGTGAGAAACTGTGTGTACTGCTTTGAAGTTAACAATGATCAAATTGATGTGCACTTCTTCAACACACTGTCTTTGACCTGGAGGAAGTTGACCCCTGGAAGAGGACAATGCCACCTTGAGGTTCTCTCCGGGCTCTGCTACTACACAGCTGTGTTAATAGGGGGTACTGCCTACCTCTGGGGAGGTTGGGTTTACAAAACGTACTTTAGACAAGAGAAATGCAAACTTTATTCATTTGACGTTGATAACCACACATGGTTTACACCACAGGTTTCTGGAACTATTCCAAAGTGGAGATGCTACTACTCAGCCTGTGTCTTGACCAAGGTCATGTATATTCATGGCGGATGCAACCAGACTGGATACAGGATATCTAATGAAATGCACATGTTGGACACCAGCACCATGGTCTGGTCTTTAATTACCACCAGAGGAACTCAACCTCCTCCTTCAGCTGGTCACTCTGCCAAAATAATTGGAACAAAGATGTTTGTATTTGGGGGCTGGGGGAATGGTCAGTCCTACAACACCATCAGGGTGTTTGACACA
>CM076968.1:7774453-7799453 GCA_039105355.1 Benthosema pterotum | reverse complement strand
AACTAATGCTAAGGCAAAAAAAATGCTCATTGACTAAAATAAAACGTAGACTAGAATGAAAGGAAGAGACACATTGACAAGAGATCCATTAAAAGTCATTTCACACTTGGATGCAGAAATGTGCGTCTGTTCATCTACTAGTTTCAGCAAGTGTAAAATCAAACCTTATGATGGCATCAATGCCCGCCAAAACACATATTTGTCAACTAAATGAACTGTAGATTTACTCGACAAGTATTCAACTAGGGGCACAGTGGAACAGTGGTTAGTGCTGTCGCCTCACAGCTAAATGTGACACAGATGGCGTCAGGTCAGGTCTAAAAAGGGATAAAGCTGCAGAAATGAGCAGCGCCAGCAGATTAAACATCGTTCCTTCTGCCACCCTGAGCCTTTGTGATTCTCTCTCAGTCTCACACACACCTGCATTAGAAAGGACTCATCTGCCTTGGCGTTTATATTTAAATAAAACTCTGATTTGTTCAGGTCTTACAGCGACTCAGTGTGAGGCGTTTCATTTTTCTTTCATCATGTCATGTGAAAGCAGGATATCATAGCTACGATTTGGCATATTGGTTGTTTAGTTTGACCCACCAGTCTTTGAGAAAACAGTGAGTTCAGAAAACAGCCTTGAAATCACCTTGGCAGGCTCTAACATTACACCTATGGCTACATGTTTAAACATTCGTTTCATGTCAAATTCACTGATATTTATTTCAGATAGGCTGTACTATGTGAAGAGTCTGACTGTGCTATTAAATCATCTGGAATACAAATAAATAAAATCAGTATTTCTCCTCTCCTGTACAGTTAGTCTTTCCCCAATGACTCAACCTCAGTTAGAATTGGTCACATTTGTTCAAACAAGAATCCCCTTCACCCCACCCACTACACACACACACGGCATCCATTACGATGCCATGCATTAGTCTCACAGCATCTTAGAATGTTTATTATGCAAATGATCATAGCTAAAACTATTTGGGACACTTTAAACAATGAACAGTAAAACAAGGCCTTGGCTTTGTGGGTTATATCCTCAATAAAGCACTGTAATTAATTATGCATCTTACAGTACGTTTTAACAGTGGGCGATGGACAAACGACGTCGCCCGACATCAGCGACGTAAAGCTTAGCAATTCTCATCTTTTCGGGCGACATCGCCCGACCACTTTTTCAACCGTCGTAGAGTATCGAGGGAACGTATCAGGGCTAGCAAATGGCCATGATGACTTAAAGGTAGGGGAAGTGATTTGAAATTCATGGTGTAGTACCAGCCTGGTGCACTAGGGGCCCCCAAAAGTAGCTACACTATGTGAACCTGCTGCTCTCTCCTGATTGGAGGAGAATTGTGGTGATCTGGGGAACTTTTATTAGCTCCTCTGCTAACGTGGGGGAGGGGGAAACTCCATATGTGGTTTCCACACCTTATAATAGAGCATTTTAACAGAAAAAAAATATTTTTTGGGTGATATCTGACAAAAGTGAAATCACTTCCCCTACCTTTAAAGGAGCCGTATGTAAGAATTTTAATAAAACGAATCATAAAATGGCCCTGATATGCCAACAGACATTTAAAAATCACGTTCATTTCAAATACTTGTGTCACTGACAACAGTATGCAAGTCAGGATAATCGCGTTTAAAAAGTGCAGTTGCAGCCCTCAACTGATGTTGTTGTTTTCATTTTTTGTTTTGGCCGAAGCGCCACCCTCCGCTTATCTCCCAATCACGAAGGCAGAAGTTTTTCGGCATCCAGGTTGCCAGCTCAGCTCTAGTTACCGCAGCAGCTGCTACTAACGTGTTGATAAAGAAATGTCTAACCTTCCGAAACAGACCTCGCTATGAATCGGATTTTTTTTAAACATATTGGAGTCAATGTAATCTTACACATCACGGCGAATTAGCCAAATAGCGAAAATGCGACTATTTTTGCTTTTTGTTGTTTCGCGTTGGTGTCGATTTTTTCAGAATGCAGCAGCCTAAACTGCTCTGCCGTGTAGAAACCCAAAACCGCAGCGCATCTTTCTCTTTCTCTCTCTCTCTGTGTGTGTGTGTGTGTGTGTGTGTGTGTGTGTGTGTGTGTGTGTGTGTGTGTGTGTGTGTGTGTGTGTGTGTGTGTGTGTGTGTGTGTGTGTGTGTGTGTGTGTGTGTGTGTGAGAGAGATGCGATATTGTATTGCGCATCAATCCATGGCCAAACTTCGAGCTATATACGATCTGCAAACAATTAATCTTATGCCTTAATATCTCATAATAAGGTGGCAGTTTGGTAGACAGTTTGTGCATAATATAGAACTATAGGCTACACAGCTTTCTCTAGGGCAAGGGGTCTGGGGCGACACGCGCGCTCTCATGCTTTAATAGGATAACCCAGGTCGCGGACCCACAAATGGATATACAAGTCATTGAAATGAAACCACGAGGAGTTGGGAACTTTACCAAGTGAGTAGTCCTGGCGTTGTGCATTTCCTCTTGAAATTGGCTGTGGTGCCTATAAACAGCGGGGAAAGCTGCTGCGCATTTGTCACTGATCTATCTATTTGATTGATTTACTTCGGGGATTTTCAACAGGTGGTCCGGGGATCGCCAGTGGTTCTTGAGAGAGTTCCCGGTGGTCCCCACGCAAATGAAAGTTGGTTAAACCAGATGAAACTCTTGCGGCTTGCGGGTCCATTTGGTTTCATGTTTACACTCAAGTTAATAATATTCATAATGTGAATTAGCCCGAGTCTATACAACTAGAGAATGTTGAAGAATGGTCATAGAAATAGAATGGCCTGGTATTGTGGACAAAAGCAAAATAAATCTTCAATTTTAGGGCCTGTGGAGCAAATGTCCTCGAGTGGTGGTCCGTGGCTCAAATGCTGAATAAATAGTGGACCCTGGTATGAAAATGGTTGAAAACCACTGAGCTATACTGGGCTTGAGATAAAAGAGCACGGCGCCTAGATTAGGCTAATCTGTATAGGGATATGATCAAATGGATGATAGGCTATGGCATTTGATCAAGTTGTATTTCAGCCTTTTAGCGCCGTCGGATTAATTCATTAATGAACTCGATCATGCGCTTCTCCGGTCATGACTCATGATACAAAAAACTTTTATGAACAACATTTCGATCGGCTCCTGCGTGCGTCCTTCACGGTAGGAACAAAATATATCAATGACAACGCAGCAGAGAGGAGAGCAGTAGAGTAGAAGGAGGAGAGGAGGACGGAAAAGCGAAAGCCCAATAGTTTTATTCGAGTCGCATTTAGATGTGTACTGTACGGGCAGCCGCGACTAAATTCGCCGGCAAATATTTCGCCTTTTTTTGGTCGCTTTTTCGAGTCGTTCCCCTTTTTGCCAATGTTAACAACCATTACTGTGTAGGATTCATCACTTGCCATGGAAGCTCCTGCAGTCTACGTTCCTGCATGATCCTGCAGCCTAGCTGGCAACCTCTAGTCGGGGGGAAGGGGGAGGGGACACACCGCTCAACAGTATTTTGAAACTGATTGCAGTACCAGTTTTGGCCACAATCTTACATACGGCTCCTTTAAGTAAAGAATGGAGTAAACTGAGGCACACACACAAACACACACACCTTTTTCAGAGCCATGACGACATGCCAAGCTCAATATCTACCCTCCATCATTGCTAAGACCGAACAGCCTGCCCTGACCTGGGCTCAAACATGGACCCAAACTATTACACTCACACGTTCACATTATAGCCGACACTAACCAAGCTGTACACAAAAATAATATGCACTTCACAGTATAAGCAGAACACAGCACATTACTTGCTTTACAAAGACACAAGTGACAGCATTAATGAATGTGACTGTACTCACTCATTAGAATGTCATCTTACGCGTAGTGGTGGTGTAGTATTCTTCAGAGGAAGACCTTTTTTTGTTGTCCCTGGGTAATGGTCCGGTAGGCCTACATGGCGTTTTGTCTTATCGGGATGCTGTGTCATGTCGTATAATCCTCTCTCTGTGCTGGGGATTCAGGGGTTCATTAGGCTCTGCTACGGGTTCAATGGTGGCGGCCGCCGCGGGAACATTCATTGTCACCAAGTTCACCAACTCTGTCTCCATTTGGCTGCCTGGAGAACCCGGCACGGGGCGGTTGGGTGGGTCACCAAACTCGTTGGCGACTCCGAGTCCATTTCTCAACCACTGTTGATAAATGTGGTGAGTTGGATGCTGCAGCCCTGCAGGATGGAGAAGAGAAAAAGCAGGAGAGGTTTAGGAAGTAGTAGAAAGATGGAGCTAAGACTGAGGAGGAGAAAGATTCACATCCCATTACCACTCTAATCTTGTGAAAAACCTGTAGAGCAGTGGTTTTCAACCGGTAGTTAGGGGACCACCGGTGGTTCCAGGTGGTCCCCAGGCTAAATAATGGACAGTTGGTTAACCAGATGTGAAACCATGAAACCAAAGCTACCCACTCACACTCTCAAGAGTTAAAATTTGCATCGCCTGCCCCACCACTACAACCACCACAACATTTAAATACTTGCAAAATGACTAACCAGTGCAGAGGGGGAAAAAAACAAACTACTCAAATAAAAAAATGAGAATAAAATATTCCCCTTTCATCAACTCACATTAGAATATCATGAATCACTTTAACAACACAGACAATAGCTCTTTATTTATTTAAAGGGCTATCGTGCTCTTTAAAGTGAGCGGAGCGGGCTAATACTCATGACCTTAGTTATAAAAGGTCTCTTATTTACCTCCCAAGTACATGACCATTGGATCAACAATTACCAGTGCACCATGCACTGATTGCTTAATTTGTGCCCGCTGCGCTCACGCAAGTATTAAAATTCAACTCTGCTCACACACACACACACACACACACACACACACACACACACACACACACACACACACACACACACACACACACACACACACCACACACACACACACACACACACCACACACACACACACACACACACACACACACACACACACACACACACACACACACACACACACACACAATGTCAGGATAGAAGTGAGTGGGTCGGCCCAGGCGGTTAGCTCAACCGTCTGGGCACCTATAGGCTGCTAAGCCAGCCTGACGGCGTGCCCCGGGTTCGATTCCCGAGCCCGGCGGCCTTTGCCGCGTGTCACTCCCCATCTCTCTCCCCCTTTCCTGTCTATAATACTGTCCTGTCAATACAGGCAAAAAGCCCAAAAACAAATCTTAAAAAGAAGTGAGTGGGTCACACTAAAAGCAACCGTTGTTGTGGCGTCCAGGCTCTGTGTGTACCACGAAAATAATTTGATTGGCTGAGCACAGAAGGTGATGCATGACATAAGACAACCCCTCAGAGGCAATTGGCGACCAAGAAAGGATCGTAGATGGTCGAAGACCAAAAAATTAATCACTTGTAGTGCATCGCCTTCCTTGATTGGTCAACTCAACCATGATGTGATGTTTGTGCCTCAAAACGAATACAAGTGAAGAGGAAGAATATTTTACACCTCTGCACTTTACCTTTGGTATACCATGGACCAATAGAATTTATCCACCACCGTATTGTTGTAGTAATGTTACGCTGGGCGGCCCATCTGAGAGGACCAGAAACAAGACGAACATACGGGCACAGAGCTGTGACAGTGAGAAACTGTGTGTACTGCTTTGAAGTTGACAATGAACACACTGATGTGCACATCTTCAACACAATGTCTTTGAGCTGGAGGAAGTTGACTCCTGGAAGAGGAGAACATCACCTTGAGGTTCCCTCCGGGCTCTGGGGCTACACCGCTGTGTTGATAGGGGATAATGTATACCTCTGGGGAGGTTGGGTTTACATAAAGAACTTTAACCAAGAGAAATACAAACTTCATGCATTTGACGTTGATAACCACACATGGTTTAAACCACAGGTTTCTGGAACTATTCCAGAGTGGAGACACTACCACTCAGCCTGTGTCTTGGGGAAGGTCATGTATATTCATGGCGGATACAACCAGACTGGATACAGGTTCACTAATGAAATGCACATGTTGGACACCAGCACCATGGTCTGGTCTTTAATTACCACCAGAGGAACTCAACCTCCTGCTTTAGTTGGTCACTCTGCCACCATCATTGGAACAAAGATGTTTGTATTTGTGTCAAACACCATCAGGGTGTTTGACACAGAGAACAATGTATGGACGGACACATCTTCTACACTGCTTCTTCCAGAACAACGCTATAATAATTCAGCCTTTACCTATAATGGAGAGCTGTACATATGTGGGCAGACCCATACGGAGTACTTCAATGACCTGTGGAGATTCAACCCAAATACCTTCTCCTGGAAGAAGGTCGAGCCGAAGGGAGAAGGCCTGTGTTCAAGGATCTATAATATGTGCTGTTGCATGGTGGGAGATCATGTCATCCTCTTTGGCGGATTCAGTGATGACCTGTTTATCTTAGACTTCAGTCCAAGCCTCAAGATGTTATGTAAACTAGCAGTTATTCACTATGGTCTGAATCAGTCTGAACTCCCACACGACATCAGGTGGGATTTGGCAACCATGACGAGAAAAACAACAAAGAAATCAAAAGGAAAACAAATAATATAGTAGTCAAACACCTCATCTCTGCCTCAATTCATTTTTTTAACGGCCTGTGGGCCACACAGAGCTCCAAATTGTACTTGTGTGTGTTTCTGTGTGTGTGTGTGTGTGTGTGTGTGTGTGTGTGTGTGTGTGTGTGTGTGTGTGTGTGTGTGTGTGTGTGTGTGTGTGTGTGTGTGTGTGTGTGTGTGTGTGTGTGTGTGCGCGCGTGCACACGCGTGCTTGTGTTGTGTGCATGGGGGGGACATACAGACTTTATTTTTAACACGTTTTTTTCACTGGTTGTATAATAATAGCCTACAACAGCTGTCTATCTGCAAGAAGTGAATGGTTGAGTTGTCGAATATACAGTGGTGGACATTACTCAAGTCAATTTACTTAAGTATTGCACTCAAGTACAGATTCTGAGGATTTGTCCTTTACTTGAGTGTTAAATTTCTTTGATACTTTTACTCTTACTTGAGTACATTTATGGCATACCCCCCCCCCCCCCCCCCCCCCCCCGCTACTGAAGTGAAATGCAATTGGCTACATGCTGTGTTTGTAAAAATAATAATAATAATAAAACTATCACAGTACATGTTATGCACTGATCTACAGAGAAGCCCATATGGATAATGCTGATAGTCGAGGGGCCCATATGGATAATGCTGATAGTCGAGGGGCCCATATGGATAATGCTGATAGTCGAGGGGCCCATATGGATAATGCTGATAGTCGAGGGGCCCATATGGATAATGCTGATCATCGGGGGAACAGTTGTCCGGACCTGTGAAACGGTCACACCGTGTTTATTGTTTGTAAAGATGGTTTACTATTGGTATGTAATTCAGTCAGTAAGTCAGCCTACTAGATGTTCATTTTCTGCAGTAACAAATAATGAACTTAACGCTGTTTTAACAAATTATGGATGAACAAAGATACTTCAAATTATCCACAGGTTTGGCCCGTAACAGAAAGGCTTGGCCCTGATGCAAGTTGGCTGATTGGTCGCATTGGTCAGCCTGATTGTGCAGAGCGCCCTGCCCGACCTGTGGAACGGTTGACCATGTTTATTTTAGCAATTTCTCATATTTTAGAACATGCTAAATGCAGCATTAAAGGTTAGCACAAGCTTGCTCTTGACCCGGTGATGCAGTAAAAAAATAATCTATTTAATTTCATGTCGCTTCAACAAATGTAAAGATACTTTACATTTGTTTGGGCTAAGGTCCGGGTTAATGCACCCATGCGTGCCCACATGGGCAGATGCAAAAGAACCATACATGCAAAACTACACAGAGTGACATTATATTTGTTGCTAAGCTAAATCGCAACGTCCAACACTGATAAAATAATAACTCGCCTACTTCTGCAGGTTCCATTTATAACTTAATTCCTGTGTTGTTCAACAGACAGATGCATGTTTTTCATGTTGTAAACAGGCCTATGGCTGTGTGTTTTAGTGACAATCTGACGGGCCAGCAGAGAGTACCTTTCCCTTTCAGTTTTACAACTGAAATGGAATTTCACTATCAAAACAATCTCTTCATAGTAACTTACAACAGTACTACCGACAAACTGCTGCAAAGGCTGCACTGCAAAATCCCAAATTGACGCCGATCTGCAGCTCAGGGACAGATAGGAAGATGAATGTGTGCATGTGGACAGAAACAAAGGTACTGCAAGTGCACGGTGCTCACTGCTTGTGTTAAGCTTGAAATGCAAGCCCATACGCAGACATATATGCATGCACACATGTGCACACATTCAGAGTGCTGAGCTGGTTGTCATTCAGTGAATACAACAGAGAATTCAACACACTGTTGCAGTGCCCATTCTTTTTCTTTCTTTTTTTTAAATAATATTTTTGTACTTTTTGGCCAGAGTCCACACAGAGATGTGCAGCAGTCTAGTTATGGACCGCAGTCCACATATTGAGGACCACTGAATTATACAGTAAGTAGGCTGTTTGGCACATCTGAGACCTCTGGTATTAGAAGATTATGAACATGCATGCACGCACGGATATAATGAAGAACGTTAGCATTTAAATACTTGCAAAATATCAATTATGGTTCATGACCAGTGAGGAATTAAAAAAAAAAAAAAACATGCACAAATCAAGAAATAGAATTAAATATTCACCTTCATCAGCACACATTAGAATATCATGACTTGCTTTAACAACACAGACAATAGCTCTCTGTTATTTAAAGAGCTATCAAGCTCTTTAAAGTGAGCAGAGCGGGCTAATAATCATGATGTTAGTTATAAAGGTCTATTATGTACCTCACAAATATGTCACCCAATTGGCCTGCGGGACGACAACCACACACCGTGCACCACACCGCGCACCAATCTAACTTGTGCCCGCTCCACTCACACAAGTAATAATATAGTCAGCTCAGCATGTGGATCAAGGTTAAAACAAGGTTAAAACACGTGAACAGAAAAAAGCAGAATGTCAGGATAGAAGTGAGTGTGTCACACTAAAAGCAACCATTGTCGTGACATCCTGTCTCTGTGCCTACTGCGAAAATAATTTGAGCTCAGGTGATGCATGACATAAGAGCATCCCTCACAGCCAAATGGAGTCCACCAAAGGCCGGTAGATGGTTGACGACCACGATCGCTTGTACTCACTCAATGATTACACAGGCATCGCCTTCCTTGATTGGTCAACTCAACCATGATGTGATGTTTGTGCATCAGAACGAATACAAGTGAAGAGGAAGAGTATATTACACATTTACACCTCGGCACTTGACCTTTGGTATACCATGGACCAATAAGATTTATCCCCGCCATACAGTTGTAGTAATGTTACACTGGGCGGCGCATCTGAGAGGACCAGGAACAACACGAACATACGGGCAAAGAGCTGTGACAGTAAGAAACTGTGTGTACTGCTTTGAAGTTAACAATGATCAAATTGATGTGCACATCTTCAACACACTGTCTTTGACCTGGAGGAAGTTGACCCCTGGAAGAGGACAATGCCACCTTGAGGTTCCCTCCGGGCTCTGCTACTACACAGCTGTGTTAATAGGGGGTACTGCCTACCTCTGGGGAGGTTGGGTTGACAAAACGTACTTTAGACAAGAGAAATGCAAACTTTATTCATTTGACGTTGATAACCACACATGGTTTACACCACAGGTTTCTGGAACTATTCCAAAGTGGAGATGCTACTACTCAGCCTGTGTCTTGACCAAGGTCATGTATATTCATGGCGGATACAACCAGACTGGATACAGGATATCTAATGAAACGCTCATGTTGGACACCAGCACCATGATCTGGTCTTTAATTACCACCAGAGGAACTCAACCTCCTGCTTCAGCTGGTCACTCTGCCACAATCATTGGAACAAAGATGTTTGTATTTGGGGGCTGGTGGAATGATCAGTACTACAACACCACCAGGGTGTTTGACACAGAGACTAACCTATGGATGGACACATCTTCTACACTGCTTCTTCCAGAAGAACGCAGGGATCATGTAGCCTTTACCTACAATGGAGAGCTGTACATATGTGGTGGGAGGACCTATAGGCAGTACTTCAATGACCAGTGGAGATTCAACCCAAAAACCTTCTCCTGGAAAAAGGTCGAGCCAAAGGGGGAAGGCCCGTGTTCAAGGATCTATATGAGCTGTTGCATGGTGGGAGATCATGTCATCCTCTTAGGAGGATTCAGTGATGACCTGTTCATCTTAGACTTCAGTCCAAGCCTCAAGATGTTATGTAAACTAGCAGTTATTTACCATGGTCTGGATCAGTCTCAACTCCCACACAACATCAGGCGGGAGTTTGCAACCATGACTAGCAAAAAATCACACCTGTGTTAAGTAAGTGGTGGAACTGTGTGAAGGTCCCCTATTTCCCTTGACTGACACTCAGTCTAAATTATTGATTTTGTTTCACTTCATTATTCAGTCTCAGTCAAATGGAATTTAAGGCATTATTTTTTTGTTTAAGTTACATTCCAGGGGTGAAGCCAGGGAAGGGGTTGCCTAGGGACCCACACGACATCAGATGGGAGTTATCGACCATGAATGGCAAAAATAAATCAAAAGAAACCCAAAAGAAAACAAATATTCAAACCTGTAGTTTGAATATTTGTAGTTGTGTGTGTTTCTCTGTGTACTGTATCTGTTTCGTGCATGTAGGGTAAAATGTGTGTGTGTGCGTGCGTGCGTGCGCGCGCGCGTGCGTGCGTGCGTGCGTGCGTGTGTGTGTGTGCGCACGCGCGCAAAAGCATGTGTGCTGTGTGTATGGGGGACGCACAGAATGTATTTTTGTTTTTTTACACATGTTATAGGCCACCATGTGTGGAGTGCATCAATTCAATTCCATCAGCTGACACTGTGTCATGTTCAGCAGCCTCTGGCATCAGTGTTTGAATCTTCCATCTTCCCAAATTTACAAAATGTGATGAATGCCATAAAGTGATACAGTAAATTTGAATCCTTTTAGATCTGAGGATGCTCAGGTTCTACTTGTGGCTATACAGTATCAGTGATGCTAAAACTAGTCAAGAATGACAACATATATATATATATATATATATATATATATATATATATATATATATATATATATATATATATATATATATATATATATATATATATATTTTTTTTTTTTTTTTTTTTTTTTTTAAAGCCTAAGGTCAGGTCTCATGCATGCCCAGTGTGCATATATTTTGAATCACTTGAACAACACAGCTCTTTAAATAATGAATGAGATATTGCGCTCTTTAAAGTGAGCGGAGCGATTAATGATTAATACTCATGATTATAGTAAAAGGTATAGTAAAGGTCTCTTATTTATCCTTTAAAGCTCTTTAAGCTCCCCATTTTTTTCAGAACGGAAACCCGTACAGGAAGGATGGCTGCTATGACACAATCACGGTGGCTGTCAAAATCATTAAGCACACAGACATGTGCAAAGGCATAGGCCGTGCTCCCAAGGCGATTTTCGTTCACTCTCGTATCGACCCGCGTGGCACTACATAATTTTGGCTTCATAAAAGAGAGATATATGTAGAAAGCCCAAATAAAAAAGTTCTCCATGTGCCATCCTGCAGTATTTTTATAATCGGCAATCAAAGACGGGACTATTTCTTACTAGGCGTACTAGTATTTTAAGGGGGAGTGGTGCGGTTTTGGTCACATGCTCCAATCGCGTGGCAGCTTTATTCCCTTCCCCTTCATAACAACAATGGCGACCGCTACATCGAGCAGCAGGAGCAAAATAAATCAAAACAAAGAAAGAAAAGTGCATACAGAGGAATCCAAACGGTGCTATATGCACGTTTTTATCAGTACAGGAGGAGGACATCCAGGTTTTGCAGCAACACGGTGGGACACTTAGATCCTGAGCTAAACAGTGGCTTTGTTTGCTTCTGCTGGAGATCATCTTTCACGGTAAGCGCTCCCCCTCCACACACACACACACACACACACACACACACACACACACACACACACACACACACACACACACGTTTACACAAAACTAAGTTTTTTGAGAGATTTTAAAGAAAACTGGCTTTCCAGGTTTTGACTGTCTGGTATTGATTTGTTATTGTATGACTGATCATCAGTGTTGTAGTGGTACTTTTAGAAGTGGGGGGACGCCTCTGAAACGGGAATTCCCCCCATTTGATTTTTTTTTTTTTCTGAGAGTGTACAAATGTGAACCAAATGGACCCGCTAGGGTCCAATTGTACACTCTCAGAAAAAAGAAAGTCATTAACATGGTGAAACACATCTTGATGATGTCATTTCACCATGCTAATGATTTTTTTCAGACCCAAAAATATTTTAGATGTGAGAAGTGGGGGGACGCCGTCCCCCGCGTCCCCCCTCCACTACACCCCTGCTGATCATGGTGCTATTACTGTAGCCTAATACTGCATATCAGGGCTCTGCACCCATTTGGAAACAATGTGCCAATGTTTGTATTTTCTAAATAGGCAGCTATATTGTGCGATTTCAATGTCAGCATTAATTCCAACATAATTATGTTCATTGTACACTAATATAACACACATCGCTTCCTTTAAAAAAAAAATGTTGTCTCACATTATTGTTTGATTAGTGTATATTATACATTATATTATATTGTGAGCAATAATGACTCTCCCCAGTCCCCATGCAGTCAGAGTTCAGAGTTTTACGAATGTTGAATTGTGCGTAGGCTTGCACTTAAACCAGTGATCCTTGGTGCCAAATGTGCCCAGCACTACACTGCATAATGTTTCCATTACATCAGAAGTGTTTGATGATCTGCATTTGATTCCCAGGCTTTGGGGAATTAGAAAGACAAAATGTGTCAGTTCCTTTGTCAATTTCAACAGCAAAATATGTTAATGTCCATATTCATGTATTTTTGGGAAGCAGTAAAGCCTTTGGTGATGAAGTGAAATTATTTTATATTGATTATCATTGATTAAAAGAACAATGTGTGGATAAAACACCTACAGCTAATTGATATATTAACAGTTGAGGGGATAAAATAACAAAATGGAATTGGAGGTTGGAGGTTATGTTGGGGCAGGTCACAGCAAGGCCTGTTGTTTTGACCACTGTCATTTACCACGTTTAATGCTCTCTCTCTCTCTCACACACACACACACACACACACACACACACACACACACACACACACACACACACACACACACACACACACACACACACACACACACACACACACACACACACACACACACACACACACACACACACACACACACACACACACACACACACACACACACACAATTGTAAATTTGTAAATCTGTGATTTGACAATACAGCAGATTATCATTGTTATTTTGTTTGTTTAAAGGCCTGTTGCTGAAGGATGCTGAGACCATCAGTCCTGTTATAGACAGAACACAAGAGCTGCCTCATGTTCAACGCTACGGAAACACGCACTGCAACACAGACCAAGTGTGAGTTATTATATAGTATGTGAGTTATTACAGTGCATATTTCAAAAGTAAGGCATTGACCAACAACATTTGTGTCTATGTGTACATGTTTTCAGAAACAACCTTTTGCTGTCAGCTACAACGACTTTTGTAGACACAGAAGAAGAGGAAGACTGCGGATGCTGTTGCTTCAGATTTCAGGTAACTGTGGTGTGTCTTTGACCATTATCGTACAAACAAAAACATCAGATTTATCCTGGGGCACCTACAGATGGCTGCAATTCGAAACTGGCCTCTGTAAAACAACAAATGTATATCTAATCGCCCCCCAAACCCCCCTATCCTCTAGGTACATTCCTCTTTTCCCTTTTTACCTCCACTATGATTTTACCTCCATGATTTGCTGTTTCTGACTTTACTGAACTAGTTGTTTAGTATGTATTTGAATGTCTTAATGAAATGAACAAGTTGGCTACTATTGTAAACAAGTGTATTAACTAGTTAATCAGTTTTTCAGATTTGCTGTAGTTGTACTTGAATTGTACTGTAATTCTACAAGCTGTTATCAGTTCTGTAGCAGTGTGTAGTTGACTTGTACTGTAACTCTCATTTCTGTTAATACGATTTTCTTTCATTCATTCATCCTGTCGCAAAAAATGCTAGTTTAAACTGAACTGGTTCTCATTGTTAACCATGACGTGACTATGCATAATGGATGATTTTTGATTTGATTTACACTGAACATAAGTTAACAAAAGTGCATCATTACATTACCATACATTATTTACATTACAAAATGATTCATATGAAAGGTACATTACATTACCATACATTTTTTACATTACGAAGTGACACATAGAATACATGCCCGCATCTCCCAAAGGGGATGTCTATGCTGGCCACTTATAGTGGGACATTTTCAATTAACCATACCTTTGTTTTTTGTTTAAAGGACCTTAAATTAGAAGTCAGTTTTAAGTTAGCTTCCAGGCTATTCCACTGTGTGGCTCCTATGTAAATAAATGAGCCTTTGCCCACCTTGCTTTTAAAAGACGGCAGCACCATATCCGCAATACTGGCTCTAGTAAAATGGTTGTGTAGCTCATGAACCTGAGTGAAGCATGCCCTTAGTACCGTTGGAACCTCTCCATAGTTAATTTTATGGACCATTAAATTAAATGGATGGATGGATGTTTCTTTCTGAAATAAAAGAAGGAACAAAAAAAATACTTTATTACACTTGTGCTAATCTTTCCCTATCATTCTATTTTACAGGCAGGGCAAACTGTAAAGGTGGTTGGCCTGTGATTTCCCCCAACTGGTGTTGCACTGCCCCTCAAAGCACATCATCTCTAAAATGTTTTGTTGAAACATTAACAGCAGATAAAACTTCTAGACAGTCTACCTTATTCATCTAATACAACAAAAACTGACTCAACCAATGTAAGAGAAGCAGAAAGTGACAATGAACCATGATAGTACACCTGGGCAGAAAACTACATAGCACATAACTAAGGACACTACAGTGTTACAGTGTACACAGATGATTGATATTAAAGACAACTGGTAATCTCCCAGTATGACATGCCCGTACCCCCCACAGGAGAGGATTTAAATGTGCCCGAAGTGAAATATTTTGTTCGTCAAGACATTGGGTATCTTATCTAAAGGTCAAATCCATATGTCCAAGTCACTTTGTCTATTCACTGTATGCATGTGTATGTTCAGGCATTAACTAGAATAGCTTGTGATTCTCAAAGACACAGTAAGAGAAGAAAACAAAAAAGCTTTGTCCATTCCCCCAACCAGTGATGCCCTGCACCAACACTGCAAAAGGGCAAACTACCAAGCAGAAGTAATGAGACATTCACTGAATGGTATGAGTGCGCTCCTTCACCTATTGCCAATGGATGGGACATGGAGGATGGGGGTTAACAGTTACATTGGTGACTAGAAATCCTGCCCCTGACACTGTGTTGCAGGTAGTCCACTGTAATTCACTGTAATTGTAAGAAAAGCAAATGTGAGACTGGTAGATGTTCTTGTATGTCTGCAAAACTGTCTTGCACTGCCTTAAATACATTTTAATGCAATACATTTAGCTCTTTTTACAGAGCCTATTTGCACAGCCAACAAGCATATTTTATAATGTTGAATTTGTATGCCATTTTGTATTTCATTTTATATACAGTATATGATGGACGTGAAGGTGAAGGTGGTGGTGGTGGTGGTGGTGGGGGGGGGGGGGGGGGGTGACAGATGCTGTGACACTTTCTGGTATTTTAATAAATGTTTCATACCGTTTGCTGCAATAATTCTGACTTTCAGTGCATTCATTTGTAGTCTTGTGCATTCTTTGCAATATTCCAATTTAGGGGCGTGGTAACATTTTGATAGATTATCAGTCATTTTAGGGTAAGATGTGTTGATGTTCTTTAATGCCTTTCATTACACAGTAGGTTGAGAACATTTTTATGCATGAAACATAAGCTTTTGGCTAAATTTACTATGTGTATGTTTCATTGTACTGGGTGACAATCACTTAAGGTGAAGCGTTTTTTTAACAAATTTGCTATATTTCATGATCTAAATACACTTATGTGTAAACTATGGCACCAATAATTGTTTCAGATGTTAGGTATATGTATTTATGACATTTGGGAAAGATTTTGGGTTGCCAAAATCAATAGATCACATTTTACAAGCAAAAAGAGCAACATACGATTTTCGTTTTTTAGTTACAGACTTGTTGTACATATCTGGCTCCTGACAAAATACTGCAGGATATCATGCGGAGAACTTTTAACCCAAAGCCCAGAAGGGTATTATCTATGCAAAAATGCATTGAAACAGTAGTGCCAAAGACATTGGAACGAAAGTCATTTTCTAGGCTCTTTTTGCTGGGTTGGAGCACGGCCTAGCAGGGGCTCTCTTGTCATGGATAACCACACTAGGTGACCACCGCGCCATCTAACATGTAAAAGTTACTGGTGCTGCCTGGCTACTCTAGTCATCTTGATTCTGAGTTGACGCATGATGCCATACAGGGCAGGGAGACTCTAAGATTGGACGTTCCAATCTTAAGAGTATGTATTGAATAGAGACTGCATTCTCAACTTTGTCAACTATGTCCATTTTACCTCAAGGTTTCCTCAGGATGTCGTGTCTATTGTATATATAGTCCAATGTGCTGTGATTCAGCTGCTACAGTACGCCATACAGCGGTGCGCAACCGAGGAAACCTACATTCTGTGCAGCTATAAATGAATGCAAACCATTATATACCGCAATTTATATATAAATTGCGGGGCCCTTGGAGGCTCGAGGGGGCCTTATGGGGGCTCGGGGCCCCTTTCAATTGAAAGGGTTGAAATGTCCCTAAGGCCGCGTGTGCGCAACGGCGACGGGTTACCATGGTGACACGTCTATGCAGTGTGTGTCAAACAAGCGTTGTGAACATTAGAGTGTACATTCTGCCATAGTAGGAACGGCTGCTACGGCAAGCAGGTTTATCTATCGGGAACGGATCGAGTTCCTGTTGCCGCACTAGAGGCTTGCAGTCCTACAGATTAAAGTCTCTATTGGCATGAAGAGGAGGAGGAGGGGTGTGATGGATACTATTCAGTGTTGATTCTATCAACTAATGCTAAGGCAAAAAAAAATGCTCATTGACTAAAATAAAACGGAGACTAGAATGAAAGGAAGAGACACATTGACAAGAGATCCATTAAAAGTCATTTCACACTTGGATGCAGAAATGTGCGTCTGTTCATCTACTAGTTTCAGCAAGTGTAAAATCAAACCTTATGATGGCATCAATGCCCGCCAAAACACATATTTGTCAACTAAACGAACTGTAGATTTACTCGACAAGTATTCAACTAGGGGCACAGTGGAACAGTGGTTAGTGCTGTCGCCTCACAGCCAGAAGGTCCTGGGTTCGATTCCCGCTAGGGACGCGGCTGTGGTGGGGTTGGCGAAAGGGCCTTCCTGTGTGGAGTTTGCATGTTCTCCACGTGTCCCCTAGGGTAAATACTCTCAGAAAAAAACATGCAGTAATCCTGGGCTCTTAACTGCCTCCCCCTGGCCAGCCAGGGCACCTGATGAAGGAACTGCAAACTCCCCCCTGTCAGGTGAAAAGAAGCCCACCCAATGTGCATTCTGCCCACCCAATGAAAGGTTATATCAGTGGTTTTCATCAGTGGTCCGGGGACCACCAGTGGTTGAGAGAGGTCCAGGTGGTCCCCAGGCTAAATGGTGAAAAGTTGGTTAACCATAGGGAACTCATTGAGAGTGTAAATATGAAACCAAAGGGTCCATTTGGTTTCATGTTTACACCCTCAAGAGTTAAAATATTCATCATGTGAATTAGCCCAAGTCTACACAACTAGAAGATTAATGGTCATTTTGATCTGTATGTTTCCCAAATCAAGCCTGGAATTGTGGACAAAAACAAAATAAATGCTTAGTTTTGTGTTCTGCGCGACTAAAATGTCCATAAATGGTGGTCAGTGGCTCAAATTCTGAAAAATAGTGGGTCCGGGTTTCAAGGAGATTGAAATGAAAAACTTTGGAATTGCCCACCCTGCCATTCTACCAGCCCACCCTAGTAGGGCTGGCTAAATCCGGCCAGGTTTTACAACAACTAAACTAATGGTAAAAGTGGTTCAAAGCTCCAGTATAAATGTGACACAGATGGCGTCAGGTCAGGTCTAAAAAGGGATAAAGCTGCAGAAATGAGCAGCGCCAGCAGATCAAACATCGTTCCTTCTGCCACCCTGAGCCCAGGCGCGGTCTTACAATATAGGCGAACGAGGCGGCCGCCTGGGGCCCCTCAACTTTCCCATACAACAGGGGCCCCCGGAGCCGTTGGCAACTAACCATACAGTTGGCCATCTAATTGGGCCCCCCTGAACAGTGAGCATCAGCCAGTGAGTTAATAAATAATGATTTTGTATGTTTCAAATCAAAAGTAAAAACAACACAATAAAATTGGCCCTACAGAAACCGTGTACATCACCTCCCATTTGCTTAAAGTGGAATATTCCATGATCCATGCCATGTGCGCGAGACGGTGAGAGCACTATTCCAAAACCCATCACGTTACAACAACCTATCAGAGACATTCTACCTAGCCTAGGCCTACTACTTCAGAAAGAAATAAGTTAAGTAGAGGTCTTCACAGGTCTCAAGAAATCCATCCGAAAACCGAAATAAATCCATGCAATATCGCCGAACTGTTCGGCAAATTATTAACAAATTTAAACCAGAACCAAGTCGATCCGTGACATTTTTCCCGATTCCGAACTGTTCCGAGATTTCTTTTAAATGGCGGCGCCGAACCGTCCGAAATGCGACACGCACGGGCATTCCAAGAGACCCGACTTTATGAACTAATATAGCTGACGAATTGACCATTATACATTTTACACTCGTCACGAGAGAGGAGAGAGACCCAGACAGAGGGAGGCTGTGCCGCCAGCAGCTCTATGCCGCTGCAGGCTGCAGGCTGCACTCTCCACGTGAGCGGAGGAGCAGGGAGGAGGAGGAGGTGGTTTACCTTACGCACGCAACTTTGTCATTAACTTGCATTGAGCTTTTCACCTCGTGTAGGCCAACGGTACTGTTTTAGGGGTCCGTGATATAATGTAGTCTAGAATTAAACCCCCGCAATATTATTACCGTCCATCAGCACAATTCAGCTGCAGCTGAGAGACACACAGAGCAGCAGGGCAGTGCGCTGCCTGTAGACAGAATCACATTCACATACCAGATATTTTCTTAAAGGGGAATTCCACCCAAAAATCAAAAAATTCCTGAGAGAAATGTTGTGAATAAATGTGAACCAAATTTGGTACCATTTGTACCCTCTCAGGAAAAAGGGTGATAAAGAAAAATCATTAACATGGTGAAATACATCTTGATGATGTCATCAGATGTAGGCTACTTCACGATGATTTTTTCAGACCTCCATTTTTAGGAAATACTGAATTGGGGGGACTTTTTATCATGTCCACACAACATCTCTAAGGTTAAGGTATATTAATTAAATATTAAAATGTTAAAAATGGGTGGAGTTCCCCTTTAACATACAGTACAGTACGTACAACATACAGTAGCCTAGAACACACCATCTTATGCGCATCATTCTCTATCTTTCACCCACACACACTCATACACAGGCACACGTCACATACCCACAGACCTCTCTCACATAGTCTCTCTCTCTGTCTCTGTCTCCCTGTCTCTCTCTCTCTAGCTCTCTCTCTCTCTCTCTCTCTCTCATATTCTTTATTGTTCAGGTACAATTTTAGATAAAATGTGACTGAGTGACTCACTCACAAATCTTTTCAGTCATTTTTTCTTAACTATTCTTAAAAAAAGTAAATATTTTGCTTTTTGGAATACAATGGTGTGTTACATGATACGTATTTCTTGCATTTTAAAAGATTGTAGTTAAAACTTTTAGGGCCCCCATAGCTAAATCCGCCTGGGGCCCCCAAATTGCTAAATCCGCCACTGCCTGAGCCTTTGTGATTCTCTCTCAGTCTCACACACACCTGCATTAGAAAGGACTCATCTGCCTTGGCGTTTATATTTAAATAAAACTCTGATTTGTTCAGGTCTTACAGCGACTCAGTGTGAGGCGTTTCATTTTTCTTTCATCATGTCATGTAAAAGCAGGATATCATAACTACGGTTTGGCATATTGGTTGTTTAGTTTGACCCACCAGTCTTTGAGAAAACAGTGAGTTCAGAAAACAGCCTTGAAATCACTTCGGCAGGCTCTAACATTACAACTATGGCTACATGTTTAACCATTCGTTTCATAGTTTCATGTCAAATTCACTCTGATATTTATTTCAGACACGCTCTACTATGTGAAGAGTCTGACTGTGCTATTAAATCATCTGGAATACAAATAAATAAAATCAGTATTTCTCCTCTCCTGTACAGTTAGCCTTTCCCCAATGACTCAACCTCAGTTAGAATTGGTCACATTTGTTCAAACAAGAATCCCCTTCACCCCACCCACTACACACCACACACGGCATCCATTACGATGCCATGCATTAGTCTCACAGCATCTTAGAATGTTTATTATGCAAATGATCACAGCTAAAACTATTTGGGACACTTTAAACATTGAACAGTGAAACAAGGCCTTGGCTTTGTGGGTTATATCCTCAATAAAGAACTGTAATTAATTATGCATCTTAGAGTACGTTTTAACAGTGGGCGATGGACAAACAACGTCGGCCGACATCAGCGACGTAAAGCTTAGCAGTTCTCATCTTTTCGGGCGACATCGCCCGACCACTTTTTCAACCGTCGTAGAGTATTGAGGGAACGTATCAGGGCTAGCAAATGGCCATGATGACTTAAGTAAAGAATGGAGTAAACTGAGGCACACACACAAACACACACACCTTTTTCAGAGCCATGACGACATGCCAAGCTCAATATCTACCCTCCATCATTGCTAAGACCCAACAGCCTGCCCTGACCTGGGCTCAAACATGGACCCAAACTATTACACTCACACATTCACATTATAGCCAACACTAACCAAGCTGTACACAAAAATAATATGCACTTCACAGTATAAGCAGAACACAGCACATTACTTGCTTTACAAAGACAGCAAGTGACAGCATTAATGAATGTGACTGTACTCACTCATTAGAAGGTCATCTTACGCGTAGTGGTGGTGTAGTATTCTTCAGAGGAAGACCTTTTTTTGTTGTCCCTAGGTAATGGTCCGGTAGGCCTACATGGCGTTTTGTCTTATCGGGATGCCGTGTCATGTGGTATAATCCTCGATCTGTGCTGGGGATTCAGGGGTTCATTAGGCTCTGCTAAGGGTTCAATGGTGGCGGCCGCCGCGGGAACATTCATTGTCACCAAGTTCACCAACTCTGTCTCCATTTGGCTGCCTGGAGAACCCGGCACGGGGCGGTTGGGTGGGTCACCAAACTCGTTGGCGACTCAGAGTCCATTTCTCAACCACTGTTGAGAAATGTGGTGAGTTGGATGCTGCAGGCCTGCAGGATGGAGAAGAGAAAAAGCAGGAGAGGTTTAGGAAGTAGTAGAAAGATGGAGCTAAGACTGAGGAGGAGAGAGATTCACATCCCATTACCACTCTAATCTTGTGAAAAACCTGTAGAGCAGTGGTTTTCAACTGGTGGTCCTTGAGAGTTCCAGGTGGTCCCCAGGCTAAATATTGCACAGCTGGTTAACCAGATGTAACATGTTGATTAACCAGATGTGAAACCATTATACCAAAGGGACCCACTCACACTTGCAAGAGTTAAAAATGTCACCATCTGAATTAGCCCAAGTCTACACAACTAGAGAAAGTAAAAGATTATTGGTCATTTTTGATCTTTATGTTTGATTGTTTGTTTCCCATATCCAGCCTAGTATTGTGGACAAAAGCAATCTTTAGTTTTGGGGTCTGTGGTGGTGGTCCATGGCTCAAATGCTGCAAATTGGCAAATGTTACATCCGCCCTTGATTGAGGCTTTTTGGGTGCTTATAGCTAATGCATCAAAAGGACTTTCAAAGTAGGAAGAGTATAGTATATGACTGGGTCACTGTGCAATGACCTTTATAAGATCTGATCATCCCAACTCAGCAAGTAAAAAAAAAAAAAAAAAAAAAAAAAACGTTGCACCTGTAATTTTTTTTTTTTTTTGGTGGAATATCTTTCAAAACAATGAATAAACATTAATAAATATTAACTGGTTGTGTTGAGGGATTATGAGCCGACCGCCCAAGTTTCTCCGGTGACAGAGAAGTTATGCGAGATCAAGAACATTTAACAAGATGGTTTATTTGCAGTTCATGTGTCATAGTTTCTATGAAGAACAGAGGAATGGAATGCATGATTATATACTTAATTCTTAAAGCGCCGTTCTCGAGCTGCTCGTGGACATCCTGTGGAGACCCCCCCGCCGGTCACGCGGACGGCTCGTATCACGACGAGATGTAGATTTCATTCTTTAATCCAACTATTAGTCCGTGCGCATCGTCTGATGATCATCCCGTTGCTGACTTTCATTTGGGACAGAATTGGGGACAACTTTTTTTTTTCCCCTCCCATTGACATGCGTTCAACCCAATGCATTCAAACGGCTCTCCTCCGGTTTGCCCCCTCAATGTCGCTGGCGCATGGGTTAAGCAGCCAGGGCTACACAGCTCTTCCTGACTTGTGACCCGGATGTTTTTGGGTACATCGCCAGATGATCGATTAGGCAAGACAACAGACACAGCATAACAGAAACAGCACATCCTGTTTAGGAGATCTGAGCTTCAAAATAAGGGCTTTTTTACCGATCGAACTGGTTTGAGCCGCGGCAATGGAGAGGAAACAAAGAAGGTCCCCCTAGCGGTCAATGAGTTAAGTATTATGACCAAGTTATCAGATATACATCTTTACAATAAAAGGACCATATGACATATTGCAAGAGTAATTCGATAGGCTACAAGCTAGCAAATATCAACACATTATCTTAAACAGTGGAAGCTTTAGGTAGTCATTCAGAATAATACAGAGTAGTACAGAGATTATATACCATTCAAAGTCAATGCATCTTCCATTGGTCAGGTACACATGGCTGGTTTAAAGTTGTGGACTCAGAGCTGCAGGTTCTGCATGTTGCCTGTGTGAAGGCTGGAGACTGACTGAGGACTGGTGAGAAGGGAGCTGCTTAAATATGGAAAACCTGGGCTGTGATTGGCTAGTGAGTTGAGTGGGGCGGAGCGATGGCAAACACATGAGTCTCTTAAAGATACAGAGGGTAGAGAATGTCCAGAGGCTGCCAGTCAGACAGCATGCAGATAATTCACAACATTAAGGGTTAAAGGGATATTCTACTTTCAAAAAAACATGTTTATGGTCTACTCAGTCTCATGTGAACACCCCAGACAGTTTTTTTTTTTTAAGTTACTCCATACAGTATTTAGGTAGTTGATGTTCATTTCAGCGCATCCGCCTCCTTCAAATACAAACCCATTATAAATAAAACACTCCATTTTAACCATGACAGATTATTCTAAAACAACCAGGGGTGGATAACACATTTCCCAGTAGGAGAAATGTTACATTGTTCGGTTACAGGACTTATTTATTAGGCATTATTAGGCAAGCATCAATAACAACATCAGTTGTTGTTGAAGTTGCAACAGACATGTATGTGATGGTTTCAATGATGACACACACACACACACACACACACACACACACACACACACACACACACACACACACACACACACACACACACACACACACACACACACACACACACACACACACACACACACACACACACACGTCAGGATAGAAGTGAGTGGGTCGGCCCAGGCGGTTAGCTCAACCGTCTGGGCACCTATAGGCTGCTAAGCCAGCCTGACGGCGTGCCCCGGGTTCGATTCCCGAGCCCGGCGGCCTTTGCCGCGTGTCACTCCCCATCTCTCTCCCCCTTTCCTGTCTATAATACTGTCCTGTCAATACAGGCAAAAAGCCCAAAAACAAATCTTAAAAAAAAGAAGTGAGTGGGTCACACTAAAAGCAACCGTTGTTGTGGCATCCTGGCTCTGTGTGTACCACGGAAATAATTTGATTGGCTGAGCACAGAAGGTGATGCATGACATAAGACAACCCCTCAGAGGCAATTTGCGACCAAGAAAGGATCGTAGATGGTCGAAGACCAAAAAATTAATCACTTGTAGTGCATCGCCTACTTCAGGGGTTTTCAACCTTTTTGATACCAGGGACCACCATTTATTCAGAATTTGAGCCATGGACCACCACATTTTAGCCCCACAGACCTCAAAACAAAAGATTTATTTTGCTTTTGTCCGCAATACCAGGCTGGTTTTGGGAAACGAAACAGGCAAAACATACGGATCAAAATAACAATTAATCTTCTACATTCTCTATTTGTGTAGACTTGGCCTAATACACATGATGAATATTTTAACTCTCGAGAGTGTAAAAATGAAACCAAATGGACCCGCAAGGGTCCATTTGGTTTCAATTTTACATTCTCAGGAGTTACATCTGGTTAACCAACCTTCCATCATTTAGCCTGGGGACCACCTGGAACCCTCTCAAGGACCACTGGTGGTCCCCGGACCACCTGTTGAAAACCCCTGGCCTACTTGATTGGTCAACTCAACCATGATGTGATGTTTGTGCCTCGATACGAATACAAGTGAAGAGGAAGAATATTTTACACCTCTGCACTTTACTTTTGGTATACCATGGACCAATAGAATTTATCGACCACCGTACAGTTGTAGTAATGTTACGCTGGGCAGCTCATCTGAGAGGACCACAAAGAAGACGAACATACGGGCAAAGAGCCGTGACAGTGAGAAACTGTGTGTACTGCTTTGAAGTTGAAGATGATCACACTGATGTGCACATCTTCAACACAATGTCTTTGACCTGGAGGAAGTTGACCCCTGGAAGAGGAGAACACCACCTTG
>CM076968.1:7716953-7769453 GCA_039105355.1 Benthosema pterotum | reverse complement strand
TGACCTGGAAGACATTGACCTGGACCCCTGGAAGAGGAGAACATCACCTTGAGGTTCCATCCGGGCGTTGCGGCTACACAGCTGTGTTGATAGGGATACTGTATACCTCTGGGGAGAGTGGGCTTACATAAAGACATACAAACTTTATGCATTTGACGTTGATAACCACACATGGTTTACACCACAGGTTTCTGGAACTATTCCAGAGTGGAGATACCACTCAGCCTGTGTCTTGGGGAAGGTCATGTATATTCATGGCGGATACAACCAGACTTACCGGTTCACTAATGAAATGCACATGTTGGACACCAGCACCATGGTCTGGTCTTTAATTACCACCAGAGGAACTCAACCTCCTGCTTCAGCTGCTCACTCTGCCACAATCATTGGAACAAAGATGTTTGTATTTGGGGGCTGGGGGAATGGTCAGTACTACAAAACCATCAGGGTGTTTGACACAAAGACCAACCTATGGATGGACACACCTTCTACACTATTTCCTCCAGAAGAACGCTGGTGTCATTCAGCATTTACCTACAATGGAGAGCTGTATATATGTGGTGGGAAGACCGATGAGCAGTGCTTCAATGACCTGTGGAGATTCAACCCAGAAACCTTCTCCTGGAAGAAGGTCGAGCCGAAGGGTCAAGGCCCATCGTGTTCAGCGATCTATAATATGTGCTGTTGCATGGTGGGAGATCATGTCATCCTCTTTGGAGGATACAGTGATGACCTGTTTATCTTAGACTTCAGTCCAAGCCTCAAGATGTTATGTAAACTAGCAGTTATTCACTATGGTCTGAATCAGTCTGAACTCCCACATGACATCAGGTGGGAGTTGGCAACCATGACTAGCAAAAAAAAAAGGAACAAAATCACACCCGTGTGAAGTGAGTGGTGGAACTGTGTGGAGGTCCCCTACTCCCCTCTGAATTACAGTATGATTTTGTTTCACTTCATTATTCAGTCTGAGTCGCCAGGGAAAATGAGGTGGCAAGGGGTCTCTAGGGGTCCTCAAACACCCCATTACCCCTAGGAACTCACAAAAACATAGGCCACAGTTAATATGAGAAGTTAATATTCAGGGACAGAAACTTGAACACGTTACTGACATCCGACACACAGCATTGTCTCATTAACCCAGTGTTAAACAGGCTATCTGAAAAGACATCTGACAAGGACCCTTCTCTGGTGTATTGGTAATGATGTCTAAAATGGCTTATATTCTTCTATCTTACTCTATAAACGTTTTATTGATGATATTTTTATATTATTCAACAACACTACAGCTAACCTTGGCCTGTTTCATAACTATTTAAATGAGTGCATCGAACACCTTAAGTTCACCTTGGAATTTAGTGACACAAGAATCAGCTTTTTTGATGTTATGATAGAAAAAGAGGGGTCCTCACTGCAGACAGATTTGTACCGTAAACCCACGGATAGAAATACCTTACTACATGGGGACAGTTTCCACCCTGGACACCTCATTAAAAGTCTCCCCATAAGTCATTTCATAGGGCCAGGTGGGTCTGTAGCACTAATGAAAGTTACCAGAGGCAGAAGAATGACCTTACACACAGGTTTTTAACACGGGGGTATAAACCAGAATGGATTGAGAATGCTGCTAAACGCTTTGATTCTACCACACAGGAGGCTTGTCCGTACCCCACTAAATGTACTAAACCCAAAGATAATTCTCCCCTGTGCATCACCAGGTACTCTACTATGGGAGTTGAACTAAGGAAAATCCTTCATAAACACTGGTATGTTGTTGAAACTGATCCTAAACTTAAAGACGAGTAGACACAAATAACAGATACCCGCCGGGCAAGTACGTAGATATTTTGTATTCATTGCATCGGTGGATCACGGCTACTACTAGTAGGGCGGGGCGAAGGAAGTTTTACTGAGGTTATGGTTAGGGTTAGGTTAGGTTTAGGCATAAGTTTACTGAGGTTAAGTTTAGGGTTGGGGTTAGGTGTAGGCATAGCCTAGTTTTACTGAGGTTATGTTTAGGGTTTAGGATTAGGCTAGGGTTAGGGTTAGACGGTGCTTTATGCGGTTACTAACCCTAAACATAACTTCAGTAAAACTATGCTTCGCCCCGCCCTACTAGTAGTAGCCGTGATCCACCGATGCAATGAATACAAAATATCTACTTGCCCGGCGGGTATCTGTTATCTGCGTCTACTCGTTGTATTCGATCGTGTGATTACTCGCGATTATGCTCTATTCAATCCATGGATAGAGGTCGAAGCGGCTAACTGGGGAATAGAGAAGGTAGATAGACCTTCCCGTGGTGGTGACCATGATCGTTTACTACTCCAACGTGAGGCATTCTATATATATAGTTTAAATACTATATCACCTAATGGGCTAAATGAGGAATTCGATATAAAACCCTTTCTGGGCTAAATACCCCCTGCAGCATTTCCTGGGCTTTACTTATTTGTATATATATATTTTTTTTTATCTTATCCATATATTTTTTATCTTATCCTTGTGTTTTCATGCCATGTGTCTATATTTTGTTTTTAACATTTTCTCATTTGTACTGTAATTCAGATGCTACCTTAATTAATTTTCTAATAGTCTCTGCATTCTAATGGGCTTCTGCCCCTCTGTATTGACATACTATTGACTTGGTACTTTTTTTAATTGGTGATGCTCTTTCTTGATATATTCAATTGTGATGTCTATTGCTAATGAATTTGCTGATGAACTGTTATTCTATGTGTTTGATTATCCTATACATGTCACCTTAATTTATGACGCGACCCAGGGGGGCGTGTCTTAATTAGTGTCATTGTCAGACGGACTTGCAACTTGAAGGACTGGCTCTCTGTTGTATATATTGTGCCTAAGATGCAGCTGACTCATACCTGACGAAGACCCATGTAGGGTCGAAACGTAGTGTCTCTACTCCAAATAAAATTTCCTGGGAGCTACTATACGGTGTGCGAACTATATTCCTCTTTTTGTACGTTCGACTTTTTTTAGTTCAGCACCTGTGAAATTTATTAGAGATGTGCGTACTCCACCTCTGTTTCAGTTTTTAAAATGGCAGGCATGTCATGTTAAACTGATCACCTGGGGATCCACACACCTGCACAAGAGACAGTAGAGACGAATCATCCTTGTTGTTCTCCTAAGTCCTTTCAGTCAAAGATGTAGTGACATCCACACATGCACATGCATAGAGGCACACACACACACACACGCACACGCACGCACGCACACACACACACACACACACACACACACACACACACACACACACACACACACACACACACACACACACACAGTATATCCAACAAAGACATATTTTTTATATACACAGAATAGCCAATGATAAGCAAAAATAAAACATCATTATTTGTCAGTCTACTGAGTACTAGCCTACTGAGTGCAGAGCACCTAACAGTGAGTGGCCGGAGACCAGAGTATAGACGTTATGCAAACTCAGTTCACTTCATAGGACCAGTCCAATGGCAACTATTTTACATAGACTACCACTCAAGCTGTGTCTTCAGGAAGGTCATGTACTGTATATTCATGGTGGACACAACCAGAGTCCACACAGAGATGTGCAGCGCTCCAATTATGGATGGCGCTCCACCTATTGAGAAGAATTATGAGTTGGCTATTTGGCACATCTGGTATTAAAACATTATGAACGGAGTCTGTCTCTGATTGTTTTTTTTTTCCTGGGGGTTTCAGCAATTAATGTACTATTACTATCATTTACTGTAGCTTGCAGTAATGCATACAAACCAGTGGCGGCCCGTCCATAGGGGCTCAAGTGCGCCGCACCACCATCCACTAAGCTGAATAAAAATGATAAATGAAGTCTGTCATCACAGACTAGAATTTATCTACAGTAAAATGAGCAAGCCACAAATGTAAATATGACATAATAGCATCATAATCTACAGAGTAACAATTATAATAGGCTAATATAAGCCAAGAAATGTCAAATATTGATTAAAAATGTTCTATGATGTTAACGTTCCTGACCGGTTAGTGCATGTCACATGTTGGGGCGCTTCTCTCTGCAGTGTATTGAGTGGTAAGCAGTGAAGCACGGCACGGCAATCAACACGTCTAACATGAGAGTGAATGGGCATTTAGACTGCCTGGGTGCGCTGGTTTGCTGCGCTCCTAACTGCAGTTAATACAATAGATAGACCATTCCGTGGCAGTATTCTGCATGTTTACACAACACAGACAGACTATAGACCAGAGGTGGACAATTATTTTTCCCAAGGGCCAAATGAGATACATGAAATATTGTGGAGGGCCAAGACTAAAGGCTGAACTAAAGTCTGCGTAATAGTAATTTAATTTCAAGATAAAACTGACCAAAATGACCATTAATCTTCTACATTCTCTAGTTGTGTAGACTTGGGCTTACTTGAGCGTTTCAGTTACATCAAGAGTTACATCAAGTTAAATCAAGTTTCAGTTACATCAAGAGTTACATCTGGTTAGCCAACTTTCCATATTTAACTGGAATTCTCTTAAGGACCTCTGGTGGTCCCTGGACCACTGGTTGAAAACCAAAGTACCCTTTCACGGGCCGATCAGAGTCTGCCAAAGGGCCGCATTTAGCCCCCGGGCCGCATGATGCCCAGGTATGGTATAGACTGTCACAGTGAACTGCATCATGAATGATTAGAACAAAATGATGTTGGAGCTTAATATTGTAACTTCATGATGGAAAAAGACAACTCAGTCAAATCAGTAGAGACTGTACTGTACCAATCAACTGCATTAGAGAAGAACAGAGCAGACTTAGGGTCTAAAGAGGACGTACTGATCTGGATATCCATGGATTATATTTAACAGGTCTGGCCAACCTGTGGCTCTTGAGCCGCATGCGGCTCTTTGGCTGAATTCATGCGGCTCTTAAGGGCCTTTCACATGACAAGTGTCAAAATTCCCTATATTATGATTATAAAATCGATTTTGTGTGTGTGAGCTCATAATGTTATGTTTGTGGAACTGGTTCAACTGAGAGTTTGTGTGTGGGACAGTGGCAGTGCACACAATGTTAATTATTGAAATTAACTGGCCTACATAATACACCCATTTTAAACCGGTTATCCGAAGTCGGGTCGTGGGGGCTAGGAGTCATTATCATGTTGGTGTGTGACGTTTACAATAAATCTGGCTGAGCAGAGGTCTGTGTGTGTGTGAGAGAGAGGAAGGGATGGGGTGATGTTCATGTGTGTCCATCTGTATGATGTGGCTCTTTGCAGCAACACGGTAAAAAAGTGGCTCTTAGTCTCTGACTGGTTGGCCACCTGGATTATAAGGTCATTTTCAAAGAGCTGGAGTCACTCAATGGTAATGCTAATGTATTAAACCACACACACACACACACACACACACACACACACACACACACACACACACACACACACACACACACACACACACACACACACACACACAGTAGCGCCCCCTATGGAGAGAAACCACCAGCCGCCACTGGAATATATAACATTCAAAGTCAATGCATCTTGCATTGGTCAGGTACACATGGCTGGTTTAAAGTTGTGGACTCAGAGCTGCAGGTTCTGCCTGTTGCCTGTGTGAAGGCTGGAGACTGACTGAGCACTGGTGAGAAGGGAGCTGCTTAAATATGGAAAACCTGGGCTGTGATTGGCTAGTGAGTTGAGTGGGGCGGAGCGATGGCAAACTAAACTTGTTCACTACCTGAGAATCTCTTGACTTGAGAAGAACAAAGCATCTGTGAGACAGAGAGCTGACGGTCGGTTCAAACTCATCTCTTCTCAAGACAGGTTGAGGAGATGAATGGAGACTTATGGGTGGAGGAGGGAAAGATATAGGGGTTTTAGTGGGGGCTTTAGAGCTATAGAGTAGATTAGAAGGATAAGATGAAGGATAGGTGACAGGGCTAAAGTCTGGATTTACAGAGCTTATAAAGGGCAACTTCAAGACAGTATAGTGGAGACAGAGAGGTGGAATAGAGATCTATATTCATTGGGTCTATCAGTGGTTTCAGCTAGCAGTGAGAGTCAAGTCAAGTTCATGTCATTATGAATCCATCATGAAATTAGATCTGTGCCACAGGACTCCACCAGCTCTGGTGTGACTCTGGTGTGCCAACTGTTACGTCACCGCCATGGGTGACGTAACAGTTGCACGGACAGACATACGAACGGACAGGGGGTAAAACATAGTCACCACCATAATGGCGGAGACAATGATGAGTACATTTTGAATGATGGCCATCAAGATTGTGCCCCTACGGGGCACAGGTCTCCACCGTCCGGGCTCAGCAATTGATGATATTATTCTAATATATATAAAACACTAATGTCTTTTCTGAACCTTGAACCCAATTATGATGCTGTCAGCCATCCTTCACACCTATGACCTCATCATGACGTCATCTCAAGCTTCTCAAGCTCAGGGTCCTCTTAGAGACCTGTACCCAGGTCTCCACCGTCTGGGCTCAGGTTTGAACATCTACTAGTACTAGTGTATCAACTATAACGTCGTCATGACGTCATGATGGACGGCCTGCGTGCACGGGCAGACAGTCGTGGGACAGACAGATTCGAAAAAGATCTCCACCGTATCTCTTACCTATGACCTCATCATGACGTCATCTCAATCTTCTCAAGCTCAGGTCTCCTCCTAGAGACCTCTACCCAGCTCTCCACCCTTTGGTCTCATGTTTGAACGTGCACTGGTAGTAGTATATCAACTATAACCTCATCATGCTGTAATCATGGGACGGACAGATTGAGGACAGATAGTCGTGCCACAGACAGACTTAGGACGTGCACGGACAGAGGGCGTTTTATAGTCCCCATGATTACCTCATCATGCTGTAATCATGGGACGGACAGATTCGTCGTGCCACAGACAGACTTAGGACGTGCACGGACGGAGGGCGTTTTATAGTCCCCACCTTCGGTGGAGACAATGATGGCCATCAAATTCCACCTATTATTGTCTCCACCGTAACTTATTGTCTCCACCGAAGGTGGTGACTATAAAACGCCCTCTGTCCGTGCACGTAGCCCGTCCGTGCCCTGGATCTGTCCGTCCCATGACGTCATGACGACGTCATAGTTGACACACTAGTACACGTTCAAACCTGAGACGGTGGAGACCTGTGCCCCGTAGGGGCACAACTCTTGTTTTATATATAGTTGAATTAGAGCCCCCCCCCCCCCCCCCCATCTTATTTACCTCCCAAGTATGTGATCATTGGATCACCCAATTACCAGAGCACCATGCACTGATTGCTTAACTTGTGCCCGCTCCGCTCACGCAAGTATTAGTCAAATCAGCATGTGGATCAACATGTGGTTAACACATGTGCGCACACACACACACACACACACACACACACACACACACACACACACACACACACACACACACACACACACACACACACACACACACACACACACACACACACACACACAGAATGTCAGGATAGAAGTGAGTGGGTCGGCCCAGGCGGTTAGCTCAACCGTCTGGGCACCTAGGATGCTAAGCCAACCTGACGGTGTGGCCCGGGTTCAATTCCTGAGCCGGGCGGCCTTTACTGCGTGTCACTCCCCATCTCTCTCCCCCTTTCATGTCTATACTACTGTCCTGTCAATACAGGCAAAAAGCCCAAAAACAAATCCAAAAATAAGTGAGTGGGTCACACTAAAATCAACCATTGTTGTGGCGTCCTGGCTCTGTGTGTACCACGAAAATAATTTGATTGGCTGAGCACAGAAGGTGATGCATGACATAAGACAACCCCTCAGAGGCAATTGGCGACCAAGAAAGGATCGTAGATGGTCGAAGACCAAAAAATTAATCACTTGTAGGGCATCGCCTTCCTTGATTGGTCAACTCAACCATGATGTGATGTTTGTGCCTCGAAACGAATACAAGTGAAGAGGAAGAATATTTTACACCTCTGCACTTTACCTTTAGTATACCATGGACCAATAGAATTTATCCACCACCGTACAGCTGTAGTAATGTTATGCTGGGCAGCTCATCTGAGAGGACCACAAAGAAGACATATATATAGACAACATATAGGCAAAGAGCCGTGACAGTGAGAAACTGTGTGTACTACTTTGAAGTTGACAATGATCACACTGATGTGCACATCTTCAACACAATGTCTTTGAGCTGGAGGAAGTTGACTCCTGGAAGAGGACAACACCACTTTGAGGTTCCCTCCGGGCTCAGGGGCTACACAGCTGTGTTGATAGGGGATACTGTCTACCTCTGGGGAGGTTGGGCTTACATAAAGAACTTTAGAGAAGAGAAATACAAACTTTATGCATTTGACGTTGATAACCACACATGGTTTACACCACAGGTTTCTGGAACTATTCCAGAGTGGAGACGCTACCACTCAGCCTGTGTCTTGGGGAAGGTCATGTATATTCATGGCGGATGCAACCAGACTTACTGGATCACTAATGAAATACACATGTTGGACACCAGCACCATGGTCTGGTCTTTAATTACCACCAGAGGAACTCAACCTCCTGCCATCTCCCGGCACTCTGCCACCATCATTGGAACAAAGATTTTTGTATTTGGGGGCTGGGAGAATTATCAGTACAAAAACACCATGAGGGTGTTTGACACAGAGAACAATGTATGGACGGACACATCTTCTACACTGCTTCTTCCAGAACAACGCTATTATCATTCAGCCTTTACCTATAATGGAGAGCTGTACATATACGGTGGGCAGACCGATGAGCAGTACTTTAATGACCTGTGGAGATTGAACCCAGAAACCTTCTACTGGAAGAAGGTTGAGACGAAGGGAGAAGGCCCGTGTTCAAGGAGCTATGATATGTGCTGTTGCATGGTGGGAGATCATGTCATCCTCTTTGGAGGATCCAGTGATGACCTGTTTATCTTAGACTTCAGTCCAAGCCTCAAGATGTTATGTAAAATTGTAGTTATTCACTATGGTCTGGATCAGTCTGAACTCCCGCACAACATCAGGTGGGAGTTTGCAACCATGACGAGCAAAAAATGAATATTTAAAAAGAAACTCTAAAGAAAACAAATATTCAGTGAGGCAACAAATAAATCAGGTAACAGGGTATAAAAGTGTCAAACACAGTCCATTTCACTGTTATTTACAATGGCTTTTTTTGGATTTTGTGTCAATAAAATAACCATCATGATATGGTAAATTATTGCAAGTGTTCAAACATGCATTTATTTAGCTTAGTTATTTTCGATGTTTATTATTTTCAAGCTATCCCATGCTGAAATGCATGTGCACCGCGCCAGGAAGAGAAATGTACCAGTGTAGGGAGGCCCTTTGGCTGGCGGCCGGCTAGCGGCCCATAATTTCTTAATCATCAGAATTTGTCATTTCATAATGTGTAATGTGTGTGTGTGTGTGTGTGTGTGTGTGTGTGTGTGTGTGTGTGTGTGTGTGTGTGTGTGTGTGTGTGTGTGTGTGTGTGTGTGTGTGTGTGTGTGTGTGTGTGTGTGTGTGCGCGTGCGTGCGTATAGGGGGGCACACAGATGTTTTTAGTTTTTCCACTGGTGGTATAATACCGTAATAGCCTACAATAGCTGTAAGAGGTCAATGGTTGAGTTATTAAATATATACAACAAAACATATAGACAAGTACTTATTTTTTTATAGATATGATGGCATTAATCCTAGAAGACTAAACTTAATTTTGTCACTCCATCCATGTCCATAAAATGTCCATAAAACTCACATTATTTTTTTAAAGTAGAATATCCCTTTAAAAGGTTCCACATTACCCACTTTGTGGGGGGTATTTATGCAAATATCACAACCAATGGCAATGGAAGACAAAACAATCAATCATGATGTTTATGTGAGGGGAAAACGGTAACACGTTACTTGAAGGTTGTCTCTATAATTATAAGCTCATTTATAATGTATTATAATAATGTACATGTATAACGCCTTATAAGACTTGCTATAAATGTCCATAACCATTTATAACTCCTCATTTATAGCGTATTATAACTGTATAATGTAACCGTAATGCATTATTATGGTCAAAGGAACATCACATTATAAATACCATCATTAAGGCACAAATGGAAATGATGTACTACGTCATAATGCATTATAATCAATGTGTGTATTTGTATAATGTAAATAATATGCCTCAAGATGGAGAAAAGTGGGCAGATATTCATGTATCATTAATAGTTGCATCATACTAAAATAGAAACCATACAGACAACATGAACATGAATATCTGGCCACGTTACTTAAAGGTCTCAAAGCCATCTTATAGCATGTTATTATCATTTATAAGACATTTATAAACACATTGGTTATAATGCATTCTAATGCAATACGTCATTTCTACTTGTTCCTTTATAACAGACTAATTAGTGATATAGTTATAATGAGCTGTTCCTTTGACCACAATAATGCACCATGGCTAACAGTTATAATACAATATAAATGGTGATAGACATTTCTAACAAATATTATATTGCATTATAACTGCGTTATAAATGAGCATATAATGCATTAAAAAGGCGACCTTCAAGTAAAGTGTTACCAACAAATATTAATTAATGAATTAGTTAATGTTGCCAAAAAGCAACACTGGACGTTTCAGGGTTAGGGCGACTGCAGAGACGTGGCTCTGAGACATGGACAACATAGAGCAGGAGGTTTTCAACCTTTAACATACCAGAGCCCACTATTTATTAGCCACGGAGAAAACAAAACATGCAAACATAAAGATCAAAATGACCATTAATCTTCTACATTCTCTAGTTGTGCAGACTTGGGGCTAATTCAAATTGATGAATATTTTAACTCTTGACAGTGTAAACATGTTTCATGTTTCCGCTCTCAAAGAGTTACACCTGGTTAACCAACTTCCCATCATTTAGCCTGGGGACCACCTGGAATCCTCTCAGGGACCACTGCTGGTCCTCGGATCACCTGTAGAAAACCTTTGACATAGAGGAATGGCTTCTGAAATATCGACTGCCCTAATATATGCCGACCTTCCCCTGCGATGAAGCCGCACCCATACCATTTTCAGTTACAGGACTTTTATTAGGCAAGTAAAGCATCAATATTTTTGGGACTAGCCGTTCACTCAGTAAAATAAATACTAGACTTTAAGGTCCAAGTCGACAATACTGTAATCTCCAGCAAGGAAAAGGTTACATACCTCGGATGTATCCTTGAAAACAAACTCTCAGGCGAAGATATGGCAACAAGGGTGATTAAAAGAGCAAATCAAAGGACAAGATTCCTGGGTAGAATTTCCCCTTTCGTCAACAAAATGGCTCTTAGGACCTTAGCCAGAGCCCTCATACTCCCCATTTTTGACTATTATATCACACTTAACTTGTGCCCGCTCCACTCACGCAAGTATTAATAGTCAACTCAGTATGTGGATCAAGGTTAACACATGTCCACACACACACACACACACACACACACACACACACACACACACACACACACACACACACACACACACACACACACACACACACACACACACACACACACACACAGAATGTCAGGATAGAAGTGAGTGAGTCACACTAAAAGCAACCGTTGTTGTGGTAACGTCTCAGTGTTCACCACGAAAATTATTCGATTGGCTGAGCACAGAAGGTGATGCATGACATAAGAGCACCCCTCAGAGGCAATTGGAGTCCACCAAAGGATTGTAAATGGTTGACGACCACAAATTGCTGATTACACATTCTTCACCTTCCTTGATTGGTCAACTCAATCATGATGTGATGTTTCTGCCTCATACAAGTGAAGGGAAGAGTATATTATACAATATTCTAGATTTAGACCTTGGCTCTTGACCTTTGGTGCAATAGGATTTATCCCCTGCTGTACAGTTGTACGTTGTAGTAATGTTACGCTGGGCGGCACTTCTGAGAGGACCAGGAACAACACAGACACACAGGCACAGAGCTGTGACAGTGAGAAACTGTCTATACTACTTTGGAGTTGAAGATGATCCCAGTGATGTGCACATCTTCAACACAATGTCGTTGACCTGGAGGAAGTTGACCCCTGGAAGAGGAGAATATCACCTTGAGGTTCCCTCCAGGCTCACAGGCTACACAGCTGTGTTGATAGGGGATACTGTCTACCTCTGGGGAGGTTGGGCTGACATAAAGAACTTTAACCAAGAGAAATACAAACTTCATGCATTTGAGGTTGATAACCACACATGGTTTACACCACAGGTTTCTGGAACTATTCCAGAGTGGAGATGTTACCACTCAGCCTGTGTCTTGGAGAAGGTCATGTATATTCATGGCGGACGCAACCAGACTTGCCGCTACACTAATGAAACGCTCATGTTGGACACCAGCACCATGGTCTGGTCTTTAATAACCACCAGAGGAACTCAACCTCCTGCTTCAGCTGCTCACTCTGCCACAATCATTGGAACAAAGATGTTTGTATTTGGGGGCTGGGGGAATGGTCAGTTCTACAACACCATCAGGGTGTTTGACACAAAGACCAACCTATGGATGGACACACCTTCTACACAATTTCCTCCAGAAGAACGCTGTAGTCATTCAGCATTTACCTACAATGGAGAGCTGTATATGTATGGTGGGCAGCACCAGAAGCAGTTCTTCAATGACCTGTGGAGATTCAACCCAGAAACCTTCTCCTGGAAGAAGGTTGAGCCTAAGGGAAAGGCCCCTGTTCATTGACCTATAACATGTGCTGTTGCATGGTGGGAGATCATGTCATCCTCTTTGAAGGATCCAGTGATGACCTGTTTATCTTAGACCTCAGTCCAAGCCTCAAGATGTTATGTAAACTAGCAGTTATTCACTATGGTGTGGAGCAGTCTAAAGTCCCACATAACATCAGGTGGGAGTTCGCAACCATGACTAGCAAAAGAAGAGTAAAAAGAAACCTCTAGGTCAATTCATTTTTTTTAAATGGCCCTTTGTGCCACGCAGCTCTCCAACATGTACTTTTGTGTGTTTTTGTGTGTGTGGGTGGGTGTGTGTGTGCGTGTGCGTGTGCGTGTGTGTGTGATCATTTTTTTAAGAAGCTATAGCCAATCAGATTCTGAAATTCTGATCAAATTCTGAAAGTTACAATGGACAAAGATGTATATCTTTGTCCATAACATGTTTTACACATGCGGTGGCCCATAACATGTTTTTACACATGTTATGGGCCACCAAATTTGGAGCGCATCATTTCGATTCCATCAGCTGAAAGCAGCCTCTGGCATCAGTGTTTGACTCTTCCTTTCTCCCAAATTTATAAAATGTGATGAATAAGTGATACAGTAACTTTGAATCCATTTAGATCTGAGGATTCTCAGGTTCTACTCATTGCTATACCATCACTGTATCAGTGATGCTAAAACTAGTAAAGAATGACAACAGGCATCCTCAACTAGAAATGCTGAAGTTCCAAAAATATTTCTTGAATAAGACTAATGTCTGGTCCCATGTGTGCCCAAGCTCAAAGTGTCACACGCTGTGTGCTTGTGTTTCCAGTACCATTATATCAATCGGGTCTCGAGGGGCAGACAGCTCCATCGTCAGCCGCAGTGAGAAGCAGTGAAATCGGCTGCAGCTTGTAAGGGTTGCTGGTAAAGCGAAGTTGGACATCGTTTTTGTTTTCTTGTCACACGTGCGAGTAAAAGGTGACGGTGACAATAATATCGCCCAGGTCGAATGCATGTTCAGTTCGGACAGTTCCCATGAAGCCTGGATCTATATATAGTAATACAGTAGTACAGTACTGCTTTACTATATAGTACAGTAAAGCGGTATCTGTCGCTCCCTTCACACAGCGTAAATCATCCAGTGCCTCCGTCCTGCTGCTCCAACATCGCGTCGAGTAAAGTGTATCATATTCTGTGTCGATAAAACGGGTGAATTAACGTTCCAGCCCGCAGCCTGTGGGCTTTGGCAGTCTCTTCCTAATGTTATGTTCAATCAGCATGTGAAAACTCAAAATGATTGCTGTAGTCAGTGAGGACTTGTGCATGTTTCAGACATTCAGACAGACATTTGCTTAGTTATAGTATTGAGTCCAGTGTTGTTCAAGTAACAGGTGCATGTTTTTCATGTTGTAAACATGCCTATTGTTGTGTGTTTTAGTGACGATCTGATGGGCCAGCAGAGCGTAACTTTCCCTTTCAGTTTCACAACTGTCATGGTAGCTTATTTACAGCTGAAATGGAATTTCACTATCAAAAATTCTCTTCATAGTAACTTACAACAGTACTACCGACGAACTTAGAACACACTGCTGCAAAGGCTGCACTGCAAAATCCCAAATTGACGCTGATCTGCAGCTCAGGGACAGATAGGAAGATTAATGTGTGCATGTGGACAGAAACAAAGGTACTGCAAGTGCAATGCAAGCCCATACGCAGACATATGTGCATGCACGCATGTGCACACATTCAGAGTGCTGAAATGGTTGTCATTCAGTGAATACAACAGAGAATTTAACACACTGTTGCAGTGCCCATTCTTTTTCTTTTCTTTTTTCAATATTTTTGTACTTTTGTACGTGTGAGTCCGGTTAATTATCGCGTGAGACAGCCCGGCCGGCGGAAAGCACAGCAGATATATCACGTGAACATTCTGAAGAAATGGCACCCGCCTGGCGTTATTCCCCCCGACCTCTCACTCACTGCTCTCTCTCTCTCTCCTCCTCCACCTACGGTCCCTATAGGCGAGGAACTCTCCTCTGCGCAGCGGCAGGACGTGCACGAGCTGCTGGACAGATGTGGAGACGTATTCTCAGAGCGGCCCGGGCGCACGCATCTTATAGAGCATGACATCGACACCCCGCCAGGACAGATCGTGCGTTTGCGTCCCTACCGCATCCCCGAAGCGCGGCGCCTAGCCATTAAAGACGAGGTGAAACATATGCTCGAGTTGGGCGTCATAGAAGAGTCATGTAGTCCCTGGGCGAGCCCAATAGTAATAGTCCCCAAACCAGACGGATCACTGCGTTTTTGCAACGACTTCCGAAAATTAAATGAGATTTCTGTATTCAACGCATACCCCATGGCCAGAGCCGATGATTTAATCGAGCGTCTGGGCCCCTCCCGTTTTGTCAGCACCCTCGATCTGACAAAAGGCTATTGGCAGGTGCCATTAACAGCGCGCTCCAAACCCAAAACCGCCTTCGCGACCCCTGATGGGCTCTTTCAATACACTGTGCTCCCATTCGGCGTCCACGGCGCCCCCGCCACCTTTCAGCGCCTAATGGACCGAGTCCTTAGACCCCACAGGGAGTATTCAGGGTCTTACTTGGACGACATAGTCGTTTATAGCGCCACCTGGCGGCTGCACATCCAACACCTCGAGGCGGTGCTCGGGGCGCTGCGTAAAGCGGGGCTCGTGGCCAATGCGAATCTGGGGTTTACGGTGGGGAGGGGATGCGTCAGGCCACAGCAAAGGAAGGTGGAACGACTGCGAGATTGGCCGCGACCCTACACCAAGAAACAGGTAAAGTCATTCATGGGACTGATCGCCTACTATCAGAGGTTTATTAAAGATTTTGCCACTCTTGCAGCGCCCCTCTATGATCCGACGAAGAAGAGCCTCCCCAACCATGTCAAGTGGACTGCCCAGGCCGAAAAGGCGTTCTACGCCTTGAAGGATGCTATATGCGAGGAGCCCGTCCTCGTCGCCCCCGATTTTAACAAGTTACTATCTGTGGGGGAGGCCGTTCACTGTCATCACCGACCACGCCCCCCTACAGTGGATGTCCAGAAACAAGGATAGGAATGCCCGCGTCACTAGATGGTTCCTCGAGCTCCAAGATTACAAATTCGATGTCCAGCATCAGCCCGGCGGCCCGCCCACGCGGACGTGCTCTCCAGGCGCTACGAGGACGAGGACAATGAAGCTTCCGGGACCGCCGGCAAGCTTAGGGGGGAATGTGTGGGGTGTCGCTAGGCAACAAGCCGCCAGAGAGACCTGGAACCCACATGGGTCAGCGGGGAAGCAGCACAGCCCAGCCCCGCCCACTTCTCGGGCGAGTGGTGGACGAGCGTTACGTCCCCGCCTACATTCTGTCTCAAGTTCAAGTCTACTCATCAAGGCCACCTGCGCGTCTACCCGAGTAGACAAAGAGGGCTGAGGAGGCTGTGTCACTTCCTCACTGACTCTCGAGGGGACAGGTCAGGGCATTCTGGCGGTAAGAGAGACACACACACACACCCCACGCTTCAGAAATGTGACAGCATGGCCATAGAACTAATGTCGGCACTTCTCTCTTCCTCTCCCCAGGTAACCCGTTCCTGACTTATATCACACAGTAGTGATAAATATCCCGGCTGATGGGGAAAGAAGTACCTGTCAAATTAGCAGGTTGAACGTGCACGAAAGCACCAGAGACATTGTGGGAATCCTTTGTTCACCATTTATTCATGTTTTTGTTTATTTACAAGCCCAAGCCCACGAGTCTGTCAGCAATAAAAAGAAAAGGACAAACAACCAGCCGTCTGAGTGTGTGTTGGTGGTGTTCAGCCTTTTACAGTAAATAACTACATAATTGCAAAAATAACTTGTTAGGTTACTCCGTTACTAATAAAAGTAATATGATTACATAACGTCGTTATTGATAACGCCGTTATCCTCATCACTGGTTATGGGCCACCAAATGTGAAGCACATCATTTCAATTCCATCAGCTGAAAGCAGCCTCTTGCATCAGTGTTTGACTCTTCCATTCTCCCACATTTATAAAATGTGATGAATAAGTGATACAGTAACTTTGAATCCATTTAGATCTGAGGATTCTCAGGTTCTACTCATTGCTATACAGTATCAGATATGCTAAAACTAGTAAAGAATGACAACAGGCATCCTCAACTAGAAATGCTGAAGTTCCAAAAATATTTTTGAATAAGACTAATGTCTGGTCCCATGTATGCCCAGTGTGCCAACACGGGCAGATGAAAAAAAATGCAAAGCTACACAGAGTGACGGTATTTGTTGTTATGAATTGCAGCCCAATCACTGGAATCACAACGTCCAACACTGATGAAATAATAACTCACCTACTGCTTCAGGTTCCATGTTTAACTTAATTCCAGTGTTATTCAAGTGACAGATGCATGTTTTTCATGTTGTAAATAGGCCTATAGTTGTGTGTTTTAGTGACAATCTGACCGGCCAGAAGAGCGTAACTTTCCCTTTCAGTTTCACAACTGTCATGGTAGCTTATTTACAGCTGAAATGCGATTTCACTATCCTACATTCTCTTCATAGTAACCTACTACAATACTACTGGTGAACTTGGAACACACTGCTGCAAAGGCTGCGCTGCAAAATCCCAAATTGCAGCTGATCTTTGGCTTAGGGACGGATAGGGAAATGAATGTGTGTGTATGTGGACAAAAACAAAGGTACTGCGTGTGCATGATGCTCACTGCTTGTGATTAAGCTTGAAATGCAAGTCCATACGCAGACATACAGTATATGCGTGCACACATGTGCACACATTCAGAGTGCTGAGCTGGTTGTCATTCAGTGAATACAACAGAGAATTCATCACACTGTTGCAGTGCCCATTCTTTTTATTTTTTTTCAGTATTTTTGTACTTTTTGGCCAGAGTCCACACAGAGATGTGCAGCAGTGTAGTAATGGACCGCAGTCCAACTATTGAGGACCACTGGCTTAGAATTATAAGTAGGCTGTTTGGCACATCTGAGACATCTGGTATTAGAAGATTATGAACATGCATGCACGCACGGATATAATGAAGAACGTTAGCATTTAAATACTTGCAAAATCACCAACCTATCAATTATGGTTCATGACCAGTGAGGAGTGAAAAAACATGCCCAAATCAAGAAATATAATAAAATATTCGCCTTCATCAGCACACATTAGAATATCATGACTTGCTTTAACAACACAGGCAATAGCTCTCTGTTTATTTAAAGAGCTATCAAGCTCTTTAAAGTGAGCAGAGCGGGCTAATAATCATGACGTTAATTATAAAGGACTGTTATTTACCTCACAAATATGTCACCCAATTGGCCCGCGGGACGACAACCACACACCATGCACCAATCTAACTTGTGCCCACTCCACTCACTCAGTAATAATATAGTCAGCTCAGCATGTGGATCAAGGTTAAAACAAGGTTAAAACACGTAAACAGAAAAAAGCAGAATGTCAGGATAGAAATAAGTGGGTCACACTAAAAGCAACCATTGTCGTGACATCCTGTCCCTGTGCCTACTGCGAAAATAATTTGAGCTCAGGTGATGCATGACATAAAAGCATCCCTCACAGCCAAATGGAGTCCACCAAAGGCCGGTAGATGGTTGACGACCACGATCGCTTGTACTCACTCAATGATTACACAGGCATCGCCTTCCTTGATTGGTCAACTCAACCATGATGTGATGTTTGTGCCTCAGAACGAATACAAGTGAAGAGGAAGAGTATATTACACATTTACACCTCGGCACTTGACCTTTGGTATACCATGGACCAATAGGATTTATCCCCGCCTTGCAGTTGTAGTAATGTTACACTGGGCGGCGCATCTGAGAGGACCAGGAACAACACGAACATACGGGCAAAGTGCTGTGACAGTGAGAAACTGTGTGTACTGCTTTGAAATTGACAATGGTCACATTGATGTGCACATCTTCAACACACTGTCTTTGACCTGGAGGAAATTGACCCCTGGAAGAGGAGAACACCACCTTGAGGTTCCCTCCGGGCTCTGCTACTACACAGCTGTGTTGATAGGGGGTATTGCCTACCTCTGGGGAGGTTGCGTTTACAACATGAATTTTAGACAAGAAAAATGCAAACTTTATGCATTTGACGTTGATAACCACAAATGGTTTACACCACAGGTTTCTGGAACTATTCCAGAGTGGAGATGCTACCACTCAGCCTGTGTCTTGGCCAAGGTCATGTATATTCATGGCGGACACAACCTGACTGGATACGGGTTCACTAATGAAACGCTCATGTTGGACACCAGCACCATGGTCTGGTCTTTAATTACCACCAGAGGAACTCAACCTCCTCCTTCAGGTGGTCACTCTGCCACCATCATTGGAAGAAAGATGTTTGTATTTGGGGGCTGGGGGAATGGTCAGTACTACAAAACCATCAGTGTGTTTGACACAAAGACCAACCTATGGATGGACACATCTACACTGCTTCTTCCAGAAGGACGCAGTGGTCATTCAGCATTTACCTACAATGGAGAGCTGTACATATGTGGTGGGTGGGACGGTAACCAGTGCTTCAATGACCTGTGGAGATTCAACCCAGAAACCTTCTCCTGGAAGAAGGTTGAGCCAAAGGGTCAAGGCCCATCATGTTCAGCAATCAATAATATGTTCTGTTGCATGGTGGGAGATCATGTCATCCTCTTTGGAGGATCCAGTGATGACCTGTTTATCTTAGACTTCAGTCCAAGCCTCAAGATGTTATGTAAACTAGCAGTTATTCACTATGGTTTGAATAAGTCTGAACTCCCACAAAACATCAGGTGGGAGTTGGCAACCATGACTAGCAAAAAAATCACAGCCGTGTGAAGTGAGTGGTGATATTGTGTGGAGGTCCCCTATTCCACTTGCCTGACACTCAGTGTAAATTATGATTTTGTTTCACTTCCTCATTCAGTCTTTGTCAAAGAGAAAATAAGGTGGGTATTTTTTTTTAGTTAAAGTGACATTCCAGGGCTGAAGCCAGGCAAGGGGTTGCCTATAGGGACCCAAAACAACATACAGGCTACCGTTAATAGGAAAAGTTATATTATTCAGGGACAGAAACTTGAACATGTCGCTGACATCAGACTCACACAATTGTTAACCCAGTGTTAAATGAACTCTGCGTCAGAACAGCCTGTCTAAAAAGACATCTGACAAAGGTTCTCCGGTGTAATGATGCCTAAAATGGCAGGCATATCATGTTAAACTGACCACCTGGGTCAGTGCAACATGTGCGTGAGAGAGAAGAGACGAATCATCCTCATTTTTTTCCGCAAGTTCCTGCAGTCAGAGAAAGATGCAGTGACATGTGACACACACACACACACACACACACACACACACACACACACACACACACACACACACACACACACACACACACACACACACACACACACACACACACACACACACACACACAGCGGTATTTCCTCATTCACTCATCCCAGCTTTGTGTTCTAGTTGTCAGCCGTATAGAGTCAACGAAACACTGGTAGTTTGGAAGCCAACTTCTAAACGCAGCCAAAGATGTCAGCCAGGCGATTAACACGGGAGACACACACACACACACACACACACACACACACACACACACACACACACACACACACACACACACACACACACACACACACACACACACACACACACACACACACAGTATATCTAACAAAGAGATTTTTTTTTACATACACAGAATAGTAATCAAAAACCAGACATTATTTGTCTGTATGAATCACAGACAGAGCACTAGCCTACTGAGTGCAGAGCGCCTAACAGTGAGTGGCCGGAGACCAGAGTATAGACAGAGTTATGCAAACTCAGTTCACTTCATATTACCAGTCCAATGGCAACTATTTTACATACTAACACTCAAGATGTGTCTTCAGGAAGGTCATGTACTGTATATTCATGGCGGACACAACCAGAGTCCACACAGAGATGTGCAGCGCTCCAATTATAGACCGCGGTCCACCTATTGAGAACCACTGCCTTAGAATTATGAGTCGGCTATTTCACACATCTGAGACATCTGGTATTGAAAGATTATGAAGGGAATCTGTCACTGATTGTTTTGTTTTTTTTTGTTTGTTTGTTTTTTTGTTTTGTTTTTTCTGGGGTTTCAGCAATTATAGTACTATTACTATCATTTACTGTACCTTGCAGTAATGCATACAAACACAAGAGTTTTTACCCATCAATATTCTGAGCATGTTCCATTGACCACCAGTGGTCCTTGTGGGGGGCTCTGACACGGAACCCCTGGAGAATAGACATCCATGTGTTCTCCAAGGCTACACTGCTGGCCTTGCAGCTGTAACAGCTCCTTGTCAGCATTATGTGCTTATCTTATCAGAGTGTGGATGAGATAGAGAGGAGAAGGAAGTGCAGAGAGTAGACAGTCTGCTACTGACCAGGTACTGCAGCAGCACTCTGGGCAAAGGGTGCACTTTGGAGACTATTAACGGTAGTTGGGGAAGTTACTGTATTTACAGTCCCCTGTGAAACAACCCTGTTCAGTCCTCCGTAGCGACTTGACTTGTTCACTATTATATTCAGAAAAAAATGATTTCAACGAATAAAGCAGTTATAGAAATGTGCAAAGTGCACAAAACTTAATCTTTTCAACATTTATGACAGCTTTGTGAGCACAAATGGAGAAGTGAAATATTTCTGCGGGGTTTACATTTTCGGGAGCACCGTGCCGCGGTTGGCTGAAAAATGGCAACTTCCAGGGGAAGGTAAGAAACCGGAAGTCCTGCCTTTTGATAGTCGTTCTACCAAAAGACTATCAGGCTACCAAATGACTAACCTGTCAAATATGGTTCGTGACCAGTGAGGAGGGACAAAAACATGCAGTGATCAAGAAATGGAAGAATAAAATATTCACCTTCATCAGCATACATTAAAATAGCATGAATCTCTTTAACAACACAGACAATAGCCCTCTTTAGAGTGAGTGGAGTGGGCTAATACTCATGACTTTAGTTATAAAGGTCTCTTAGTTACCTCACAATTTAGTCATCATTAAATCACTCAATTAAATCACTCAAAAAACGCACCCATGCCATTTTCAGTTACAGGACTTTTGTTAATCAAGTAAGCATCAATAAAAACAGCAGTATCAATAAAAACAGCAGTTGTTGTTGAAGTTGCAACAGACACGCAGAATGCATAAATGCAAGACACGCAGAATGCATAAAGCTAAAGGACTGAGTTTTCTGTTTTCAATGATAAATGCTGTTGGTTTAGCTGTGCCACAGCTTCTAGGGAAGCTCTTGACTTGAGAAGAACAAAGCATCTGTGAGACAGACAGCTGACGATCGGGTCGAACTCATCTCTTCTCAAGACAGGTTGAGGAGATGAATGGAGACTTATGGGTGGAGGGAAAGATATATATATATAAACTCGCCACAAAAAGTTCGGGAATCCAACTTTGGTCCATTATAGCTCCCCTTTGATAAAACCGATTGGTATCGTATTATATACCATTTTTATCATTGATTTGTCCCCTTTACAATGAGGTACAGCATGTAATGATCCGGCATTCGTGGAATGAGAAACAATGCTAAACATGTGTCTTGCGCTCCAATTTTTTTTTGCCAAAATCCACTGCATTTTTTTTCTGTTGGAATTCACTCTCGTTTGACTTCAAATGATGGCAGGTGCGTGCCAATCACAGGTGTGTGCCTGGCGCCTGTACACCTGTACATGCATTAAGGTACAGGGATGAGATTCTGGATCCAGTGGCGATCCCATATCTTAGGAACCTGGGACCTAATGCCATCCTCCAAGATGACAATGCTCGCCTCCACAGAGCCAGGATCATCACAGAGTACCTCCAGAATTTGGGAGTGGAGAGGATGGAATGGCCTGCCATGAGTCCAGACCTCAACCCAATTGAACACTTGTGGGATCAGCTTGGTCGGGCTGTGTATGCTAGAGTGACCCACAGAACCACGTTGGCTGACTTGAAACAGATGCTGGTTGAGAAATGCAATGCAATCCCACAGCAAAATGTGGCTGCATTGGTGAGCAGCATGAGGAGGAGGTGCCAAGCTGTTGTGTCTGTGTTTGGTAATACCACACGCTACTGAGTTCCCTGTCACTGAGTGTGAAATTAACACCTTCTCTGCGATACCCGGGATATCCGGGAAATCCGAGAAATGGCTCAGGCTGCGGTAGCCGAGATACCCGGGATTTGATTTTTATTTGCATTTACATTACCTGGGACACTTTCCCAGCTTCTCACAAAATCTCAAGCTTCTATGATAAAAAAAAGGGTCAGAAATAATGTGTTCAAGAAAAAAAGTCACAGGAATGGTCACAGGGACCACAGGAGTGGTCTGTAGTGGGCCACGGTGGCCAGCTCAACACCAAAACAAACTGCCGCACCATGGCAACAGCAGAGCATGTGCTCCGGCTGCTCTATGTAAACAGTGGGGCACGTGCACACAACACCATCTAGTCTAGTCAAGCAATACATATTCTGATCTCAAGAAAAAAAAAAGTCACAGGAATGGTCACAGGACCACCTGTGGTCGTTAGTGGGCCATGGAGGCCAGCTCAACAACAACACCACCACCACAACAACAACACAACACCAGCCATTCTGATCTTTTGCTGTCTGGACTCAGGACCAGGCAAAACAAAGCATTGTGACCCAAAACAAGCCTTTTCATGGCAGCACAGCCATCCAACATGAAAGCAATCCACAATCAAACACAAACAATATAAACAATATAAAAGGCTCCATACCGTAGACGTAGTTGTGAGTTCAGTCTTGATAGAATCCATTTAGCAAGTATTAGTAATTGCTGTGTTGGACTGTACTTTTTACTGTTCCTTGTTGCGGTCGAGTGTCTAATAAAGCAATCAATCAATCAAAAGTAGCCCTATCCTGGCTGCTCCTGCTGTCCCGGACCCCCGGACCCCCCATCCCACCCGCAGAGCCAGCAGGCGTTTGGCTGCACGCAGCCGGGAGAGCAGCCGGGTCCCTGGGCGAAGTGCCGTGGGGCTGGCTGCCTCTGATCCAGCTCCAGCCCTAATCCAGTACCAGAACTACCAGTGGTCCTTGAGAGAGTTCCAGGTGGTCCCCAAGTTGTTTTATCCAAATGTAACTCTTGAGAGTGTAAAAATGAAACCAAATGGACCCGCCAGGGTCCATTTGGTTTCAACAAGCAAACAAACAAGCAAAAGAAATCTTTAGTTTTGGGGTCTGTGCGTCTAAAAATATCCTCAATTGGTGGTCCGTGGCTCGAATGCTGAATAAATGGTGGTCCCTTGGATGAAAAAGGTTGAAAACCCCTGGTGTAGGTGGAAGAGGCTGGATCAAGACGCTCGTTGTGGAAAAAAAAAAATTATGGTGGATTTTTTTTCCTCGTCTGGATAGCGGATACGGGGTCCGACCAACACGCCAGTAAAGGGGTCCGCTCTGCTTTTTCCACGCCGGGGGGAAGATCACTGTCCGAAAGGAACGTGTTGCAGAGTCCATCCAACTCCCAGAAGTCCGTGTCGAATCAATCAGGTTGGTGGATCCTCATGTTTTATCACCAGCTTTCTTTCTTTTTACTATACTGCACCTCGTTTACGTGTGTGCGCGCGTGTGTGTGGCTGCTGCTGCAGGCTGCATGATCTATGCCTAATATGTGCATTTCTCAATACAAAACATAAAAAGAGAACGAGAGTGTCACACAAGCTAACTGAAGGTGTGTGTAAGCCTAATACAACGATCGACTGGTCCCCTCCAAGGACTAACTCCAAACGGCAGCGACCCATAAGTTTCTCTTTTCCAGGAAATGGGAACTTACAGAGGAATACAGTAGTTACGACAACTCCAGTTCAATTCATTGGGCCAGTCCAATGGAGGCTCTTCTACATAGACTTCTATTGAATCGGGACAACAAAAAGGGACAAGAAGGAGTCACGGAATGCATTGGAGTGTATGCATTGGAGCTGAGCTGATCAGGCCCCTCAATGTCCAAATGTCCGAATCAATGTCCAATGAGATGGCTCAAAGAAGCAACCTGCGTTGCCAGATTCTGTGAGAGAAATAAGCAATGTACTCTGTTCCTACTCTAGGGCTCTCATGACTGAATGTGAATGCTATTTTACTGGCTAAAATTTCCTAATTTGTTGTTTCCTTTTTCATGTAATGTATGTATAGGCTCGGGGGAGGAGGACTTTGTGGATGATCTTTTTATATGTTTTTTCATATGTTTCTAGGTGCTGAGAACCACAGCCTCACCAGGCTCAACCTCCCCCCCCCATCCCCCAGATCCAGTCACAAGAACTGCTCAGTGCTGAGCTTGTAGATCTGCCACGTGTGTGCGTGTGCACATGTGTGGGTGCATGCAACTGCGTACCGTGTCGGTACCGTGAAGTATGTGCGTGCGTGTGGGTGCGCGCATGTGCGTGTATGCAACACACACACACACACACACACACACACACACACACACACACACACACACACACACACACACACACACACACACACACACACACACACACACACACACACACACACACACACACACAATTTGTATTTTGTATTTGATTTGTGTGTGGAAGAAGAGAAATAAAAATGCCTGAGAAAATGCAATGTGTGTTTTCATTGTGTTATGACAAACCTTATAGATTTTTTTTTTTTTTTTTTTACATGTCCCAGTGAAAGTAGAGTGTTAGAGCTTTCATTTGATGTATAACATGTCTATGTCACTGCAAGGGAGAATGTTTTATAGGCATTACAAAGTGTGCTGCAAACAACGGGCTCTATCTCAAAATGTAGTCTCCAGAGGCCTGATTTGGGGAGGTAGCAAGCTGTATATAATGTCTTATATCTAAAGAATGCAATATGCTACAAACATAATTTTTTTTTCTGGGTAAAAAGGACAGCCACCTGATTCATTTGGGATATTTGTGATTATTGTCGCATTATCACAAAATATGCAATGGGCCTTCAAAGTTACATCACATATCCTATTGAACTATATTAAAGCAGATGAACAGCAGGACAAGGTCAAAGGTCAGCAGTCAAAGTGTTAATAAAGTCTAAAAATGTCCAATATGTGTTGTGTTTTTACTTTGTACTGTGGAAGAGAGTAATCATCCAATCTGCTAGGCAACGTAAAGCAATCAATACCATACATTTGCCATTTTGGCAAAAAAAAATGGAGCGCAAGCCACATGTTTAGCAGTGTTGCTCATTCCACGAATGCCGGATCATTACATGCTGTACCTCATTGCAAAGGGACAAATCAATGATAAAAATGGTATATAATACGATACCAATCGGTTTTTATCAAAGGGGAGCTATAATGGACCAAAGTTGGATTCGCGAACTTTTTGTGGCGAGTTTATATATATATATATATATATATATATATATATATATATATATATATATATATATATATATATATATATATATAATATATATATATTTTTTTTTTTTTTTTTTTTTTTTTTTTTTTTTTTTGGGGGGGGGGGGGGGGGGGGGGGGGGGGGGGGGGGGGGGGGGGTTAGAGCTATAGCGTAGATTAGAAGGATAAGATGAAGCAGAGGCGTAGCGTCATTTGGGCCATGGCCCAGAATTGTTTTGCTGGCCCAGGCTGAGATACAGTACACTTGGGCCAAGAATTCAGGGGAACAGACAGACAGACACAATGAGTAGCTTAGTGTTGGGGGATCGGAGGTGTTAGACGGCTTGACGCCCCGCTATTCATCCAGGCTATTGTTATCAAATGGGTCAAAACCTGTTTAACTGGTCCTGGTGACTGGAGGTGGCAAAGTTGGTCCCCCAAAACAATAGGTGTTAATGGCCCATGCGCCCATCTATTTCCAGTAAAACCTTTTGTACTTGCCTTGAGAGGCTGGGGATGAAAGGTATTTGTAAATACAAATTTTGAGAATAAACGAAAATACATATACTTATACATATATACAAATATACTTGCATTGTGTATTTATTGACGTTTCATTCACGCTTCTCTTTCTTCCATTACTTATTAGAAAGTAACAATGGCTTTATCTAAAAATCGCCAGGCTTAGATGTCCGCTTCTATGTGGGGAGGGGGGGGGGGGTGTCTACTGGCCCAGGCTGATGTCCGACCCACGCTACGCACCTGAGATGAAGGATAGGTGACGGGGGCTAAAGTCTGGATTTACAGAGCTTATAAAGGGAAACTTCAAGACAGTTTAATGGAGTATAGTCATTATGAATCAATCCATCATGACACTAGATCTGTGCCACAGATCTCCACCAGCTCTGGTGATACGTCAACTGTTACATCACCGTCACAGGTGACGTAACAATTGCAGGGACAGACATACAGACGGACAGGGGGTAAAACATAGTCACCACCATACTGGTGGAGACAATGATGCGTACATTTTGAATGACAGTGAATCAAATTTCACCTGTTGTTTTATAATGTTGAGGCAGATTCTAATTTCTAACACACACACACACACACACACACACACACACACACACACACACACACACACACACACACACAGAATGTCAGGATAGAACTGAGTGGGTCACACTAAAAGCAAGCGTTGTTGTGGCATCCTGTCTCTGTGTGTACCACGAAAATAATCTGATTGGCTGAGCACAGAAGGTTGTGCATGACATAAGAGCATCCCTCACAGGCAATTGGAGTCCACCAAAGGAAGGTAGATGGCCGACAACCACAAATAATCACTTGTACTCACTCAGTCATTACACATGCATCGCCTTCCTTGATTGGTCAACTCAACCATGATGTGATGTTTCTGCCTCAGAACGAATACAAGTGAAGAGGAAGAGTATATTACACATTTACACCTCGGCACTTGACCTTTGGTATACCATGGACCAATAGGATTTATCCCCGCCGTACAGTTGTAGTAATGTTACACTGGGCAGCGCATCTGAGAGGACCAGGAACAACACGAACATACGGGCAAAGTGCTGTGACAGTGAGAAACTGTGTGTACTGCTTTGAAGTTAACAATGATCAAATTGATGTGCACATCTTCAACACACTGTCTTTGACCTGGAGGAAGTTGACCCCTGGAAGAGGACAATGCCACCTTGAGGTTCCCTCCGGGCTCTGCTACTACACAGCTGTGTTGATAGGGGGTACTGCCTACCTCTGGGGAGGTTGGGCTTACACAATTAGCTTTAGACAAGAGAAATGCAAACTTTATGCATTTGACGTTGATAACCACACATGGTTTACACCACAGGTTTCTGGAACTATTCCAGAAAGGAGACGCTACCACTCAGCCTGTGTCTTGGGGAAGGTCATGTATATTCATGGCGGATACAACCAGACTAGATACAGGTTATCTAATGAAACGCTCATGTTGGACACCAGCATCATGGTCTGGTCTTTAATTACCACCAGAGGAACTCAACCTCCTCCTTCAGCTGGTCACACTGCCACCATCATTGGAACAAAGATGTTTGTATTTGGGGCTGGGGGAATGGTCAGTACTACAAAACCATCAGGGTGTTTGACACAAAGACCAACCTATGGAGGGACACATCTTCTACACTGCTTCTTCCAGAAGGACGCTGTGGTCATTCAGCATTTACCTACAATGGAGAGCTGTACATATGTGGTGGGAAGACCTATGAGCAGTGCTTCAATGACCTGTGGAGATTCAACCCAAAAACCTTCTCCTGGAAAAAGGTCGAGCCGAAGGGGGAAGGCCCATCGTGTTCAAGGATCTATAGTATGAGCTGTTGCATGGTGGGAGATCATGTCATCCTCTTAGGAGGATTCAGTGATGACCTGTTCATCTTAGACTTCAGTGCAAGCCTCAAGATGTTATGTAAACTAGCAGTTATTCACTATGGTCTGGATCAGTCTCAACTCCCACACAACATCAGGCGGGAGTTTGCAACCATGACTAGCAAAAAATCACACCTGTGTTAACCCATAGGGGGCGGGATACCGCGTGCGTAATTCTCCCTTAGTGAACGGGTGCGCTGTGCTGTAAATAGACCTTAGTGGGCGGGAACACCAATACGTGTTTCTGCTGTTTTTCAGCCGTTTCCGGGCCGATAGCCAATCAAATGCACCATAAATCGATGACGTATGGCTTCCAGCGTATCGCAAATGCATTTCCGGATTTTTTCATTCCTTCCTTAGAGTATAATATTAAATAGAGAGACCACCCGAGCTCCCCTCTCATCCACTTGCATTGAGTTGCTCACTCGCCTCAAGGTTCAGGGTGTTCTCTCTAGCATTATACATACTCTAAGGTTTTGGCTGGTAGCATTAGCATGTCGGAGAAAAGGGATCGTAGTGCTGTGTTTCAATGGCCCACGTAAGAGAACACAGAATCGAATATATTTCGTGCGAGGACCCCCTCGCACGAATATTTCGTGCGAGGGGATTTATGATACGGATGACCAGCAACAGCAGCGGAGATGAAGATTTTGATGATGATTATAGCGACGCGACGATCGGGGGTTGCAACACACGGACATCTCGAGGTAAGAACAAACATTACTATCAGCCGATCAGACAGAAATATTTGCTATTGTTGTTATACAGGAGGATACGGGAGGAGGATGAACAGCAATTTACTACAATGTCATTATAATGACGACGATTGGCGAACGCTATGTGTACCGTTATGCGCGGAATTTACCACAGCAACCACAATGATTAGGAATAGTGAACATTGTTTACCGTTATATGGAAACAATAAGCAACTTGGGCTTCTACAGTGACCATAACGGTATAATAATGACTACAAAGGGCGTCATTATTCACATTATTATCTGGAAATACTATGTGATAGTACTATTGTACCACCGTGTTGTTATAACTTTATACACGGGTGAAAACGGTACTAAGATGACTATATCAATTCTAATATAAAAAGCATTTGTAAACAACTATACAATGGTGTATACAATGGTGTGTGATACTACTACTACTATAATAATTGTAATAGTAAAGAAAATAGACTACTACTAATATGATGATAAAATAGCTATGACATTTTACTTATGTACATTTTCTACAATTCTGTAAGCAATAATTATAAACAATGTAGAGAGAATAATGTCTGAACACATGATGGCTTATAGGTAAACATTTTTCTTTTATATGTGAATATGCAGGTCCAGGTCTACAGCTCCACCATAACCAGCCAGCTGATGTGAACCACGCTGGAAGCTGAGATGGTTCCTGAACTTCTCTTGCTCCTTTTTGGACCTTCTGCAGCTTCTTTGGGACAGCGTCTGAGTATGACAAGCTCAGAGACAACAGGATGAGCTGCGTTGTGTGGTTGGTAGAGAACTTTGGAACAAAGAAACGTACTCGTGCTACTGTTTTGCCAGGTATCTGTGTGCAAAGAGTGCTTTGGGAAGCACGTTTGCAGTTTTCTTTGACAAATGACACTGTGCATCATCCTCCCATCTCCTGTATAACAATTAGAGCAGTACTACGTTTACTAGTTTTATTGATTTTATTATCCTATATTTATTATTGTGTTTTTTACAAAATAAATGTATTTTCTAATGGAACCCTATTGTGTCAGATCTCATATTTCATTGATTTTATTATATTTTCTGAATTTGTAGACGTTTCAGATTTTGTGACAAAGGTTTGGACCAAGAAAGGTAACTGCCTATGGAAGGCACAGGTGTAAGCTATCAAATGGGATTGTAATTTTGTTTCAATCTACTACAGAGGCTGGGAAATGACAGAAATGGTATTTTTTAGCAGACGTTTTACTACATTTTCATAATTTCTGACTTTGGTGATTTTTCTAAAATTGTGATAATGATTTGGACCATGGCAAGTAATTTTCCATGAAAGCCAAAGGTCTGAGCATTCAAATAGTTTTGGAATTTTGTTTCTAGCTGCTTCAGAGGCTGAGATATCATTTTTTTACTAGACGTTGGCAGTCCTGTCAAGTTTTACAGAAAAAGTCAGGTTTTAGGGGTATTTTTCCAATCGGACTTAGGTTTTTAGGGCTTTTTTCTAACCGGACTTAGGACACAATGGGTTAAGTAAGTGGTGGAACTGTGTGAAGGTCCCCTATTTCCCTTGACTGACACTCAGTCTAAATTATTGATTTTGTTTCACTTCATGATTCAGTCTCAGTCAAATGGAATTTAAGGCATTATTTTTTTTGTTTAAGTTACATTCCAGGGGTGAAGCCAGGAAGGGGTTGCCTAGGAACCCACACGACATCAGGTGGGAGTTATCGACCATGACTGGCAAAAACAAATCAAAAGAAATGTGCGCGTGTGTGTGTGTGTGTGTGTGTGTGTGTGTGTGTGTGTGTGTGTGTGTGTGTGTGTGTGTGTGTGTGTGTGTGTGTGTGTGTGTGTGTGTGGGTGCGCGCGCGCACACACACATGCATGCACATGCAAGCATGTGTGCTGTGTGTATGGGGGACGCACAGAATTTATTTATTTATTTTTACACATGTTATAGGCCACCATGTGTGGAGCGCACCAATCCAATTCCATCAGCTGACACTGTGTCATGTTCAGCAGCCTCTGGCATCAGTGTTTGTCTCTTCCTTCCTCCCAGATTTATAAAATGTGCTGAATGCCATAAAGTGATACAGTAAATTTGAATCCTTTTAGATCTGAGGATGCTCAGATTCTACTCGTGGCTTTACAGTATCAGTGATGCTAAAACTAGTCAAGAATGACAACAACCCTTAGAACAGGCATCATCAACTAGAAATGCTGAAGGTCTATATACAGTGTATATATATTTTTTTAAAGCCTAAGGTCTGGTGCCATGCGTGCCCAGTGTGCATATATCTTGAATCACTTGAACAACACAGCTCTTTAAATAATGAATGAGATATTGTGCTCTTTAAAGTGAGCGGAGCGATTAATACTCATGATTATAGTTATAAAGGTCTCTTATTTATCCTTTAAAGCTCTTTAAGCTCCCTTTTCAGAACGGAAACCCGTACAGGAAGAACGGCTGCTATGACACAATCACGGTAGCTGTCAAAATCATTAAGCACACAGACATGTGCAAAGGCAGGGGCTCTCTTGTCATGGAAAACCACACTCAGTGACCACCGCGCCATCTAACATGTAAAAGTTACTGGTGCTGCCTGGCTACTCTAGTCGTCTTGATTCTGAGTTGACGCATGATGCCATACAGGGCAGGGAGACTCTAAGATTGGACGTTCCAATCTTAAGAGTATGTATTGAATAGAGACTGCATTCTCAACTTTGGCAACTATGTCCATTTTACCTCAAGGTTTCCTCAGGATGTCGTGTCTATTGTATATATAGTCTAATGTGCTGTGATTCAGCTGCTACACTACGCCATACAACGGTGCAGCTATAAATGAATGCAAACCATTATATACCGCAATTTATATATAAATTGCGGGGCCCTTGGAGGCTTGAGGAGGCCTTATGGGGGCTCGGGGCCCCTTTCGAATGAAAGGGTTGAAATGGCCCTAAGGCCGCGTGTGCGCAACAGCGACGGGTTACCATGGTGACACGTCTATGCAGTGTGTGTCAAACAAGCGTTGTGAACATTAGAGTGTACATTCTGCCATAGTAGGAACGGCTGCTACGGCAAGCAGGTTTATCTATCGGGAACGGATCGAGTTCCTGTTGCCGCACTAGAGGCTTGCAGTCCTACAGATTAAAGTCTCTATTGGCATGAAGAGGAGGAGGAGGGGTGTGATGGATACTATTCAGTGTTGATTCTATCAACTAATGCTAAGGCAAAAAAATGCTCATTGACTAAAATAAAACATAGACTAGAATGAAAGGAAGAGACACATTGACAAGAGATCCATTAAAAGTCATTTCACACTTGGATGCAGAAATGTGCGTCTGTTCATCTACTAGTTTCAGCAAGTGTAAAATCAAACCTTATGATGGCATCAATGCCCGCCAAAACACATATTTGTCAACTAAACGAACTGTAGATTTACTCGACAAGTATTCAACTAGGGGCACAGTGGAACAGTGGTTAGTGCCGTCGCCTCACAGCTAAATGTGACACAGATGGCGTCAGGTCAGGTCTAAAAAGGGATAAAGCTGCAGAAATGAGCAGCGCCAGCAGATCAAACATCGTTCCTTCTGCCACCCTGAGCCTTTGTGATTCTCTCTCAGTCTCACACACACCTGCATTAGAAAGGACTCATCTGCCTTGGCGTTTATATTTAAATAAAACTCTGATTTGTTCAGGTCTTACAGCGACTCAGTGTGAGGTGTTTCATTTTTCTTTCGTCATGTCATGTGAAAGCAGGATATCATAGTTACGATTTGGCATATTGGTTGTTCACTTTGACCCACCAGTCTTTGAGAAAACAGTGAGTTCAGAAAACAGGTTACACCGCTCTATTCCGACATCCCGCTACTCCTACATTGACGTCCAATTGTCGGAGTGGCAGCACATATATTATTTGAAAACATGTCGCCACTCCGACAGAAGAGGTAGCACCATTCCTACAAGCATTATGTGTCGGAATGGCAACCATTATCTTTTTGTCATTGAATGGAGACATGTCTGAATAGAGACATGTCGGAATAGGGACATGTAGGAATAGAACCATGTCGGAATGGAGGCATGTCGGAATGGAGCCATGTCGGAATGCAGGCATGTAACCCAGGAAAACGGCGAAATCACTTCGGCAGGCTCTAACATTACACCTATGGCTACATGTTTAACCATTTGTTTCATAGTTTCATGTCAAATTCACTCTGATATTTATTTCAGACACGCTCTACTATGTGAATAGTCTGACTGTGCTATTAAATCATCTGGAATACAAATAAATAAAATCAGTATTTCTCCTCTGCTGTACAGTTAGCCTTTCCCCAATGACTCAACCTCAGTTAGAATTGGTCACATTTGTTCAAACAAGAATCTCCCCCCCACCCACTACACACACACGGCATCCATTACGATGCCATGCATTAGTCTCACAGCATCTTAGAATGTTTATTATGCAAATGATCGTAGCTAAAACTATTTGGGACACTTTAAACAATGAACAGTGAAACAAGGCCTTGGCTTTGTGGGTTATATCCTCAATAAAGCACTGTAATTAATGATGCATCTTACAGTACGTTTTAACAGTGGGCGATGGACAAACGACGTCGGCCGACATCAGCGACGTAAAGCTTAGCAATTCTCATCTTTTCGGGCGACATCGCCCGACCACTTTTTCAACCGTCGTAGAGTATTGAGGGAACGTATCAGGGCTAGCAAATGGCCATGATGACTTAAGTAAAGAATGGAGTAAACTGAGGCACACACACAAACACACACACCTTTTTCAGAGCCATGACGACATGCCAAGCTCAATATCTACCCTCCATCATTACTAAGACCGAACAGCCTGCCCTGACCTGGGCTCAAACATGGGCCCAAACTATTACACTCACACATTCACATTATAGCCAACACTAACCAAGCTGTACACAAAAATGATATGCACTTCACAGTATAAGCAGAACACAGCACATTACATGCTTTACAAAGACAGCAAGTGACAGCATTAATGAATGTGACTGTACTCACTCATTAGAAGGTCATCTTACGCGTAGTGGTGGTGTAGTATTCTTCAGAGGAAGACCTTTTTTTTGTTGTCCCTGGGTAATGGTCCGGTAGGCCTACATGGCGTTTTGTCTTATCGGGATGCCGTGTCATGTCGTATAATCCTCGATCTGTGCTGGGGATTCAGGGGTTCATTAGGCTCTGCTACGGGTTCAATGGTGGCGGCCGCCGCGGGAACATTCATTGTCACCAAGTTCACCAACTCTGTCTCCATTTGGCTGCCTGGAGAACCCGGCACGGGGCGGTTGGGTGGGTCACCAAACTCGTTGGCGACTCCGAGTCCATTTCTCAACCACTGTTGAGAAATGTGGTGAGTTGGATGCTGCAGCCCTGCAGGATGGAGAAGAGAAAAAGCAGGAGAGGTTTAGGAAGTAGTAGAAAGATGGAGCTAAGACTGAGGAGGAGAGAGATTCACATCCCATTACCACTCTAATCTTGTGAAAAACCTGTAGAGCAGTGGTTTTCAACCGGTAGTTCGGGGACCACCGGTGGTTCCAGGTGGTCCCCAGGCTAAATAATGGACAGTTGGTTAACCAGATGTGAAACCATGAAACCAAAGTTACCCACTCACACTCTCAAGAGTTAAAATTTTCATCGCCTGCCCCACCACTTTAATATGAAATATCTTAGGTTGTTTTGCATGCCATCCTGTTTGGTGGGGCAGTCAGGGCATTTAGGAGGGCAGTTCTGAAACTGCCGTTCTGTCAACTGTTACGTAACAGTTGCAGGGACAGGCATACGGACGGACAGAGGGTGAAACATAGTCATCACCATACTGGTGGAGACAATGATGACTACATTTTGAATGATGGATAATCAAATTTCACCCATTATTTTATAATGTTGAATTACAGGGCAGATTCTGACGGCGCATACACGAACACACACACACACACACACGCACACGCACACGCAGAAGTAGGGGAAAAAAAACATAAACTACTCAAATCAAAAAAATTGAGAATAAAATATTCCCCTTTCATCAACTCACATTAGAATATCATGAATAAATTTAACAACACAGACAATAGCTCTTTATTTATTTAAAGGGCTATCGTGCCCTTTAAAGTGAGCGAAGCCGGCTAATACTCATGACCTTAGTTACAAAGGTCTCTTATTTACCTCCCAAGTATGTGATCATTGGATCACCCAATTACCAGTGCACCATGCACTGATTGCTTAACTTGTGCCCGCTCCGCTCACGCAAGTATTAATATTCAACTCTGCTCACACACGCACGCACGCACACACGCGCACACACACACACACACAATGTCAGGATAGAAGTGAGTGGGTCGGCCCAGGCGGTTAGCTCAACCGTCTGGGCACCTATAGGCTGCTAAGCCAGCCTGACGGCGTGCCCCGGGTTCGATTCCCGAGCCCGGCGGCCTTTGCCGCGTGTCACTCCCCATCTCTCTCCCCCTTTCCTGTCTATCTACTGTCCTGTCAATACAGGCAAAAAGCCCAAAAACAAATCTTAAAAAAAAGAAGTGAGTGGGTCACACTAAAAGCAACCGTTGTTGTGGCGTCCTGGCTCTGTGTGTACCACGGAAATAATTTGATTGGCTGAGCACAGAAGGTGATGCATGACATAAGATAACCCCTCAGAGGCAATTGGCGACCAAGAAAGGATCGTAGATGGTCGAAGACCAAAAAATTAATCACTTGTAGGGCATCTCCTTCCTTGATTGGTCAACTCAACCATGATGTGATGTTTGTGCCTCGAAACGAATACAAGTGAAGAGGAAGAATATTTTACACCTCTGCACTTTACTTTTGGTATACCATGGACCAATAGAATTTATCCACCACCGTACAATTGTAGTAATGTTACGCTGGGCGGCCCATCTGAGAGGACCAGAAACAAGACGAATATACGGGAACAGAGCTGTGACAGTGAGAAACTGTGTGTACTACTTTGAAGTTGACAATGATCACACTGATGTGCACATCTTCAACACAATGTCTTTGACCTGGAGGAAGTTGACCCCTGGAAGAGGAGAACATCACCTTGAGGTTCCCTCCGGGCTCTGCTACTACACTGCTGTGTTGATAGGGGATACTGTCTACCTCTGGGGAGGTTGGGCTTACATAAATAACGTTAACCAAGAGAAGTACAAACTTTATGCATTTGATGTTGATAACCACACATGGTTTACACCACAGGTTTCTGGAACTATTCCAGAGTGGAGATACCACCGCTCAGCCTGTGTCTTGGGGAAGGTCATGTATATTCATGGCGGATGGAAGCTGACTGGATACACTAATGAAATGCACATGTTGGACACCAGCACCATGGTCTGGTCTTTAATTACCACCAGAGGAACTCAACCTCCTGCCATCTCCCAGCACTCTGCCACCATCATTGGAACAAAGATGTTTGTATTTGGGGGCTGGGGGAATGGTCAGTACTACAACACCATCAGTGTGTTTGACACAAAGACCAACCTATGGAGGGACACATCTTCTACACTGCTTCTTCCAGAAGGACGCTGTGGTCATTCAGCATTTACCTACAATGGAGAGCTGTACATATGGGGTGGGAAGACCGATGAGCAGTGCTTCAATGACCTGTGGAGATTCAACCCAAAAACCTTCTCCTGGAGAAGGTCGAGCCGAAGGGGAAGGCCCGTGTTCAAGGATCTATAGTATGAGCTGTTGCATGGTGGGAGATCATGTCATCCTCTTAGGAGGATTCAGTGATGACCTGTTTATCTTAGACTTCAGTGCAAGCCTCAAGATGTTATGTAAACTAGCAGTTATTCACTATGGTCTGGATCAGTCTCAACTCCCACACAACATCAGGCGGGAGTTTGCAACCATGACTAGCAAAAAATCACACCTGTGTTAAGTAAGTGGTGGAACTGTGTGAAGGTCCCCTATTTCCCTTGACTGACACTCAGTCTAAATTATTGATTTTGTTTCACTTCATTATTCAGTCTCAGTCAAATGGAATTTAAGGCATTATTTTTTTGTTTAAGTTACATTCCAGGGGTGAAGCCAGGCAAGGGGTTGCCTAGGGACCCACACGACATCAGGTGGGAGTTATCGACTATGACTGGCAAAAATAAATCAAAAGAAACCCAAAAGAAAACAAATATTCAAACCTGTAGTTTGAATATTTGTAGTTGTGTGTGTTTCTCTCTGTACTGTATCTGTTTCGTGCATGTAGGGTAAAATGTGTGTGTGTGTGTATGTGTGTGTGTGTGTGTGTGTGTGTGTGTGTGTGTGTGTGTGTGTGTGTGTGTGTGTGTGTGTGTGTGTGTGTGTGTGTGTGTGTGTGTGTGTGTGCACGCGCGCAAAAGCATGTGTGCTGTGTGTATGGGGGACGCACAGAATGTATTTTTGTTTTTTTACACATGTTATAGGCCACCATGTGTGGAGCGCATCAATTCAATTCCATCAGCTGACACTGTGTCATGTTCAGCAGCCTCTGGCATCAGTGTTTGACTCTTCCTTCCTCCCAGATTTATAAAATGTGATGAATGCCATAAAGTGATACAGTAAATTTGAATCCTTTTAGATCTGAGGATTCTCAGGTTCTACTCGTGCCTTTACAGTATCAGTGTGCATATATCTTGAATCACTTGAACAACACAGCTCTTTAAATAATGAATGAGATATTGTGCCCTTGAAAGTGAGCGGAGCGATTCATACTCATGACTATAGTTATAAAGGTCTCTTATTTATCCTTTAAAGCTCTTTAAGCTCCCCATTTTTTTCAGAGCGGAAACCCGTACAGGAAGGACGGCTGCTATGACACAATCACGGCTGTCAAAATTATTAAGCACACAGACATGTGCAAAGGCAGAGGCTCTCTTGTCATGGATAACCACACTAGGTGACCACCGCGCCATCTAACATGTAAAAGTTACTGGTGCTGCCTGGCTACTCTAGTCGTCTTGATTCTGAGTTGACGCATGATGCCATACAGGGCAGGGAGACTCTAAGATTGGACGTTCCAATCTTAAGAGTATGTATTGAATAGAAACTGCATTCTCAACTTTGTCAACTATGTCCATTTTACCTCAAGGTTTCCTCAGGATGTCGTGTCTATTGTATATATAGTCCAATGTGCTGTGATTCAGCTGCTACACTACGCCATACAACGGTGCGCAACCGAGGAAACCTACATTCTGTGCAGCTACAGTATAAACTAGAAACAAAATTTCTAAGAAATTTTACTGTGTGCCTGCCACTCGCCAAGTCTGTGCAAACTTTCGCGGGAGTTGGCATGCTAACATGCTGTGCTAACGTATTAGCATGCTAACATGCTAAAGCTATGCTAACAAACTACCTGCATGCTAACATGCTTGCCAGGTAAATAAGCATTACATATTTCAAAATATGGAATGTAAATGGGGGGTTTCCATGTGAGAGTCCTAAGTAATGCTAACGCTAAGCATTGTTAATAATGCTAAGTAATGCTAAGTATTGTGAAATGCTAATAATGCTAGGTAATGCCAATAAAGCTAAGTCATGGTAATGCTAAGCATTGTTAATAATGCTAATAATGCTAAGTTAAGCTATTGGTGAAAATGCTAATAATGCTAAGTAATGCTAATAATGCTAAGTTAAGCTAATGCTAAGTGTAGTTAATAATCCTAAATTATGCCAATTAATGCAGAGGCTTAATACAGGAGAGAGAGGCTGTTGGGGCGATCAACATAGGCTTAATATAGGAGACAGGGTGTTGGGGCGAGTGACATAGGCTTGATATAGGAGAGAGAGGGTGTCAGGGCGAGCGACATAGGCTTAATACAGGAGAGAGAGGCTGATGAGGTGATCGGCATAGGCTTAGTATAGGAGAGAGAGGGTGTCAGGGCGAGCGACATAGGCTTAGTATAGGAGAGAGAGGGTGTCAGGGCGAGCGACATAGGCTTAATATAGGAGAGAGACGGTGTCAGGGCGAGCGACATAGGCTTAATATAGGAGAGAGAGGGTGATGAGGTGATCGGCATAGGCTTAGTATAGGAGAGAGAGGGTGTCAGGGCGAGCGACATAGGCTTAGTATAGGAGAGAGAGGGTGTCAGGGCGAGCGACATAGGCTTAGTATAGGAGAGAGAGGGTGTCAGGGCGAGCGACATAGGCTTAATATAGGAGAGAGAGGGTGTCAGGGCGAGCGACATAGGCTTAATATAGGAGAGAGAGGGTGTCAGGGCGACCGACATGGGCTTAATACTGGAGAGAGAGGGTGTCAGGGCGAGCGACATAGGCTTAATACAGGAGAGAGAGGATGTTTTGCCAACTGACTTGCCAATGTGTGTGTGCGTGAGTGTGCATGTGTGCTTGCGTGTGTGTGTGTGTGTGTGTGTGTATGTGTGTGTGCGTGTGTGGCTGCATGCATGAATAACCAGTCGTGGCCCATCAGGTGACCTCAGAGAGGACCCGGACTGTGTGTGTGCATGCGTGTGCGCGCGCGAGAGTGTGTGTGTGTGCATGCGCGCGCGCGCGCGTGCGTGCGTGCGTGCGTGCGTGCGTGCGTGTGTGTGTGTGTGTGTGTGTGTGCGCGTCACACACTCAATGCCCAAATATGGAGAACTCCATGAGCAAGTACACTATGCAGCAAAGCAGACTGGAGAGGAGAGCATGTGTGTGCGTGTCTCTGCGCGCGTGTGGCTAGTGGCAGCCATCTAATTAGGGCCTGATCTGTTACACCTGTGTTCAGTGCATCAGTACAGATAGTATTGTCCATTAGTTTAAACACTGAGTCAATGGGTAGCACTCTCTTGGAACGAAGGCCTCTCACGCGAAAATTAAAACTCGTAAGCGATTACTTTTTTCGATGTGGGCGTTACGACTTCGCAAGCTATGTTGTGTGCGATCGTGGTATTGGTACGATAAAAGACGTGGTCGTGAGAGCGATTTAAGAATTTGCGTTTGAAAGGAAACGTCAAACGCCAAAATGCAGCACATTACAATGTAATTAATATGGAGACGGGAGGTTACGTCATCTCGCTCTGAGGCCCGTAGCACGGGTTCTGTACCTGACTGGGCTTTGGTGGTCACATTGGGTGAAAGGCGAGAAGTTTGTCTACAAAATGTCCGAAAACCACGCGTGTAAAGCGAATATTGTGGCCGTGAGGACAATTTGTTCGGTCATGACCCGAACCTCGAGACACTGCATCTCGCACTCTGTTTCACTCGCTCACTGGTCGTGCGAGCCTCTAAGCTCCGCTAAATTCTTGAACCATGCACACTTTGAACTGCGATAGCGGACAAACCGTGCAACATATTCGAATACCGTCTGAACCGTGACGAAGTCGAGAGCCACGTCTGCTGTTTAAAGTTAAAATCGTGTTTCTACGCCACAGTGTGCCAGAGTAATGTGGCTCCAAATAAGCGCTTCTTTTTCTGATGTTTTCGGTGTGCCCCCATTCATTTCGAATGGGGATTTTTTGCGTCGTTTATTGCGAATTACGTTGGCACGGTAACGCGTATCGGAAAGAAAAGCACAAGCACATCTTTCCCGGCCGAGCCGCACGTTTTGATGTATATATTGCGGGGATTGTGCAAACCGTGCGGCCGGCCATAGCGGTCAAAATTTCGGATAGATAGTTGAACATGGATTAAGTATGACTGACGAATCACAACCTGTGTGCTTCTGCCATACTGGCAGGCACACAGAATTAATGCAAACAATTGGTGTAGGCTCGAGGGGGCCTTATGGGGGCTCGGGGCCCCTTTAAATCCCTTTCAATTGAAAGGGTTGAAATGTCCCTAAGGCCGCGTGTGCGCAGCGGCGACGGGTTACCATGGTGACACGTCTATGCAGTGTGTGTCAAACAAGCGTTGTGGACATTAGAGTGTACATTCTGCCATAGTAGGAACGGCTGCTACGGCAAGCAGGTTTATCTATCGGGAACGGATCAAGTTCCTGTTGCCGCACTAGAGGCTTGCAGTCCTACAGATTAAAGTCTCTATTGGCATGAAGAGGAGGAGGAGGGGTGTGATGGATACTATTCAGTGTTGATTCTATCAACTAATGCTAAGGCAAAAAAAACGCTCATTGACTAAAATAAAACGGAGACTAGAATGAAAGGAAGAGACACATTGACAAGAGATCCATTAAAAGTCATTTCACACTTGGATGCAGAAATGTGCGTCTGTTCATCTACTAGTTTCAGCAAGTGTAAAATCAAACCTTATGATGCAGTGTTGTTTTCGTTGACTAAGACTAAGACGAAAATGCTCGTCAACGAAGCTTTTTCCAAGACGAAGACGATCCAAAGACTAAACGAAAAGTATCCTCTAAAGACGAACTTGAAGACGTACTGTAATGGACACGTTCGTCAACGAATCAGATGAGACGAAAATGTTAGGGCGGGACGAACGGAAATGAGATCCAATCACAACTTTTCTTTTTGTGGGACTAGTTGGGAAGACATCCAATCAGAACGCTTCCCAATGCGTTATCATGTTAGGTTGATCGTCAGCATGTTGGATGGAGGAAAAGCTCACGATTGGTTGCACAAACAAACAATTCTTCCACGATGCGAAACTGTGGCACGCACCAGGAGTTTTTACTACTTTACTACGGAGGAAACACCCGCAGCCTACCCCCCAGAACGCCACGTTGATTAATCAACACTATTTGTCTAGCCGAACCGCGCTGGCCATCTCACTCGATACAGCACCGCCGCGAGAAGCCACAGCAGGCAGCCCAGAGAGCAGTCAGAGCGCACCCGGCAGCAGCAGCCACCGGCTCCGGCTCCGTCCATGTCCGTATAGCGCTGGTACAGCGCGCTGCGCGCCGCCCCTCAGACTCAGAAGCAGCGGAGCTCCTACTGCTGTAGACGGACATAGACTGAGCTGGCAGCTGCTCACCGCCGATGCAATCATGCTCGGACCGCACTCTAAACTGCCCGCTATGGCTTCCCACGGCAGCGCTGCACGGAGCAAAACAACCGAAATGGTTCAGCCAAACAAACAATGCCAATGAAACGCAGCGCTCTGAAAAATAGGCTGCAAACGTTCCCAATGCGTGCCACAGCCCTGTCCCCCAGAACACTTGTCTGTTTATGCCAGGGCTTTCAAAAGGTGGTCCGGGACCAGCAGTGCTCCCTGAGAGGATTCCAGGTGGTCCCCAGCTTTTTTTTTAACCAGATGTAAATCTCTGAAAGCGTAACCATGGAACGTTTACACATGAAACCATTCAAACCAAAGCAAAATAAATCTTTAGTTTTGGGTCTGTGGGGGCTAAAATGTCATCAAATGGTGGTCCGTGGCTCAAATGCTGAATAAACATGCAACATGCAAACTAAATGTGCCTGTATAATCTGTATGGCATGTTGAAAGCTAGTAAGACTAAAATTGCAAGAGTAAGACTAAACCTCAAAGACTAAGACTGAAAGACTAAGACTAATAAAAGACTAAGACTAAAAAAAGACTAAGACTAAATAAAGACTAAGACTGAGACTAAGACTAAATCGACGTTGATATTTTGTCGACTAGACTAAGACTAAAAAAATGAATTTCAGAAGACTAAATGGGACTAAAAGACGAAATATGTGTTACTCAAAAGACTAAGACTAAGACTAAGACAAAATATTCTCAAACAAACAACACTGTTAGGATGGCATCAGTGCCCGCCAAAACACATATTTGTCAACTAAACGAACTGTAGATTTACTCGACAAGTATTCAACTAGGGAACAGTGGAACAGTGGTTAGTGCTGTCGCCTCACAGCTAAATGTGACACAGATGGCGTCAGGTCAGGTCTAAAAAGGGATAAAGCTGCAGAAATGAGCAGCGCCAGCAGATCAAACAGCGTTCCTTCTGCCACCCTGAGCCTTTGTGATTCTCTCTCAGTCTCACACACACCTGCATTAGAAAGGACTCATCTGCCTTGGCGTTTATATTTAAATAAAACTCTGATTTGTTCAGGTCTTACAGCGACTCAGTGTGAGGTGTTTCATTTTTCTTTCATCATGTCATGTTAAAGCAGGATATCATAGCTACGATTTGGCATATTGGTTGTTTAGTTTGACCCACCAGTCTTTGAGAAAACAGTGAGTTCAGAAAACAGCCTTGAAATCACCTTGGCAGGCTCTAACATTACACCTATGGCTACATGTTTAAACATTCGTTTCATGTCAAATTCACTGATATTTATTTCAGATAGGCTGTACTATGTGAAGAGTCTGACTGTGCTATTAAATCATCTGGAATACAAATACCGTATTGTCCCGAATATAAGACGACTCGTTTATAAGACGACCCCCATTTTTCAAGACCCATTTACAGAAAAAAAGAACATTGAATGTCAAATAGTATAGCCCCCAAATATAAGACGACTCCATTTTATGAGATATTTCCATTGGGAAAAAAAAAACATAGTCTTATATTCAGGCCAATAGGGTAAATAAAATCAGTATTTCTCCTCTCCTGTACAGTTAGTCTTTCCCCAATGACTCAACCTCAGTTAGAATTGGTCACATTTGTTCAAACAAGAATCCCCCCCCCCCCCCACCCACTACACACACACGGCATCCATTACGATGCCATGCATTAGTCTCACAGCATCTTAGAATGTTTATTATGCAAATGATCATAGCTAAAACTATTTGGGACACTTTAAATAATGAACAGTGAAACAAGGCCTTGGCTTTGTGGGTTATATCCTCAATAAAGCACTGTAATTAATGATGCATCTTACAGTACGTTTTAACAGTGGGCGATGGACAAACGACGTCGGCCGACATCAGCGACGTAAAGCTTAGCAATTCTCATCTTTTCGGGCGACATCGCCCGACCACTTTTTCAACCGTCGTAGAGTATTGAGGGAACGTATCAGGGCTAGCAAATGGCCATGATGACTTAAGTAAAGAATGGAGTAAACTGAGGCACACACACACAAACACACACCTTTTTCAGAGCCATGACGACATGCCAAGCTCAATATCTATCCTCCATCATTGCTAAGACCCAACAGCCTGCCCTGACCTGGGCTCAAACATGGGCCCAAACTATTACACTCACACGTTCACATTATAGCCGACACTAACCAAGCTGTACACAAAAATGATATGCACTTCACAGTATAAGCAGAACACAGCACATTACTTGCTTTACAAAGACAGCAAGTGACAGCATTAATGAATGTGACTGTACTCACTCATTAGAAGGTCATCTTACGCGTAGTGGTGGTGTAGTATTCTTCAGAGGAAGACCTTTTTTTGTTGTCCCTGGGTAATGGTCCGTAGGCCTACATGGCGTTTTGTCTTATCGGGATGCCGTGTCATGTCGTATAATCCTCGATCTGTGCTGGGGATTCAGGGGTTCATTAGGCTCTGCTACGGGTTCAATGGTGGCGGCCGCCGCGGGAACATTCATTGTCACCAAGTTCACCAACTCTGTCTCCATTTGGCTGCCTGGAGAACCCGGCACGGGGCGGTTGGGTGGGTCACCAAACTCGTTGGCGACTCCGAGTCCATTTCTCAACCACTGTTGAGAAATGTGGTGAGTTGGATGCTGCAGGCCTGCAGGATGGAGAAGAGAAAAAGCAGGAGAGGTTTAGGAAGTAGTAGAAAGATGGAGCTAAGACTGAAGAGGAGAGAGATTCACATCCCATTACCACTCTAATCTTGTGAAAAACCTGTAGAGCAGTGGTTTTCAACTGGTGGTCCTTGAGAGTTCCAGATGGTCCCCAGGCTAAATATTGCACAGCTGGTTAACCAGATGCAACATGTTGATTAACCAGATGTGAAACCATTATACCAAAGGGACCCACTCACACTTGCAAGAGTTAAAAATGTCACCACCTGAATTAGCCCAAGTCTACACAACTAGAGAATGTAAAAGATTATTGGTCATTTTTGTTGATCTTTATGTTTGATTGTTTGTTTCCCATATCCAGCCTAGTATTGTGGACAAAAGCAATCTTTAGTTTTGGGGTCTGTGGCGGTGGCCCATGGCTCAAATGCTGCAAATTGCAAATGTTACATCCGCCCTTGATTGAGGCTTTTTGGGTGCTTATAGGTAATGCCTCAAAAGAACTTTCAAAGTAGGAAGAGTATAGTATATGACTGGGTCGACGTGCATTGACCTTTATAAGATCTGATCATCCCAACTCAGCAAGTAAAAAAAAAAAAAAAAAAAAAAAGTAGCACCTGTAAGGCTCTGATTTATTTCTACTTTCAAAAAAGTGATTTCAACCTTATTGCTTCTTTGTACTACTATGAAAAAAGCAAATAAATAAATGACTAAAATGTTGATTTATACAAAGGTTTACGGATTAATATATATATATATATATATATATATATATATATATATATATATATATATATATATATATAATATTTGGTGGAATATCTTTCACAATAATGAATAAACATTAATAAATATTAACAGGTTGTGTTGGGGGATTATGAGCCGACCGCCCAAGTTTCTCCGGTGAGAGAGTTATGCGAGATCAAGAACATTTAACAAGATGGTTTATTTGCAGTTTATCCATGTGTCATGGTTTCTATGAAGAACAGAGGAATGGAATACATGATTATATACTTAAGTATTATGACCAAGTTATCAGATATACATCTTTACAATAAAAAGGACCATATGGCATATTGCAAGAGTAATTCAATAGGCTACAAGCCAGCAAATATCAACTCATTATCTTAAACAGTGGAAGCTTTAGGTAGTCATTCAGAATAATACAGAGTAGTACAGAGATTATATACCATTCAAAGTCAATGCATCTTCCATTGGTCAGGTACACATGGCTGGTTTAAAGTTGTGGACTCAGAGCTGCAGGTTCTGCCTGTTGCCTGTGTGAAGGCTGGAGACTGACTGAGGACTGGTGAGAAGGGAGCTGCTTAAATATGGAAAACCTGGGCTGTGATTGGCTAGTGAGTTGAGTGGGGCAGAGCGATGGCAAACACATGAGTCTCTTAAAGATACAGAGGGTAGAGAATGTCCAGAGGCTGCCAGTCAGACAGCATGCAGATAATCCACAACATTAAGGGTTAAAGGGATATTCTACTTTCAAAAAAACATGTTTATGGTCTACTCAGTCTCATGTGAACACCCCAGACAGTTTTTTTTAAGTTACTCCATACAGTATTTAGGTAGTTGATGTTCATTTCAGCGCATCCGCCTCCTTCAAATACAAACCCATTATAACTAAAACACTCCATTTTAACCATGACAGATTATTCTAAAACAACCAATATTTTTTCTGAGAGGGCCGTGGAATTCCATCAACGGTTTTCATTTATTTGAAAAATATGCCCTAATATATGCCGACCTTCCCCTGTGTTTCTTCACTAGCTGAGAAGCTCTTGACTTGAGAAGAACAAAGCATCTGTGAGACAGAGAGCTGACGATCAGGTCAAATTCATCCAGGGGTGGATAACACATTTCCCAGTAGGAGAAATGTTACATTGTTCGGTTACAGGACTTATTTATTAGGCATTATTAGGCAAGCATCAATAACAACATCAGTTGTTGTTGAAGTTGCAACAGACATGTATGTGATGGTTTCAATGATGACACACACACACACACACACACACACACACACACACACACACACACACACACACACACACACACACACACACACACACACACACACACACACACACATGTCAGGATAGAAGTGAGTGGGTCGGCCCAGGCGGTTAGCTCAACCGTCTGGGCACCTATAGGCTGCTAAGCCAGCCTGACGGCGTGCCCCGGGTTCGATTCCCGAGCCCGGCGGCCTTTGCCGCGTGTCACTCCCCATCTCTCTCCCCCTTTCCTGTCTATAATACTGTCCTGTCAATACAGGCAAAAAGCCCAAAAACAAATCTTAAAAAAAAGAAGTGAGTGGGTCACACTAAAAGCAACCGTTGTTGTGGCATCCTGGCTCTGTGTGTACCACGGAAATAATTTGATTGGCTGAGCACAGAAGGTGATGCATGACATAAGACAACCCCTCAGAGGCAATTTGCGACCAAGAAAGGATCGTAGATGGTCGAAGACCAAAAAATTAATCACTTGTAGTGCATCGCCTACTTGATTGGTCAACTCAACCATGATGTGATGTTTGTGCCTCGATACGAATACAAGTGAAGAGGAAGAATATTTTACACCTCTGCACTTTACTTTTGGTATACCATGGACCAATAGAATTTATCGACCACCGTACAGTTGTAGTAATGTTACGCTGGGCAGCTCATCTGAGAGGACCACAAAGAAGACGAACATACGGGCAAAGAGCTGTGACAGTGAGAAACTGTGTGTACTGCTTTGAAGTTGAAGATGATCACACTGATGTGCACATCTTCAACACAATGTCTTTGACCTGGAGGAAGTTGACCCCTGGAAGAGGAGAACACCACCTTGAGATTCCCTCCGGGCTTCGCGGCTACACAGCTGTGTTGATAGGGGATACTGTCTACCTCTGGGGAGGTTGGGCTTACATAAAGAATTTTAGAGAAGAGAAATACAAACTTTATTCATTTGACGTTGATAACCACACATGGTTTACACCACAGGTTTCTGGAACTATTCCAGAGTGGAGACGCTACCACTCAACCTGTGTCTTGGGGAAGGTCATGTATATTCATGGCGGATACAACCAGACTAGATACAGGTTATCTAATGAAACGCTCATGTTGGACACCAGCACCATGGTCTGGTCTTTAATTACCACCAGAGGAACTCAACCTCCTGCCATCTCCCAGCACTCTGCCACCATCATTGGAACAAAGATGTTTGTATTTGGGGGCTCTATGAATAGTCAGTACAACAACACCATGAGGGTGTTTGACACAGAGAACAATGTATGGATAGACACATCTTCTACACTGCCTCTTCCAGAAGAACGCCGGTATCATTCAGCCTTTACCTACAATGGAGAGCTGTACATATGTGGTGGGCTGACCTATAGGCAGTACTTCAATGACCTGTGGAGATTGAACCCAGAAACCCTCTCCTGGAAGAAGGTTGAGCCAAAGGGGGAAGGCTCATGTTCAGAGATCTATAGTATGTGCTGCTGCATGGTGGGAGATCGTGTCATCCTCTTTGGAGGACCCAGTGATGACCTGTTTATCTTAGACTTCAGTCCAAGCCTCAAGATGTTATGTAAACTAGGAGTTATTCACTATGGTCTGAATCAGTCTGAACTCCCACACAACATCAGGTGGGAGTTTGCAAGACTAGAAAATAATATTTAAAAAGAAACCCTAGAGAAAACAAATATTCAGTGAGGAAACAATCAATGAAAACCTCATCTCTGTGTCAATTCATTTTTTTTTATCGTCCCATGGGCCACACAGATTTGTGTGCATGTAAGGTGTGTGTGTGTGTGTGTGTGTGTGTGTGTGTGTGTGTGTGTGTGTGTGTGTGTGTGTGTGTGTGTGTGTGTGTGTGTGTGTGTGTGTGTGTGTGTGTGTGTGTGCACAGAAGGATTAGCCAACAGGCACGTTGGGCCCAGGAGCCCCTGAGCTGGGGGGGGGGGGTGATTGCATGATTGCTAAGAGGCTCAAGCTCAGAGCCCCCCCCCCCCCCCCCCCCCCCCCCAAAAAAAAAAAAAAAAAAAAAAGGGGTAACAGGGTATAAAAGTGTCACACACAGTCCTTTTCAATGTTATCTACAATGAATTTATTTATTTTTGTGTCAATAAAATAACCCCAAAAGTGTCAAACCATCATGATACGGTAAATTACTCCAAGTGTTCAAACATTTTGCATTTATTTGGTTATTTTTAGTGTTTATTATTGTCAAGCAATCGCATGCTGTGAATTCTGCTGAAATGCATGTGCACCGCGCCAGGTAGAAAAATCTTGCCCATGATTTCTTAATCTGTCCGTGTGTGTGTGTGTGTGTGTGTGTGTGTGTGTGTGTGTGTGTGTGTGTGTGTGTGTGTGTGTGTGTGTGTGTGTGTGTGTGTGTGTGTGTGTATGGGGGGCATACAGATGTTTTTAGATTTTTTCAGATTTTATAACCCGTTTTTCCACTGGTGGTATAATACCGTAATAGCCTACAATGGCTGTGTATCTGTGAGAAGTACAACAAAACATGTACAAGTACTTATTTTTTTTACTAGATATGACATTATTAATCCTTGAACACTAAACTTTGTCGTTATAAATTGCAGGACACGTTTAACAGCCCAATCACTGAGATGACAACGTCCAACACTGATGAAATAACTGAACCTTAACGGGTTCATTTGGTTCCATTTGTACGCTCTCAGAAAAAAGAAGCGTCTAAAGAAATCCATCAACATGGTGAAAATACATATTGATGTCATCAAGATGTTTCACCATGTCAGCGGCTTTCTTCAGACCTCCATTTCTTGGGAACACAGAATGGGGGAACTTTTTTATCATGTCCACACAACACCTTGAAGGTAAATCAATGACATAGTAAAATATTGAAAATGGGTGGAGTTCCCCTTTAACATTATTTGCTTATCTTTCAGCACAGCGTGGATGAGATAGAGAGGAGAAGGAAGTGCAGAGAGCAGACAGTCTGCTGCTGGCCAGGTACTGCAGCAGCAGCAGCAGCAGCAGCAGCGGCAGCTCAGCAGCAGCAGCAGCAGCGGCAGCAGCAGCAGCAGCAGCAGCTGCAGCAGCAGCAGCAGCTCAGCAGCAGCAGCAGCAGCAGCAGCAGCAGCAGCGGCAGCGGCAGCGGCAGCAGCAGCAGTAGCTGCAGCAGCAGCAGCAGCAGCAGCAGCAGCAGCAGCAGCAGCAGCTGTGTGATGCCCAGGGGTGTAGTGGAGTCGGGACGTCACCTCTCACATCTAAAATATTTTCGGGGGACGTTTTTTGGCTTCTTGAGTGTTATGGATGCAATTAAGCCAATGTAAACCATCTCTTTCAATATTCTATACTCGTCTGCATGTTTTAATAGTGTGTCTGTGTAGCCTCGATCTCCAGGCTCTCATCCGCGCTGCGAGATGAGAGCCTGGAAAACTAGACCACCAAAACGACTGACGGAAGTGTGTGTGTGTGTGTGTGTGTGTGTGTGTGTGTGTGTGTGTGTGTGTGTGTGTGTGTGTGTGTGTGTGTGTGTGTGTGTGTGTGCGCGCGCCGTGTGTACGAGGGGCGCACATATTTTATTTCTACTCATGGCTATACAGTATCAGTGATGCTAAAACTAGAATGACAACCCTTAAAACAGGTTTCCTCAAGTAGAAGTTCTGAAGGTCCAGAAATATTTTTGAATAAGGCTAAAATCCCAGTGTGACCACACGGGAAGATGCAAAGATGCAAAACTACAAAGAGTGACGGTATTTGTTGTTAAACTGCAGGAAACATTTAGCAGCCCAATCACTGAAATCACAACGCCAACACTGATAAAATAACTGAACTACTTCTGCAGGTTCCATGTTTAACTTAATTCCAGTGTTGTTCAAGTGACAGATGCATGTTTTTCATGTTGTAAATAGGCCTATGGTTGTGTTTTAGTGACGATCTGACTGGCCAGAAGAGCGTAACTTTCCCTTTCAGTTTAATAACTGTCACGGTAGCTTATTTACAGCTGAAATGGAATTTCACTATCAAAACATTCTCTTCATAGTAACTTATAACAGTACTACCGACAAACTTAGAACACACTGCTGCAAAGGCTGCACTGCAAAATCCCAAATTGACGCCGATCTGCAGCTCAGGGGCAGATAGGAAGATGAATGTGTGCATGTGGACAGAAAACAAAGGTACTGCAAGTGCACGATGCTCACTGCTTGTGTTAAGCTTGAAATGCAAGCCCATACGCAGACATACAGTATATGCATGCACACATGTGCACACATTCAGAGTGCTGAGCTGGTTGTCATTCAGTGAATACAACAGAGAATTCAACACACTGTTGCAGTGCCCATTCTTTTTCTTTCTTTTTTTTAAATAATATTTTTGTACTTTTTGGCCATAGTCCACGCAGAGATGTGCAGCAGTCTAGTTATGGATCGCGGTCCACATATTGAGGACCACTGAATTATAAGGAGGCTGTTTGGCACATCTGAGACCTCTGGTATTAGAAGATTATGAACATGCATGCACGCACGGATATAATGAAGAACGTTAGCATTTAAATACTTGCAAAATATCAATTATGGTTCATGACCAGTAAGGAGTGAAAAAAAACATGCACAAATCAAGAAATAGAATTAAATATTCACCTTCATCAGCACACATTAGAATATCATGACTTGCTTTAACAACACAGACAATAGCTCTCTGTTATTTAAAGAGCTATCAAGCTCTTTAAAGTGAGCAGAGCGGGCTAATAATCATGATGTTAGTTATAAAGGTCTATTATGTACCTCACAAATATGTCACCCAATTGGCCTGCGGGACGACAACCACACACCGTGCACCACACCGCGCACCAATCTAACTTGTGCCCGCTCCACTCACGCAAGTAATAATATAGTCAGCTCAGCATGTGGATCAAGGTTAAAACAAGGTTAAAACACGTGAACAGAAAAAAGCAGAATGTCAGGATAGAAGTGAGTGGGTCACACTAAAAGCAACCATTGTCGTGACATCCTGTCTCTGTGCCTACTGCGAAAATAATTTGAGCTCAGGTGATGCATGACATAAGAGCATCCCTCACAGCCAAATGGAGTCCACCAAAGGCCGGTAGATGGTTGACGACCACGATCGCTTGTACTCACTCAATGATTACACAGGCATCGCCTTCCTTGATTGGTCAACTCAACCATGATGTGATGTTTGTGCCTCAGAACGAATACAAGTGAAGAGGAAGAGTATATTACACATTTACACTTTGGCACTTGACCTTTGGTATACCATGGACCAATAGGATTTATCCCCGCCATACAGTTGTAGTAATGTTACACTGGGCGGCGCATCTGAGAGGACCAGGAACAACACGAACATACGGGCAAAGAGCTGTGACAGTGAGAAACTGTGTGTACTGCTTTGACGTTAACAATGATCAAATTGATGTGCACATCTTCAACACACTGTCTTTGACCTGGAGGAAGTTGACCCCTGGAAGAGGACAATGCCACCTTGAGGTTCCCTCCGGGCTCTGCTACTACACAGCTGTGTTAATAGGGGGTACTGCCTACCTCTGGGGAGGTTGGGCTTACAACAAGAACTTTAGAAAAGAGAAATGCAAACTTTATACATTTGACGTTGATAACCACACATGGTTTACACCACAGGTTTCTGGAACTATTCCAGAGTGGAGACAC
>CM076968.1:7611953-7711953 GCA_039105355.1 Benthosema pterotum | reverse complement strand
GGCGTGCCCCGGGTTCGATTCCCGAGCCCGGCGGCCTTTGCCGCGTGTCACTCCCCATCTCTCTCCCCCTTTCCTGTCTATATTACTGTCCTGTCAATACAGGCAAAAAGCCCAAAAACAAATCTTAAAAAAAATAAGTGAGTGGGTCACACTAAAAGCAACCGTTGTTGTGGCGTCCTGGCTCTGTGTGTACCACGGAAATAATTTGATTGGCTGAGCACAGAAGGTGATGCATGACATAAGACAACCCCTCAGAGGCAATTGGCGACCAAGAAAGGATCGTAGATGGTCGAAGACCAAAAAATGAATCACTTGTAGGGCATTGCCTTCCTTGATTGGTCAACTCAACCATGATGTGATGTTTGTGCCTCGAAACAAATACAAGTGAAGAGGAAGAATATATTACACATTTACACCTCTGCACTTGACCTTTGGTGTACCATAGACCAATAGAATTTATCCACCACCGTACAGTTGTAGTAATGTTACGCTGGACGGCCCATCTGAGAGGACCAGGAAGAAGACCAACAGAAGACGAAGCTGTGACAGTGAGAAACTGTGTGTACTTCTTTGAAGTTGACAAAGATCACACTGATGTGCACATCTTCAACACAATGTCTTTGATCTGGAAGACATTGACCTGGACCCCTGGAAGAGGAGAACATCACCTTGAGGTTCCATCCGGGCGTTGCGGCTACACAGCTGTGTTGATAGGGGATACTGTCTACCTCTGGGGAGGTTGGGCTTACAAAAAGAAATACAAACTTTATGCATTTGACGTTGATAACCACACATGGTTTACACCACAGGTTTCTGGAACTATTCCAGAGTGGAGATGCTACCACTCAGCCTGTGTCTTGGGGAAGGTCATGTATATTCATGGCGGATACAACCCGACCGGGTTCACTAATGAAATGCACATGTTGGACACCAGCACCATGGTCTGGTCTTTAATTACCACCAGAGGAACTCAACCTCCTCCTTCAGGTGGTCACTCTGCCACAATTATTGGAACAAAGATGTTTGTATTTGGGGGCTGGGAGAATAGTCCAACAACACCATCATACAACAACATCATCAGGATGTTTGACACAGAGAACAACGTATGGATGGACTCTACACTGCTACTTTAAAAAGCGCGCTGGTGTCATTCAGCATTTACCTACAACAGAGAGCTCTACATATGTGGTGGTAGGGACCATATCCGGTGTAAGGATAGCCAGGGCTTCAATGACCTGTGGAGATTCAACCCAGAAACCTGCTCCTGGAAGAAGGTTGAGCCAAAGGGTCAAGGCCCGTGTTCAAGGAGCTATGATATGTTCTGTTGCATGGTGGGAGATCGTGTCATACTCTTTGAAGGATCCAGTAGTGACCTGTTTATCTTAGACTTCAGTCCAAGCCTCAAGATGTTATGTAAACTAGCAGTTATTCACTATGGTCTGGATCAGTCTGAACTCCCACATGACATCAGGTGGGAGTTGGCAACCATGACTAGAAAAACAATAAAGAAATCCAAAAGAAAACAAATAAGCAAAATAATCAAACAACTCATCTCTGCCTCAATTCATTTTGTTAACAGCCTGTGGGCCACATAGAGCTCCAAATGTTACTCATTTGTATGTGTGTTGTGCATGTAAGGTGAATTGTGTGTGTGTGCGTGCCATGTGTATGGGGGGCTCACAGGCTCAAGTTTTTCACTGGTTGTATAATAATAGCCTACACTATGATTATGCACGCAACAGGTATGACAGCTTGAACAAATGCTCCGGTCGTCATCGCAGTGTTTTGTTTAAAATAGTGAGACTTTCGACATATTTCCCTGATCAAAGGGAAACAACTGAAAATGCCCCAAATTGAAGCCTAACAGTTCTCCCACGCCCGGGTCCACCAGCTAAACAGGAGATACAGATGAACAACATCCAGCGTTGCTACCATGGCTATTGAAGGCAAGTTGTCGATATTACATCACGCATTTCCAACGCCGGATCATGTTTGGATTTCCTCGAGGACGCCAGCAGAGCGGCGGAGGCCGATCCACCAGCCACCCGAAGCGAGGTCACAGAGCTCCGTGATCTGATAGATTCATTAGAGAATACTGTAGATGCCGGCGCAGCAATTAGCGTTTTGTGGGTTTCCCGGAGATCTGCTGTGAGGAAGACGGTACACTCGCCTTCATCCAGAATACCATTCCACAAATACTAGACCTACAGTTCCCTAATGGATTGGAGCTCGAAAGATGTCACAGGATCAACTACCAAAAATCCAACGATACTCATACGCCTCGTCCACGAATCATAATTGTTCATCTCCTGAGGTTCCAAGACAAGGAGAAGATAGCGACGGCTGCGCGTAAAGCAGGGAAGCTGGTTTGGAATGGTCATCACATAATGGTGTTCCTCAACTACTCCAAAGCTGTCATGGAGAGGCGAGCCAAGTTCAACGAGTGCAAGAAACTTCTTCATGATCGCCACGTCTCAATTTCTTTAATCTTCCCTGCAACACTAGTCATCAGAGCATCTGGAGGACGCTGGGAGTTTACTGATGACACTAGTCATCAGAGCATCTGGAGGACGCTGGGAGTTTACTGATGACACTAGTCATCAGAGCATCTGGAGGACGCTGGGAGTTTACTGATGACACTAGTCATCAGAGCATCTGGAGGACGCTGGGAGTTTACTGATGACACTAGTCATCAGAGCATCTGGAGGACGCTGGGAGTTTACTGATGACACTAGTCATCAGAGCATCTGGAGGACGCTGGGAGTTTACTGATGACACTAGTCATCAGAGCACCTGGAGGACGCTGGGAGTTTACTGATGCAAAACAGTCCATGGGTTTCATCCTCTCCCTTCCTGCAGCCCCGGACGGTGGTCCTCCAGTCGCTACTCATCGAGAACCACAATAGAAACTGGATTTCACCTTTATTTTCTCCTCTGCCCCCTCGATGCAATAGACTGAACTGATCAAGCTGTGGACCCCCCTTAGTACTACTACAATACTATTGGATACCTGCCTAGGACAACATCGGACCCCCTTTCTACTCGTGGCTTTCAGTGATGCTGAAACTAGTCAAGAATGACAACAAATCTTAGAACAGGCATCGTCAACTAGAGATCCACAAATGTTTTTTGAATAAGGCTAAGGTCTGGTTCAATGCGGGTCCAGTGTGCCCACCCGGGCAGATGGAAAAGATGCAAAGATGCAAAACTACACAGAGTGACGTATTTGTCGTTAAACTGCAGGAAACATTTAGCAGCCCAATCACTGAAATCACAACGCCAACACTGATAAAATAACTGAACTACTTCTGCAGGTTCCATGTTTAACTTAATTCCAGTGTTGTTCAAGTGACAGATGCATGTTTTTCATGTTGTAAATAGGCCTATGGTTGCATGTTTTAGTGACGATCTGACCTGCCAGAAGAGCGTAACTTTCCCTTTCAGTTTCACAACTGTCATGGTAGCTTATTTACAGCTGAAATGGAATTTCACTATCGAAACATTCACTTCATAGTAACTTCAGTTCTAGTGTTCAACAGTTCTAGTGGTGAACTTAGAACACTCTGCTGCAAAGGCTGCACAGCAAAATCCCAAATTGACGCCGATCTGCAGCTCAGGGACAGATAGGAAGATCAATGTGTGCATGTGGACAGAAACAAAGGTACTGCAAGTGCATGATGCTCACTGCTTGTGATTAAGCTTGAAATGCAAGCCCATACGCAGACATACTCTATATGCATGCACACATGTGCACACATTCAGAGTGCTGAGCTGGTTGTCATTCAGTGAATACAACAGAGAATTCATCACACTGTTGCAGTGCCCATTCTTTTTCTTTCTTTTTTTTTAATATTTTTGTACTTTTTGGGCATAGTCCACGCAGAGATGTGCAGCAGTCTAGTTATGGACCGCAGTCCACATATTGAGGACCACTGAATTATAAGTAGGCTGTTTGGCACATCTGAGACCTCTGGTATTAGAAGATTATGAACATGCATGCACGCACGGATATAATGAAGAACGTTAGCATTTAAATACTTGCAAAATATCAATTATGGTTCATGACCAGTAAGGAGTGAAAAAAAACATGCACAAATCAAGAAATAGAATTAAATATTCACCTTCATCAGCACACATTAGAATATCATGACTTGCTTTAACAACACAGACAATAGCTCTCTGTTTATTTAAAGGACTATCGAGCTCTTTACAGTGAGCGGAGCGGGCAAATAATCATGACGTTAGTTATAAAGGTCTGTTATTTACCTCACAAATATGTCACCCAATTGGCCTGCGGGACGACAACCACACACCGTGCACCACACCACGCACCAATCTAACTTGTGCCCGCTCCACTCACGCAAGTAATAATATAGTCAGCTCAGCATGTGGATCAAGGTTAAAACAAGGTTAAAACACGTGAACAGAAAAAAGCAGAATGTCAGGAGAGAAGTGAGTGGGTCACACTAAAAGCAACCATCGTCTCTGTGCTTACCACGAAAATAATTTGAGCTCAGGTGATGCATGACATAAAAGCATCCCTCACAGCCAAATGGAGTCCACCAAAGGCCGGTAGATGGTTGACGACCACGATCGCTTGTACTCACTCAATGATTACACAGGCATCGCCTTCCTTGATTGGTCAACTCAACCATGATGTGATGTCTGTGCCTCAGAACAAATACAAGTGAAGAGGAAGAGTATATTACACATTTACACCTCGGCACTTGACCTTTGGTATACAATGGACCAATAGGATTTATCCCCGTCATACAGTTGTAGTAATGTTACACTGGGCTGCGCATCTGAGAGGACCAGGAACAACACGAACATACGGGCAAAGAGCTGTGACAGTGAGAAACTGTGTGTACTGCTTTGAAGTTAACAATGATCAAATTGATGTGCACTTCTTCAACACACTGTCTTTGACCTGGAGGAAGTTGACCCCTGGAAGAGGACAATGCCACCTTGAGGTTCCCTCCGGGCTCAACGGCTACACAGCTGTGTTGATAGGGGATACTGCCTACCTCTGGGGAGGTTGGGTTTACAAAATGTACTTTAGAGAAGAGAAATGTGAACTTTATTCATTTGACGTTGATAACCACACATGGTTTACACCACAGTTTTCTGGAACTATTCCAAAGTGGAGATACTACCACTCAGCCTGTGTCTTGGGGAAGGTCATGTATATTCATGGCGGATGGAAGCTGACTGGATACACTAATGAAATGAACATGTTGGACACCAGCACCATGGTCTGGTCTTTAATTACCACCAGAGGAACTCAACCTCCTCCTTCAGGTGGTCACTCTGCTACCATCATTGGAAGAAAGATGTTTGTATTCGGGGGCTGGGGGAATGGTCAGTACTACAACACCATCAGGGTGTTTGACACAGAGACCAACGTATGGATGGACACATCTTATACACTGCTTCTTCCAGAAGGACGCTGGTTTCATTCAGCATTTACCTACAATGGAGAGCTGTACATATGTGGTGGGTGGGACGGTAACCAGTACTTCAACGACCTGTGGAGATTTAACCCAGAAAGCTTCTCCTGGAAGAAGGTTGAGCCAAAGGGTCAAGGCCCATCGTGTTCAGCAATCTATAATATGTGCTGTTGCATGGTGGGAGATCATGTCATCCTCTTTGAAGGATCCAGTGATGACCTGTTTATCTTAGACTTCAGTCCAAGCCTCAAGATGTTATGTAAACTCGCAGTTATTCACCATGGTTTGAATAAGTCTGAACTCCCACACAACATCAGGTGGGAGTTGGCAACCATGACTCGCAAAAAAAAAAAAAAAAATCACATCCGTGTGAAGTGAGTGGAGGAACTGTGTGAAGGTCCCCTATTCCACTTGTCTGACACTCAGACAGTGTAAATTATGATTTTGTTTCACTTCCTTATTCAGTCTTTGTCAAAGAGAAAATAAGGTGGGTATTTTTTTTGTTTGTTAAAGTGACATTCCAGGGCTGAAGCCAGGCAAGGGGTTGCCTATAGGGACCCAAAAGAACATACAGGCTACGGTTCATATGAAAAGTTAATATTTAGGGACAGAAACTTGAACTACCCGAGTGGTAGTTTGTTGTTAGACTTCTGTGCTAGTCATGGACTGACAATAACAAACACCATGTTCAAGCATAGGGATGCTCATAAGTGTACTTGGTACCAGAGCACTCTAGGCCAAAGGTCAATGATCGATTTTGTAATCGTGTCAGCTGACCTGCGGCCGTATGTTTTGGACACTCGGGTGAAGAGAGGGGCTGAACTGTCAACTGATCACCACCTGGTGGTGAGTTGGTTTAGATGGCGGGGGAAACCTCTGGACAGACCTGGCAAACCCAAGCGTGTAGTGCGGGTGAACTGGGAACGCCTGGAGGAGGCCCCTGTCCGGAAGGACTTCAACTCACGCCTCCGGTTGGACTTCTCTCGCATCCCTGTGGAGGTTGGGGACATTGAACAGGAGTGGGCAATGTTCAAAGCCTCCATTGCTGAAGCTGCAGCTGTGAGTTGCGGCCAGAAGGTCTTAGGTGCCTCAAGGGGCGGCAACCCTAGAACTCCCTGGTGGACAGCGGAGGTCAGGGAAGCCGTCCGACTGAAGAAGGAGGCCTACCGGGATATGTTATCCCGGCGGTCTCCGGACGCAGTTGCAAGGTACCGACAGGCCCGAAGGTCAGCAGCAGCGGCTGTAGCTGAGGCAAAGCAGCGGGTGTGGGAGGAGTTCGGAGAATCCATGGAGAAAGACGATCGGGCGGCACCAAAGTTGTTCTGGAAGACCGTACGACACCTTAGGAGGGGAAAGCGGGGAAACATTCAAGCTGTTTACAGCAAGGATGGGACCCTGCTGACTTCAAATGAGGATGTCGTAGCGCGTTGGAAGGAACACTTTGAGGAACTCCTGAACCCATTAACATCAGACCCACCCTCCTTGACAGGAGCAGAGCCTGAGGATGATGGGCGGGTGTCGTCGATCTCCCGGAAGGAAGTCACTGAGGTAGTTAAGCAGCTCCACAGTGGCAAAGCTCCGGGGGTTGACGAGATCCGCCCAGAAATGCTGAAGGCTCTGGGTGTTGAAGGGCTGTCTTGGCTGATACGCCTCTTCAACATTGCGTGGAAGTCTGGGACAGTGCCGAAGGAGTGGCAGACCGGGGTGGTGGTCCCTCTGTTTAAAAAGGGGGACCAGAGGGTGTGTGCCAACTACAGGGGCATCACATTACTCAGCCTCCCTGGGAAAGTCTACTCCAAGGTACTGGAAAGGAGGGTCCGGCCGATAGTCGAACCTCAGATTCAGGAGGAGCAATGTGGTTTTCGTCCTGGCCGTGGAACAACTGACCAGATCTATACTCTTGCAGGGATCCTGGAGAAGGCCTGGGAGTATGCCTATCCAGTCTACATGTGCTTTGTGGATTTGGAGAAGGCATATGACCGGGTCCCCCGGGAGGTCCTGTGGGAGGTGCTGAGGGAGTATGGAGTTAGGGGGTCCCTGTTGAGGGCCATCCAATCTCTGTACTCCCAAAGCGAGAGCTGTGTCCGTGTGCTCGGGAGCAAGTCGGATTCGTTTCCAGTGGGGGTTGGTCTCCGTCAGGGCTGTGCATTGTCTCCTATCCTGTTTGTGATTTTCATGGACAGGATCTCGAGGCGAAGTCGTGGTGGAGAAGGTGTTCGGTTGGGGGAGCTTAGGGTTGCATCACTGCTTTTTGCAGATGATGTGGTCCTATTGGCTCCATCAGTCGGAGACCTACAACTCTCACTGGACCGGTTTGATGCCGAGTGTACGGCGGCTGGGATGAGGATCAGCGTCTCCAAATCTGAGGCCATGGTTCTCAGCCGGAAACCGGTGGATTGTACAGTCCGGGTAGGGAACGAGGTATTACCCCTGGTGAAGGAGTTTAAGTATCTCGGGGTCTTGTTCACGAGTGAGGGGAAGATGGAGAGGGAGATCAGCCGGAGAATCGGAGCAGCAGGGGCGGTATTACAGTCGTTATACCGCACTGTTGTGACGAAAAGAGAGCTGAGCCAGAAGGCAAAGCTCTCTGTCTACCGAGCTATCTTCATCCCTACCCTCACCTATGGTCATGAAGTGTGGGTCATGACCGAAAGAACGAGGTCGCGGATACAAGCGGCCGAAATGAGTTTTCTCCGGCGGGTGGCTGGCATCTCCCTTAGAGATAGGGTGAGAAGTTCAGTCACTCGGGAGAGACTCGGAGTAGAGCCGCTGCTTCTTCACCTGGAAAGGAGCCAGCTGAGGTGGTTCGGGCATCTGGTTAGGATGCCACTCGAGCGCCTCCCTAGGGAGGTCCTCGGGGCACGTCCCACTGGGAGAAGACCCCGGGGCAGACCAAGGACCAGATGGAGGGATTACATCGACTCTCTGGCTTTGGATCGCCTCGGGATCCCCCAGGAGGAGGTTGCCAATGTTGCTCGGGACCGGGAAGTCTGGAGCTCCCTGGTAGAGCTGTTGCCCCCGCGACCCGACCTCGATATAGTCCATAGGCTAGACAGGATCTCGGTACCACTTGATGGGGCAAAACCTTACCTACACTAAAATGTTCATAGGGTCAATATAAGTAAATTAAAATATGATAGACCTTCCAGAGGAGTAGCTTTTTATATTTTTTTGGCATTTTGTTATTTTTCTCTATAGGCGGATTTTCATTAATTCCAAAAAGAACTCTGTCACTCAATAGCACAATCAAATGTCATAACACATTTTTGGACATTCCTTATTATAGATTAAACAAACCTGTGTCCAATTAAATTGGTTGATTAAGTGGGTGTGGCCTATAATTCCTGAAATAACTGCTATTATTTGGTGCTGGAGCAGTTATCTCAGGAATTTAAACTGAATGAGACACTGCTATCATGTGATATCATACAAGCAAGCCAAGTTAACTTTAGATTTAAAAGTGCACTGTGCAGTGTGCTGAAGGAAGTAAGGAAGGAAGGAAGGAAGGATAAGAAAGTGAGGAAGGCACTTGCATGGAGGGCCCTAAACGGCATGGCCAGTGTATGGAACTCCAACCTCCCCGTCAGATCAAACTCAGCTTCTTCTGTACAATGGTAGTCTGTTCTTTTATATGTCAGTGATTTGCCTCCACCCTTTTCCACAGCAATTTGGCACGCGTGAAGTCCACTGTAAACTTAATTGTGGCTCGTACAGAAGATACAGATGGTGCATTTAGTATCCGAGACACTTCACATGCTGTAGATTGTGCATAACATTCACACACACCTTTACATAGATTGTACAATACATTCATACACTGATCAGAGATGAAAAAATGCAAGGCACCAACCCACACACCGGGGGTTCAGTCAGTGTCTTGCTCCAGGACAGTTCACCCTATACTGTATGTCTTAGATAGAGAGATTAGATGAGCTACCTGAGACTTATCGCTACTTATAGCCTACTAACTAAGTAGCTGCTTCATATAGTGTAGCACAGAGGTTCTAAAATGTTTTAATTTCAAGGAACAATGCTTTCATTTAGTTCCATTTTGTATACACTCTCAGAATTGCATACCCGTAAGGGGCACTGCATCCTCAACCGCTCAGTTGGTGTCTGTTCTGAGACTGGAAGGTTGGGGGTTTGATCTCTGAAAGGTTCGATTAGGGCCCCTGTGACATACTAGTCATGTCCAGGTAGTGTACTGGTATATCAAGTTGCCTCACACGGCAACAGGAGATATAGCTCCTGCCGTTTGGGTCACAGCATCAGCTTGTTGCAAACCAGCTTTTGGAAACAAGCTGATGAAGCTATTGTGGGGAAAAAAAACTGTGATGAAGGACAGGGATGAGTGAAAACCATTAGGGATATGAATACAAGGTGGTCCTGCAGTACAGTTCTACCAACCTCACTGTTTGATCTGTCACGTGTATATGGCAGAATACTGTAAGGGAATGTGCAGTGTTTTGTACTGGCCTATACAATTCTTTGTGGTTAGGATGTTTTTTGTTGTTTGCAATTTTATTATACACTCAACAAATATATAAACACAACACTTTTGTTTTTGCTCCCATTTTTCAGGGGATGGACTTAAAGACCTACAGTTCATTCCAGATATAAAATATTACCATTTCTCTCAAACACTGTTCACAAATCTACCTAAATGTGTGATATTGAGCACTTCTGCTTTGTTAAGATAATCCATCCCACCTCACAGGTGTGCCACATCAAGATGCAGATGTCACATCATGGTTAGTGCACATGTGTACCTTAGAATGTCCACAATAAAAGGCCACCCTGAAATGTGCAATTTTTTGTGCCGTGTTGGGCGTATGGGACTCAGAACCTCAGTATCTGGTGTGACCACTATTTGCCTCATGCAATGCAACGCATCTTCTTCGCATAGAGTTTATCAGATTGTCAATATTGTGGCCTGTGGAATGTTGGTCCACTCCTCTTCAATGGCTGTGTCAAGTTGCTGAATATTAGTGGGAAGAACTGGTACAGTGGTACACACTGTCAAAATGGTAATAACACATTATTACCACATTATTGCCATTTCGACAGCGAGTACCAGTCCCACTAATATCCAGCAACTTCACACACCGGATACTGGTCACACCAGATACTGACTGGTTCGGAGGCCCATACACCAAATAAGGCAAAACAAAATTGCACATTTCAGGGTGCCTTTTATTGTGGACAGTCTAAGGTACAACTGTGCACTAACCATGATGTGACATCTGCATCTTGATGTGGCACACCTGTGAGATGGGATGGATTATCTTAACAAAGCAGAAGTGCTCAATATCACACATTTAGGCAGATTTGTGAACAGTGTTTGAGAGAAATGGCAAAAACAAAAGTGTTGCGTTTATATTTTTGTTGCGTGTGTGTATGCTATAAAGCAGTGGTTTTCAAACAGTGGACTGGAGATCTTCAGTAGTCCTTGAGTGCGTTCCAGTTGGTCACCCAAGCGAAAAAGAGGCTTTTTTGGTCAGAGCGGATAATTCTAGGCAAAGGTGGTAATGGCTCAAATGCCAAAAAAATAATGGTCAAACTCAAGGCCCGGGGGCCAACTCTGGCCCCTGAAAGAATTATCTTCAGCCCGTGGGATATTTCATTCAATATTATAACTGGTCATATTGCACACATCATGATAAAAAAAAAATGAATGCACCTAAATGTTTTACTTTTTTACTTAAAGATTGACTTACTTTCTCATTTTACTATGAAAGCAGTGCTTGGTGAGGATTATGGAACAGGAAACGGGACATGGGAAGTGTTTTTGTTTTCCTGGGTCATCCTCGTAACCTGGTGCCCCTGTGTTGAAACTCCATCCCTCGACTTGTTCCAATTCTTCTATTCTACCCACTGTGTATTTGAGTTCGATATCCCTGCATTAGAACTATGACTAGGTTATAAAATATGGGTTTCAAAAGTGGAGAGTAACTTTTTAAAGGTGTTTTTGGGGGTCTTTTTGTCTTGATTGATAGGAGGGCATGCAACAATGGGCTCAGGAGTTGAACCCATGGCATACAATCAGCAGTCTAAGTAACCAGACAGTTGTGCTTACGGCATTGCCAGGAATAAGATTTTCATGGACAAAACTAGGGAAAACTGCTATACAGCTTGCTTAAAATGCAGCATAATGTCTAGTGTTATTTGTAAAGTTACTGTATAGTATATGCAATATTGTTATTGGCACTTGGTAGAATACAAGCATGCCACAGACACATGTCATCATTTTAGGAATAGTTGCACTGAGATCTTTGAACCTTAAAACATACACAGACAACCTATTTATTTCATTTAATTATAGAATTGCAACACTCATTTTCATAAACAATGATAGGTGGAACATTTTGACTTTTTATCATGGCTCATTTAAGTAAGAAATATTCCACAATGTGGAGTTCATACCGTGTCATTGATTTGTTTATTCCATATGTATAGCTGATATTGACTGAATATACAATTTCACAGATTTGAGGTATAGAGCAGAATTCTGGCTACAGAAAGCATAATTTTCAAGATAGAAAAGTCATCTTGGAGTCAAATTGAAGCTTAGAGGCAGGGGATGTTTTTTATATACAAGTGAGGCTGTGATAGTCACCATAATGTGCTGGTAAATAACCATCTTTGTTGTTATTTTTTAGGCGGACAGTATATTTTCTTGTGTTTCCTGGAATGATCCAGGTCATATTTAACAATACAGTGGTAGTAATCCCCAAAATCCTATTCTACCAGTTACCCCTATGTGTCAGGATACTCCATGAAAAATTTTAGACTACCAAGTTGATTTATGTAATTTTAGCGAATTAATATATGCCTTTATACAATTTCACCAAAGCCATACACACCAAGGGGGGGGTTTGAGGTGATAACCACTATAAAGCTACCAGTCAGAAATGTCTATCATATCAAAACCTAATCTAGGGATGTATAGGAACAAAAAAATCATGACTAGAATTTGCCCCCTCAGGTGGTACCGATATGTCCTATCTGGGGCCTTGGCCCATGTACTACTCGGATAAGCGGAAGAAGATGGATGGATGGATGGATGGATGAAGAAACTTGAACACGTCACTGACATCAGACACACAGCATTGTTAACCCAGTGTTAAATGAACTGAGCGTCAGAACAGGCTGTCTAAAATGACATCTGACAAAGGCCCTTCTACGGTGTAATGATGCCTAAAATGGCAGGCATGTCATGTTAAACTGACCACCTGGGTCAGTTTAACATGCGCACGAGAGAGAAGAGATGAATCATCCTCATTTTTCCCCAAGTTCCTTCAGTCAGAGAAAGATGCACTGACTTGTACACACGCACGCACACACGCGCACACACGCACACACGCACACACGCACACACACACACACACACACAGCAGTATTTCCTCATTCACTCATCCCAGCTTTGTGTTCTAGTTGTCAGCCGTATAGAGTCAACGAAACACTGGTAGTTTGGAAGCCAACTTCTAAATGCTTGTGGCCGAGAAATGAGCTCTGCAGAGCAGATAAAAGTACAGTAACCGTATATCATCTGACTGCTGCAGCAAGACGCAGTCACAGATGTCAGTCAGACCAGGAGATTAACACGGACACACACACACACACACACACACACACACACACACACACACACACACACACACACACACACACACACACACACACACACACACACACACACACACAGTATATCTAACAAAGAGATCTTTTTTACATACACAGAATAGTAAATGATAAGCAAAAATCAGACATGATTATTTGTCAATATGAATCACAGACAGTGCACTAGCCTACTGAGTGCCTAACAGTGAGTGGCCGGAGACCAGAGTATAGATGGAGTTATGCAAACTCACTTCACTTCATATTCATAGGACCAGTCCAATGGCAACTATTTTACATAGACTACCACTCAAGATGTGTCTTCAGGAAGGTCATGTACTGTATATTCATGGTGGACACAACCAGAGTCCACACAGAGATGTGCAGCGTTCCAATTATAGACGGCGGTCCACCTATTGAGAACCACTGCCTTAGAATTATGAGTCGGCTTTTTCGCACATCTGAGACATCTGGTATTGAAAGATTATGAAGGTAATCTGTCACTGATTGTTTTTTTTTTTTTTTTTTTTCTGGGGGTTTCAGCAATTATAGTACTATTACTATCATTTACTGTAGCTTGCAGTAATGCATACAAACACAAGAGTTTTTACCCATCAATATTCTGAGCATGTTCCATTGACCACCAGTGGTCCTTGTGGGGGGCCCTGACCCGGAACCCCTGGAGAATAGACATCCATGTGTTCTCCAAGGCTACACTGCTGGCCTTGCAGCTGTAACAGCTCCTTGTCAGCATTATGTGCTTATCTTATCAGAGTGTGGATGAGATAGAGAGGAGAAGGAAGTGCAGAGAGCAGACAGTCTGCTACTGACCAGGTACTGCAGCAGCACTCTGGGCAAAGGGTGCACTTTGGAGACTATTAACGGTAGTTGCGGAAGTTACTGTATTTACAGTCCCCTGTGAAACAACCCTGTTCAGTCCACACTAGCGACTTGACTTGTTCACTATTATATTCAGAAAAAAATGATTTCAACGAACAAAGCAGTTATAGAAGTGTGCAAAGTGCACACAATTTAATCTTTTAAACCTTTACAACAGCTTTGCGAGCACAAAGAGAGAAATGAAATGTTTCCACAGGGTATACATTGTCGGGAGCACCGTGCCGCGATTGGCTGAAAAATGGCAACTTCCAGTGGAAGTTAAGAAACCGGAAATCCCACCTTTTGATAGTCATTCTACCAAACGACTAACAGGCTACCAAATGACTAACCTGTCAGTTATGGTTCATGACCAGTGAGGAAGGACAAAAAAGATGCAGTGCTCAGATCAAGAAATGGAACAATTAAATATTCACCTTCATCAGCACACATTAGAATATCATGAATCACTTTAACAACACAGACAATAGCACTCTTTAGAGTGAGCGGAGTGGGCTAATACTCATGACTTTAGTTATAAAGGTCTCTTATTTTCCGCACAATTTAGTCATCATTAAATCACTCAATTGCGTCACCCAACTGGCCCGAGGGACGTCGACAACGCACCGTGCACCACTGTGCACCGATGGCTTAACTTGCGCCCGCTCCGCTCACGCAAGTAACAATACTGAGCATGTGGATAGCAAAGATTAACACATTAAACAGTGGAAGCTTTAGGTAGTCATTCAGGATAATACAGAGTAGTACAGAGAATATACTGTTAGGGTGGGTCATACTTTTTTTATTTTTGAAAATCAAAATGCTTGGGTGCCTATTTTATGTCTTTGGGGATGGGGAATTCAAATATGATATTCTTTTTTTGAGTTGACAAACCCTACCTACATCTATTTGCATTTTTATATCAGTAATTGTATCGATTTTACCTCAATTATGAGATTTAAAATCCAAAGGAAATTCTAACATGTGGGGTGTCTAAATTATGTGTTTTTGATGGAGAATTCAAATATAAAATCAAAGTAACCTATTTATTAACAATTCAAGTGCAGGTATATCTGAATAAAATTGATGATCACATCAAGTAAACATCAATAAAAAAAGCAGTTGTTGTTGAAGTTGCAACAGACAGGCAGCATGCATGAAGCAAAAGGTCTGAGTTTTCTGTTTTCAATGATAAATGCTGTTGGTTTAGCTGTGCCACATTTGTTTAGTAGCAGCCATTAGTAGTGTTTTAAATCATTTTAAAAATAAGCACTTTAATTCGAAATATCATGGGTTGTTTTGCATGCCATCATGTTTGGTGGAGCAGTCAGGGCATTTAGGGGGGAAGTTCTGAAACTGCCCCCCTAAACTGAAAGACCCTGAACTGAAAGATTGCCTTATCTACCTTCCCCTGTGTTTGTTCACTACCTGGGAATCTTTTGACTTGAGAAGAACAAAGCATCTGTGAGACAGAGAGCTGACGATCGGGTCAAACTCATCTCTTCTCAAGGCAGGTTGAGGAGATGAATGAAGACTCATGGGTGGAGGGAAAGATATAGGGGTTTTAGTGGGGGCTTTAGAGCTATAGAGTAGATTAGAAGGGTAAGATGAAGGATAGATGACAGGGCTAAAGTCTGGATTTACAGAGATTATAAAGGGCAACTTCCAGACATAGTATAGTGGAGACAGAGAGGTGGAATAGAGATCGATATTCATTGCAGTGAGAGTCAAGTCAAGTTCTTGTCATTGTGAATCCATCATGAAACTAGATCTGTGCCACAGATCTCCACCAGCTCTGGTTACGTCAACTGTTACCTTACCACCATGGGTGACTTAACAGTTGCACGGACAGACATACGGACAGACAGGGGGTGAAACATAGTCATGACAGGATAGAAGTGAGTGGGTCACACTAAAAGCAACCGTTGTTGTGGCATCTTGGCTCTGTGTGTACCACTGAAATAATTTGATTGGCTGAGCACAGAAGGTGATGAATGACATAAGAGCACCTCTCACAGGCAATTGGAGTCCACCAAAGGAAGGTGAATGGTCGACGATCACAAATTAATCACTTGTACTCACTCAGTGATTACACAGGCAACGCCTTCCTTGATTGGTCAACTCAAGCATGGTATGATGTTTGCGCCTCGAACCGAATACAAGTGAAGAAGAAGAATATATTTTACATTTACACCTCGCACTTGACCTTTAGTATACCATGGACCAATAGGATTTATCCCCACCATACAGTTGTAGTAATGTTACACTGGGAGGCCCATCTGAGAGGACCAGGAACAACACGAACATACGGGCAAAGTGCTGTAACAGTGAGAAACTGTGTGTACTGCTTTGAAGTTGACAATGATCACAAACAAATTGATGTGCACATCTTCAACACACTGTCTTTGACCTGGAGGAAGTTGACCCCTGGAAGAGGAGAACGCCACCTTGAGGTTCTCCCCAGGCTCTGCAACCACACAGCTGTGTTGATAGGAGGTACTGTCTATCTCCAAGGTTGGGCTTACAGGTACATAAACAACTTCATCGAATTACTATTAAACAAACTTTATGCTATTGATGTTGATAACCACACCTGGTTCGAACCACAAACTTCGGGAACTGTCCCAGAATGGAGAAAATACCACTCAGCCTGTGTCTTGGGGAAGGTCATGTATATTCATGGCGGACGCAACCAGACTTTCCGGTACACTAATGAAATGCACATGTTGGACACCAGCACCATGGTCTGGTCTTTAATTACCACCAGAGGAACTCAACCTCCTCCTTCAGCTGCTCACTCTGCTACCATCATTGGGACAAAGATGTTTGTATTTGGGGGCAGGGTGAATGGTCAGTACTACAGCACCATCAGGGTGTTTGACACAAAGACCAACCTATGGATGGACACACCTCCTACACTGCTTCTTCCAGAAGAACGCAGGGATCATTTAGCCTTTACCTACAATGGAGAGCTGTACATATGTGGTGGGTGGAACAATAACCAGGACTTCAATGACCTGTGGAGATTCAACCCAGAATCCTTCTCCTGGAAGAAGGTCAAGCCGAAGGGAGTTCTGTTTTCAGAGGTCTATGCTATGTGCTGTTGCATGGTGGGAGATCATGTCATCCTCTTTGACAGTGATGACCTGTTTATCTTAGACCTCAGTCCAAGCCTCAAGATGTTATGTAAACTAGGAGTTATTCACTATGGTCTGGATCAGTCTGAACTCCCACATGACATCAGGTGGGAGTTGGTAATCATGACTAGCAAAAAAAATCACACCCTGGTGAAGTGAGTGGTGGAACTGTGTGGAGGAACCCGACTCCCCTTGCCTGACACTCGTCTAAATTATGATTTTGTTTCACTTCATTATTTATTCTTAGTCAAAGAGAAAACAAGGTGGTATTTTTTGTTGTGACATTCCAGGGGTGAAGCCAGGCAAGGGGTTGCCTAGGGACCCACACGACATCAGGTGGGAGTTAACGACGATGACTGGCAAAAATAAATGAAAAGAAACCAAAAACAATACAAACTAGAGTTGTGCCCCTACGGGGCACAGGTCTCCATCGTCCGGCTCAGCTATGAGATCTATGACGTCATCATTACATCATCCTATACATGGATATGACGGCGGACAGACACGGACGGAATGACGGGGTACGATCCATAGTCACCTTAACCTTACGGACATGATGGCGGACAGACACCATGGTCTTACGTCACCTGTGCACAGTCTATGGAAGATATGACATCTTTTTGACGTATTTGGATGCATCAGTCTATGGTTGCGGAAGCACAGGACACGAAATAGAGTTGTGCCCCTACGGGGTACAGGTCTCCACCGTCCGGCTCAGCTATGAGATCTATGACGTCATCATTACATCATCCTATACATGGATATGATGGCGGACAGACACGGACGGAATGACGGGGTACGATCCATAGTCACCACCTCACTGACATGATGGCGGACAGACACGGACGGAATGACGGGGTGCGTTGGCGGACAGACACGGACGGAATGACGGGGTGCGTTGGCGGACAGACACGGGCGGAATGACGGGGTGCGTTCCATAGTCACCACCTTACGGTGGAGACAACCACCTTACGGTGGAGACAATAATCAAACAATGAGGCAACAAATAATCCAGGCAACAAATCCCAACTCAACTCTAAGTCAATTATTTTTCGGTCGATGGGCCACACAGAGCTGTGTTTGTGCATGTGTTTTGTGCATGTAAGGTGAAGTGTGTGTGTGTGTGTGTGTGTGTGTGTGTGTGTGTGTGTGTGTGTGTGTGTGTGTGTGTGTGTGTGTGTGTGTGTGTGTGTGTGTGTGTGTGTGCTATCATGGTGGCATGATAGCAAAAATACAGTGTAGTTGTGTATCTGTGAGAAGTCACATGGCTGAGTCATAGATTATATACAACAAAACATAGACAAGTACTTATTTTTCTAGATGCAATATTCTTAGTGATAACCATGGTAATTTTTGACAAAGCTACAGTATAGCCAATCAGTCATGTCAATGTCCAATACAAAGCTAGGTTACAATATGATTTTGTATAAAGTTACAATGGACAATGATATATATCAATTAACCTTTTTTTTTTTTTTTTTACACATGTTATAGGCCACCATGTGTGGAGCGCATCAATTCCATTCCATCAGCTGACACTGTGTCATGTTCAGCAGCCTCTGGCATCAGTGTTTGACTCTTCCATCTTCCCAGATTTATAAAATGTGATTAATGCCATAAAGTGATACAGTAACTTTGAATCCATTTAGATGTGAGGATTCTCAGGTTCTACTCATGGCTTTACAGTATCAGTGATGCTAAAACTAGTCAAGAATGACAACTAATCTTAGAACAGGCATTGTCAACTAGAAATGCTGAAGATCCACAGATATTTTGTGATAAAACAGGGATAAACAAATAACATACTTCAACAGGTTTCATGTATAACTCAATTCCAGTGTTGTTCAAGTGACAGATGTGTGTTGGCATTCAGCGAATACAACGAAAAATTCACCCCAAAATTCCTTCAGCTGACAAACTGCCTAAACTATGTCTTGTATACACACATGCACAACACCAAGCACAGTCAAAGTGGGGTCTAGGGAACACCTTGGGTCATTGATGAACCAGCTTGGAAATAACACAGCTCACAACATGTCCTGGGCTTGCAGAGCTGTTATTGGTCAACGGTCGACCGTCAGTGGTCCTTCGAAGTACTCCGATTGGCTGGTTTAGGTGATGATGTAATGAACTTTACAGCTAAAGTTGTATCAGCACTCTCCGCTCACACACAAGTAGGCCATGGTCTACAGCTAAAGTTGTATCAGCACTCTCCGCTCACACACAAGTAGGCCATGGTCTACAGCTAAAGTTGTATCAGATCGCAAACTATATAGATTCATAGTAATATAAGTAATATAATAAGTAGACACCAACTCCATTTTAATGGAATGCAGGGGGAGATATGCACTTGAACAGACTCTTCCATCTGTCTGTCTCCTTCTAATCCATACAGTACACTTAATAACTTGGCAATTTACTCTGTGTCTCCTCTAAATCAACATACTCAGACCACTTCCATATCCTACAGTGAATAAGCATTAGAGGACAATTGTATTTACTCTGTGGAGTATGTTTATACAGGAGCTGTGTTTACCCTTATCCCTATATTATACTGTATGTGTATGTACAGTATACACATGCACACATCCCTATATTATACTGTATGTGTATGTACAGTATACACATGCACACATCCCCATAGTATACTGTATGTGTATGTACAGTATACACATGCACACATCCCTATATTATACTGTATGTGTATGTACAGTATACACATACACACTGTCACCGCGACTGAAGGATATTGGGTGCAATTCGCGATCGCTGTGGTGTAGCCAGGTAAGTCTTCTCATTGGCTGCATGGCAGCAAATCAGGTCTGGGGCCTTGTGGTAGGCCAAAAGCCTATACCACCAGCCCTGGGCCTGGGCGTACCAAATAACTACCCAGAATAATTAAAACCTGCAATTCAAAGGGTCCAGAAATCACCTGATCACCCAATGTTAGTACAGTCCCCTGCTCGGTTCATCATATGTTCTTGAAGCTGTTGATGACTGATTTGAATTATTATGGATAATTATTTATTAGGCCCAGGCCTGGTGGTACAGGCTTGTGGCTGATTTGCTGCCATGCAACCAATGAGCACGGCCCCAGACATGATTTGCTGCCATGCAGCCAATGAGAAGACTTACATCATGCCTGTCACAGCCGCTAAGTGTTACTGGCATGTGAACAAAGGCAGTAAAATGTGTCGAATGATGATGGTAAAACCTAAAACCTGGTGCTTTTAAAAATAATAATGAAGTGAATGGAAGTGAGCGACAGGGCTGTTGACCAATCAGGTGCTGGGCGCCGATTTCCAACTGGCACAAACAACCCCAAAGGCAGGGAAGCCAGTCCTGTAATCACAGGGCAAAAATAAGGTAGTATTTTTAAGGTGCTGATTCAGGGCTGAGCCAGGCTACCATGTCTGGCTACACCACAGCGATCAAGAATTGCATCCATTTACATAATCAACATTGTTGCTTATACGTTCCACAGTCCAATCTTTATTGAAGTACCAGTAAAGCCAACCTTGCACACCTCTGGTCCTGTAAGTGACAAACTCAGCATTCTACTTTAATCACATAGTGGGCATGCAGTCATGTAAAGACATCGGTGAGGCTTTGCCTAAACAGGTGTGTTGAACACTAAACCAAATAGTTAACAAAAGTAATGAAAAATTAACTAAATGCTTACACTGGACATTTTGGTAACACTTTCCATGAAGCCCACATCTATAATGCATTTTGAAGGCATTCATATATATATATATATATAATGTGTTCATAATGTTTTATAACTACACTCAAACACGCATTCTTATGCACTATATCAACAGTCATAAAATTAAATTGAAGAGCTCTTTAAACAAATGAAAGTGAGCAGAACGGGCTAATACTCATGACTTTAGTTATAAGGGTCTGTTATATACCTTCACGCCACCATTACATCACTCAATTACGTCACCCAATTGGCCCGAGGAACCACGACCACGCGCCGTGCACCGCTCACCGCTCACCGATGGCTTAACTTGTGGCCGCTCCGCTCACGCAAGTAACAATACTCATCATCTGGATCAAGGTTGACACATGCTCACGCACACACATGCACACACACACACACACACACACATGCACACACACACACACACACACATGAACACAAACAGCAGAATGACAGGATTGAGGTGAGCGTGTCACACTAAAAACACTGGGACGACAACCACGAATTAATCGCTTTTACTCACTCAGTGTTTACACGGGCATCGCCTTCTTGATCGGTCAACTCAAGCATGATGTGATGTTTGTGCCTCGAAACGAATACAAGTGAAGAGGAAGAATATATCATACATTTATTTACACCTCGGCACTTGAACTTTGGTATACCATGGACCAATAGGATTTATCCCCGCCATACAGTTGTAGTAATGTTACGCTGGGCGGCGCATCTGAGAGGACCAGGAACAACAGGAGCATACTTGGAAAGAGCTGTGGCAGTGAGAAACTGTGTGTACTGCTTTAAAGTTGACATCGATCACATTGATGTGCACATCTTCAACACATTTTCTTTGACCTGGAGGAAGTTGACTCCTGGAAGAGGACAACGCCACCGTAGGGTTCCCTCCGGCCACTTCGGCACAGCTGTGTTGATAGGGGATGCTGTCTACCTCTGGGGAGATTATCGTTCTGCTTTTAAATACAAACCTCATGCATTTGACGTTGATAACCACACATGGTTCAAACCAAAGGTCTCGGGGACTGTTCCACAGTGGAGCCAATACCACTCAGTCTGTGTCTTGTTGAAGGTCATGTATGTTTATGGCGGACGGAACCAGACTAATCAGTTCACTAATGAAATGCACACGTTGGACACCAGCACCATGGTCTGGTCTTTAATTACCACCAGAGGAACTCAACCTCCTGCTTCAGGTGGTCACTCTGCCACCATCATTGGAACAAAGATGTTTGTATTTGGGGGCTGGGGGAATGGTCAGTACAACAACACCATCAGGGTGTTCGACACAAAGACCAACCTATGGATGGACACATCTTCTACACTGCTTCTTCTCGAACAACGCTGGTGTCATTCAGCATTTACCTACAATAAAGAGCTGTACATATGTGGTGGGTGGAACCAGAAGCCTTGCGTCAATGACCTGTGGAGATTGAACCTAGAAACCTTCTCCTGGAAGAAGGTTGAGCCAAAGGGTCAAGGCCCGTGTTCAGCGATCTATAGTATGTGCTGTTGCATGGTGGGAGATCATGTCATCCTCTTAGGAGGATTCAGTGATGACCTGTTTATCTTAGACCTCAGTCCAAGCCTCAAGATGTTATGTAAACTAGCAGTTATTCATTATGGTCTGGATCATTCTGAACTCCCACACGACATCAGGTGGGAGTTGGCAACCATGAGTAGCAAAACATATTTTTAAAAAGAAACCCTAAAGAAAACAAATATTAGAACAGTGAGGCAACAAATAAATCCCACCTCATCTCTGTGTCAATTCATTTTTTTTAACGTCCTATGGACCACACAGAGTTTTGTACATGTAAGGTGATTCTTTAACACATTTAACAAATCAATCAATCAATCAATATTTTTTTTGTGTGTCCTGCACACAAAGTGCCCAACCCACATGGGTTTATAAGTACAAGCACGGCGTGTTTACAATTAAATAATAATTTACATATTGCAGCCCAGTATTATGCATAGTACTCCGTCTCCTTTCCCAGGCCTGACAGATCTGTAGTCTGCCAGTTTACTGTCCCTTTTCTATTTTTTCATAGTCATTTAACTCTGGGAAATCCCCACAAACAGAAGACATCTTATTAACAAAACTTTCTCTTGTGTCATCATAATTAGGACAAAAAAATAATAATTTCATTTTCAACTTCACCAAGTTCGTAACACAAACAGTATCTCTCTCCTTCTGGAGTGGCACTAAACCTGCCGGTCTCCAGTGCTAATCGTAAAGTTCCTGAACGTAATTGTGCACACAGAGATCGTTTTCTTTTGTTTAAATTATACTTCACATACGGTTTAACAGTGTAACTGTCCTTTATAAGACAGTAGGTTCGTAGCTTAGGTTTATACCATAAGTCCCTTCTCCAATTTTCTATATAACTATCAGACATTTTATTCTTGATTTAATGAATATTACTTTATAATTTGTTCTGAAACATGAAAAACAATTGGTTTGAGTAAAATAAGTTTCTTAGTTCATTAGACCAAGGATGACAACTTCTGAGGTCCCATCCAAAGACCTTTTTTGTTAGTCTCTCATCAGACATCTTCACAAGTCTTTTCCATAATCGCACCATATGGCATTTGTGTATGCTTGGAGGTTCCCATTCAATGCCAACAATGGAGTCAATTTATGAACTCTCAGGAAATATCTAATAGCTCTATAATGCACATAATTACAACTAGCATATTTGCGGGACCCCAGACACCAGAAGCATAGTCAGACACATGCGCCTGATTCGTAGAGTTTTGTGTACGTTTTAAATCCTAGATGTCCACAATGTTTTGGCCTATTCATGATAAAGCCTAGTGACTACCTACCTGCTGACTGAGCTAGGACACTCACAGCATCATTAAATGTCATGTGCTCATCCAACGTCAAACCAAGATACTTATACTGAGCAATATAGGATAACATTATCGCCCCCAAATTAAACACAGTTGAACTTCTTCGCATCGTTTTCTTTCTAAAGTGTACTGCTTTAGTCTTCTCCTGGTTTATTTCCAGTCTCCATTTCCAGCACCATTCTGCAACAATGTTCAGCATTAACTGCAGATCTGCTTTCCTGTTCAGCCAGTAGTACTATGTCGTCAGTATATAATAATATACCTACATTTTGGTCATCAATTGTAATTCCCAAGCCTGATGCTTTGACTTTGAGGGCTAAATCATTTACATGAATAGAAAATAATGTTGGGGACAGTATGTCTCCTTGTTTTACCCCAAACTGTTGAGGGAACCATCCAGTTGTATAGTCGTTTATCTGAACACAGGCAACTGGTGCTTGGTAAAGGGACTTAATAGCATTATAGAATCTCCCATTAACCCCTGATTTTAGTAATCAATACAGTAGGAGGTCTCTATTAATCCAATTGAAAGCCTTCTTGAAAAGGTAGAGCAATTCTGTTTAGTTCTAGCTTGTATAATCGTAGAGACTACATAAATGTGGTCAATGCAGGCTCTCCCTTTTCGAAAGCTATTTTGCTCATCTACGGGCAGACCTGTTGTCTCAAGGTGGCTTACGAGTCTACTGTTTAGAACTGAATAATAAAGTATGTATACACAGCTAATAAGACTTATGCCTCTGTAATTTAGTGGTACCTTAGGATCGTTCTTTGAAGACTTTGGAATGGGTTCAATTATACTCTGATTTCACTGTGTGGGGATGACGCCACTGTCAAAACAGGATGGAACAGTACAAACAAAACATTAAACAATCTTGGTGACTTAAGCACCTTATTTGAAATTTGGTCAATTCCTGTAGCTTTTTTTCCTTTTACATGTCTCTAGCATTTCGGATTTCTTCACTAGAGAAATTAGAATTTAAGTATATATTGCTACTGGTGGCAAAATTCATTTGGGTTTCCGTTACATTTTTTGAACAAATAGTTGTTTTCAAAAACATTTCATCAAACAAATGATTACACCCAGCGAACAAATTAGGAAAGCCATTTCCCCATTTTTGCAAGACAACCTCCCGTTTGATCACTGGTGGTATAATACCGTAATAGCCTACAATAGTTGTGTATCTGTGAGAAGTCAATGGTTTAATTATTAAATATATACAACAAAACATATAGACAAGTATTTGTTTTTCTAGATATGATTTTACAAACCCTAGAACAATAAACTTAATGTTTGTCACTCCATCACTAAACATGGGTATATTTTACCCCGATGTAAACTTTTTAATAAAAAAATATTCCTCATCAGAATACATGGAAGTACAGGAGTACATGGCAACTTGGGGTACTATTCTTTAATATTGCAAAATCGGGGAAAAATGTGCATATTATTTAAAAAAAAAACAATCATTAAAAAGACGAATTAAGTCGGGAACCCCTTTGGTCCAGACATTCCTAAGACCTGTGAGATTGGTCCAGTGAAGAAAAATAAATGAATAAATAAATAAAATAAAGTTCATTGTGAGTGAATGGGAATTTCTTTCTATCACCCTATTACTAAACATGGGTAAAGTTTACCCAAAACCTTCCTGGAGAAAAAAAAAAATCCCACCCTTTGTGGGAAGTGAGTTGGGCTGCTCCTGCAGTCCCCTTCTGTGGAGCTCCACGGACTAGCACGGACCCCACGGGCCCTAAAGTGAGACTGACAGACCGGGCCCTACCTAATAAACAACCCCCTCCCCCCTTTCTTCAGGGCTCTTAACACTCCCAGTGCCAGCCCTTTTTCATATGTTTTGAGGTAGCCAGTGCCAGCGATTTTCATCTAAAAGTCATATTTCATATTTCGGTTCATGTTTCCCCACGGACAGGTTAGTTGGCGACACACACTTCCGGTTTCCGGTTTGGTCCGTCCCTTATTATGGTCTATCAATGGTATATGCGGTCGCTGCTAGCTGCTGTTAGCATGGGGATCGTATCAAACCGGCGCCGGTAAGTAACGATCAAAGGCGTAGCTCAACGGCGGCGGCATCAGTCGTTACTGTATGATAACGGGAGACGTAGATCTATTTCAACGGCACGAAAACTGTTAAGCTGTCTGCACTGTCTGCACTACAGCGCATGGAGTTTACGCATGTAGCTCTTTCAGAGACGGACTATTTTGCCGTCTATATTGTTGAGGAGCAACGCAGGTAGAACAATAAAGCACAGAGGAGCTGCGTTGCGGAGCCCTATCCGCAACGCTCTGACCTATCCTCAGCTCTGACAGACAGACAGACAGACACAACCACTTCACAGAATCGAAACGACATTGCCTCATGGAACAACACTTCTTACAAGAGGGACCCTGCTATGTCTTTTCACATGGGATCCGTCTTCTCTCAGTCTCGCACGCCTTCACTTAAACACCATATGATCAGGCACCATGCTTGGATGGACACTCGCGGGCGAATTGCGTGGCAATTTTGTCCAAGTTTCTCTCTCTCTCTCTCACACACACACACAAGGAGGAGGGGAAGACGAGTGAGTGAGTGAGTGAGTGAGTGAGAGTGAGTGAGTGAGTGAGTGAGTGAGTGAGTGAGTGAGTGAGTCAGTCAGTCAGTGAGTCAGTCAGTGAGTCAGTGAGTCAGTCAGTCAGTCACTCTCTCTCTCTCTCTCTCTCTCTCTCCCTCTCTCCCTCTCCCTCTCCCTCTCTCTCTCTCTCTCTCTCTCTCTCTCTCTCTCTCTCTCTCTCTCTCTCTCTCTCTCTCTCTCACACACACACACACACACACACACACACACACACACACACACACACACACACACACACACACCGGGGTAGATTCTTTTAGGAATGGCAGAAAAAAAAGACGAAACAGTGGAGACAGTTGTGGTGATGAGGAGACACTCTAGAAGGTGCCCCAGGGGGTAATTCATGAGAACCTGAATGTCAAGAGTGGCAGAGAGAGAGAGAGAGAGAGAGAGGGAGAGGGAGAGGGAGAGGGAGAGGGAGAGAGAGAGAGAGAGAGAGAGAGAGAGAGAGAGAGAGAGAGACTATGTACCCACTGCAAACAGAATGAAATAGAGACGAAGTAGAGACTGAGCTGCACTTCCCGACTGCCTGTCCACTGTACCAAGACATCAGAGACACATACAGTACGTCCCAATGATCACAACCACCCAAGGGGAGTTTGAAAACATCACTGTTGAAAAAAAAAATCACACCCGTGCGAAATGAAGTGCTGCGTGTGTGGCTAAGTATACTAAAACACACTTCGTCCCATTGTGCTTGTTTCTCTGAACATGGCAACATCAACAATACACACTTCGTCCCATTGTGCTTGTTTCTCTGAACATGGCAACATCAACATGACTCCACGCATGCAGGCAGGGACAGACAGACAGACAGACACACACACACACACACACGGACACACACACACACACACACACACACACACACATCTTGTAAATCGTCTAAGGGAAGTGCTTGGCAGCACTTCAAAAACAAACCTCCCATACCTATTGAGGGAGGTACAACAATGTGCAAACACAGCAGCGATATTTGTTGGCTGCTGTGACATAAGAGCAAAAGATGCAACACAACCACCCTAAAAAACATCCTTGCATCAAGTGAATTGAATTGATTCTGACTCGTTGTGCTAACCTACAGGACTGATCCCATGATCCACGGTTTAAAATAAAACCGGCCTTGGTATGAATCCTAATTTAGAAGAACAATCCTCCACACACTCCTTGTCCACGGTCGCTGCTCCGCAGCCCTTAATTGGACCCCAGGGATATAAGGTCTACACGGACGGCTCTAATGGAGAATACATAATAATGGAAATACAAAATAAATAAAACCTTCAGTCTTTTCACATAAAGCTTCCCGGGGAGTATAATAAGGGCCACGTCTCCCTATGAGTCCAAGACAGAGACTTTCACCCTTTAATTACCAGTGTGTGTGTGTGTGGGGGGGGGGGGGGGGGTATTTCATGGTTCAGTGATGATCTCCTGGCAACCCTCCACAAGTTGAACGTTGCACCACTGTAACGAAACTACATAAACTACACAGATTCATCCAGACATTCTGGGCATATTTGTGAAGTTAATTTTAGTGAAAAAAGGTAGCAAACAATTATTTGGGCAGACCCTTTTTTCTCATGTAGGGCTCCAGTCATTCTGAATAGTGCTTGTGGGTTATCATGAACGATCAAAATAAAAGTGTATCTTATTGTCATTATTATTGTAATCATGTGTCCATGATCTAACGACTGTATTGTAGCCTGTATCAAATCAATATGCCACAACTTGTGTGGTGGCCGGGTGCCTACATCGCATTCGCTATGACTTACTCCTGAAAAATTCCTGGCTCCATGCCTGGTACAGACTACAGATGTCTCCAAATTGTTGCTAAACCTGATTTTCTTTGGTGTGTGTGTGTGTGTGTGTGTGTGTGGGGGGGGGGGGGGTAAGTATTATCTTGGGTACTGTAGATAGTGTGTCAAAGGTCTGTGTCAGTCCCAGCATTGTGACTGGTGGTTAGCCAACATAAGTCCAACCTCAGCTGTGCTGCCTGTGCGTCTTAATCATTGGCAAAGGTACAGATAAAGAGGGAATATAGAAAGAATTGCTGCTGCTCCACTAGACCAGTGGTTTTCAACCTTTTTCATCCAAGGGCCCACTATTTATTCAGCATTTGAGCCACGGACCACCATTTGATGACATTTTCAGCCCAGAGACCCAAAACTATAAAGATTTATTTTGCTTTTGTCCACAATTCCAGGCTGTATTTTCTCAAACAAAACATCCAGATCAATCAATGACCATTAATCTTCTACATTCTCTAGTTGTGTAGAATTCTTAATTGAGTGGGTTAATTCAGATCAGGAATATTTTAACTCTTGAGTGCAAAATGAAACCAAATGGACCCGCAAGGGTCTGTGTAAGTAGAAATGATTATTATAAATAAAGCTAGTGAAATAAACTACAATAAAATCACTGATCTAACATTATTATTGGCCAATGAAATCTATAATAATAAACTGTCCCAGGTTTAACTTAATACATTTTCACATTGTTGTCATTTTAAATACATGAAGACACAAAGTGTAATAACTAACCTGTGGGCTCTACAGTAGAAGCAGTAGTTATGGGGAAAGCTTTCTTCTGTGCCAAACAAAGTTTGGCACAAACTTTTTTGGAATATTTTCAATTTTACAAGTTTTTATTTCCTTCAATATTTATCAAAACCGTTGATCTACAAGCCCACATATGTATTGCGGCCAGATATCTAAGCCTGACGATTTTGAGATAAAGACACTGTAACATTCTATTAAGTAATAGCAAGAAAGAGAAATGTGACTATAACATTTTATCCCCCAGCCTCTTCAGCCAAGTAAAACAGGTTTTAGTGGAAATAGTGATGGCCCATTGGCGCTTTCTGCTGTTTTGGGGACCATCTTTGACACCCCAGTCTCCAGGACCAGTTAAACAGGTTTTGACCCATTTGATAACAAAAGGCTGAATTAATGAAGGGCGGGGTGGCAAAGTCTGAATGAGCCTTAACATCCTTCCTATTGTTTCCCCAATCCCCCACCACTGGGGTAATCATTGTGTCTATCAGTAGGCCTATAGATATATACAGTAGAGTTTCGCCATTGAGGGGGCAGAAACTGAGCGCTCGCTGTGCATGCTTTTCCCCATTTCTTTTACCCATTGTCATTAAAGTCTATCTATGTAGAGGAGCCGCACATGGACTGACCCCATGGAGAGAACAGAGTTGTCACAACTTATATTTTTACCGCATTTCTTTTCCGCATTTTTTTCTGTGATGGATTACTGAAGACCCCTTCACCCCTGCTCCCACATAATCTCCGCCCATGGCTATGCATTACTCAAGAAAAATTCCTGGCTCCGGGCCTGGAAAAAAATTGTCACCAAACCTGATTTTCTTTGACGTGTGTGAGAGACGGAGCGATAATTATCTTGGGTGTAGATAGCGTGTCAAAGCTCCACCTCTTGCAAACAAAGACGCAAAGCCTTGCATTCAGATCGAACACAACTTCCAGTGAGAGAGAACAGACGGTATTTGAATCCACAGGTGCAGAAGGGAACACTGACCCACACCACTGGAACAACCTGCTGCTGACTCTGTCAGCTGAATGGACCTTAACAACAAACACCACTGACATCTCCTGTCTAAAGCAGAGTATTTGTAGCTAAACTCTGGGGCAAAATGGCTTCCAGTGCATCTCCCCCAGAAGAGGATTACTCCTGTCCTGTGTGTCACGACATCTTTAAAGATCCTGTTCTCCTGCTGTGTAGCCACAGCTTTTGCAAAGCCTGTCTGCAGGAATGGTGGAGAAATAAGGTAATAAAGGAATGTCCTGTTTGTAAGAGGAGTCATTCAATGGATCCCCCTCTTAACCGGGCTCTGAAGAACCTGTGTGAGGCCTTCGTACAGGAGAGACATCAGAGAGCTTTAACTGGGTCTGGGGTTCTCTGCAGTGAGCACGCTGATGAGAAACTCAAACTGTTCTGTCTGGAATGTCATCAGACTGTGTGTGTTATGTGTCAATATTCTAAAAGACACAGCAACCACGTGTTCAGACCCATCCATGAAGCTGCACTGGAACATAAGGAGGACATTGAGACTTTGCTGAAGCCTTTACAGGAGAAACTTGAGATTTTTAATGACGTTAAAGCAACCTGTGACCAAACGGCAGAACACATTAAGGTCCGAACCCAACACACCGAGACGCAGATCAAGAAACAGTTTAGGATGATGCATCGGTTTCTACATGATGAAGAGGAAGCCAGGATCACTGCACTGAGGGAGGAAGAGCAGCAGAAGAGTCAGATGATGAAGGAGAAGATTGAGGGTCTAAACAGAGAAATATCAAACATTTCAGACACAATCAGAGCCATCGAGGAGGAGCTGAGAGCCGAACACATCTCATTCCTGCAGAACTACAAGACCACAGTGGAAAGAGTCCAGCTCACACTGCAGGACCCACAGCCGGTCTATGGAGCACTGATAGACGAGGCCAAACACCTGGGCAACCTGGCCTTCAGAGTCTGGGACAAGATGAAGGACATTGTCTCCTACACTCCCGTCATCCTGGACCCCAACACTGCCCATCCAAAACTCATCCTGTCTGATGATCTGACCAGCGTGAGACGTGGAGTTGTACAGCAGCTTCCGGACAATCCAGAGAGGTTTGACTACTTGTGCCGTGTCATGGATTCTGAAGGCTTTAATTGTGGAACTCACGGTTGGGATGTTAAGGTTGGAGCCAATACATACTGGTCACTGGGTGTATTAGCGGAATCTTATCAGAGGAAAGGAAACGGAAGGGGTCAACGTTGGGGAATGGCATTCTATGAACATAAATACGCAGCATACTCCTCCTCAGGGCCAGACACTTTTCTCTCATTGAAACACAATCCCAAGAAGATCAGAGTCCAGCTGGACTGGAACAAAGGAAAGCTGTCCTTCTCTGATCCTGAAACTAACACACACATCCACACCATCAAACACAGCTTCACTGACACGGTCTTTCCATACATTGGCACAGATCAGACTATCCCTCTGAAGATGTTACCATGGAAGGTCAGTGGATTCTGGAACCACACAGTGAAACATGATGATGATGATGATGCCATATAATGCCTAATGTCAATAATCAATATTTAGGTTCTATTGCATGCTGTCATGTTTCAATAGTATAACTAAAGTAATAGTTGCCTAACAATGCCGAAATATTCAGGATTATTTGGATGATTGTAAAGGTAATTATTAATGTATTAGTTAGGGTTACTATTAATAATAGTAACCCTAACCCTACCCTAGAAAATATATATATATATATATATATATATATATATATATATATATATATATATATATATATATATATATATATATATATATATATATATATATATATATATATATATATATATATATATATTCGCCAGAAAAAAAAAAAACATATATATTTGGAAATAAAGCAATAATGCCTCATCAAAATTAGCATTGTGACTTTATATAAGGTATTGTCAATTGCTTAATGGTTGTGTGTGTGTGTGTGTGTGTGTGTGTGTGTGTGTGTGTGTGTGTGTGTGTGTGTGTGTGTGTGTGTGTGTGTGTGTGTGTTTGTGCGCGCGCGTGTGTGTGTGTGTGTGTGTGTGGGGGGGGGGTATGGTTAGCAGACAGTTTGCGGGTCTAATGAAGAACACACAGATATAAAGGATGTCCAATAGGTCTAGAACAACCAACCAATAAATAAATCCTCCTGACAGCAAATGTTATACTTTTAGAATATAGCATTGCTGTGCTGTAATCTGTAAGTGTACTGTGCTTTTTACACAATTTCTTTAAATGGAATGAATCATGTTGAGTGGATCTTTTTCTGAACAATAAACCAAACCATTACAAGCTAACCAAGCACTGATGCATGTTCATGCTCATAATGACTCAGCAACTATGATAAAGAACGAGGATAGTGCACAGGGGCGTGTCACAGTCTCCAGTGGGAGGTTTGCACATGCTCAGTCTTCGTCTTCTTTCGTGTAACGTCAGAGGTCCAACTTGGTGTCGTGGAGTCACGCCAACATCTCTGGTCCCAGGTTGAAGAGGCCGGCCTCCGAGGGTGGTCTGTGTAAGGGGGCAGGTGTTGATGATATGGTCTGCCGTCTGCTCAGGGTCGCCGCACTCACACGTCGCACTGTCTGCCAATCCCCACTTCTGCATCGATGCCTTGAAGCGCCCAACACCAGTTCTTAGCTGGTTCAATGTGGTCCATTGCCGGCGAGGTAGGTCGTCTCCTCCAATGGCGCCGTCTCCTGTTTCCCAGATGAAACAATGCATGCAGGAAAGTCCGGCTAACTCCCACTCCTGCCTCCATACACTACACATACACACATACACATGCACATGCCCAGTGTAAACAAGAGAAGAAGAATGGCAGGGTGGGCAACTCCAAAGTTTTTTCATATGAAGCAGTGGTTTTCAACCTTTTTGATACCAGGGCCCACTATTTATTCAGTATTTGAGCCACAGACCACCATCTAAAAAGTATATGCTTATAGACACAATGTTATGAAATCCTCTGACAAGATGGCCGCCACGTAACGACGTCACTCCCCATTGGCCAGCAGCGCGGGGGCGAGCCATCTAGCTCTCTTATATACTGTATATCTATGGTACCAGTGCCCTGTTAGCTAGCCTAGATTCGAGAAACTACACACTGGGTCTCTGCTGATTTGTTTTTATGCGGAAACGCGCTCTGATTGGCTAGCCAGGGTTCGTGCCGAGCCAGATCCACCTCTGATTCGGCGCAGCCAGAGTCTTCCGCGCCGTTATGCCTGTAGGGCAGGGGTGCCCTACCTTTTTTGACCCAAGATCTACTTTTCAGCAGCCAACCCCTCCGGGATCTACCAGTCCAATATCAACATTTCAAACCACACGCATCGTTGCCAGCCTGCAGTAACTTCACAACAACACTACTTTGTTTTACCACTTTACTTTATGTCCATATAAGCATAAAGTACAACAGACTTGTCATAAATAGGCCTACAACAGTACAACATAAGTACAACAGACATGGACAAACACTGCCATTGCAAATGCATCACACACACAGACGAAAATCGCTCTTTTTTTTTTCTTTTCCACCCCATTTTTTTTCTTTCCCCCCATCTCCCGAGATCTACCGGTAGATCCCGATCTACTGGTTGGGCTCCCCTGCTGTAGGTGGTATGAATGGAGTATGAATGGGTTGTGCATCATGGCCATGTTCCTCCAGAGCATTTCTCCACTCCAAATACAGTGTGACTCACCAGACAGGGATCCGCTGGGAGCCGACAACACAGGATGGGGAATTACTGAAGAGATTAGAGCAGCAGCCACGCTGCTTTATCACACACACACACACACACACACACACACACACACACACACACACACACACACACACACACACACACACACACACACACACACACACACACACACACACACAGTGCACGGACACACATAGTTGCTGTCTGGCAGTGACCTTGCATCACCATATTTCATCCTTTTATTTCAGTGGGGGTTCTTTCGTTCAAAACTCCATGCTGTCACAGTGGCAGTCCTTTTGGCCTGGCCTGCAGGACCTGTACTGTCTGTTTAGCAGGGGCAGATGGAACATTATGAAGGTAAATATGTTGCAAAATGCACGAGCGCGCATGCTTGATTTGAGAACTTGTAGAATATATTTGAGCACTTGCAGAATGGATTTGAACTTGCAGAATGGATTTGAGCAGTTGTATGAAAGAAGTTGAGCACTTGTATGAAAGAAGTTGAGCACTTGTATGAAAGAAGTTGAGAATGTGTAGAACAGAAATTTGCGATTGCAAATCCAATTTGCATATTCCTGCGGATTACATTTGCAGTTGCAGTGAAAAAACACACGCACTTGCTTGAAAAAAATGTACGAACTTGCAGACTGAAATGTTCACCTGTGGAAAATTGTCACACACACGGGATAAAAATATTAATACATTTGTAGATTAATATTGCCATGGATAGTGATGCCACACATCTATAATGACAGATACAACCACAACTTCGCGCCTCCAACCAAAAATCTCGGCGCCGCGAGTTTTGCAACATATCTTGCAACCTGTGTGTGGCGAAACAGATTTGCACTTGAAGGGGAAAACAGATTTTCATGTGTAGAGTGTGGTAGGGGGAGGAGGGGGTTACGGGGGGCGGGGGGACGGGGGAGGCGGCCAGGCAGGGAGAAACGGCGCCCTTCCAGTGTTGCCAACTTGACGCATTTGTCGCTATATTTAGCTCTTTTTCAGTCCCCCCTAGCGCCAAAATTAGTGAAAAACTCCTGGCGTTAAATCTAGTGCTTTTTGGCTGGTGAGTTGGGGTGAAATTGATTGACAGGCGCCAGAGACAAAACTCTCATTTTTCACCATTTCTCCTCCTATGACAGTGGTTTTCAATCAGTGGTCCCCGGCAGGCTAAATGGTGGATAGTTGGTTAACCAGATGTAACTCTTTGAGAGCGTAAAAATGAAACCAAATGGACCCATGCGGGTCCATTTGGTTTCATTTTTACACTCTCAAGAGTTAAAATATTCATCATCTGAATTAGCCATTTTGGAATGTATGTTTTGCCTGTTTTGTTTCCCAAATCCAGCCTGGAATTGTGGACAAAAGCAAAATAAATCTTTAGATTTAGGGGTCTGTGGGGCAAAATGTCCTCAAATGGTGGTCCGTGGCTCAAATGCTGAATAAATGGTGGTCCCTGGGATGAAAAAGGTTGAAAACCCCTGATCTAGCGCATTCTAGTGCATTTTGGAAGTGCCACTAGTGCATTTTGGATTTAGGCAGTTGGCAACACTGCTTCCCCATCCAGTACTGTATTGACTTTACATGGAGCAGAGCCTGGAGTTGACCGAGCCGCTTTCTTCAGACATACAATTATTTTCGCGCCATCTATTTCTATTTTAACCACTTTGTAACATAACTTACATTAGTATGCTTCATTAATTTACCGTTCGTTTTGATCGGAATTCGGTTATTGTGTGTTTATTTACAAAGCAAAACATGTGGATTCTGCCCCCACCACCACACTGGCCTAGGCTGCTGGCTGCTGTGTAACAGGTAAACATTCATTATTCTACTATAATCTAATGTTTGTTTACTGCTTTTATCAATCTTGTCTTGGCTTTGGTGAGTCATTTAATGTACATAATGATAACTATTATAATACACAGACGATTATGCCTACTGTTTTGTTGATCTAGAGCTGCTGGCTTTGTGTAGATCAGGGGTTTCAACCTTTTTGATGCCAAGGACCACTATTTATTCAGAATTTGAGCCACGCATTTAAGGACATTTAGAGTTACATCTGGTTAAAAAACTTAGCTGGGGACCACCTGGAACCCTCTCAAGGACCACTGGTGGTCCCCGGACCACCTGTTGCAAACCCCTATACACTGCATTCCATTGCCCGGAGGAACAATAGCGATATTTATTGGCTAGTTCAGGGGTTTTCAACAGGTGGTCCGGGGACCACCCGTGGTCCTCTAGAGGGTTCCAGGTGGTCCCCAGGCTAAGTTTTTTAACCAGATGTAACTCTAAATGTCCTTAAATGCGTGGCTCAAATTCTGAATAAATAGTGGTCCTTGGCATCAAAAAGGTTGAAAACCCCTGATCTACACAAAGCCAGCAGCTCTAGATCAACAAAACAGTAGGCATAATCGTCTGTGTATTATAATAGTTATCATTATGTACATGGAACCCCAGCGTGGGTATACAGAAGCCAAGAGACTGCTGGAAGAACATTTTGGAAATGCCTACAATATCGCAGTGGCATACATCAAGAAGGCTATGGACTGGCCGAACATCAAGTCCGACGATGGAGAAGCTCTCCAATCCTTTGGCCTCTATCTCACTGGATGTCGCAATGCTATGACAGACGTGGAGTACATGGAGGAGTTAGACAACACAGCCAACATGCGTGCCATTATTGCCAAACTCCCGTACAAGCTGAGGGAAAGGTGGAGAAGCCTAGTCTGTGGTATTCAAGACAGAGAACAACGCAGAGCCAAGTTCATCGACCTGGTGGACTTCATCAACAAGCAAGCTAAGGAAGCACTACACCCGCTCTTTGGCGACATAAAGGATGCCAGTTCAAAGAGTCAAGCTAAAGGCCACGTGGATGAGAGGTTGCACAGAGGTAGTGGTAAGAAGACAGGCTTCACCACAGCTGCGACTATCACCAGTAACCAAGCAGTGAGTCCCAAGCCAGTGAAACCCAAGCCTAAGGAAGAGGTTGAAGTCGTCGGCAAAGTCTCAGCCTTTACCAAGCCATGTCTCTTCTGCAAGGGTGGAGAACATACCATGGAGCAATGTAAGAAGCTCAAGAAGTCTCTTCACAAGGAGAAGATCGACTTTCTACGGACAAAAGGCCTGTGCTTCAGCTGTCTACAATCAGGGCACATGAGTAATGCGTGCAAAGAGAGGCTGAGCTGCCAAGTCTGTTCACAGTCGCATCCTACAGTGTTGCACTTCAAGGCCAAAGGTAATGTTGCAAGCAAGGAGTCAGCAACCGAAGGCGAGCTTAACAAGGAAGAACGACAGGAAGGGTCTGTTGCAAGTGTAACGACATGTGGGGCTACAGGTGCTGAGAACTCAGAAGGTGTCTTAGCAATAGTTCCAGTACAGGTCAAGAGCAACAAAGGGCAAAAGGTTACAACCACCTACGCTTTCCTTGATCCTGGCAGTACCGCATGCTTCTGCACCGAGGAACTGATGAAAGAGCTCAACATAACAGGCAGAAAGACACGTATCCTGCTGAAGACCATGGGGGACCAAAGGGTTGTTCACAGCCATATGGTCTCAGGCTTGGAGGTGAGCAGTTTAGGCTGCAATGATTTTCTGGAACTCCCTGATACCTACTCCCAGAAGACCATCCCTGCCACTAAAGACAACATTCCACAGCAAGAGGACGTCAACAGGTGGCCTCACCTTCAGGAGGTGGTTCTCCCTAAGGTGGATGCAGAGATAGGACTGCTCATCGGGACTAATGCACCCAAGGCTATTGAACCGTGGCAGGTCCTTTCCAGCGTGGATGACGGTCCTTACGCCGTTAGAACACGGCTTGGCTGGACCATCAATGTACCTCTCAGAGAGTGCACAGGACACTTTCAGTCAACTGTTGCAGTCAACCGTATATCAGTTGACAGGCTGGATGAACTCTGGAGTCAGCAGTTCAAGAATGACTTCCCCGAGTGTGAGCAAGAGGAAAGGTTGGCGATGTCAAGAGAAGATCTTCAGTTTATCGACATGGCAACACAGTCAGCTACACTTGTGGAGGGACATTACAGCATCGCTCTGCCACTGAAGAACAAAGACATCAGAATGCCTAACAACCGGAAGATCGCCGTACAGCGTGCCCTGAACTTACGCCGGAAGTTTGTGAAGAATCCAACGTTCCACACTGAATACACAGCATTCTTAGGTGAGATCATCAAAAAGGGCTATGCTGTGAGGGTTCCCAGAGAGGACCTCAACCGTGATGATGGCAGAGTGTGGTATTTGCCACATCACGGGGTTTACCACCCCAAGAAGCAGAAACTCAGAGTGGTCTTTGATTGTGGCGCTTCCTACCAAGGCAACACTCTGAATGACCAACTGCTGCAGGGACCAAATCTCACGAGTACTCTACTTGGTGTCATCACCAGGTTCAGACAGGAGGAAGTGGCAGTCATGGCGGACGTGGAAGCGATGTTTCACCAAGTGAAGGTACCAGATGAAGACTCCGACCTTCTCCGGTTCCTCTGGTGGACTTCAGGTGACATCAACAAGGAGATGGAGGAGTACAAGATGGTTGTGCACTTATTCGGTGCCACCTCATCTCCAAGCTGTGCCAGCTTCGCTCTGCGGAAATGTGGAGAAGACAACAGAGATCAGTTCACCGCCCAAGCAGTTGACACTGTGCTGCACAACTTCTATGTGGATGACTGCCTAAAGTCGGTTCCTTCAGAAGAAGAGGCAGTGTCGCTGTACCACAGTTTGCGAGCTGTATGTGGAAAGGGCGGATTTAGGCTCAACAAATGGATAAGCAACAGTCGGGCTGTTCTTTCTGCCATCCCAGAAGAGGACAGGGCTACGGAGGTGAAGGAGCTTGACCTGGACCGTGATGCACTTCCTGTCGAAAGAGCTTTGGGAGTGCACTGGTGTACAGAGTCAGACAGCTTCGCGTTCAAGGTCGTCATACCAGACAAGCTACCCACCAGGAGAAACCTCCTATCCTTAGTCAGTTCTGTGTACGACCCACTGGGTATCCTGGCACCTGTGGTGCTTCCAGCCAAGGGAATTCTGCAAAGGCTTTGTAGACTGAAGGTTGCCTGGGATGACCCGATACCTGATGACCTGGCTCATGAATGGGCAGCATGGAAAGCAGAGCTCCACCGGCTGGTGGACATCAGAGTCCCAAGGTGCTACAAGCCTGCAGGCTTCGGCGACGCAGTTTTCTGTCAGCTTCATCACTTTGCTGATGCTAGCGAAGAAGGTTACGGGACAGTTAGCTACATGCTACTGAGGAACAGCAGCGGCAACGCTCACTGTGCGTTCGTCATGGGGAAGGCCAGAGTGGCTCCGCTCAAGCCCTTGACGATTCCACGCATGGAGCTCACTGCAGCCACCATGGCTGCTCGTATGGACAAGATGTTGAGAGCAGAGCTGCAGCTGGAACTCGAAGAATCGGTGTTCTGGACGGATAGCACAACGGTGCTGAAGTATATCAGAAACAGAACAAGCAGATTTCGCACTTTTGTTGCCAACCGAGTGGAGACCATCTTGAAGATCTCTACACCAGGCCAGTGAAGTCAATACTTCACTGAACCCTGCAGACTACGCGTCAAGGGGACTCAAGGCAGAGAAGTTCATTCAAACCCATGCTTGGTTACAGGGGCCGGAATTTCTCACCAAGCCCATGGAAGAATGGCCTGAGAACTTGGACAACCCTGGGGATCTAACCACGGAGGACCCAGAGGTAAGGAACGCCGTGGTCAGTGCTACTGCAGTCACGAGTCAAACAGATGCTGTTTTGGAGTTCATGCAGTACTACTCGTCTTGGATTCGCCTTAGGAAGGCAGTTGCTTGGATGCTTAAGTTCAAGAGCATCCTACTGAGCCTCAGGTGTAAAAGGAAGGAATTGAATGCTACTTTCTCTCCTCTTGAAGTGGAACGGGAGATGAAAGGTTTCAGGGCAAGTCTTTCGAAAACGGACCTCTGCAAGCTCACTATGGAGAGCATCTCAGAAGCAGAACAGGAGATTGTTCGCTACTGTCAACGAAAGACATTCTCCAAAGAAATCGCTGCACTTCACAGAGGCGAAGGTGTGATGAAAAGCAGCAGCCTTTGCAGGCTCAATCCAGTCCTCCAAGAGGGCATCCTCAGAGCAGGAGGAAGACTCAGCAGGGCAGCTATGCCAGAGGAGGCAAAGCAGCCAGCAATCCTGGACAAGAATCTTCATGTCGCAAACCTAATCCTCAAGGAGATCCACGAGAACTTGGGTCACAGCGGTCGCAATCATGTGCTCTCCAAGTTGAGATCAAAGTATTGGATCCCTGGCGCAAACTCTGCCATAAGGAAGATCCTGTCGAAGTGCCAGGTTTGCCGGCGCTCACATGGAGCCGCAGGTCAGCAGCAGATGGCTGACCTACCTAAAGACAGAGTCCTGCCAGACGAGCCTCCATTCACCAACACGGGAGTGGACTACTTCGGCCCGTTCGAAGTAAAGCGTGGAAGAAGCGTCGTGAAGAGGTACGGAGTCATCTTTACGTGTTTGGCAGTCCGTGCTGTACACTTGGAGATGGCGTCTTCGCTGGATACAGATTCCTTTATACATGCTCTTCGCCGCTTCATTGCTAGAAGAGGCCAGGTGAAAATCCTTCGCTCAGACAATGGAACGAACTTCGTTGGAGCTGAGCGCGAGCTTAAGAGAGCCATTAAAGAGTGGAATAGCTCGAAGATTGAGGACACCCTACGCCAGAGTGGCATCCAGTGGATGTTCAACCCTCCCACCGGGTCCCACCACGGAGGGGTTTGGGAGAGATTGATCAAATCTGTAAGGAAGATCTTGAGCACCACTCTGAAGCTACAGACTCTCGACGAGGAGGGTCTACAGACCTTGCTTTGTGAGGCAGAGGCCATCATCAATGGTCGGCCTATAACCAAGATGTCTGGCGATCCAAACGACTTGGAGGCGCTTACGCCGAACCACCTCCTACTCCTCAAGACCAAGCCGTCTCTACCACCAGGCCTGTTCGACAGACGAGACCTTTACGCACGCAGGAGGTGGAAACAAGTCCAATACATGGCAGACATGTTCTGGAAGCGTTGGGCAAAAGAATATCTTCCACAGCTGCAAGAGCGCCACAAGTGGACCCGTCCATCACGCAACTTCGTCGTTGGAGATGTTGTGTTGATCGTCGACGACTCCGCCCCACGTAATTCTTGGGTCATGGGAAAGATCATCCAGACGATCCCAGACAAGCATGGACTGGTACGTCAGGTTCGCATCAAGACCAGAACCAGTTCGCTCGACAGGCCAATCACGAAGATTTGCCTCCTCCAGGAGGCTGAATGAGACATTGTTTCAAGTCCTACATACAGACTTTGGCCCACCCCTACACACACACACTCACACAGCAGGTGTTTGGTGTTCAAGAAAGAAGAAAGAAGACACAGAGTGACATGTCTTTGGCTCCTTTTGTTTTATTTTGTGTAATTGTCTCCAGTTAAGAGTACAATTAGGGGCCGGTATGTGGGAGCCAAGTTGTAATGATGTGATTATTTTGAATATTACTGTATTATTTTTTGTGATTTCCAAGTGATTCGAATATTGTATGGCTTATGTTCGAAAAGTTTTGAAATGGTTGTTTTTATTTTGTTTGCTGTGCTTTAATTGAAAACAATTATGTTACTGATGCTGTGGCTGTGAGGGAGGGCTCTGGGTGGTGGCTGGGAGCTTGATTGCTGCAGGTGTGTATGGGCTTGTCAGGGCGTGCCCTTGATTAGTCTGTTTGGTCCAGAGCAGTAGCTGCAGTACAGTACAGTGTATAGAGCAGTTGGACAGGACAAGAAAGCCTTGTTTTAGTTTGGAGGGATACGGTTTTTGACCGTAGTTTGTTTTTGAGTTTTGAAAGACTTTGTTTGTGACCACTTTTATTTTGGAATAAAACCACCTTTTGTTTTTACTTCAGAGTCTGTGGATCCTTTCAACTCGAAGATAGACACGAGTCATAGGTGTCTCACCACTCACAGTGTAATAATGCACTTATGATGCACTTATAATGAATTCATTTGACTTGACAGTTTGTGATGTTGAGTCTAGTTTCTTGCACCCAAAACTAAGAACTTTCACTGTCTTTCACTTGTCCACAATTGCAAACTGGCGAAACGTTGGCAAAAATGACAATTATTCTCCATTTTCTAATTGTGTGGACTCTTAAAAAATACGTAATTCAGATATTTAAATATCTGAATTACGCTTGAGGGCGATTTGGTTTCATTTTACCGCTCTCAAGAGTTACAGATTTATAACGGGACAAGTGCTGGGAGGGACTGCCATGTGATCTACATGCACGGCCCGTGTGATCTACTGGTAGATCTCGATCTACAGTACCTATTGGGCACCCCTGGTATACAGTATCACTGGTCTCGCGGCCCATATTTGGAAACTGCATTATATTTTAAATCTTTGCAGATCTGTGAAATAAATGTCACCTCCCATTTTCTCATCTCTTTTGATAAGCATGTGTTTGTTTTTTTGTTTGTTTTTTGGAGGTTGCACAATCCCCTAATGTCCAAGTTTTAGTGTGTGCACAAACTGACAAAAAAACTGCACAAACTGACACAAACTACACAAACTGACAAAAAAAAAAAGACAAAACAAACATTGATGATGAAGGTCAAGACGCATATTATCTTAGGCCCGGCCTAAGATAATGAGATTATGTATGATGATAAGATCGTGCCCCTCACTTCACACCGGTGTGATTTTGTTTTCTCTGCCCACTATGAATCCCTCTGTTGGATGAGTTTCACAGGGGACCAACAAACCACTCAACAGTTATTACTAAACCTAGAATGGAGTGACTACATGAAGTGAGCAGACAGATCTTGCATATTGGTCATGCCCTTATGTTTGAGCAAGGATATTTTGGTCAAGATTACTGCATGTCCAAACCACAAGTGCTTAAACGGCTTCCTTATTGTGGTGACCCACTGGATCCCGACCCACTTTGAAAACAACAAATCATGTAATTCTAAATACGACACCTTTATTAGTAAAGTCATGAGTATTAGCCCGTTCCGCTCAAGTGCATACATACAAGTATGCCCTCTGCCAAGTGCTGATCCAGTTCTCTTCAGTCTTTCAGGTGTGCTAGAGTGTGACCTGCACTACAGGGGTTGACACTAAGGTCTCCGAGGCAGGTTCTACTTGCCACCCAAAAATATATTGTGAATTTTGCATTTAAGTTTACTTCCTACGTGGGTGCTTGGGTTCCAGGTGGTCCCCAGTTAATAGTTTTTCTGCCGTTGACGCGCTGCTCGTGGACATCCCGTGGAGAACCCCACTGCCGAAAACGCGGACGGCTCGTATCACGACGAGATGTAGATTTCATTCTTTAATCCAACTATTAGTCCGTGCGCATCGTCTGATGATCATCCCGTTGCTGACTTTCATTTGGGACAGAATTGGGGACAACTTTTTTTTTTTCCCGTCCCATTGACATGCATTCAACCCAATGTATTCAAACGGCTCTCCTCCGGTTTGCCCCCTCAATGTCGCTGGCGCATGGGTTAAGCAGCCAGGGCTACACAGCTCTTCCTGACTTGTGACCCGGATGTTTTTGGGTACATCGCCAGATGATCGATTAAGCAAGACAACAGACACAGCATAACAGAAACAGCACATCCTGTTTAGGAGATCTGAGCTTCAAAATAAGGGCTTTTTTACCGATCGAACTGGTTTGAGCCGCGGCAATGGAGAGGAAACAAAGAAGATCCGATCGCGGTCAATGAGTTAAGTTGGCTAACCAGATGTAACTCTTGAGAACGTAAAAATGAAACCAAATCCCTTGCGGTTCCATTTGGTTTCATTTTCACACTCTCAAGAGTTAAAATTCATCATCCTAATTAGCCCAGGTCTACACTGTAGAAGATTAATGGTCATTTTGACACAAGACACAGAGGTGGAGTGCAATGACTGCCTTCAAGACAAATTTATCTCGTGTAGTGTTATAGTGGACTAAGTTGCACACTTGCCAGATCGGGCAACCAGGTAGCAGTCTTCACTTGCCCCACCATTTTTTTTTTACTTGCCCTGGGCAAGCGGGCAAGTGTTAGTGTCAAGCCCTGCACTAAGTGGTAGCTTGGCCATGGTATGGTCTGTGACATCAGACTATACCCTATATATGGTCAGCCTATGAAGAATAAAGGTCGCCACGTCGGTTGTTTACGCGTGAAGAGATAGAGATACAGTTAACATCGGAGAGTGAGGGAATTGAGGCAGAAATGAGAGAGGAGAAACATAGTGCAAAAAAACTCTTTTAGCGATCGCATCCTGTTCTTTAGCTGTCATATAGTTTCTGATGCTAGATTGTATCTTTTTTTTTTTTTTTTTCTGAAAATACCATCAGAATCTATATGTGGCTGCGGACCCACATCTGAAAACATGTTCTATAGGGATCCAACAGAAGCAAAGATTTGAGTTATACTGTAAATGTTTGCTTCAGAAATAATATATTCAAATATTTGCGGCACATTTTCACAATTTTCAAAAAAAAAATAAAAAAAAAAATAGCAAACTTACAAGACCTTGTAGATCTGCTATTTTTCATAAAGTATAACAATGCTTAGAACGCATACAGTACATAACGGTTTGAGTACATTTTGAAACCAACAATTTAGAACAGTAGACTCGTACTTGTAACAAATTACTTCTAGCAGCATTGTGAAAAAGGAATGCTCTGTCTTACTCTCTCATCGTCTTATACCATACTGTAGGTGTGACTCAAGGTTTGACGGCTGAGCTTATCTATTATGGAACAGGCAACATATTCTTCTGACAGCAGCACCTGACACACCTCCGTGGAGAAGGATCACATAAAAATAGACCGTCTGTGTGCGCTATCGTTGTCTTAGCCTCCTCCCCTGCAACAGTCATCTCCATTTCATCATCCGCATCTCTTTCTCACTCTCTGCCAGCACTCCAGCAACCTGGTGCCTCTCTCTTTCCTCGCTGTGCTCCAAGGGCGGATCTAGGCATGGGTATGGGGGGGGGGGGGGGGGGGGGGGGGGGGGGGGGGGGGTAATGCCCTCCTAAATGCCCTGACTGCCTGACTGGCCCACCAAACTGTCTGGCCCACCAAAAAGTGCTAACTACGATTGCTGTACCACTAAATGAACACCATTCTCAAAACCGGAAACTCTCTGAGCCAGACCTTTAGCTTTATGCATGCTGCGTGGCTGTAGCAACTTTAACAACTGATGTTATTATTGATGCATACACTTAATTTAAGTCCTGTAACCGAAAACGGTATGGGTGCGGCTTCATGAAGTCTCCCCCATGCCGTTTTTGCCTCCCCCACACATTGGGAAATGTTACATCCGCCCCTGCGCTGCTCGCACGAAAAATCAATCACAACAGCAGCAAGGAAAGACGCATGGAGTCAGACAGCAAGTCCAAATAGTTTATTATACAGGTAGAATAGAATTCAAGGCACTATAACCCCCGCGTTTAGGATAGGCACTGAACTACTGCACTGGAGTCACAAACGTTATTGTCACTCGGCAAACACAACCAAGCCTGCAAGTCACGTTTGACAGCCCACTGTGGCTTGTAAATAAAATAGATGTAGCACCTCTTATTCAGCTTGTGGAAGCGAGGCTTGGCTGCGTTTTTCCAAATAGCAAGTCCACACATTGTGTATTTTTGGTGCTACTGCAGTGTGATTCACACTTTGGTGAGGTGAGGAGTGTTTCCTGTGTGTCAACACAACACTTTATTTATGTTTAATAACACCACAGAGCATCCAAATTGTTCCGATGGTCCAGTCTGACCCAGGGGCGAAGCCAGAACTGCACTGCAGGCTGGGTGCTAGCTATGGCTTCGGTGACACGCAGCCACGCACACTGCATACGCCGCTGCGTGACGACTAGTCATGGGCAATATACCGGTATTACCGTTTATCGCGATATTGGAAATCAATACCGAGTAATATCCTTGTGTCTATAAAAAATATCGAGTACCGAATATCGTCAAATACCGACATTATACTCCAGTGGTTTTCAACCAGTGGTCCGGGGACCACCAGTGGTCCTTGAGAGGATTCCAGGTGGTTCCCAGCTAAGTTGTTTAACCAGATGTAACTCTTGAGAGTGTAAAAATGAAACCAAATGGACCCTTGCGGGTCCATTTGGTTTCATTTTTACACTCTCAGAGTTAAAATATTCATCATGTGAATTATCCCAAGTCTACACAACTCGTTTTGGGATCTGTGAGATCAATTCTGAGAACTAGGTGACTGGTGGAACGTGTCCAACACTGATTGCACGCCATCTAGTGGTCAATACCGGTAATATCGAATATCGAGCTAATTAACACGTTATCAATACCGATATTAAAAAATCAATACCGCCCAAGACTAATGACGACCGCGTTTATGTTGTCCCCAGAGTGACCTGCCTGACAGCCATCAGCCGTGCAGTAGCTACACACACACACACACACACACACACACACACACACACACACACACACACACACACACACACACACACGCACACGCACGCACACGCACACGCACACGCACACACACACACAGCCAGCCAGCCAGCCAGCCTGCCACATTTGAAAGCTCGCTAGCTTTCAGTGAAATATACCCTACGTGTTGTTGCTGAAGTGCAGAAGATGTACACAGCTATCAACAAACCAACCTATATCTGATCACTACCGTGGCAATCGAGACAAGCTTAACAGTTGTACGAGAAAGATGAATGAAACTTAATGTAAACACTCATGTTGACTAAGACATGTGACTAAGACATATGTAGCCCAGGGATTCCCAACCTTTGTATTTCCACGGACTGGCTGATAATTCATAACGTTCACGGACCGGCAAATAACTAATAGGCCCGTCTTTTTTATGATTTGGACTCTTTAGAGTAGTCACTATCAGAGTAGTGTTTAACCATCTACTCAGTCTGTCTGTGTGAACACCCCAGACCGTTTTTACATTAGTTGATTCAGTATTCAGACATTTGATGTTCATTTTAGCTGCCCCGCCCCCTTCCTATTCAATTCAAGTCTCCCTCACACAACACAAGCAGAAGCAAGCACTATTGTTTTTAGAGATATACCTGCCAAATGATAATGACCGTCTGTCATGTTTAGGAACAGGCTGAATGAAAAGCAACATTTGCATTATAATTGATTCTTAAAATGGCTGATTTGTGCCCATGAATCACCCATTATAAGTATACTGAGAGTCTACTGCTCAGGTCCTTTCTCAGGCTGTTTCTAGGGGCTCTTTGGTCTTTATTAGACACCATACATAGGAGACATTTTAACTCCAAAACATGTGTGTGAGTCAACTCTATATCTGAGCCATCCTTCTAGCGATAATAAAAGTATGAATATTTTTTCAAAAACATGTTTAAAAAACTGTGTAGGGAAAAAAAGTGGCACTTCATCTATTTTAGGAAGACTCGTTGAAAAGTGGTGAAGTGGTCCTTTAACCAGTTTCGATGGGGACACATCATGTCTATATAAAGAGGGGACAAAGTTGGTGCCTCCAATTTCATCATTTTACAGACGTTGGGATTTCAGCAATGGATTATGGAATGCACATGTTGTTCATGCAATGTCCCCACAGGTTTTGCAACACTGACACCTGTTGTACTACTACTATGCACACCTGTGGTTCGCTGTAATTGGTTTCTACTCATAGCCCACCTGCCACAGCGCCAGAAATAAACAACTGTCAACTGATAGCTGATGTAAAATCACAAACTTTCACTCTCGTTTTTGCCTCTGCGTCAGTGGCTTTCAACCTTTTTGATACCAGGGCCCACTATTTATTCAGCATTTGAGACCCTACAAACTAAAGATGTATTTAGATCATACAGATCTAAATGACCATTAATCTTTTAGGGGTGTAGACTTGAGCTAATTCAAATAAGGTCTATTTGGTTTTATGTCTACGCTCTCAAGGGTTACATCTGGCTAACCAACTTTTCATCTGGTTAACCAACTTAGCCTGGGGACCACCTGGAACCCTCTCAAGGACCACTGGTAGTCACCCGGACCACTGGTTGAAAACCCCTGCTCGATGTGACACAATGTTCCAGCTTGTGACAAGTGAATCAGAATGCATCTATACAGCACAATGAATAACAATAAGTAAGCACTGTCGTGTGTGAGAGAGTCAATGCACAATTCTAATACAAGATTGTAATAATTTCATAGGCCACTATGGCTGCAAGTAATCATGAGTTCCACTGTTAGTCGGGTCAATGCACAGCAGGGGGAGGAGAGACATACTGCTGTGAAAAGAGAATAAAGCAGATCTGGCCCTATTTTCCAGTGAAAGTGCCCTGCTTTTTATTCAGAAAATAAATGCTCAATAACTTTCAAAGGGGAGTAGTTTCACTTTCGTCAGACACATGTTAGTGTCACATTTTATTTTCTTGTCCTTTTTTTCTTTATCCCAGAATTTTGTAACCCATCTTTTCACCCAGTGCCATTTCCGAATGTGATCCTTAGCTCTACCCACCCGATGAAGCCGCACCCAGACCATTTTTGGTACTTTTATTAGGCAATTAAGCATCGATAATAATAATCATTTTAAATATCGGCACTTTAGTACTCTTGGGTTGTTTTGCATGGCATCGTGTTTGGTGGGGCAGACTGGGCATTTAGGGGGGCATTGCCCCCCCCCCCATGCCCATGCCTAGATCCACCCCTGCCACCTTATTGTCCATATTTGAAGCAGCTCACCGCACTTAAACCGGTTTTAGACTGCAGTCACATCCAGTCAGATCTGATTCAGATCATTATCTGCTTTGGTTACCGTGGTAACCAACAGCAATCTGACATGCCTTCCTTCAGATCAGGGTGTAGCATGTCGTCGAGAAACAAATTATTGTTTTGAGAAAAAATTGTATGAACAATGTTGGAAATAAAATAGTCACAAATATAATGTATTAGCGTCACGCCATTTCTCTCTCTCTCTCTCTCTCTCTGTCTCTCTCTCTGAACACAGATTGTGAACACGTGTGTGTGTGTGTGTGTGTGTGTGTGTGTGTGTGTGTGTGTGTGTGTGTGTGTGTGTGTGTGTGTGTGTGTGTGTGTGTGTGTGTGTGTGTGTGTGTGTGTGTGCGTGCATGTGTGAGATACACACCTCATCACCACCACCGCCTCCTCTCCATTTTGCTCTGCAAAATATTAAATATAAAACTCCAACACACAACACTGCACTGCACCATGCACTGTGCCTGGTGGTAACAAAGTGTTTCCTAAGAGGAAACGACAGGAAAGAATTCTATTCCGTCTTTAGTCAGATCAGATGTTAGTGGGATGTGACAGCAGCGTCAAATTTTATACCAGTTACCAGTTTAAAACATCATTGGATATCAGACACCAAGAACTCATTTTCAACAGATTGAAGACACTAGTTTAATAATTAATGAAACTCTTTAAAGGCAGTGGAAGTGATTAAAATAACTCTATATTGTGATCATTGCTATAGCATGAGTCTCCCGGTCTCTGCAGCTTCGTATTAAACATAAAATCAGGATAGAGAACGCATTCCGGATGCAGATTAAACCAAACCACTGAGAGCTCCCTAGATGAGCAGCAAATAGCTTTTCTTTCTGGACTGTAAATAGGAAAATAAACAGCATCGCACATCGGCACGAAGAGCAAGGAGTACTGTTGCAGAAGGAGAGTTTGATATCAATTGGAAAATCACAATATGAGGACCTCACATGTAATGCGTACCATTTGGTTGTATTGAAATTGTTAATATTATTGTCTGTACATAGCAACAAGAACCCCTGAAGGGGTCCCATCCTGGAGGTTAAAACATGATATGCTTATATGTATGAAATCGGGATTGAATTTTCAAAAAACGCCTAATTGTCCACATCTACTAGACAATTAAAGTATTGGCACAAATTTGACAAATCTCTCTCTCTCTCTCTCTCTCTCTCTCTCTCTCTCTCGTTATCACTAGGGGGTCTCAGCTGTGTTTATTTAAAGTCTACAAATCAATCAGTCTCCTCCTCTCCCTCCTTGACCTCACTCTGGTAACCATCAACCTGTTCGCGCGCGCGCGCACACACACACACACACACACACACACACACACACACCACACACACACACACACACACACACACACACACACACACACACACACACACACACACACACACACACACACACACGCCACCTGGGTCATGCTGTCCAACAGGGGACAACCAGTGGGACCACCAGCAAGCAGGACCGTGGATAGACATGTTTAAATGTAATTATCAGCACCACGGATATCTCTAAATCTATAATGGTGGTATTCAGAACCATGGATAGTTCCACAATAAAGTGTAATTATCAGCACCACAGATATCTCTAAATCTATAATGGTGGTATTCAGAACCTTGGATAGTTCCACATGTATAAAGGCAGTGGTCCGCACCATGGATAGCTCTAAATGTATAATGGTGGTATTCAGAACTATGGATAGTTCCACATGTATAAAGGCAGTGATCAGCACCATGGATAGCTCTAAATGTATAATGGTGGTATTCAGAACTATGGATAGTTCCACATGTATAAAGGCAGTGATCAGCACCATGGATAGCTCTAAATGTATAATGGTGGTATTCAGCACCATGGATAGTTCCACATGTATAAAGGCAGTGATCAGCACCATGGATAGTTCCGCAAGTATCAAGGTGCAAATCAGAACTATGGAAATAGTGCTGTTTGGTTGTGGTAATGAAAGTGAATGAAGAAGCAGGCCATGGAAGTGAATGAGAAACCTGCATCAGGGAATCCTTATGCAGGTTCCATGTGAACAACTGAATAAATATCGTCCATTTTGCCAACAAAACAGTGTAAACGTCATCATTAAGTGAAACTTTATTATTAAATGAGGTGGTGCTGATTCAGATGATGAATATTTTAACTCGCATCAGGGAATCCTTATGCAGGTTCCATGTGAACAACTGAATAAATATCGTCCATTTTGCCAACAAAACAGTGTAAACGTCATCATTAAGTGAAACTTTATTATTAAATGAGGTGGTGCTGATTCAGATGATGAATATTTTAACCCTTGAGAGTGTAAAAAATGAAACCAAATGGACCCGTGGCGTGTGCTTATCTAACTATTAAAATGTTTAAAAGATCAAACATTTCAAGTTACGAGGGATTGAGAGTGTGTGGTGTGCTGATCTTTTAATCTCTCTCGCTCCCTCTCCCTCTCCCTCTCTCTCTCCACACATCAAGGATCTTTTCTGATTCTCCAGATACATGCAGCATCAAATCTTCATTTGGTTTCATTTTTACGCTCTCAAGAGTTAAAATATTCATCATCTGAATTATCACTATTTAATTAAGAAGTCTACACTGTTTTGTTTGCAAAATCCAGCCTGGAATTGTGAACAAAACCAAAAGAAGTCTTTAGTTTTAGGTCTTCACCACGGACCACCATCAAAATGGTGGTCCGTGGATCAAATGCTGAATAAATGGTGGGCCCTGGGTAGAAAAAGGTTGAAAACCTCTGCTATAAGCTATAGGCAGAAACAAAACCCAACTAAAATTCCTTAACATTTGTGTTTATGTCCATGAAAGGTCTGTCTGTCCGTCCGTCCATCTGGCTCTGATATTTAGTTGAAAGACTGAAAAAATCGGCCAGAATTAGAATTTGCTCATATAAGTTCATATTTAGATTTTTTTTTCAAACAACCAAAATGTCTGAGATGATAGAATGATGATAGATGATGATGGTCATGGAAGGAGAACCTTCTGAAAGCTCCATGGGCAAAGATAAACAACTTTAAAATATCAACAAAAAATAAAAAATAGCGGTCAAAATGACCTCTCAGTCTTTCTAGTGTTAAAAGCAGTAACATGTGAGAGACTGACTATGAATGGCTATGTGGATTAACAGAATATGTCAGTGCATTGAGATGAAGTGTCACTATATCCAGGCAGGGAGACATGATGTGTTTCTATGAATCCACACTAGGAAGCTCTCACCCTGCAGAGTGGATCTCTCTATGCACACTGCACACTTCACACCTTCCAGTGTGAACTCACTCATGCATATTGTTGCTGCTGCTGCTGTTCGCCCACATGAAAACATGAAACATGTGCAAAAGCTGAATTATATAGGGCACCTTTTGCTATAGTGCTGTACTGTATGTGCGACGTATACATTATCCGCAATGTCTCTTTTCCAACTGTTTTTTGTTGTATTCGTTGAGATGCAGGTAATTATAGGTTATTTGTCTGTATCTATGTTTCACGCTGTCTCCATAGTTGTACTGAAAAAAGTACTGAAAAAGTTAAACATGGTTACCACAACAGACACAAGCGACTGTAAATAGGCGACTGACTGCCTGAATGACTGACTCAGTCCTTAAACACGATGGCATGCAAAACAACCCAAGGTATTTCAAATTAAAGTGCTTATATTTAAAATGATTTGAAACACTACTACTGCTGCTACTAACTAAACTAATCTGTGGCACCACTAAACCAACAGCATTTCATCATTGAAAACAGAAAACTCTCTGAGTCAGACCTTTAGCTTTATGCATGCCGCGTGTCTGTTGCAGCTTCAACAACAACTGATGTTATTATTGGTGCTTAATTGCCTTATATTTTGTCCTATAACCAAAAACAGTATGGGTACAGCTTCATCGTCCGTGGCGCGGTCGATTAAGCCGCCGCCCATACCACCCCTCCCCCATTGGGAAATGTTACATCCGCCCCTGGGAGAAGTTAGAAGTCAGGAATGAGCACCGACAGCACACGGCGCCAGAGAGGAAACGTGTCACTTTGAATCGCATTCAGAACGGAACATTTCATTTATTTTGCGCTCCATATAAGCAAGACAGAGATATGACAGCAGGAATGACTCAGGGCCCGATCTAGAGGGGGGCAGGGGTGAGCAGAGCCCACCCAAACGTGCATCAAAGTGGTTGTGTTAACACTCACACTTTCACGTTTGGTTCATCAGTGATTCAGCTGTTTCAAAAGGTGGGGGCGTGGCATATGGTTTATGGCTGAACCACTGCTGAACCAAAAGTGAAAGTGAAAGTGTGAGTGTTAACACACTATTGATATAGTGCAAAAAATTGCATTTGGAGAAATGTATATAGGTGAACTTGCACAACACCCCTTGGCCGCACTTTAAGCTTATTTTGGAGTAGGAGAAACAGCAATTAAGGAGTGTAACACCAAAATAACACCTGGACGACTTTTTCTTCAAAAAATTAACTGCGATTCAACAAAATTTTTGCCTCCTGCGCCTTCTTTTAGATGTGACTTTTTGGTTATAAAGACTAGTCTATGTAGTTATGTAGCAGAATCTAGTTTACTGAATATTTCGTGAAGATTTTTGTAAACCCTGTTTTTTCTGTTCTATGAACCCTATGGAACATGAAAAAAGCGGTTTACATTTTTTATCTTTGCCCAGAAAATATTTACCCATAACATCCCATATAATGTAATAATTAAAAATATAATCATACTTAAGAAGCACATGTGACATGTCAAACTATGGGTTTTTCATGCTTCTGAATCCATCCCAAGAATTAGTTTTGCCCAAAAAACATTCCTTGGGTTAAAATCGGCCATAGAAATCATGGAAAATGTGATGAGGTCAGCACATTTGGGCAAGTATCTATGGCCGTTTTTAGGCCAAGGAATGTTTTTTGGGCAAAACTAATGCTTGGGATGGATTCAGAAGCATGAAAAACCCATAGTTTGACATGTCACATGTGCTTCTTAAAGAATTATTATATTTTTAATTATTATATTGTATGGGATGTTATGGGAAAATATTTTCTGAGCAAAGATAAAAAATGTAAACCACTTTTTTCATGTTCCATAGGGTTCATAGAACAGAAAAAACATGGTTTACAAAAATCTTCACGAAATATTCAGTAAACTACACAATGACATGGACTAGACGGCAGTTGGACGCCGCCTGTTACTGTAATTAAGCTCCGAGAGTGTACAAAGGGTTACATTTTTTTCCAGTGGTTAAAATTAACACAGAGGATTTGAGATGAGATGAGAAATGAAAGTAACCAAAAAAAGAACAAGACGGTGGTGGTGGTGGCATGAAGATTTGTGCACCGAAGCTCATCCTGCTTTAGTATGCATGCATTTTTTTCCCCCCTGTAAAAAACATCAATTGCAGGAGAACAAACAGTATGAAGTCTATGGGGAGTTACGCTTGTTGCTTTAAATTCACACACAGGTTCCTCCATGCAGCACTCACTCACCACGGCTCTGCCAATCAGTGTGAGACCTGCTCGTTAACGCACACGAGACGCAGCTGCTCCTATTATATAACCCTGCTCTGTATGGACGGATGGGGAAACGGCAACACATACTGTACAGTACTGTAAACGCAGGAGCAAGGACCTCAGTGAGGAAGGGGTGTGGGGTCACTCGGTGCACACCAGACACCCACACAGGGGCGAATCTAGGCATGGGCATGGGGGGGCAATGCCCCCCTAAAGGCCCAGTCTGCCCCACCAAACATGATGGCATGCAAAACAATCCAAGACATTTCAAATTAAAGTGCTTATATTTAAAATGATTGGAATCAGAAAACTCTCTGAGTCAGGCGTGCCTGCCTGTTGGAACTTCAACAACAACTGACGTTATTATTGATTCTTTACTTGCCTGATGAAAGTCCCGTAACCGAAAATGGTATGGGTGCGGATTCATCGCCCGACACGGGCGACACCCACACACTAGCTGGGACGACACCCACACACTAGTTGGAAATCGTCACGGTCAGTAAAAACGTTTTGTTCACAGCCAGTTCATCCCTTCATGCTCTCAACGCCATTGGTAAGGTGGACGGACGCATTGTTAAAAAAAGGCCATCTGCCAAAGAGTTATGAGAGTTAGAATTAAAAACATTTGTATACTCTCTCTGGGTTGCATTAACAGCCAGTGTTTTACACTGCAGGATAGAAATGTCCGATATTTACGTTTTTTTGCCGATAAATATCCCGATATTATCCAATTCTTAATTTCCGTTACCGATATCACCCGATATCAAAGGATACTGATATACTGTATGCAGGCTTTTATGGGGTGAACAAAAGATGAATAATGAGAGCATTAAGTGATTTGGGTGACTTTGAAAAGCCCCCAACAGACCATCAGCATGTGCACCAAGGCCTCCAACCAACCACTCCATTATAATTGGAGGAACGACCCCTATATATTTGTCATGATTGTGCGGCTCTATAAATCTCTGTAAATTGTGTGTTGCCCGACCGATATATCTGTCGTACCGATATATCGGCCGATATCGATACCGATATATCGGCATCGGTAATATTCGTACCGATATATCGGTCGATACATCGGCCATTATATCGGTAAAATCTGCCCATATATCGGTAACATCGGCCGATATATCGGCCGATATTTGCCTGGAACAGAAAAAGAAACACAGCAAATGGAATTATTTCACAAAAGTAAATGATGTCAATGTCGTATTCTATTGTTTACTTGAAATAGAGAATAAATTTGACGTTTAGAAGTTTTTCAAATGTATTTTTAATTATTTTAATTTAATTATTATACATCGGTCCCAAACATCGGTAACATCGGTGCAGTTTTTTCCAAAAATCGGTATCGGCATCGGCCACAAAAATATGGCATCGGTCGGGCTCTAGTTTAAAGCCTTTATCGGCAGATAATATCCGTGTGGCCGATATATCTGCCCATCCCTACTGCAGGGGGAATAGTTTATCAGTAGTAGTGTGTAAGAAGAAGAAAAATTTGCAAAAACAAGAAAGGAACCAGTCCACTTTGTGGACTGCTTAGTCCCTTAATTATTTCCTATTTCCTAATTATTGGGCTGGCAATCAGGACACAGTATGTAAACATATTTGAATACTGTGTCTCGGGAGTTCTCTGGAGTAGGAAATGGGCGTACAATTGCCAATATATTGACCTTTTTCCCCGCCAAAGTGCTGGGGAAAAAATTGTGTGCGCGACCCATCCGGTGGGAGTGCCGCGGGAAGTAGCGTCACAGTGTTTACATGCTCGCATGGGCGGGCACTCTTGTCGCATGGCATCCCACTGCCCCACCCACATTCACAATAAGGATTACATATCTACATAGCCATGCAATGATTGATTGGTTTAAGTTTATTACAGTTTGCAGATTGGTTATATTTCACCTGAACCCACACCCGCAAACTCCGTTCACTTGATGGGGTCAGTCCAATGGCGGATCTTCTACATAGGCCTACACTTCTACTGAGAATGGGGACAACAAATAGGGAAAAGTCCTGTACCGGCGGTAGGCGGTGCAATGAACACAGGCAGCAGCCTAGCTTTAAAGATCTTAAATCCCTTGATTCACAACATAATCATTACGAAGACTTTAGTTGTTACTGTTCAACATGTTAAAACAGTTAACATGCTGTACGCATGCCTAAAATAGTTCTTATTTGCACCGCCCTCGTTGAAAACATTGTATCCAGGTTGTCCCTCTTTCAGGCTGCATGAACAGCGCTCGAGCGCTTACTTTCTGACCCCCTTAATGTCGCAAGTCCTCTCCCAAATGGCTTTAGACTTTAGAGTGTACGCAGCGCACGGCTGGAGAGTTTTTTTTCCTCGGATGGGTCTGTTATTGGTGATTGGTTGTCAGTGCAGAAGGGAGCGCTGGGCTGTGTTTTGGACCGAAAACCTCAATAAAACTATTCCTAAACCTAACTTTAATTATATTTATTGAACATGTGAAGTCTGCGGTTGTTGGGGGAAAAAAAATAAATGTGGCAACAGCAGGATTTGAACCCACGAAGCATAGATGCACGGATTTCAAGCCTGCGCAGCAGTCCACTAGACTAACGATGCTCTGTTGACACTGGCATCACATCGGCATTACAACAAACATCAATTGAGCCGGCACTTGTGGGAGGGGATCATAGGAGGGGACAAGGAGGGAAGCCTGTCCCCATGAAGGCGAGGCTTCACTGCTCGACTCCACCCGCGACCCCTCCCCTGTGTGCAACAGGATCTGCCGCACACACAATCACAATGCATTATGGGTCATAATCAAAAGGTGGATAATATTGTTTTTATTCATGTATTTTTCCCCCCCAACGCGATAATTGTAAAATTGATGTTATAGGATGGGAGGACAACCCATAAGTATAACGTTTGTTAACTATAGTTCAAGTCTCACACAGGGGCGGATGTAACATGTCCCGTTTGGGGGGGGCAAGAGAACATGTTGGAGGGGCAAGAGAAAATGGTATGGGGGCGGCTTCATGGCATCGCCGATACCATTTTCGCCACGGCCATACTATTTTCGCCACGGCATACCATTTTCGTTTACAGGACTTTTACTAGTCAAGTAAAGCATCAACAATAACATCAGTTGTTGTTGAAGTTGCAACAGACACGCAGCATGCATAAAGCTAAAGGTCAGAGAGAGACTCAGAGAGTTTTCTGTTTTCAATGATGAAATGCTGTTGGTTTAGTGGTGACACAGCTGTAGTTAGTTAGTAACAGTAGTAGTGTTTCACATCATTTTAAATATGAGCACTTTATTTGGATTGTTTTGCATCGTGTTTGGGGGGGGGGGGGGCAGACTGGGTATTTAGGGGGGCATTGCCCCCCCCCCCCCCCCCCCCCCCCCCCCCCCCCCATGCCCATGCCGAGATCCGCCCTTGGTCTCACAAGATGTACTCCTCTATAGGCTACAGACCCAGAGAACACAGAACTAACAGCCCTGCATTGATCTGGCAGATGAAGGGCAGAGCCAAGTGGCGTGCATCTTCAATACCAGTCTAAAAATAAGATACAAACACGGAGTGAGTCAAGTCTTTGCACAAGTCTGAAATATTCTCAAACTTCGTCGCATTGGATTGATCTAATCATTCACTGATGTTATGGTATCACTCAATACCAACATGTTTTAAGTTCATGAGTCATTCCACAGAAATGAAGACGATTTGCAGTCCCTCTGACCGTTTTAGCTGTATGTTATTGATGGAGTCACTTACAAATATTTTTAAAAGATGTTTTAATCAATTGAAATGATCCCTTTAATATTGTGTAAACATTACATGGATTTTATCTTCATATCACAAATTATCTTGCTTTCTTTCAGTAGACGCCCCCTATTTTGTCCATTTTTCCATGTCCCCAGTGGCCTTCGATGAAAGTGGACTTGACACATGACTATTAAACATCAAATAAATAGATGATTAATCATTTAAATGGCATTATATAGCTGTGTCCCTCAGTTGCACTCTGTTGTAACTCTGTTGTAACTCCGTTACACAAGTCATTCTTCCCTCCATAACAACAATTAACTGGCCCTTTGATATCATCAATAGGAAGTAGTATTCTACAACTCTACTGACCAACATGCTACAGAAAGTGGCAATTTAAAACCTCATTTTACACAGTTTTAGAGGCCTTTTGTACTCTCACATGTGGTCGTAAATCATAAAAGCTCAACTCTGTTATATGAAATAATGATATAAAACAATTAGTTATAAAGACTCTGTTTGTTATTGCAACAATATATCTGATTCCTTAACCTCAGGCATGCCAAGTCTTCTCTTCTTACTCAACTCAGTTAGAGTAGTGGCTATCGTTAGTACAAAAATCACAACTCCGTTATTAACTTAATTGGCTCAACTCCGTTATCAATTAACATGTTAAAAGATATATAAAAAATATATTGAATGCCTGAGATGGGAAATTATGTTTTTCGTATAGCTAAGATATCCTTAATATTGTGGGCTATTCAGAAAAGTAAAACCTTTCGGTCAAAAAAAAAAAAAAAAATCCAAATCGTACCGTTTCCGTGGAGTGACTCTCATATTGTTTGGCTACTGGAAAAATTCTTAGATCGACACAGATGGTGAGAGAGAAAGAGAGCCCCTCCCCCATCTCTTTCTTGTTGAGGCACTCATCATCGTTGATGAGTGAGTCAGTCTCCCTAGTTGAACGGAAGACGGTCTTCCTTGATTGGTCAACCCAAACCACCGGCTTCACGGATTGGACACACTTTGCACGGGGTTTGTGATACATGTGAAAACATAGAAAGTTCCATGCAGTTAAACATCAACACTTGACCACTAGAATATCATTGATAGGATTTTTCCACCACCATGATGTTTTAGTAATGTTAGCCCTGACGGTGCATCTGAGAAAAACAGGAACAATAATACGGTCCTTTCAAAGTCATGTGACAGTGAGACACTTGGTGTATTTTTTTGAAGTTCACACACGTATTGGTGTGCTCATCTTCAACACAGTGTCTTTGACCTGGAGCAAGTTGACCCGTGGAAGAGGAGAACGCCACCTTGAGGTTCCCTCCCCGCTCTGGGGCTACACAGCTGTGCTGGTGGAATACACTGTCTACATCTGTGGAGGATGTGTTCACAAAACCAACATGACAGAGTACTACAACCAACTTTATGCATTTGACGTTGATGACCACACATGGTTCAAACCACAGGTTTCTGGAGCCATTCCAGAGAGGAGATACTTTCACTCGGCCTGTGTCTTGGGGAAGGTCATGTATATTCACGGCGGATACAACTGGACTGGAGGCACGAATGGAATGCACATGTTGGACACCAGCACCATGGTCTGGTCTTTAATTACCACCAGAGGAACTCAACCTCCTGCTTCAAGTTATCACTCTGCCACCATCATTGGAACGAAGATGTTCGTATTCGGGGGCTGGCAGGGTGGTCAGTACAACAACACCATCAGGGTGTTTGACACAGAGGCAAACCTATGGATGGACACACCTTCTACAGTGCTCCCAGCAGAATGCTGCTGTAAAGCAGCCTTTACCTACAATAGAGAGTTGTACATATTTGGTGGGTGGTACTTCAATGACCTGTGGAAATTCATCCCAGAAACCTCCTGGAAGAAGGTCATGCCGAAGGGAGAGTCCCGTCAGACGTTCAAAATAGGTGTTGCATGGTGGGGGATCGTATTATCGTCTTTGGAGGATACAGTGGTGACCTGTTTATCTTAGACTTCAGTCCAAGCCTCAAGATGTTATGTAAAATTGTAGTTATTCAATATGGCCTGGATGAGTCTGAACTCCCACATGACATCAGGTGGGAGTTGGCAACCATGACTAACAAAAATGGTCAGAAAAAAGAAACCAAAATGAAAACAAATATCCAAACAACAAATAAAACCTGATGGGCCACACAGGGCTCCAACCTGTAGCGGTGGATGGAGGGGACACATTTATTTATTTATTCTTTGTTTGTGTTTATGTGTGTGTGTGTGTGTGTGTGTGTGTGTGTGTGTGTGTGTGTGTGTGTGTGTGTGTGTGTGTGTGTGTGTGTGTGTGTGTGTGTGTGTGTTTTTATGGATACCAAGCACATTTTTCTCTGGTGGTATAATAATAGCCCACAATAGCGGAGTATCTGTGAGAAATTGTTTATTATAAAATATACTTGGACCTTACCCCAGCATGAATAGTGAACACCAAATGATGTGCAGTGTGGGTAATGTGATTTAATATCAACAGAAATATGATGTATTTCAGTGAAGTAATGCTTCAATGTAGTTATGAGGATACTTGATCATAGGGAAATGGGAACCAGTTTTAGCAAAGCAAGGTGCACAGGAAGTGTAGGCCTACTGTATTCTCTAATGCAGGGGAGCCCAACCAGTAGATCGGGATCTACCGGTAGATCTCGGCCTGATCACAAGTAGATCTCGGGAGATGTGGGGGTGGAGAAAAAAATGGGGTGGAAAAGATAAAAGGGCAATTTTCGTGTGTGTGTGTGTGTCTGTGTGTCTGTCTGTCTGTCTGTCTGTCTGTCTGTCTGTCTGTCTGTCTGTCTGTCTGTCTGTCTGTGAAGCGGTTCATTTGGAGGATTGTTGTATGCTGTCTGTGAATTATGCCAACAGTATTGTTCTGCAACGTGTAATGGACTGTTCTGCAACTTATAATGGACTATTCTGGACTGTTCTTATTATGATTGCATTTGCAATGGCAGTGTTTGTCCAAGTCTGTTGTACTGTTGTAGGCTTATTTATGACAAGTCTGTTGTACTTTATGCTTATATGCAGTGTTGTAGTGGTACTTTTAGAAGTAGGGGGACGCCTCTTAAAGGGGAATTACACCCACTTTCATTTTTTGTGTACAAATGTGAAAAGTAAATGACAAGACAAAAAACATAGGCCTACTTTTGCCCCAAAAATATTTTAGATGTGAGAAGTGGGGGGATTCCGTCCCCCCGCGTCCCCCCTCCACTACACCCCTGCTTATATGGACATAAAGTAAAGTGGTAAAACAAAGTAGTGTTGTGTTGTTGTGAAGTTACTGCAGGCTGGCAACGATGCGTGTGGTTTGAAATGTTGATATTGGACTGGTAGATCCCGGAGGGGTTGGCTGCTGAAAAGTAGATCTTGGGTCAAAAAAGGTTGGGCACCCCTGCTCTAATGTGTTCATGTCAGAAAGTCTGGCCGACGTTATCAGGCTGCATTGATGTGTAGGATTGAACTTTTTGTTATCTATATTGTTTCAAATAGCTTTAAAATGTTCTAGGTAATTGAACTTGTTGTGGTGAAACACAACTTGATGACATCATCAAGTTGTGTTTGTTTTGTTTGTTAATGATTTTTTTTTTTTCTGAGGGCGTGCAAATGGAACCAAATTTGGTTCCATTTGTATGCTGTAAAATGGGTGCAATTCCCCTTTAAATGTTCTAGTATAATAAATGTCATTTGTGGGGGAAAAAGAAAACAGGCCATGTTGATTTCAGTTGTGATGTTTGTTTTCAGACATGCTCTTGTCTCCCAGGAGTCTGCCTGTGCTCTTAACTCGTATTCAGTGGTTTTCAACCATTTTCACACCACAGCCTCCATACATTTTAGCTACGGAGGACCGCCATTTAATGTTGAACATCAACAAACAATTCCTCTACATTTTGTAATGGTGCCGATTATTGAAAATTAAGTCGTTGAGATGCTTTAATATTATTTACTCTTGAGAGCGTAAAATTAAACCAAATGTGGCCATAAGGGTCCATTTGGTTTCATTTTACTCGCTCTAGATTTAAAGATCGATGGTTGCAGAGAAAAAGGGAGTTGAGAAAACAGTCCATGACGATTTCAGTTGTGATGTTTGTTTTCAGACATGCTCTTGTCTCCCAGGAGTCTGCCTGTGCTCTTAACTCGTTTTAGACAAAACTCTCTGGTTAAAAACTGGAAGCCGCACAATGGCAGCTCCTGTGCCAAACCAGTTACATAGTGCCCATGAGTACTTGTGTGTGAACGGAGCAAGCCAATACTCATGACATTGCCTATAACAGTCTTTTACTTATGTCACCATTACGTCATCACCTAAACCAGCCAATCGGAGTATGCTGCTAACCGAACACCGACCCCACAGCGCTCGCTCACGCAAGCAACAAGATTACAGTTTTTAAACTATACGTGTCATGGTTGAACAGTCTCCCTAGAACAACAGGGATGGTCTTCCTTGATTGGTCAACCCAAACTACCGGTTTCACGGATTGGACACACTTTGCATGGTGTTTGTGACAAATATACAGTACGTGAAAACGTAGAATATTCCATGAGTTTGAACATCAACACTTGACCACTAGATGATTGTTGACCAATAGGATTTTTTCCACCACCATACAGTTTTAGTAATGTTATGCTGGACGTTGCACCTGAGAAAACCAGGAATACCAATGGTATCCGATTTAGATGCCGCCGTGGCAGTGAGACACGCGGTGTATTATTTTGAAATTCACAAATATATTGACGTGCACATCTTCAACACAGTGTCTCTGACCTGGAGGAAGTTGACCCTTGGAAGAGGAGAACATCACCTTGAGGCTTCCTCCGGGCTCTGCGGCTACACAGCTGTGCTGGTGGATTATACTGTCTACCTCTGGGGAGGTTATGGTTACAACACAGAGGAGTACTACAACCAACTTTATGCATTTGACGTTGATGACCACACATGGTCCAAGCCACAGGTTTCTGGGGCCATTCCAGAGAGGACATACCTCCACTCGGCCTGTGTCTTGGGGAAGGTCATGTATATTCATGGCGGATACAACCAGACTGGATACACTGATGAAATGCACATGTTGGACACCAGCACCATGGTCTGGTCTTTAATTACCACCAGAGGAACTCAACCTCCTGCTTCAGCTGGTCACTCTGCCACAATCATTGGAACAAAGATGTTTGTATTTGGGGGCTGGGAGAATGGTCAGTACAACAACACCATGAGGGCGTTTGACACAGGGACTAACCTATGGATGGACACACCTTCTACACTGCTTCCAGAAGAACTCTGGAGTAAACCAGCCTTTACCTACAATAGAGAGTTGTACATAATTGGTGGGTGTGACGACCTGTGGAGATTCAACCCAGAAACCTCCTGGAAGAGGGTCAAGCCGAAGGGGAGAGTCCCTCAAGACTTTTCAGATACGTGTATGTGTTGCATGGTGGGGGATCGTATTATCGTCTTTGGACGATACCGTGATGACCTGTTTATCTTAGACTTCAGTCCAAGCCTCAAGATGTTATGTAAACTATCAGTTCTTCACTATGGTCTGGATCAGTCTGAACTCCCACATGACATCAGGTGGGAGTTGGCAACCATGACTATTAAAAATGGTAAAAAGAAATAATAATAAAAAAAATATATATATCCAAACAGCGAGGCAAGAAATAAAACCCTATGGGCCACACAGTGCTCCAACCTGTAGCGGTGGATGGAGGGGACACATTTATTTATTTATTCTTTGTTTGTTTGTGTTTATTTATTGATTTGTGTTTGTGTGTGTGTGTGTGTGTGTGTGTGTGTGTGTGTGTGTGTGTGTGTGTGTGTGTGTGTGTGTGTGTGTGTGTGTGTGTGTGTGTGTGTGTGTGTGTTTTTTTCTTTTTTATTGATACCAAACACATTTTTCACTGGTAGTATAATAATAGCCCACAATAGCTGAGTATCTGTGAGCAATCATGTATTATAAAATATACTAGGACCTTATCCCGGTATGAATAGTGAACACCAAATGATGTGCAGTGTGGTTAATGTGATTTAATATCAATAGAAATATGATGTATTTCAGTGAAGTACTGCTTCAATGCAGTTGTGAGGATACTTGATCATGCGGAAATGGGAACCAGTTTTAGCAGAGCAAGGTGCACAGGAAAGTGTAGGCCTACTGTATTCTCTAATGTGTTCATGTCAGAAAGTCTGGCCGACGTTATCAGGCTGCATTGATGTGTAGGATTGAACTTTTTGTTATCTATATTGTTTAAAATTGCTTTAAAATGTTCTAGGTAATTGAACTTGTTGTGGTGAAACACAACTTGATGACATCATCAAGTTGTGTTTGTGTTGTTTGTTAATGATTTTTGTTTTTTTTCTGAGGGCGTGCAAATGGAACTAAATTTGGTTCCATTTGTATGCTCTCAGAGAAAATCTGGAAAATGGGTGCAATTCCGCTTTAAATGTTCTAGTATAATAAATGTCATTTGTGGGGATAAAGAAAACAGTCCATGTTGATTTCAGTTGTGATGTTTGTTTTCAGACATGCTCTTGTCTCCCAGGAGTCTGCCTGTGCTCTTAACTCATATTCAGTGGTTTTCAACCATTTTCACACCACAGCCTCCATACATTTTAGCCACGGAGGACCGCCATTTAATGTTGAACATCAACAACAATTCCTCTACATTTTGTAATGGTGCCGATTATTGAAGATTAAGTCTTTAATATTATTTACTCTTGAGAGCGTAAAATTAAACCAAATGTGGCCATAAGGGTCCATTCGGTTTCATTTTACTCACTCTAGATTTAAAGATCGATGGTTGCAGAGAAAAAGGGAGTTGAGAAAACAGTCCATGACGATTTCAGTTGTGATGTTTGTTTTCAGACATGCTCTTGTCTCCCAGGTTGGTTAAAAACTGGAGGCCGCACAATGGCAGCTCCTGTGCCAAACCAGTTACATAGTGCCCATGAATACTCGTGCTTGGACGGAGCAAGCCAATACTCATGACATTGACTATAACGGTCTTTTACTCATGTCACCATTAAGTCATCAGTGAGAAATAATTTATTATAAAATATACTTGGACCTTACCCCAGTATGAATAGTGAACACCAAATGATGTGCAGTGTGGTTAACGTGATTTAATATCAACAGAAATATGATGTATTTCAGTGAAGTAATGCTTCAATGTAGTTATGAGGATACTTGATCATAGGGAAATGGGAACCAGTTTTAGCAAAGCAAGGTGCACAGGAAATGTAGGCCTACTGTATTCTCTAATGCAGGGAGCCCAACCAGTAGATCGGGATCTACCGGTAGATCTCGGCCTGATCACAAGTAGATCTCGGGAGATGTGGGGGTGGAGAAAAAAATGGGGTGGAAAAGATAAAAGGGCAATTTTCGTGTGTGTGTGTGTGTGTGTCTGTCTGTCTGTCTGTCTGTCTGTCTGTGAAGCGGTTCATTTGGAGGATTGTTGTATGCTGTCTGTGAATTATGCCAACAGTATTGTTCTGCAACGTGTAATGGACTGTTCTGCAACTTATAATGGACTATTCTGGACTGTTCTTATTATGATTGCATTTGCAATGGCAGTGTTTGTCCAAGTCTGTTGTACTGTTGTAGGCTTATTTATGACAAGTCTGTTGTACTTTATGCTTATATGCAGTGTTGTAGTGGTACTTTTAGAAGTAGGGGGACGCCTCTTAAAGGGGAATTACACCCCTTTTCATTTTTTGTGTACAAATGTGAAAAGTAAATGACAAGACAAAAAACATAGGCCTACTTTTGCCCCAAAAATATTTTAGATGTGAGAAGTGGGGGGATTCCGTCTCCCCGCGTCCCCCCTCCACTACACCCCTGCTTATATGGACATAAAGTAAAGTGGTAAAACAAAGTAGTGTTGTGTTGTTGTGAAGTTACTGCAGGCTGGCAACGATGCGTGTGGTTTGAAATGTTGATATTGGACTGGTAGATCCCGAGGGGTTGGCTGCTGAAAAGTAGATCTTGGGTCAAAAAAGGTTGGGCACCCCTGCTCTAATGTGTTCATGTCAGAAAGTCTGGCCGACGTTATCAGGCTGCATTGATGTGTAGGATTGAACTTTTTGTTATCTATATTGTTTAAAATTGCTTTAAAATGCTCTAGGTAATTGAACTTGTTGTGGTGAAACACAACTTGATGACATCATCAAGTTGTGTTTGTTTTGTTTGTTAATGATTTTTTTTTCTGAGGGCGTGCAAATGGAACTGAATTTGGTTCCATTTGTATGCTCTCAGAGAAAATCTGGAAAATGGGTGCAATTCCCCTTTAAATGTTCTAGTATAATAAATGTCATTTGTGGGGGCTAAAGAAAACAGGCCATGTTGATTTCAGTTGTGATGTTTGTTTTCAGACATGCTCTTGTCTCCCAGGAGTCTGCCTGTGCTCTTAACTCGTATTCAGTGGTTTTCAACCATTTTCACACCACAGCCTCCATACATTTTAGCCACGGAGGACCGCCATTTAATGTTGAACATCAACAACAATTCCTCTACATTTTGTAATGGTGCCGATTATTGAAGATTAAGTCTTTAATATTATTTACTCTTGAGAGCGTAAAATTAAACCAAATGTGGCCATAAGGGTCCATTCGGTTTCATTTTACTCACTCTAGATTTAAAGATCGATGGTTGCAGAGAAAAAGGGAGTTGAGAAAACAGTCCATGACGATTTCAGTTGTGATGTTTGTTTTCAGACATGCTCTTGTCTCCCAGGAGTCTGCCTGTGCTCTTAACTCGTTTTAGACAAAACTCTCTGGTTAAAAACTGGAAGCCGCACAATGGCAGCTCCTGTGCCAAACCAGTTACATAGTGTGCATGAGTACTTGTGTGTGAACGGAGCAAGCCAATACTCATGACATTGACTATAACAGTCTTTTACTCATGTCACCATTACGTCATCACCTAAACCAGCCAATCGGAGTATGCTGCTAACCGAACACCGACCCCACAGCGCTCGCTCACGCAAGCAACAAGATTACAGTTTTTAAACTATACGTGTCATGGTTGAACAGTCTCCCTAGAACAACAGGGATGGTCTTCCTTGATTGGTCAACCCAAACTACCGGTTTCACGGATTGGACACACTTTGCATGGTGTTTGTGACAAATATACAGTACGTGAAAACGTAGAATATTCCATGAGTTTGAACATCAACACTTGACCACTAGATGATTCTTGACCATGATTCTTGACCAATAGGATTTTTTCCACCACCATACAGTTTTAGTAATGTTATGCTGGACGTTGCACCTGAGAAAACCAGGAATACCAATGGTATCCGATTTAGATGCCGCCGTGGCAGTGAGACACGCGGTGTATTATTTTGAAATTCACAAATATATTGACGTGCACATCTTCAACACAGTGTCTCTGACCTGGAGGAAGTTGACCCTTGGAAGAGGAGAACATCACCTTGAGGCTTCCTCCGGGCTCTGCGGCTACACAGCTGTGCTGGTGGATTATACTGTCTACCTCTGGGAGGTTATGGTTACAACACAGAGGAGTACTACAACCAACTTTATGCATTTGACGTTGATGACCACACATGGTCCAAGCCACAGGTTTCTGGGGCCATTCCAGAGAGGACATACCTCCACTCGGCCTGTGTCTTGGGGAAGGTCATGTATATTCATGGCGGATACAACCAGACTGGATACACTGATGAAATGCACATGTTGGACACCAGCACCATGGTCTGGTCTTTAATTACCACCAGAGGAACTCAACCTCCTGCTTCAGCTGGTCACTCTGCCACAATCATTGGAACAAAGATGTTTGTATTTGGGGGCTGGGAGAATGGTCAGTACAACAACACCATGAGGGCGTTTGACACAGGGACTAACCTATGGATGGACACACCTTCTACACTGCTTCCAGAAGAACTCTGGAGTAAACCAGCCTTTACCTACAATAGAGAGTTGTACATAATTGGTGGGTGTGACGACCTGTGGAGATTCAACCCAGAAACCTCCTGGAAGAGGGTCAAGCCGAAGGGGAGAGTCCCTCAAGACTTTTCAGATACGTGTATGTGTTGCATGGTGGGGGATCGTATTATCGTCTTTGGACGATACCGTGATGACCTGTTTATCTTAGACTTCAGTCCAAGCCTCAAGATGTTATGTAAACTATCAGTTCTTCACTATGGTCTGGATCAGTCTGAACTCCCACATGACATCAGGTGGGAGTTGGCAACCATGACTATTAAAAATGGTAAAAAGAAATAATAATAATAAAAATATATATATCCAAACAGCGAGGCAAGAAATAAAACCCTATGGGCCACACAGTGCTCCAACCTGTAGCGGTGGATGGAGGGGACACATTTATTTATCTATTCTTTGTTTGTTTGTGTTTATTTATTGATTTGTTTGTGTGTGTGTGTGTGTGTGTGTGTGTGTGTGTGTGTGTGTGTGTGTGTGTGTGTGTGTGTGTGTGTGTGTGTGTGTGTGTGTGTGTGTGTTTTCTTTTTTATTGATACCAAACACATTTTTCACTGGTAGTATAATAATAGCCCACAATAGCTGAGTATCTGTGAGCAATCATGTATTATAAAATATACTAGGACCTTATCCCGGTATGAATAGTGAACACCAAATGATGTGCAGTGTGGTTAATGTGAGTTAGTATCAATAGAAATATGATGTATTTCAGTGAAGTAATGCTTCAATGCAGTTGTGAGGATACTTGATCATGGGGAAATGGGAACCAGTTTTAGCAAAGCAAGGTGCACAGGAAAGTGTAGGCCTACTGTATTCTCTAATGTGTTCATGTCAGAAAGTCTGGCCGACGTTATCAGGCTGCATTGATGTGTAGGATTGAACTTTTTGTTATCTATATTGTTTAAAATTGCTTTAAAATGTTCTAGGTAATTGAACTTGTTGTGGTGAAACACAACTTGATGACATCATCAAGTTGTGTTTGTGTTGTTTGTTAATGATTTTTTTTTTTCTGAGGGCGTGCAAATGGAACTAAATTTGGTTCCATTTGTATGCTCTCAGAGAAAATCTGGAAAATGGGTGCAATTCCCCTTTAAATGTTCTAGTATAATAAATGTCATTTGTGGGGGATAAAGAAAACAGTCCATGTTGATTTCAGTTGTGATGTTTGTTTTCAGACATGCTCTTGTCTCCCAGGAGTCTGCCTGTGCTCTTAACTCATATTCAGTGGTTTTCAACCATTTTCACACCACAGCCTCCATACATTTTAGCCACGGAGGACCGCCATTTAATGTTGAACATCAACAACAATTCCTCTACATTTTGTAATGGTGCCGATTATTGAAAATTAAGTCGTTGAGATGCTTTAATATTATTTACTCTTGAGAGCGTAAAAGTAAACCAAATGTGGCCATAAGGGTCCATTTGGTTTCATTTTACTCTAGATATAACACTAACACTAGATTGAAGATCGATGGTTGCAGAGAAAAGGGGAGTTGATAAAACAGTCCATGACGATTTCAGTTGTGATGTTTGTTTTCAGACATGCTCTTGTCTCCCAGGAGTCTGCCTGTGCTCTTAACTCGTTTTAGACAGAACTCTCTGGTTAAAAACTGGAGGCCGCACAATGGCAGCTCCTGTGCCAAGCGAGTTACATAGTGCGCATGAATACTCGTGCTTGAACGGAGCAAGCCAATACTCATGACATTGACTATAACGGTCTTTTACTCATGTCACCATTAAGTCATTACCTAAACCAGCCAATCGGAGTACCCTGCTAACTGCATACTGACCCCTAGGGCTGGGAATCGATCCGAATTCCCTAGATCGATTCGATTTCGATTCACAAGGTCACGATCCGATTCGATCCACGATTCGATCCGATTCGATATCGATCTATTTTCAGACATAATAGAAATAAATACTGTCCAATAGACAAGATGGCCCCATGTGTTGGTGATTGTATCTGTGTATGTGTAAGAGGGACACAGAGAGAGAAGAGTCAAGTATCAAGTAGGCCCTACTGTAATATCCGGATTATAAAGCGCACCTGAATATAGGCCGCATCGGCCAAATTTAGGGAAAAAAAACAATTGTGTATACATTTACAAGCCGCACTGGACTGTTAATTAATTACCATAAGTAAGGTAGGCTAATTACCATATGTAAGGGTTCTTGCACAGATGAGATTGTCGGCAACGAAATGCTGTTTGAGAAGCATCCTTTTTATTATTTAAACGACTTCAAGAAAAAAAATGCATTTGTAGGCTATAACTCATTCAAGTGTTTTAATCTATAGTGCACAGAACGTGTACTGTGCCGTGAACTGTATTGTTTCAGTCATACACGTGTAACATTTAACTGCACGTGCTGTATGTAATTAACCGCTACAGCCATAGACCAGGGACGGATCTAGGCATAGACATGGGGGGGCAATGCGATCTAAACGCCCTGACTGCCCCACCAAACATGACGGAATGCAAACAACGAAAACTTCAAAGATATTTCAAATCAAAAGCTTATAGCGGTAGTTAAACATTGACTAACTACAATTATGGCACCACTAAACCAACTGCCATTTTCGGCTGCCCCCCCGATTGAGAAATATTAATCCAGGCCTGGCCTTAGAGTGTAGCCGGAGATACGCAAACTCCGATCACTTCATGAAACCAAATGAGCGCTTGCGGGTCCATTTGGTTCATGAAGTGAACAGAGTTTCACTTTTACACTCTCAAAAAGTTACCGTAGCATCTTGTTAACCAACTGTCTATCATTTAGCTGGCGACCACCAGGAATCCTCTCAATGCACTCGACGAGGCGACATCAATGTAATGTGACTTTTATTAGGTCTTTTTTTCGCCGCCGCCGCCTCCTTCTCCTCATCGCGCTGCTGCTGCTGCTCAGCCTTTCGAAACCCGTTCGTGATCGTGGATGTTTTGACACTTTTCCACGCAGTCAGGACCCACTGCCAGACTTGAGAAAAAGTTGCTTTCCGCATGCGACCAGTTTTGGTGAAAGATTTCTCGCCGCTAGTCATCCAAGCCTCCCACTTTGAAAGCACGGCTCACACTGTCAAGGGGCTGCAGGTGCTTCGTTGTGCCCCCAGGAATCACGGCAGGAATCGAGCACGATTTCACAGAATCTGTTATATTATGGGCCCTCATGCTGTCCAAAACGAGCTTTTTTTTTGGCACGTGTCTTTTTTTTGGCAGCGGCGGCGACGCATTTAGTAGTGTCTGTCTTTTCTATGGTGCGCCTCCGCGTAAAAGAAAATGGTGCCAGTCGCCTGGAGAAGATCGATCCACACATTTTTGAATCGATGTCGTGTTTTTGAGCGTGAATCGATATCGGATCGCTGATCGATTTTTTGAACACAGCCCTACTGACCCCAGAGCGCTCGCTAACACAAGTAACAAGATTACAGTGTCTCCCTAGAACAACAGGATGGTTTTCCTTGATTGGTCAACCCAAACTACCGGTTTCACGGATTGGACACACTTTGCATGGTGTTTGTGACAAATATACAGTACGTGAAAACGTAGAATATTCCATGAGTTTGAACATCAACACTTGACCACTACATGATTGTTGACCAATAGGATTTTTTCCCACCACCATTAGTGCTGTATAGTTGGACTAATTCTGGCCTTCGAACGTTCGCTGGGAATTATAGGGCGAGCTTCGAACGTTCGCTAAAAAAAAAGCAGCATGCTACAACCCCCCCCCCCCCCCCCCCCCCCCCCCCCCCGGCGCGCGCGTCTACTAACTCTTAAAATGTTGTGGATGTTGCCATCGTAGATAGGCTACGTTTTCTACTGCCCTGAGATGTGATTGACATCTGTGAATACATCAGTCATGACACCGCTCTCCTTTTCTCTCCTTTCTGATGAGACTGATCCGACAGCCACGGGTAACACGCTGTTTGGATTGCCAAAACATGCTGTCCATCGGCTCGTTTAATTATTTGTTTGCTGTGAACGACTACGCGTCTATTAGGCCTATTGTATGTATAGGCTTAAGCCTGCTGCCCACCAGCCTGCTCTGGTGGTCAGTGAACCCTAAGACCAACCTTACAAAAAGGCTGGTTTAATTATTTGTTTGCCGTGAACGACTACGCGTCTATTAGGCCTATTGTATGTATAGGCTTAAGCCTGCTGCCCACCAGCCTGCTATGGTGGTCAGTGAACCGTAAGACCAACCGCTCAGCGTGCAGCTCTGTAGAGTACAGACGGAGTTGCGCAAACTCCGTTCACTTCCTAGAGCCAGTCTAATGGCGGATCGCCTACATAGACTTCTATTGAGAATGGGACACCTTCAGTGAAAACAATGCATTTCTAACTGCAGTAACAGCGCGTTTCACAGCGAGTTTCTGACCCCTCAATGTCGCAGATCTACTAGATGGGGGAAAAGTTAAATAAATAAATAAATGCGAATGGTTCGGGATCATTAATATTCGTTCGCGTGGCGACCTTAGCGAGCGAGTGGTTCGAATCCCGAGCTTCGGTATACAGCCCTAACCACCATACAGTTTTAGTAATGTTATGCTGGACGTTGCACCTGAGAAAACCAGGAATACCAGTATTATCCGATCAAAGTGCCGCTGTGGCAGTGAGACACGCGGTGTATTATTTTGAAGTTCACAAATATATTGATGTGCATATCTTTAACACATTGTCTTTGACCTGGAGCAAGTTGACCCGTGGAAGAGGAGAACATCACCTTGAGGTTCCCTCCCCGCTCTGGGCTACACAGCTGTGTTGGTGGAATATACTGTCTATTTCTGGGGAGGCTGTTTTCACAAAGGCAACATGACAGCGTACAACCAACTTTATGCATTTGACATTGATGACCACACATGGTCCAAGCCACAGGTTTCAGGGGCCATTCCAGAGAAGAGATACTACCACTCAGCCTGTGTCTTGGGAAGGTCATGTATATTTATGGCGGACACAAGCAGACTGGATACACTGATGAAATGCTCATGTTGGACACCAGCACCATGGTCTGGTCTTTAATTACCACCAGAGGAACTCAACCTCCTGCTTTAGTTGGTCACTCTGCCACAATCATTGGGACAAAGATGTTTGTATTTTGGGGATGGCAGGGTGGTCAGTACAACAACACCATCAGGGTGTTTGACACAGAGACTAACCTATGGATGGACACACCTTCTACACTGCTTCCAGAAGGACTCTGGTGTAAACCAGCCTTTACCTACAATAGAGAGTTGTACATATTTGGTGGGTGTGATGACCTGTGGAGATTCAACCCAGAAACCTCCTGGAAGAGGGTCAAGCCGAAGGGGAGAGTCCTGTCAGACTTTCCAGATACGCGTATGTGTTGCATGGTGGGGGATCGTATTATCGTCTTTGGAGGATCCAGTGATGACCTGTTTATCTTAGACTTCAGTCCAAGCCTCAAGATGTTATGTAAACTATCAGTTCTTCACTATGGTCTGGACCAGTCTGAACTCCCTCATGACATCAGGCGGGAGTTTGAAGCCATGACTATTAGAAATGGTAAATAGAAACCAAAAGGAAAACAAATCTCCAAACAGCAAAGGCAACAAATAAAACCCTATGGGCCACACAGTGCTCCAACCTGTAGCGGTGGATGGAGGGGACACATTTATTTATTTATTTATTTATTTATTTATTTATTTATTTATTTATTTATTGTCTCCACCGAAGGTGGGGACTATAAAACGCCCTCCGTCCGTGCACGCGGCCCGTCCGTCCCCCGAATCTGTCCGTCGCACGACTGTCTGTCCGTGCACGCAGCCCGTTCGTCATGACGTCATGACGACGTTATAGTTGATACACTAGTACCAGTGAACGTTCAAACCTGAGCCCAGACGGTGGAGACCTGGGTACAGGTCTCTAGGAGGAACCCTGAGCTTGAGAAGCTTGAGATGACGTCATGATGAGGTCATAGGTATGAAGGTCATAGGTCATGGGTATAAAACGCCCTCTGTTCGTGCACGCAGCCCGTCCGTCCCCCGAATCTGTCTGTCCCACGACTGTCTGTCCGTGCACGCAGGCCGTCCGTCATGACGTCATGACGACGTTATAGTTGATACACTAGTACTAGTAGACGTTCAAACCTGAGCCCAGACGGTGGAGACCTGGTACAGGTCTCAGTTGTGATGTTTGTTTGGATGTTGCCTTGGATGTTTGTTTTCAGACATGCTCTTGTCTCCCAGGAGTCTGCTCTTAACTCGTTTTAGACAGAACTCTCTGGTTAAAAACTGGAGGCCGCACAATGGCAGCTCCTGTGCCAAGCGAGTTGCATAGTGCGCATGATTACTCGTGCTTGAACGGAGCAAGCCAATACTCATGACATTGACTATAACGGTCTTTTACTCATGTCACCATTAAGTCATTACCTAAACCAGCCAATCGGAGTACCCTGCTAACCGCATACTGACCCCAGAGCGCTCGCTAACACAAGTAACAAGATTACAGTGTCTCCCTAGAACAACAGGGATGGTTTTCCTTGATTGGTCAACCCAAACTACCGGTTTCACGGATTGGACACACTTTGCATGGTGTTTGTGACAAATATACAGTACGTGAAAATGTAGAATATTCCATGAGTTTGAACATCAACACTTGACCACTAGATGATTGTTGACCAATAGGATTTTTTCCACCACCATACAGTTTTAGTAATGTTATGCTGGACGTTGCATCTGAGAAAACCAGGAATACCAGTATTATCCTATGAAAGTGCCGCTGTGGCAGTGAGACACGCAGTGTATTATTTTGAAGTTCACAAATATATTGATGTGCACATCTTCAACACATTGTCTTTGACCTGGAGGAAGTTGACCCGTAGAAGAGGAGAACGTCTCCTTGAGGTTCCTTCCGGGCTCTGGGGCTACACGGCTGTGCTGGTGGAATATACTGTCTACCTCTGGGGAGGCTGTGTTCACAGAGGCAACATGACAGCGTACAACCAACTTTATGCATTTGACGTTGATGACCACACATGGTCCAAGCCACAGGTTTCTGGGGCCATTCCAGAGAGGAGATACCTCGACTCTGCCTGTGTCTTGGGGAAGGTCATGTATATTCACGGCGGACTGAACCAGACTGGATACACTAATGGAATGCACATGTTGGACACCAGCACCATGGTCTGGTCTTTAATTACCACCAGAGGAACTCAACCTCCTGCTTTAGTTGGTCACTCTGCCACAATCATTGGGACAAAGATGTTTGTATTTTGGGGATGGCAGGGTGGTCAGTACAACAACACCATCAGGGTGTTTGACACAGAGACTAACCTATGGATGGACACACCTTCTACACTGCTTCCAGAAGGACTCTGGTGTAAACCAGCCTTTACCTACAATAGAGAGTTGTACATATTTGGTGGGTGTGATGACCTGTGGAGATTCAACCCAGAAACCTCCTGGAAGAGGGTCAAGCCGAAGGGGAGAGTCCTGTCAGACTTTCCAAAAACGTGTATGTGTTGCATGGTGGGGGATTGTATTATCGTCTTTGGAGGATCCAGTGGTGACCTGTTTATCTTAGACTTCAGTCCAAGCCTGAAGATGTTATGTAAACTATCAGTTCTTCACTATGGTCTGGACCAGTCTGAACTCCCACATGACATCAGGTGGGAGTTTGAAGCCATGACTATTAAAAATGGTGAATAGAAACCAAAAGGAAAACAAATTTCCAAACAGCAAAGGCAACAAATAAAACCTGATGGGCCACACAGTGCTCCAACCTGTAGCGGTGGATGGAGGGGACACATTTATTTATTTATTTATATATTTATATATATATTTTTTATTTATTTATTGTCTCCACCGAAGGTGGGGACTATAAAACGCCCTCCGTCCGTGCACGCGGCCCGTCCGTCCCCCGAATCTGTCCGTCGCACGACTGTCTGTCCACGCAGCCCGTCCGTCCCCCGAATCTGTCCGTCGCACGACTGTCTGTCCGTGCACGCAGCCCGTTCGTCATGACGTCATGACGACGTTATAGTTGATACACTAGTACCAGTGAACGTTCAAACCTGAGCACAGACGGTGGAGACCTGGGTACAGGTCTCTAGGAGGAACCCTGAGCTTGAGAAGCTTGAGATGACGTCATGATGAGGTCATAGGTATGAAGGTCATAGGTCATGGGTATAAAACGCCCTCTGTTTGTGCACGCAGCCCGTCCGTCCCCCGAATCTGTCTGTCCCACGACTGTCTGTCCGTGCACGCAGGCCGTCCGTCATGACGTCATGACGACGTTATAGTTGATACACTAGTACTAGTAGACGTTCAAACCTGAGCCCAGACGGTGGAGACCTGGGTACAGGTCTCTAGGAGGACCCCTGAGATTGAGAAGCTTGAGATGACGTCATGATGAGGTCATAAGACAATGAGGTCATTGTCCAAACCTGACCCCAGATATTTTTTTTCTTGAACTCTTCCATAGAATTTGAATGATTTTTTATTTCCAACTGAAATGAAATAGAAATTTCAAATTCAGAAAAGACATTAGTATTTTATATATATTAGAATAATATCATCAATTCTTGAGCCCGGACGGTGGAGACAATCTTGTTTATTTATTTGTTTGTTTGTTTGTTTGTTTGTTTGTTTGTTTGTTTGTTTGTTTGTGTGTGTGTGTGTGTTGTGTGTGTGTGTGTGTGTGTGTGTGTGTGTGTTGTGTGTGTGTGTGTGTGTGTGTGTGTGTGTGTGTGTGTGTGTGTGTGTGTGTGTGTGTGTGTTTCTTTTTTATGGATACCAAACACATTTTTTTATAAAAATATACTAGGACCTTATCCCAGTATGATTAGTGAACACCAAATGATGTGCAGTGTGGTTAATGTGATTTAATATCAATAGAAATATGATGTATTTCAGTGAAGTAATGCTTCAATGCAGTTGTGAGGATACTTGATCATGGGGAGATGGGAACCAGTTTCATCAAAGCAAGGTGCACAGGAAGTGTAGGCCTACTGTATTCTCTAATGTGTTCATGTCAGAAAGTCTGGCCGACGTTATCAGGCTGCATTGATGTGTAGGATTGAACTTTTTGTTATCTATATTGTTTAAAATTGCTTTAAAATGTTCTAGGTAATTGAACTTGTTGTGGTGAAACACAACTTGATGACATCATCAAGTTGTGTTTGTTTTGTTTGTTAATGATTTTTTTTTTTTCTGAGGGCGTGCAAATGGAACCAAATTTGGTTCCATTTGTATGCTCTCGGAGAAAATCTGGAAAATGGGTGCAATTCCCCTTTAAATGTTCTAGTATAATAAATGTCATTTGTGGGGGATAAAGAAAACAGGCCATGTTGATTTCAGTTGTGATGTTTGTTTTCAGACATGCTCTTGTCTCCCAGGAGTCTGCCTGTGCTCTTAACTCGCATTCAGTAGTTTTCAACCATTTTCACACCACAGCCTCCATACATTTTAGCTACGGAGGACCGCCATTTAATGTTGAACATCAACAAACAATTCCTCTACATTTTGTAATGGTGCCGATTATTGAAAATTAAGTCGTTGAGATGCTTTAATATTATTTACTCTTGAGAGCGTAAAATTAAACCAAATGTGGCCGTAAGGGTCCATTTGGTTTCATTTTACTCGCTCTAGATTTAAAGATCGATGGTTGCAGAGAAAAAGGGAGTTGATAAAACAGTCCATGACGATTTAAGTTGTGATGTTTGTTTTCAGACATGCTCTTGTCTCCCAGGAGACTGCCTGTGCTCTTAACTCGTTTTAGACAAAACTCTCTGGTTAAAAACTGGAGGCCGCACAATGGCAGCTCCTGTGCCAAGCGAGTTGCATAGTGCGCATGAGTACTTGTGTGTGAACGGAGCAAGCCAATACTCATGACATTGACTATAACGGTCTTTTACTCATGTCACCATTAAGTCATTACCTAAACCAGCCAATCGGAGTACCCTGCTAACCGCATACTGACCCCAGAGCGCTCGCTAACACAAGTAACAAGATTACAGTGTCTCCCTAGAACAACAGGGATGGTTTTCCTTGATTGGTCAACCCAAACTACCGGTTTCACGGATTGGACACACTTTGCATGGTGTTTGTGACAAATATACAGTACGTGAAAACGTAGAATATTCCATGAGTTTGAACATCAACACTTGACCACTAGATGATTGTTGACCAATAGGATTTTTTCCACCACCATACAGTTTTAGTAATGTTATGCTGGACGTTGCATCTGAGAAAACCAGGAATACCAGTATCCTATCAAAGTGCCGCTGTGGCAGTGAGACACGCAGTGTATTATTTTGAAGTTCACAAATATATTGATGTGCACATCTTTAACACATTGTCTTTGACCTGGAGCAAGTTGACCAGTGGAAGAGGAGAATGCCACCCTGAGGCTTCCTCCCCGCTCCGGGGCATCACAGCTGTGTTGGTGGAATATACTGTCTATTTCTGGGGAGGCTGGGGAGAGAACTACAACCAACTTTATGCATTTGACATTGATGACCACACATGGTCCAAGCCACATGTTTCTGGGGCAATTCCAGAGAGGAGATACTTTCGCTCGGCCTGTGTCTTGGGGAAGGTCATGTATATTTACGGCGGATACAACCAGACTGGATACACTGATGAAATGCTCATGTTGGACACCAGCACCATGGTCTGGTCTTTAATTACCACCAGAGGAACTCAACCTCCTGCTTTACTTGGTCACTCTGCCATAATCATTGGAACAAAGATGTTTGTATTTGGGGGCTGGCAGGGTGGTCAGTTCAACAACACCATGAGGGTGTTTGACACAGAGACAAACCTATGGATGGACACACCTTCTACACTGCTTCCAGAAGGACTCTGGTTTAAACCAGCCTTTACCTACAATAGAGAGTTGTACATAATTGGTGGGTGTGATGACCTGTGGAGATTCAACCCAGAAACCTCCTGGAAGAGGGTCAAGCTGAAGGGGAGAGTCCTCAAGACTTTCCAGATACGCGTATGTGTTGCATGGTGGGGGATCGTATTATCGTCTTTAGACGATCCAGTGATGACCTGTTTATCTTAGACTTCAGTCCAAGCCTGAAGATGTTATGTAAACTATCAGTTCTTCACTATGGTCTGGACCAGTCTGAACTCCCACATGACATCAGGTGGGAGTTTGAAGCCATGACTATTAAAAATGGTGAATAGAAACCAAAAGGAAAACAAATTTCCAAACAGCAAAGGCAACAAATAAAACCTGATGGGCCACACAGTGCTCCAACCTGTAGCGGTGGATGGAGGGGACACATTTATTTATTTATTTATATATTTATATATATATTTATTTATTTATTTATTGTCTCCACCGAAGGTGGGGACTATAAAACGCCCTCCGTCCGTGCACGCGGCCCGTCCGTCCCCCGAATCTGTCCGTCGCACGACTGTCTGTCCGTGCACGCAGCCCGTCCGTCCCCCGAATCTGTCCGTCGCACGACTGTCTGTCCGTGCACGCAGCCCGTTCGTCATGACGTCATGACGACGTTATAGTTGATACACTAGTACCAGTGAACGTTCAAACCTGAGCACAGACGGTGGAGACCTGGGTACAGGTCTCTAGGAGGAACCCTGAGCTTGAGAAGCTTGAGATGACGTCATGATGAGGTCATAGGTATGAAGGTCATAGGTCATGGGTATAAAACGCCCTCTGTTCGTGCACGCAGCCCGTCCGTCCCCCGAATCTGTCTGTCCCACGACTGTCTGTCCGTGCACGCAGGCCGTCCGTCATGACGTCATGACGACGTTATAGTTGATACACTAGTACTAGTAGACGTTCAAACCTGAGCCCAGACGGTGGAGACCTGGGTACAGGTCTCTAGGAGGACCCCTGAGATTGAGAAGCTTGAGATGACGTCATGATGAGGTCATAAGACAATGAGGTCATTGTCCAAACCTGACCCCAGATATTTTTTTTCTTGAACTCTTCCATAGAATTTGAATGATTTTTTATTTCCAACTGAAATGAAATAGAAATTTCAAATTCAGAAAAGACATTAGTATTTTATATATATTAGAATAATATCATCAATTCTTGAGCCCGGACGGTGGAGACAATCTTGTTTATTTATTTATTTGTTTGTTTGTTTGTTTGTTTGTTTGTTTGTTTGTTTGTTTGTTTGTTTGTTTGTTTGTGTGTGTGTGTGTGTGTGTGTGTGTGTGTGTGTGTGTGTGTGTGTGTGTGTGTGTGTGTGTGTGTGTGTGTGTGTGTGTGTGTGTGTGTGTGTGTGTGTGTGTTTCTTTTTTATGGATACCAAACACATTTTTTTATAAAAATATACTAGGACCTTATCCCAGTATGATTAGTGAACACCAAATGATGTGCAGTGTGGTTAATGTGATTTAATATCAATAGAAATATGATGTATTTCAGTGAAGTAATGCTTCAATGCAGTTGTGAGGATACTTGATCATGGGGAGATGGGAACCAGTTTCATCAAAGCAAGGTGCACAGGAAGTGTAGGCCTACTGTATTCTCTAATGAGTTCATGTCAGAAAGTCTGGCCGACGTTATCAGGCTGCATTGATGTGTAGGATTGAACTTTTTGTTATCTATATTGTTTAAAATTGCTTTAAAATGTTCTAGGTAATTGAACTTGTTGTGGTGAAACACAACTTGATGACATCATCAAGTTGTGTTTTTTTTTTTTTTTTTTCTTTTTTTCTGAGGGCGTGCAAATGGAACCAAATTTGGTTCCATTTGTATGCTCTCGGAGAAAATCTGGAAAATGGGTGCAATTCCCCTTTAAATGTTCTAGTATAATAAATGTCATTTGTGGGGGATAAAGAAAACAGGCCATGTTGATTTCAGTTGTGATGTTTGTTTTCAGACATGCTCTTGTCTCCCAGGAGTCTGCCTGTGCTCTTAACTCGCATTCAGTAGTTTTCAACCATTTTCACACCACAGCCTCCATACATTTTAGCTACGGAGGACCGCCATTTAATGTTGAACATCAACAAACAATTCCTCTACATTTTGTAATGGTGCCGATTATTGAAAATTAAGTCGTTGAGATGCTTTAATATTATTTACTCTTGAGAGCGTAAAATTAAACCAAATGTGGCCGTAAGGGTCCATTTGGTTTCATTTTACTCGCTCTAGATTTAAAGATCGATGGTTGCAGAGAAAAAGGGAGTTGAGAAAACAGTCCATGACGATTTCAGTTGTGATGTTTGTTTTCAGACATGCTCTTGTCTCCCAGGAGACTGCCTGTGCTCTTAACTCGTTTTAGACAAAACTCTCTGGTTAAAAACTGGAGGCCGCACAATGGCAGCTCCTGTGCCAAGCGAGTTGCATAGTGCGCATGAGTACTTGTGTGTGAACGGAGCAAGCCAATACTCATGACATTGACTATAACGGTCTTTTACTCATGTCACCATTAAGTCATTACCTAAACCAGCCAATCGGAGTACCCTGCTAACCGCATACTGACCCCAGAGCGCTCGCTAACACAAGTAACAAGATTACAGTGTCTCCCTAGAACAACAGGGATGGTTTTCCTTGATTGGTCAACCCAAACTACCGGTTTCACGGATTGGACACACTTTGCATGGTGTTTGTGACAAATATACAGTACGTGAAAACGTAGAATATTCCATGAGTTTGAACATCAACAATTGACCACTAGATGATTGTTGACCAATAGGATTTTTTCCACCACCATACAGTTTTAGTAATGTTATGCTGGACGTTGCATCTGAGAAAACCAGGAATACCAGTATCCTATCAAAGTGCCGCTGTGGCAGTGAGACACGCAGTGTATTATTTTGAAGTTCACAAATATATTGATGTGCACATCTTTAACACATTGTCTTTGACCTGGAGCAAGTTGACCAGTGGAAGAGGAGAATGCCACCCTGAGGCTTCCTCCCCGCTCCGGGGCATCACAGCTGTGTTGGTGGAATATACTGTCTATTTCTGGGGAGGCTGGGGAGAGAACTACAACCAACTTTATGCATTTGACATTGATGACCACACATGGTCCAAGCCACATGTTTCTGGGGCAATTCCAGAGAGGAGATACTTTCGCTCGGCCTGTGTCTTGGGGAAGGTCATGTATATTTACGGCGGATACAACCAGACTGGATACACTGATGAAATGCTCATGTTGGACACCAGCACCATGGTCTGGTCTTTAATTACCACCAGAGGAACTCAACCTCCTGCTTTACTTGGTCACTCTGCCATAATCATTGGAACAAAGATGTTTGTATTTGGGGCTGGCAGGGTGGTCAGTTCAACAACACCATGAGGGTGTTTGACACAGAGACAAACCTATGGATGGACACACCTTCTACACTGCTTCCAGAAGGACTCTGGTTTAAACCAGCCTTTACCTACAATAGAGAGTTGTACATAATTGGTGGGTGTGATGACCTGTGGAGATTCAACCCAGAAACCTCCTGGAAGAGGGTCAAGCTGAAGGGGAGAGTCCCTCAAGACTTTCCAGATACGCGTATGTGTTGCATGGTGGGGGATCGTATTATCGTCTTTAGACGATCCAGTGATGACCTGTTTATCTTAGACTTCAGTCCAAGCCTCAAGATGTTATGTAAACTATCAGTTCTTCACTATGGTCTGGATCAGTCTGAACTCCCACATGACATCAGGTGGGAGTTGGCAAGCATGACTAGAAAAAATGGTGAATAGAAACCAAAAGGAAAACAAATCTCCAAACAGCAAAGGCAACAAATAAAACCCTATGGGCCACACAGGGCTCCAACCTGTAGTGGTGGATGTAGGGGACACATGTATGTATGTATGTATGTATGTATGTATGTATGTATGTATGTATGTATGTATGTATGTATGTATGTATGTATGTATGTATGTATTTATTTATTTATTTATTATTTGTGTGTGTGTGTGTGTGTGTGTGTGTGTGTGTGTGTGTGTGTGTGTGTGTGTGTGTGTGTGTGTGTGTGTGTGTGTGTGTGTGTGTGTGTGTGTGTGTGTGTGTGTTTCTTTTTTATGGATACCAAACACATTTTTTATAAAATATACTAGGACCTTATCCCAGTATGAATAGTGAACACCAAATGATGTGCAGTGTGGTTAATGTGATTTAATATCAATAGAAATATGATGTATTTCAGTGAAGTACTGTTTTAATGTAGTTGTGAGGATACTTGATCATGGGGAAATGAGGAATTAGCTAGGTAATTGAACAGGTGAAACAACTTTTTCTGATTGTGTCTAAATTTGATTCCATTTGTATGCTCTCAGAAATAAGTGTGGAAAAGTGGTGAAATTCCCCTTTAAAATGTTCTAGTATAATAAAAGTCATTTGTGGGGGATAAAAAAAGCGATATATCGACATATCAAATCGAATCGCAGCATAATTAAGAATCACAATATCAATCGATTCAGGAGCCTAAATATCCATATTGCATCGTATGGTGAGGTAAGTGAATCGTCCCACCACTAACAACTAAAGATCTCAACGGGCCTGAAAATTAAGGCCCGGCCCTACCCGGCCCTAACAGTTCAGGCCCTAGGCCCTACCCGGCCCTACTAAATGGAATAGATTTTAGGCCCTACCCGGCCCTAAACTGTCGGGTTTGGGCAAAATTTGAGAATTCGCCACAGATTAAAAATGAAATGGCAATCAGCACCATCTTCATAATAGGTAAATACAGAAAATAACTATTATTCTTACTATATTAAAATAATTCAATATATATTATTTTTTCATGGGGCCCGAGGCCCTACCCGGCCCTATTGTTTAGGATAGATTTTCGGCCCTACCCGGCCCTAAATGTCGGGTCGGGTCTGTTCGGGTTCGGTCCTGGTCGGGTTCGGGCAGAGTTTGAGAACTCTACTAACAACCAACTGTGAGTTGAACTGTGCCTGTTTGGAATCATTGCATCATGGGACGACGCACACGCCTGCAACGTAGTGTGTGTGTGTGTGTGTGTGTGTGTGTGTGTGTGTGTGTGTGTGTGTGTGTGTGTGTGTGTGTGTGTGTGTGTGTGTGTGTGTTCGTTAACTTATAGAAACAGGTGCTGCTGCCCTAGCACTCTAATGAGATCATGTATGTAGATAGACAGACAGGCAGGCAGGCAGGACGGCAGGCACACAGAAAGACAGACAGAAAGTTGCAGTGAGAGGACAGACAGGTACAGTGAGAGGACAGACAGGTACAGTGAGAGGACAGACAGACAGGTACAGTGAGAGGACAGACAGACAGGTACAGTGAGAGGACAGACAGGTACAGTACGAGGACAATGTCTTTCTATTTGAGAGCAGCATAACTGTAACCGAATTAGGTCACATAACAAGTGGGTGAAGTACGTGTATGTGCGCGCGTGTGTGCAGTAACTAATTTTAGATTACATATTACTGTAATATTATTACTTTTGCCCCAAAAAGTAAAGTAACGAGATTGCTCTGCAAAAATGGGTAATAAGTAACGCATTACTTTGCAAGTAACGCCAACTTATTTTTTTTAAAATGAGCTTGTTGTTGCATGCAAAAATAGAACAGATTTACAAGCTATCGACAGGTACTGTAACAACAGAGATGTGCAGCAGATTGTAAGCAAATCACTTGCTGCTTTATTTTGTTTATTATTATTATTCCAATAAATTGGATTCAGTTCTAAAAAGAGCTCGCTAAACAGATTATGTTGTACATCTCTATTTTTTCAAAGGCGGTGATGAGAACTTGGGAAAGTAATAACGTAATATGTAATATATTACTCTTCGATTCCAGTAATAAGTAAAGTAATGATATTACTTTGTCTATGGGTAACAAGTAAAGTAAAGAAGTAATATTGACCAACACTGTGTGTAATGTGGTGTCACTGTTGTGTCTGTGCTTGTCTCTGATGTTTCATGTATGGCTGTAGTAAGGGTGTAAGCCCAAGACAAATTTCCCCCGTGGACAATAAAGTTTACCTTGACCTTGACCTTTCTTAACCCGTTTGATTACCGTGGACTAGAGTCCGTCAATCCAAAGTTACAAAAAATCCTGATCCCATTACTGTTGACATGCACTGAAAATCCACCACCAACAGTTATCCGCCTCGTTTTAAGCTTTGTGTCCTCACTGTGTCCATGTTATGCTGAGGGTGAACAATGGGATGTTGGACCAATGTTGGAAATTTGTCAGTGAAAAAGATTCTGTGGTGCAAAATCTATGCACAGTTAAATGAGTTAATGTTTTGTTTTCCTTGCACTCTACTTGACCAATTACCCCGTTATTTGCCATATTAGTGCTGGACTGGGCCCACCACAACCAGCGTGTGAAGGACCTGTTCTACCTGGTATAGTTGGTTAACCAGATGTAACTCTTTGAGAGCGTAAACATGAAACCAAATGGACTCTTGCGGGTCCTTCATGTTAACACTCTTAATTGGCCAAGTCTAATTATATAGAAGATTAATAGTCATTTTGATCAGTATGTTTGACTGTTTTGTTTCCCAAATCCAGACTGGAATTGTAGACCAAAAAGTAAAATAAATCTTTAGTTTTGGGGATCTGTGGGGCTAAAATGTCATCAAATGGTGGTCCTCCGTGGCTCAAAATTCTGAATGAACAGTGGGCCCTGGGATCAAAAAGGTTGAAAACCAGTGCTTTTAATCATACCGTGATACCACCGGCCCCATGAGGGTCGTGGCCCACCGGGAGACCTCCCTGTACGCCCAATGGACAATCCGACCCTGGCCATATGCCATGCAACAACAGTATAACAAGGTGCACACACACACTTATTTTGCACTTGTATGTCGCTAAGAGTGAGTGTCTAAAGTTACTGTAATATTACAGAGCAGGGGCGGATTGGCACATATTTTCCCACCGGGACAATTTTGCCTTTGCCAGGCCACCCTGAGGGGGGCAGCTGCTTAACCAGATGTAACTCTTTGAGAGCGTAAAAATGAAACCAAACTTAGTCTACACAACTAGAGAATGTAGAAGATTAATGGTCATTTTTATCTGTATGTTCCAGGGCGAGCATCTAGCACATTCTAGTGCATTTTGGAAGTGCCACTAGTGCATTTTGGATCTTGTCCAGGCCACTAGGTGGCGCAGGCCCCGGGGAAACTCCCTGTACTCCAGATGGCCAATCCATCCCTTCTACAGAGCTTTTACCGAGGGGATGAGGACCTGTCACCAGAGTACAGACAGCATCATCAACAGCCGGGGAACTCATAATATGCAAGTGCTGCTACCATGTTGGAGATTCAGGTGCTCTAGCCTACAGTCTGGTGTCTAGACTGGGAGCTGTGCTGCCAGTTCTCTGATCACCATGAGACCGAGCCTGACCTCAGTCTGAATTGTCATTTCGTCTCACTCAAGTCTCTCTCTACCACAACAGTTTCTAGGATGGGCGTCATCAAAGCAGCAGTCTTAGCGGCGATTGGCTCAAGGTTGTGACCGAAGTGAGTGACAGGGCTGTTGGCCGTTTAGGTGCTGGGATTGGATGACGACATTGGGAACGAAGTGAGTGACAGGGCTGTTGACCAATCAGGTGCTGGGATTGGATCTCCAACCGGCACAAACGGCCCCAAAGGCAGGGAAGCCAGTCCTTGAACCACAGGGAAAAAACAAGCTAGTATTGTTTAAGGTGCTGATTCAGGGCTGAGCCAGGCTACATGAAACCTTGACCACTATACAACCCAGTGAATGTGAAGACGCTTTAAAATAACGTGTGCTCTAATTATCTAACTAATATAATCCCCCAAGTACAAGAGAGATGTGGTCCATCTCCTCTAGGTTATACGCCATTAAAAAAGCCAGATCTTGCATAATTTAATTTGGATGAAAGCTACACGGCTTGAAGTCATCTGTTGAAGGCGGCGGATGCTGATTGGAGATTGCTCGAAGTTAAGTGAAATAAAAACGGCCAAAGCATTAGGTCGGGTTCAGATAATTTCTTTTTCCTCATCCTCTCTCAGAGGTAGGGATGTTAATCGACACATATTTGGAATACCGACGTGTCGCGGCCCATTGTCGACAATCGATCGATTTTTTTATTTATTTTTTTTAGCCCGCGGCGCCGGCGGGACCCAACGCAAAATGTTGCAGCGCGGGCGGCATGAAAATGCCTGCAGGAGGGAGAGGTGCAAGATTATAGATAAAATAAGCGGGACCGCGAAATCGAGCAATATATAATACCAAAATATGCATATCTGAGGAGAACGTTCCATACTGCGCTCCACAATGATCAGGCATGTTCTCAAAGCAAAGCACATGGCAGAGCAGGGCGCAGAGCGCACCACGCAACAGACAACAGACACGCACCCGCACCTGGCATTCCACATTCATTAGTAGCCTAATCGACTTGATAGAGGAGTTTTCCTCTTTCCTTGCGACGGATTCCCTGCATCTTTGCCTTTTCCTGCGTCTGTTGTTAGACATGGCCAAACAACGTGAAACAGAACACTGGACAAGATAAGTACAAATAATATAGGCTTGTTCTATTAACCACCTGCAGCACGTGTCTCTCTCTCTGTGTGTGTGTGTGTGTGTGTGTGTGTCTCTCTCTCTCTCTCTCTCTCTCTCTCTCTCTCTCTCTACCATGTGAGACCTCGGTCTTGTGCAGGAGAGATAGCTTTCTCCCATACGTAACGCTCCATTTCGGCCTCGACAGAGGCGCCTGCTCGGCGAAATAAAAGTCAATCATTGCGGCGGGTGCATGCAGGAGCCGCTGCCGCCTCATCCTCGGGGAAAGCCGGACTCCCCGGACAGAACGCAGGGGGAAGGACGAGGAGGACGACGCGGCACAGACATGGTCTCACTACAGTGACTGATAGTAGCCTAATACCCGAAATAAGCAATTCTCTTCCCTTGAAAACAGTAACGTTGTGACGTTTTTGAACAAGAAATTGCAAAGAATACAAAATAAAAATCATTAATATAAAAAAAAGAAAAAAGAGGCGATTTTCGACTCATACTTTTTTGTGTCGACGTCAGCACGTGTCGACAATCGTGTCGGTTTCCGACTTTTTTTCACATCCCTACTCAGAGGTGAGTCGAGAGCATCATGCCGTTTCATCAGACAATAAGTCGATGCACACGACAGGTCTGTGTTTTTATTACCCACTTCCATTTTAAAATCATGTCAACCCACACGTCCTGCAGTCCCACTTCAATGTATCTATTTCACTACCTGATGACCTGGCCCACTGCCAGTAAAGACATAACAGCATTTTGTATGGAGTGGAAGACAAGAAATACACTGCAGAGAGAGACAGAGTCTATTCTTAGTCGTGGTGCGTTCTTCACATAAAATAAAGGTTACATTGTGAACAGTGCGTGAGGAGGATTTATAGCAGTTAAATTATGTTTAAAGGGGAATTACAAGCCTTTCTGACATGTCATTAACATGGTGACTATGTGAACATGGTGACTACATCTAAATACTGAAAGGAGTAACTTATAAACTGTCTGGTGTGTTCACATGAGACTGAGTAGACCATGAAATGACCGAAAGATTTTTGAAAGTGTAATATCCCTTTAAGCATTTATTTGATATTTACTGTACATGTCAATTTCAGCTCCCATGTTTGTTTTCCGATTGGCTTTCCTGGGCTCTAAACCATGTCCCCCTGGCCAGCCAGGGCGCCTGATGGAGGGGACAGGAACTGGTTGGAATAACGTGTTCCTTCCACAACGCTACGTCCAGCCAGGGAAACTCCCCCCTGTCAGGTGAAAAACGGGCGGTGAGACTCCTCAAGCCTTGATGGAAGCATGAGCTCAGTCTGCTGCCTCCCCAGGTTGGCGGAGGATGTGTAGAGCCCAGGATCACATTGGGAATTGGCACTGGGTGAAAAATGGGTTGCAAAATCATGGGATGAAAATATATAAAAAAAAAGAAAAAAGTAAACACATACTAGTTCTTTCCTTGAGAATCCTATGTATGTGTGTTTAAAAAAGTTATTTGTGTCTGTTCTTCTGTTGTTACTGCCAGGCTATGCAACATGATTTGCCTCTTTGCTTGGTCTGGGCTTTAGTTGTGTGTTTTTGCCGGTTAATTAAAGATTAAATAAAAATGAAGTAGAGAGACTGTGTACAAATTAGTAACCAACTATGATATACATAAAACATGTATACAGTATAACATACTCTCATATTCTCTTTGGTCCCCTTTAGAAGTGGCATCAGCCCCAGATCTCATATAAGGATGCAGGAATTATCGAATTGGATTACATTTACACCTCATTAAAATGTATCTATACAGTATATACAGGTGTTATTTCCCAGATGGAATATAAATGATTCAACAGCATATGCAGCATGCATGTCCAATACTCTATGTTCTTTGTGGGGAAAATGCATGGGATGCATGCACATTTCATTAATATTCAAAAACAGATCAAGAATATTTAAAATACACTCCAGGCTAGCTAACATTAAGGGTGTGCCGGTTCACCGAAAAAACCCGAACCGTTCGGTACGGGGTCCACGGTTCAATATGCGCTAATGAACCGCAATACTTCGGTTCGCATTCATCCAGATGCGAAGAATGTATTTCTCGGTCACACACCGCCGTACGGCGCAGTGTAGTAGCACTCTGTCACAGCACCACACGGCTGCAATCATTAGGGAGTTTAAGCACGGACCGCTACGTCATTGTGCTCCGGTAACCGGAAATGGATCAGTGCTCGATGTATAAACCTGCCTGCCGTCGCAGCCGTTCCTACAACGGCAGAAGGTGCGCTCTCACGTTGTGTCTACAACGCCAGTACCGCACGAGTAGGAGCTGCTCTGTATACTCTGGATGCGTTGTGTGAATGTATGAACTCTGCTCTGCCAATCACACTAGCCTAGTAGCCTAAACAAATTCACTAAAATGGTCCACAAACTGCCCAAAAGTAAGATCTCACAATGTTCTCAGACCAATGGTGTAGGTTTTTTTTTTCTGTCTACATCAGTTTTGCATTGAGTCGTGGATGTTGTCATCGGTAGATAAGTTTTCTATAAGTTTTTTCTTTCACGCTGTTTTGATTGCCAAAACATGCCGTCCATCGGCTCGTTTAATTATTTGTTTGCCAAGATTAGACTACGTCTCTCTATTGTATATGTAGTCTTAAGTGCCTGCTGCTGCTGGTCAGGTGGACGGGTAACCATAAAACTAACCAGCCAGTGCGCACAGACGGAGTTGCGTAAACTCCGTTCACTTCCTAGAGCTAGTCTAATGGCGGATCGCCTACATAAACTTCTATTGAGAATGGGACACCTTCAGTGAAAACAATGCATTTCCAACTGCAGTAACAGCGCGTTTCACAGCGAGTTTCTGACCCCTCAATGTCGCAGAACTACTAGATGGGGGAAAGTTAAATAAATAAATAAATAAATGGTTCGGGATCATTAATATTCGTTCGCGTGGCGACCTTAGCGACCGAGTGGTTCGAATCCCGAGCTTTATACAGCTTTAGTGTGTATATGCAGTGTGTGTTGTTTGGCAAGCAATAACAACATTGATACCATTTGACATGCTGTTATTAAACATATACTGTTTTAGGATAACACAAATAGCTTCAGCAGCTCTTTTCAATACTGCCCATGCCCAAGCCCAAGTGACAGCATGTTAGCTAACGAGCAATGGTTGTCTGTGTTTACTGTTTATGTTTGACACGTGCTGTAGGCTGAAGAGACGCCTCATCGGTGTCACCATGGGAACCAAAACGAGGTGGGGACCCGTCGCCGACGGGTACTGTGCTTAATGATTTTGGCTGCTACGGCGATTGCGTCATAGCCGACGTAGTTCCTGTACGGGTTGCCGTAGTGAAAACTGGGGAACTTAAAGTCCCTAATGAACAGCGAATGCTACTGCGCGCGCGCGCGCACACACACACACACACACACACACACACACACACACACACACACACACACACACACACACACACACACACACACACACACACACACACACACGGCGTTTGGGGGAGTTAGGTGGTCTCCAGCACACATACTTTGGAAACACATGCGGCGCGACCTTGTGGATCAGCTATTTAAGCGACGCAAGCTTGTGGATCGGTTATTTACAGAGAATCGAGACCACAAAATGTACGGACCCAGGGTCGGAACGCTTCCTCGGTAACTTTTAATGAGTATTATATCCACTGCGCGTCGCAATGAAGGGGCTCGCACGTGCGAGTGAAAAGCGACTCGGGAAAACAAACAACTGTCTTCCAGTTTGAACGCACGGTCATTTCCCAAGCCTATACCCTCGGTCTGGATTCTGGACATATTGTAAAGTGTCCGTGTCGCTTCCTTCCCCGCGTAGAGTACATACATTGTGCCGGCGTCATCCTCCTGCTTCAACAAGTATATCCAAGGGCGGATTGGCCATCTGGAGTACAGGGAGTTTTCCCGGTGGCCTGCGCCACCCCCCAGGGTGGCCTGGTATGGAGTCCTGGCAAAGGCAAAATTGTCCCGGTGGGAAAATATGTGCCAATCCGCCCCTGAGTGTATCTACTACCGTGTGAATCAACGTTGCAGCCCACAGCCAGCGTATGGCCAGAATGCGGTGCCATCCGTTAAATTAAAACTATAAATAGGCCTACATACACGGAGATGCAATGCTACTTATTGAACCAAAGTTTAGCGCAGCCCGATGGCAGGCTGCTGTAGTAGTAGTGAATGTTCCCATGCTCTTGGCTGTATAAGGCTCAGGCGCAAAATTGTATAGGTCATCTGTCTGTCAGACAGACGCATTTCCCTTATTAATAAAGCAGATATTGTAAACTAAACTAATTTAACGTTGTTGTCTGTCTACAATGCTTCTGCATGCTACCTGCCTGATACTTAACTGAAACGTGCAGTCAGTTTATTAACCTAGGTATTTTATATTTCCCTTGAAAATAGCCTAATAATGAGGCACAAATAGCAATATACATTTTTTCTTCTGTAAATAATGAAAAGGAAGAAGACAGGCCTACTGGAATATGTCTGAATAGGGATTATGTTTAGTCTAATACCTTAACATTTAAGTTTATAATACAAGGTTGTTTAATGTTTTAAAAACCCTTGATTATTTTTTTATATTCACATTCAATGTGCTTATAAGTGAAATAAAAGATCATTTTTTAAATTTTATTTTTAAAAAGCGAAACATACCGAAACCGAACCGAAACCGTGGCTCCCATACCGAGGTACAAACCGAACCGTGGGATAAGTGAACCGTCCCATCCCTAGCTAACATCAACTTATGATCTAAGACGGATGGCAAGCTACTCAGTGACATTAATGTACAACTCTCCGGGATTTTGTTGTGTTCAGTTTGACCGTCCCGTTTTGGAATTACGCTTACAGAGTGATGTCTTGCAACGTTGCAGGGTGGATTGTTGACAGGACGCTCCAGGCATATATTATGCCCAGTGAACTGCATCCCTGGTGGGCCTGTCTGGTAAATGTGTATGAGTGTATCATAAGGCTGTAAAGGTGGTGTTAACTGGCTTGAATTTCCAATATTTGTATGGCCCTCACTGGTGATTTTAGGAGGGTTCCACGGAGGCACTGCTGGCCAAAAAAAGAAGAAAAAGGTCAATTTCATTCATCCTTTGTAATAAATACTTGACCGTAGTGAGTGAATAAATCACAGTGTCAAAAAAACCAAGTATTGCTCATATTCAGTGGTTTTCAACCATTTTCACACCAGCATCAAGTGTCGAGTTCAGTCTCTCGGACCCAAAACTAAATTTTTGTTCACAATTTAGGAGCAAAAAATTGGCAAAACATCAAAAAAGCTATTCCTCTACATTTTGTAATGGTGTCGATTGTTGAAAATTAGTTGAGATGTATAATTTAGCTCTTGAGAAAGTAAAATTACACCAAATGAAGCCGTAAGGGTCCATTTGGTTTCATTTTACTCACTCAAGAGTTACAGATCGACCCCCCCCCCCCCGCTAGGAGAGCCTAAAATCACCTATAACGGCCCTCGACCCAAAACGTCAGTACAGTACCTGTGTTGCTGGTCTGCTGCAAATTTCGTGTAAAAAAGAGTCTGGGATTCATTTTTGTCTCACTCCAGCACTGGTTGCAGAGAAAAAGGGAGTTGACAAAACAGTCCATGACGATTTCAGTTGTGATGTTTGTTTTCAGACATGCTCTTGTCTCCCAGGAGTCTGCCTGTGCTCTTAAACTCGTTTTAGACAAAACTCTCTGGTTAAAAACTGGAGGCCGCACAATGGAAGCTCCTGTGCCAAACCAGTTACATAGTGCCCATGAGTACTTGTGTGTGAACGGGGCAAGCAAATACTCATGACATTGACTATAAAGGTCTTTTACTTATGTCACCATTACGTCATCACCTAAACCAGCCAATCGGAGTACGCTGCTAACCGAATACCGACCCCACAACGCTCGCTCACGCAAGCAACAAGATTACAGTTTTTACAGTCTCCACTGTCTTGGGTCAGGGTGAAGACTGTTACGTCACCCTGTGGGTGACGCAACAGTCACTGGTGGTTACTATGTTAAGTCACCTGTTACGTCAACAGTTGGACGTGGACGGACAAACGCGTGCTCAGTAGGGGTGTGGAGATTCATCGCTATTAATCGATACATCGATACCCACGTGCGTGATGCGAGTGCACCGGTCCATTCACCACGTATCGGTACAATTGACGGGTGAAATCTAGATTCATCTCGATGGATGCGTTTGTATCGGCGAAAATCGATGGTAAATCCGGCAAAATCCGATACAAGCGCCGTGTTTTTCATGTTAAATTTTATGCTTTTCCTTGATTCCCAATTGCCTTGAACGCACCATCATCATTCCAAGTTTTGTTTTGAACACGGACGGAAGCCGTGAGGCTCATAGGCTAGCTACAATACACTACACAGAGGCAAGAGGTGCGATATTGAGGGGGCGGAAAACAGCCTGGTCACGTGGTTTGTGCATTCGCATCAGCCGTAGACTCCAATGCATTCCGTAACTGCTGGTTGTCCCCATTCAATAGAAACCTTGGCTGCCATTCGACTGGGTTTGCGTAACGCTGTCTATACTCTATGGCTCTACTAGTAGTAAACAAACATGGAGGTACACGTGAGCAGCAGCACCAGCAAAGAGCCGCAGCAGACTATATTTAATTTAATGCACCTCCAAACCTTAAGTCGTATGTATGGAAACACTATGGATTCTACAAGATTGATGGAAAGCTGGACAAGACGAACGTCATTTGCAAAGAACGCCGTGTTATAAAGCCGTACACGGGCAGTACGACAAACATGCATAGCCACTTAAAAAGAATACACAACATCACAGACACGTCTACCGCCGCTTCCCCTTCAAGTACCGCTTCGGATACTGGAGATAAACCAAGCAAATCAGGTCAGGAGCTGAAAAGTGTCGCCTCTTATTTTGGGAGTTCCCTTCCATCAACCTCTGCCCGCACTATGGCTATAACTAAGGCCATCGCCTACTTCATATGCAAAGACATCCAGCCTTATAGCGTTGTGGAAAACGAGGGCTTTTTATGGCTTATGGACATTGGATAGAAGCTACTCAGTGAGAGTCTGTTTACACTACAGCAGCTGTAAGCCTTTGTCATATAAGGCAGGGGTTTTCAACAGGTGGTCCGGGGACCACCAGTGGTCCTTGAGAGGGTTCCAGGTGTTCCCCAGCTAAGTTGTTTAACATAATTTAACTCTTGAGAGTGTAAAAATGAAACCAAATGGACCCTGGCGGGTCCATTTGGTTTCATTTTTACTCTCAAGAGTTATAATATCCATCATGCGAATTAGTCCAAGTCTACACAACTAGAAGATTAATGGTCATGGACAGAAGCAAAAGAAATCTTTAGTTTTGGGGTCTGTGGGTCTAAAAATATCCTCAATTGGTGGTCCGTGGCTCAAATGCTCAATATATGGTGGGCCCTGGGATGAAAAAGGTTGAAAACCCCTGATATAAGGGTATACTTTGTTCTCACTATTGTAGTTAACATCACAATAGTGAGAACAAAGTATACCCGTTCACAACTGGGTTTAGTGCAAAGCAATTGTTGTAAACAATAATGCAGTCAGGCTCACTGCTGCTGTAGTGTAAACTAAACAGACAACCCTCACTGAGTGTCTTATATGTAAAGTTATAAAAGATAAAATAATAAAATAAAGGGGAAAAATACTTTATGAGGGCCACTTAGTAATAGGTTCATAATCTTCATATGTGTGGCAGACAGGGATATGCACTATATAATTGCACTAAGTGACACTTTGAGAAATGTTGTTTAAGATGCCAAAAATAGTTTTAGGCATACCATATGGAATAAAAACAAATCATTTTTCAGGTTGAATCATCGTATCGCATCGTATCGCATCGTATCGCATTGATTTGAGCTAAAAGGTTATCGCAAAGTATCGCATCGGGAAGAGGGTGAATCGTATCGCATCGTATCGCCAAAAAATACATGTATCGCTAAAATATCGTATCGCTGGCAGTGTATCGAGATGCATATCGAATCGGCCTCAGGGCTGAGATTCACACCCCTAGTGCTCAGGCAGACGTGTGAACGGACAGACGGATCACCACCATGCTGTTACGTCACCCTGTTGGTGATGTAACAGGGTGGGACGGGTGGACAGATGGGACGGACGGAGGGACAGACAGGGGGCGAAACATAGTCACCACCTTACGGTGGAGACGAATGCGTGTCATGGTTGAACAGTCTCCCTAGAACAACAGGGATGGTCTTCCTTGATTGATCAACCAGAACCACCGGTTTCACGGATTGGACACACTTAGCATGGTGTTTGTAACAAATATATGTGAAAAGGTAGAATATGCCACGCGTTTAAACATCAACACTTTATCACTAGAATATGATTGACCAATAGGATTTTTTCTGCCACCATACAGTTTTAGTAATGTTATGCTGGACGTTGCATCTGAGAAAACCAGGAATAGCAGTATTATCCTCTTTAGATGCTGCCGTGGCAGTGAGACACTTGGTGTATTATTTTGAAGTTTACAAATATATTGATGTGCACATCTTCAACACATTGTCTTTGACCTGGAGGAAGTTGACAAGTGGAAGAGGAGAACGTCTCCTTGAGGTTCCTTCCGGGCTCTGGGGCTACACGGCTGTGCTGGTGGAATATACTGTCTACCTCTGGGGAGGCTGTGTTCACAGAGGCAACATGACAGCGTGCAACCAACTTTATGCATTTGACGTTGATGACCACACATGGTCCAAGCCACAGGTTTCTGGGGCCATTCCAGAGAGGAGATACCTCCACTCGGCCTGTGTCTTGGGGAAGGTCATGTATATTCACGGCGGACAGAACCAGACTGGATACACTAATGGAATGCACATGTTGGACACCAGCACCATGGTCTGGTCTTTAATTACCACCAGAGGAACTCAACCTCCTGCTTCAAGTGGTCACTCTGCCACCATCATTGGAACAAAGATGTATGTGTTTGGGGGACGGGAGAATGGTCAGTACAACAACACCATCAGGGTGTTTGACACAGAGACTAACCTATGGATGGACACACCTTCTACACTGCTTCCAGAAGAACACTGGTGTAAACCAGCCTTTACCTACAATAGAGAGTTGTACATATTTGGTGGGTGTGGTGACCTGTGGAGATTCAACCCAGAAACCTCCTGGAAGAGGGTCAAGCCGAAGGGGAGAGTCCCTCAAGACTTTCCAGATCGGTGTTGCATGGTGGGGGATCGTATTATCGTATTTGGAGAATGCAGTGATGACCCGTTTATCTTAGACTTCAGTCCAAGCCTCAAGATGTTATGCAAACTATCAGTTCTTCACTATGGTCTGGACCAGTCTGAACTCCCACATGACATCAGGTGGGAGTTTGAAGCCATGACTATTAAAAATGGTGAATAGAAACCAAAAGGAAAACAAATCTCCAAACAGGGAGGCAACAAATAAAACCCTATGGGCCAGACAGGGCTCCAACCTGTAGCGGTGGATGGACGGGACGCATCTATTTATTTATTTATTTATTTATTTATTTATTTATTTATTTTTGTTTTGTGTGTGTGTGTGTGTGTGTGTGTGTGTGTGTGTGTGTGTGTGTGTGTGTGTGTGTGTGTGTGTGTGTGTGTGTGTGTGTGTGCGTGCGTGCATGTTTTCTTTCTTTTTTATTATTTATTATAAAATATAATAGGACCTTACTCCAGTATGAATAGCGAACACCAAATGATGTGCAGTGTGGGTAATGTGATTTAATATCCATAGAAATGATGTGTAGGCCTACTGTATTCTTTAATGTGCTCATGCATTTAGGGGATATTTGCGTATTTCAAATTAGTATACGTTGATGTATTTCGTAATACATAGGATGGGGTCCGGACGGTTTTCCAACCCGACCCCATTGGCGTCGCCTGTTTCCTTAACCCTTTCAGGACGGGGATCCATATTTGGATTGTGTACAGTATGTACAGTATTACAGAATAAATTGGGCTTATGCATTGGAGCATATTGGGCTTATGCAATGGAGCACACCCACTTCCTCGTCGTGTCGAAGTCGCAGGGAGGGCCATCTTGAACTGGCTAATGATGTCAGCTGTAGATGCCAGCTGGCATCATTGGCAGGTTCCTGCATAAACATTATAAAACAAGAGCCACTTCATGGTTCAGATTTGTAGGAGTGCAATAAATTCATGTAATGGTATCCAGCTGAAAGTCTTCCAGGCAGACTGCTTTGTGAATTCTTAGCTCCAGAGAGATCATCCCCTCTCACAAATCCATCCTCTGAGCAGAAATAAGAGCTTTGGGACCACCTTCAAAGGACTAGATTCCGTCTCACTCATTGACTAACTTGTCAGGTTCCATTATTCTTATCCTATGTGGAGTCCTGTCTCCACAATGTCTTCCGTCTGTCTGACCTGAATGTCCTGACCTGTCTCTGGACTGCTGACTATTAACTGCACCCTGTTTTGGATTAGTTTTCGTGTTGATCGATCATTGAACGTGTCGATCATTGAACGCTTTCACCTGAACTTTCGGTCTTTATTTGCTCTGACAAGCTTCCTCAGGAACTACATACTCATTTATACAAATAATTCATACTCATTTATACAAATTTATATGTTTTTTTTTTTCATTCATGCTTTGTAATGAATACTTGACCATAGTATGTTCCAAAATGAGTAAATAAATCACAGTTGCTAGAAAAAACCAAGTACTTCTTTGCCATATTGAGTGGTTTTCAACCATTTAATGTCGAGTCCAGTCTCTCGGACCCAAAACTAAGTTTTTGTCCCCAAACTGGCAAAACGTAAATTGGCAAAACATCAAAAGACAATTCCTCTACATTTTGTAATGGTGTCAATTGTTGAAAATTAAGTAGTTGAGATGCTTTAATATTATTTACTCTTGAGAGCGTAAAATTAAACCAAATGTGGCCGTAAGAGTCCATTTGGTTTCATTTTACTCAATCTAGATTTAAAGATCGATGGTTGGAGAGAAAAAGGGAGTTCAGAAAACAGTCCATGACAATTTAAGTTGTGATGTTTGTTTTCAGACATGCTCTTGTCTCCCAGGAGACTGCCTGTGCTCTTAACTCGTTTTAGACAAAACTCTCTGGTTAAAAACTGGAGGCCGCACAATGGCAGCTCCTGTGCCAAACCAGTTACATAGTGCCCATGAGTACTCGTGTGTGAACGGAGCAAGCCAATACTCATGACATTGACTATAACGGTCTTTTACTCATGTCACCATTAAAGATGGAGTGCCATGAATTCTTTCTACCCTAAAACATGATCATCAGGTATTAATGTTATTAGGGCCCGAGCACTGCAAAGCAAGTGCGAAGCCCTATTGATTCCGCAATGTTTATTATTAGGGCCCAGCACTGCAAAGCAAGTGCGAAGCCCTATTGAAACCGCAATGTTTATTCTTAACCGAAGTAAATCGCGTTTTTCGGCCGCATAACGTACACGAAAAGTTGCGAAAGTTGGCACGCACGTTCCTAGTGGCGTAAATTTACGTATGGTAAAAATTGTTTAAAAGTGGGCGTGGCATAATTGTGCAACAGCGCCCCCTAAGAAAACTTCGTGCCTCAAGCCCCACCATACGTTTTGACGTACATCAACGAAAATCGGCAACGCACCTGTGTCATGTCGCACCTTAAAAAAAAGTCTCTTGGTGCCGCGCCCGAAACCGAACAGGAAGTTGGTTATTTCAAAATAAAGGCTGCGTTTTGGTGCAATTTAGGCCATTTCCACATGTCGCATTTTGGCAAACTCGTCGGAGCAGGGGGGTCCTTCGGAAAAAAAATTGCTCGCAAGCAGAAAAGACGTTGACGATGAAAATTTGTGCAAATCGTGAGTTTTCGTAAAACGCGCGCCACCGTGGCGGAGCGCAAACTTCGCCGCAAAACAGGAAGAGGTACTTCACCTGATTGGTCGATACTATTTTCTGCCATAACTCCTCAATGCTATGTCATAGAGACATATGGCTGGCATCATGGGACCCGGTAATGAGTCCCTGACGTCCTGATTGGTATCGACCAATCAGAAGAGGGGCCCGCCGCCCCCTGTACTTGCACCTGATTGGTCGATACTATTTTCTGCCATAACTCCCAATGCTATGTCATAGAGACATATGGCTGGCATCATGGGACCCGGTAATGAGTCCCTGACGTCCTGATATTATTGACCAATCAGAAGAGGGGCCACGGCCCCTGTAATTGCACCTGATTGGTCGATACTATTTTTCTGCCATAAACCTCTCAATGCTAAGTCATAGAGACATATGGGTGGTGGCAATGGACTAAGTAATGAGTCCCTGACGCGTCCCTGACGTTGGTTGGTGTAACTTAGACCCCGCCCCCTATTCTGATTGGCCGATACTATTTCCTGCCATAACTTCTCAATGCTATGTCATAGAGACATATGGGTGATATCATTGGACTGGGTATGAGTCCTGTGACGCATCCCTGACGTTTGATTGGTGTAACTTAGCTCCGCCCCCTATTCTGATTGGTCGATACTATTTTTCTGCCATAACTCCTCAATGCTATGTCATAGAGACACATGGGTGGTTATCATTGGACTACGTTTTGGGTCCTTGTGACTTAGCCGCGTCCCCTTTTCTGATTTGCCGATATTTGCCCGACACTTGCACGATCGAGGGCCCGTAAATCGCTGCTTGCAGCTTTAATTATTATTATTATTCTTAACCGAAATAAATCGCGTTTTTCGGCCGCAAACGTACACGAAAAGTTGCGAAAATTGGCACGCACGTTACTAGTGGCGAAAAATTTCGTATTTCAAAATTAGTTAAAAGTGGGCGTGGCCTACTTGTGCAACAGCGCCCCTAGAAAACTTCGTGCCTCCAAGCCCCCCATACGGTTTGAACGTACATCCACGAAAATCGGCACGCACCTGTATCATGTCGCAACTTAAAAAAAAGTCTCTTGGTGCCGCGTCCGAAACCCGAACAGGAAGTCGGTTATTTCAAAATAAAGGCTGCGTTTTGGTGGCAATTTAGGCCATTTCCACATGTTCGCATTTTGGCCAACTCGTCGGAGCGGGGGTCCG
>CM076968.1:7530765-7611453 GCA_039105355.1 Benthosema pterotum | reverse complement strand
AGTGTTTCAAATCATTTTAAAGATAAAGCACTTTAATTTGAAATATCTTGGCTTGTTTTGCATGATATCATGTTTGGTGGGGCAGCCTGGGCCCCCATACCCATGCCTAGATCCGCCTGTCACACGTTCCTGCAAACACATCTCATTTGCTCCATTTTTAAAACACATTTGACCAAACAAGACGCATGCGCACGCACGCACACACACGCACGCACACGCACACGCACACACACACGCACACACACACACACACACACACACACACACACACACACACACACACACACACACACACACACTTTGAATCCAGCAACATTTAACATGCAAATGATCGTAATTAAAACCGTTTGGGACACTTCAGAATGAACAGGTTACAAATTGCTCAGAAACAAACCATTGGGCAGGAGGGTATAATTCATGCAGCACTTTGTGGTATCTCTCTCTCACAGCCTTTCTGTCACATAATATTTACCAGCAGAGCAGGGGCGGATCTAGGCATGGGCATGGGGGGCAATGCCCCCCTGAAATGCCCAGTCTGCCCCACCAAACATGCAAAGCAACCCAAGATATTTCAAGTTAAAGTGCCCATATTTTGAATGATGTGAAACACTACTACTGCTACTAACTAATTACAGTTCTGTCACCACTAAACCAACAGCATTTCATAATTGAAAACAGAAAACTCTCTGAGTCAGACCTTTAGCTTTATGCATGCTGCGTGTCTGTTGCAGCTTCAACAACAAATAATGTTATTATCGATGGGTTATCTCGTATGGGTGGCACGAAGCGACACAGGCAATGAAGCCGCCCCCATACCATTTTCTCCTGCCCCCCAAATTAGCAAAGGTTACATCCGCCCCTGCAGCAGAGAGAAGGAAGGTGAAAGGATTAGCAGACTGTCCTGCATGGCAACACTAAACCAACTGCAAACCTCTAGACTCCTGATTCTGACCAGTCGAACGCTGTGAACCTTTTTCATGCACACCTAGGCTGAACCCAACCCTCATTTGCTGCTGGCAACATTCAACTTGAATGACTGTTACCAGGAACTGAGTCTGGATACTGTCTGCTTGACTCGGATTTCCCTGACGTCACCCGTTACATGGCGCTCTTATCTCTGATTGGATGTTGCTCCAATGAGCCTTCATCGACCTTCATCATAAGCCACACCCACTCTGGCTGATTGACAGGCACAGCTGCCGAGTTGAAGGTGAATTTGACCTTCATTCAACTTGAATTTGAACTATCATTTTCTCTCTGCATTACTGCACATTGCAAGTGTTCTTGTGAAATTATCTTGACAACTGCAGAAGTTAAATAATTACTTAATTTATACTTTTTTATCTAGTCTGGCTCAGCCCTGAATCAGCACCTTAAAAAAATACTAGCTTATTTTTCCCCTGTGATTCAGGGACTGGCTTCCCTGCCTTTGGGGCCGTTTGTGCCGGTTGGAAATCCAATCCCAGCACCTGATTGGCCGACAGCCCCGTCACTCACTTCATTCACAACGTCGTCTGCTTTCCAAATATTCTTATGGCTTCATATGAACCAATCACCGCTAAGACTGCTGCTTTGCTAACGCCCATCACATCCCCGAGGGACCCCCCCCCCCAACCAAAACTTTCTGTCAAAATAAACACAGGATTAAATCGATGCGTCAGTACGTCGAAGTGGAGTGTCACTATATCCAGGCAGGGAGACATGATGTGTTTCTATGAAGCTCTCACCCTGAAGAGTGGATCTCTATCATGCACACTTCACACCTTCCAGTGTGAACTCACTCATGCATATTGCTGCTGCTGCTGCTGCTGCTTCTGCTCACCCACACTGAAAACATGAAACATGTACACAGTCTGAACTATTTAGGTCACCTTTTGCTATAGTGCAGGGGTTTTCAACAGCTGGTCCACCAGTGGAGGTTTCCAGGAACCCTTGCGGGTCCATATGCAAATGGAAGCAAAAGAAATCTTTAGTTTTGGTGTCTGTGGGGCTAAAATGTCATCAAATGGAGGTCCATGGCTAGGTTTTTACTGAATTTATGTTTAGGGGTTAGGGTGAGGTTTAGTGTTGACCGGTAAAGAACAGTCGCAGCCGTTGAGCCCAACGGTCACGACCGATAGTAATGGTCACAGCCGATAGCTATGGGACCAATACTCCCATAGAAACAGTCACAACTGATTCATGTGTTTCTCAAACGTCGTGACCACAGTTGATCCAAGCGAGATGGAGAGCGTTAAAAGTACCGGGAGGATTTGCAGGAGTGCTGGCACAATTCAAGTTTCCATGGTAACAAGGTTAGTTTGGCGTATACCGGTAATTTAAAGGGCGAACAATAAGTGATTGGTGCTTCAATGGGAATTGCTCTCAGGAACAGCTTGTTTGATTTTAATCTCATAGCGATGTCCTCAATGCACCCTGCTTTGTATAATTCCTCCTCTCCTTCAGTCTTCAGTTTCAAATTTGCATTTCCACTTTGTTTACAATGTCCACCAGTGCTGATTTTTTGCAAGCCATGGCATGGAATGAAAACCAGCCTGGTTTTACCTAGCGTCAGTATTATAATGATGTAAATATTAAATAACCTGTGTATCAGCGCCCCCACAACCTCAGGACATTGTGGTACTGCAGCTAAACTGTCCAGAAAGAAATGACAACAAGACTGGTTATATCAAAGCAGTGACTGAGGCTCAAATCATTAAAATAGGTTCAAGGGACATACAATAAGATATTAAAGGTAATAGAGGCAACTTAGCAAAAATCAAAATAGATATATAATTATATTTTTGCCCTTTTCCCCCTCTCTACGTTGCTTCTAATTTGATGCTGCAGCTGTTTCCCTGCAACACTTGTCCACTCGTCCTGCAGATAATGCAGAACGTTGTTGTTGTCAACAAAGCATGAAAACAAAACATTCGTCAGGCATTTTAGCCAATCACAGCACAGCAGTCTCCACCAGCAGTTTCATAAAGGGCCAATAGAGGAGGTGGAGGTGGAGTTAGGTTCTGCTTTTAAACAAATTGTTTAGAAACACTAAAATTACCTTCAAGTCTTACAAACAATTTTAGGAGTGAATGTTATATATTGTTGTATAGTCCAGTTAACTGTTAGACCCCTATATGTTGAAACACACAGTATATAGCAGAGATTGGAAGGGAGACTGGGAGGAGGAGAGAGGGAGAAGGAGTCTGTTTGGTAGCGGAAGAGGAGAAAGGTTCAGCCTGTGTGGGCTGCAGGAGAGAGAGAGAGAGAGAGAGAGAGAGAGAGAGAGGAGAGGAGAGAGAGAGAGAGAGAGAGAGAGAGAGAGAGAGAGAGAGAGAGAGAGAAGAGAGAGAGAGAGAGAGACAGAGAGAGAGACAGAGAGAGAGAGAGACAGAGAGAGAGAGAGACAGACAGACAGACAGACAGACAGACAGACAGACAGACAGACAGACAGACAGACAGACAGACAGACAGACAGACAGACAGACAGAGAGACAGACAGACAGAGAGACAGAGACAGAAACAGAGAGAGAGAGACAGAGACAGAGAGAGAGACAGAGACAGAGAGAGAGAGAGAGAGAGAGAGAGAGAGAGAGAGAGAGATTCTCACCACTAAACAGCATTTCATCATTGAAAACAGAAAACTCTCTGAGTCAGACCTTTAGCTTTATGCATGCTGAGTGTCTGTTGCAACTTCAACAACAACTTTGGCACTCCAAACTGTGCACACATGCCCCATGATGCCAACGCTGAACATTTTCTGTTGTTGCACCGGCTCTTGCGAAGCCCATTTCTTTTTATTCTTTCTTTACTTTTTTGCACTACCAAGTTACCTACTGTGCCACTTTCATTACTCTTTATCCTACAATGACCAAATTTCTGGGTTCGTGTGGACACAAGAAAAAAAAAAAAACAGCTTGCAGCAGCCGGCTGATCACGCCATAGCGATGATTTGATTGGCTGATCGCAGTGCGCACACACAAACACACTCTACAGGTGATAAGACACGTCCAGCGGTGATGGAAATGAATGACCAGAGGAGGGATATGAAAATCAGGGAACGCTGTGCTTGGCAGACGCATCGTCACCAACATGTCTACTGTACAGTGTCTACTTTTCTTTGGTGCGATATTTATATTAACCAAAACACAGACGTAAATGGCGTTCAATAGCACATTTAACCCTCCAAAGTGGAGTTGTGTGGTTTCCTCCAGAGAGTAATGCATCAAACTCTCTGGCTGTCAGGTTTACAACCACTCCCATCTGTCTCCAGTCCTGTCAGCCATCTTCAATATTTATAAAGCACTGTAAACACACTGTCCTCCCTCAGGGATGCTTCCATGTGACCCCCATGACATTCCCAAGGACAGGATTATTAAAATATCCTAAACCCAGATACTGCACTGTCATTATAATATCACTGAGAGAGAGAGAGAGAGAGAGAGAGAGAGAGAGAGAGAGAGAGAGAGAGAGAGAGAGAGAGAGAGAGAGAGAGAGAGAGAGAGAGAGAGAGAGAGAGAGAGAGAGAGAGAGAGACGGAGGATAAAAGTGGGATAAACTGAGTGCTGAGTTGTGGTAAAAAGAGACAAGCTTGGAGACATGGTGAGGCAATACTGCAGGATGCAGGTAAAAAAAAAGTGTTTAGAAAGTTCAGATTGAGGCCGGCGTAAAGATTCACATTCTCTTATCCCCCTAAACTTTCAACTTTCAAAAGGTACAGAAAGATAGCTAAAAAAAAAGAAAAAAAAAGAGGAGATGGTGGCAGGAACCAACAGCACAGGTCCATAGAGGAAAATGTGTCACTTTGAATGAGGCCAATCACCATAGTAAGATACCTGTAACTATCCATTCCATTTCCCTGCTCCCACATGAGAGCAGGGGCAGATCTAGGCATGCCCCTGCACCCCCCCCCCCCCCCCCCCCCCCCCCAACACAACCCAAGATATTTCAAATTAAAGTGCTTATATTTAAAATGATTTGAAACACTACGACTGCTACATAGCCTACAATTTTGGCACCACTAAACAAACAGCATTTCATCATTGAAAACAGAAAACTCTCTGAGTCAGACCTTTAGCTTTATGCATGCTGCGTGTCTGTTGCAACTTCAACAACAACTGATGTTATTATTGGTGCTTTACTTGACTAATAAAAGTCCTGTAACCGAAAATGGTAATCCCCCCCCCCAAACGGGTCATCCCCCCCCTGCATGGGAGACGGAGAGCATGACTCAGCAAGAATGCCTTCATCCATATACAGACGGCAGTCGGTTCATATTCCTACCAAACACACTGCCTCAGACAAGACGGTTGTTGAAGAGTGGGAATAGCAAATCTACAAGTTCAAAATGTATCAAAACAAAGCCTTCTGAGCTATAGTAGGTCTGCCAAAGTGACAGGCCATAATGTGGTTACCTTGGAGTCTCCTGGGAGATGGGCAGAAATCACACCACAATTAGACTCATTAGAGTAGTTCCACTTTTAATTCATCAGAGCAGTGGTTTTCAACCAGTGGTCCGGAGACCACCAGTGGTCCCTGAGAGGATTCAAGGTGGTCCACAGCTGATGATGGATTTGCATTTGGTTGGTAACCAAATGCACCCTTACAGATATGTAACTCTTGAGAGCAAACAAAATGGACGTGTCTCTGCTCCCTGTAATGGTCCCTCGTCCTCAACGTGTACCAGTGATAGATGAGTTGTTATTCCTCCACAGTGACATTTAAAGGGCACTGATTTCGCCCATCGAATACACATCAATACCAAATGAGTCTCTCATTGTCCGCTATGCTGCTGGTTAGTTTCATGACTCACTAACACTGGATGTGAGTAAACACACAATCCTATTTATGGATATACAGTATATATAATATATCCACGAGCACAGTAGTCTAGGGCGGCTGTGGCTCAGGAGGTAGAGCAGGTTGGCCAATGATCCAATGGTCGGCGGTTTGAATCCCGGCTCCTCCTGTCTACATGTGGAAGTGTCCTTGGGCAAGGCACTGAACCCCACCCTGCCTCCAGTGGTTGGCACCACTGGTGTGTGAATGTGGGAAGTGACTGTTCGCCGCTCTACTTCCCAATGTATGAATGAATGAATGGACCATTGTAAGTGCTTTGAGTATACATGAAGTGCATAGAAAACTGTGACAAAAATGCAATCCATTATTATTATTATTATTAGGGACGACCAGTGATCCTTGAGGGGGTTCCAATCACTTGCAAAATTAGGGGAGTTGGTAACCAAATGGTCTCTTAAGTATTCTGCCTACATGCACGCACGCACGCACGCATCCGCACACACGCACAGAAAAGAATAATCCACAGCAATCACAATGGTGGGGCTGCAGCTCTCCTGGTCAATCAATACTCACATCAAATGGAGCTTTTTGACGACGGAGCTTTGGAAAGAAAAGGATCTAAAAATATCTCCCAAGTAGATTGATGTGACATGAAAGACGGTGGCTGCCTGATGGAAGAGACAATCATGCTTATGTCACACACAAAAGTAGAATGGAAGGTTTTCAAAAGCTCAGCATGTTGGAATGAGTCACCTTGAGTGACGGATAAACGCTGATCTGAAATTAATTGCTCACCAAGCTCTGTGGATTTATACTGGCTTGAATGTCAGTGCCATTCAGTGAAAATCTTTCCAGTGGGAGGCGAGACAATACAAATCTACTCCAGCTCTATATAATAACACACGCACATGCTCGCACACGCTCACACACACACGCTCGCACACGCTCACACACACACGCTCACACACACACACACGCTCGCACACACACACACGCTCGCACACACACACACACACACACACACACACACACACACACACACACACACACACACACACACACACACACACACACACACACACACACACACACACACACACACACACACACACACACGTAATATCCTCATCTTAAAAGTGTAAACTAGACAAGATGTTTTCTTGGGGTTTACTACAATGTCTATATTCATTAAGCATTCTGTGGTTGTGTTTGGTTTAATTTGCCTCTCAGCTCTTAGTCATTGTCGTAGTGATTTGTCATTCCCTCTGTACTCCCTCTCTTTGATTTTTTCCCCCTTTCTTTCTCTTTGATCCCCAGCGTCCATTCATCCTGGTCTATTTGGCTTTTCTTTCTCGCTTTCTCTGTTATTGATGGCAGCGGCGGAACTAGGCATGTGCATGGGGGGGCAATGCCCCCCTAAACGCCCAGTCTGCCCCACCAAACACGTTGGCACGCAATTGCACGCAATTAAATATTTGAAATGATTTGAAACTGCTATACTAACTACACTGTTGCATAAACCGTATTTTCCGGACTATAAGGCGCACCTAAAAGCCTTTAATTTTCTCAAAAATTCACACTGCGCCTTATATATGGATTGTTTGACTGCAGTAGCTTCTATTCTATGTTAACTGTAGTAGCTTCTATTCTCTGCGCCTTATAATCCAGTGCGCCTTATATATGAAAACAGTTCTGAAAGGTGCGCCTTATAATCCGGTGCGCCTTATAGTGCGGAAAATACGGTAACTACAGTTGTGTCACCACTAAACCAACAGCATTTCATCATTGAGAACAGAAAACTCTCTGAGTCAAACCTTTAGCTTTATGCATGCTGCGTGTCTGTTGCAACTGCAACAACAACTGATATTATTGTGCTTTTACTTATTCCACTAAGAATTTTGTGGTTTTCCCCTCACTTTTTTGTATATTGGGGCAATGGAAGCATATGGATTAGAATGCAACCAAACGTGGACAGAGGGGGAGAGGAAGTCCGCAGAAAAACAATGGATTTTAAAACTTCATACAACATTTCCACAGGGCATAAACCACTATGAAAGATAAGTAAGATTAGTTATCTCAGACATAGCTAGACTCTTCTTCAATAAAGATGGCGAATGCAAACATTCTCTGTATTGTACCCATACATAATGTTGTAAGATACAACATTAAAATACTAAAGTCCTACCACAAACCTAACCTTAGGCAGGGGCGGATCTAGGCATGGGCATGGGGGGGGGGCAATGCCCCCTAAATGCCCTGACTACCCCACCAAACACGATGGCATGCAACACAACCCAAAATATTTCAAATTACAGTGCTTATAATTACCGTATTTTCCGGACTATAAGGCGCACTTAAAAGCCTTTAATTTTCTCAAAAATCCACAGTGCGTCTTATAATCCAGTGCGCCTTATATATGGATTGTTTGACTGCAGTAGCTTCTATTCTATGTTAACTGTATTAACTTCTATTCTCTGCGCCTTATAATCCAGTGCGCCTTATATATGAAAACAGTTTTAAAAGGTGCGCCTTATAATCCGGTGCGCCTTATAATCCGGTGCGCCTTATAGTGCGGAAAATACGGTAAAATGATTTGAAACTTGTCTACTGCTACTAACTAACTAACTAACTACAGCTGTGTCACCACTAAACCAACAGCATGTCATTGAAAACAGAAAACTCTCTGAGTCGTACCTTTAGCTTTATGCATGCTGCGTGTCTGTTGCAACTCCAACAACAACTGATGTTAATATTGATGCTTTACTTGACTAATAAAAGTCCTGTAACTGAAAATGGTATGCCGTGGTGCGAAGCGTCACAGGTGATGAAGTCGCACCCATACCATTTTCACCTGCCCTCCCAATTCGGAAATGTTACATCCGCCCCTGTATGTCAGCTACAGTATGCGTCCTGTTTATGTAACAGTCTATCTACATTCAGCAATGTTGCTTCAATTAGATCAGTCAATATCACTGACCCTGTTCCTTTACACAGCACTGCCTTCTGATGGGAACTGAGCCAAAGTCTCATTATGTCTCCACAGCATACTGTACAGGGGGGAACTTGGAGCTAAGGGAACATAGAGCTGAGGGAACATAGAGCTGAGGGAACATAGAGCTGAGGGAACATAGAGCTGAGGGAACATAGTGCTGAGGGAACATAGAGCTGAGGGAACATAGAGCTGAGGGAACATAGAGCTGAGGGAACATAGAGCTGAGGGAACATAGACACGGTCCCTTGTACAGTGTATGTTCTGCATTCTTATGCGTTCTCTGTTGAGTCACTTTGCTTTCACACGTACAGTACACAGTTTTCTGTTGTGAGACTCTGACAGGAATCCTCTCAATGAGGCATCATGGCCAGCCATCTGGCCCATATGCTGACAGCTGAAAGCTGCTATAGTAACAGTGACTTATTATACTGCTATTTGAAACAAGCATCAACAAACATAAAGCAATTAACCCATATCCACTTAGAATGTGGATTCAAAAAAAGGAAAGAAAAGAGAAAGTTAAAATTATACATCTGGGAAAGCAAATCTTCAAAACCAGCTCATAAACCGGCTCATAAAAAAACAAAAAACAAAATGTACCTCTACGTTTTTTTCCCGAATGGGTCCAAAGTTCAAAGGTAGGTCATTTCCATGTATTTTGATCTAAGATTGTAGGAGTTCAGGGATTTTAACAGTTTTTCATATAATTCAAGATGGCGGGTCATCTAAAGGCCAGAAGTCAGAATACAAGTTCTTCTGCATAAGGGGACGCATAAGGGAATATAAGTTACATTTCTGACACTCAAATGGTTCTTGAGTTGGCCAGTGGTCACCACCATTTGGCATCACCCTCTATCGGATTACGAAGTGCTGCGAAACCGACTGCAGGGCTACAGCCAGAACAGCTATTTTTAGCGGAAAAGGGAGAATGAGAAAAATATAGCTGCAAGCAGCAATAAGATGGGACCAAATAAGCAGCTAAGGCAATATGCAGTCCGAAAAATAAGCAAAAATAAGCCATAGACGCATGTAATGGAAAGCTGAATTTGAGAAATACATCATTGGGATTGTGGGAGTAGGCCAAGTTCATTATATACAGAGGTTCACAAGAAGTCTGTCTAATCAATCATACACCCAAGGGCGGACGTAACATTTCCCAATTGGGGGTGCAGGAGAAAATGGCACCCCCCCATACCCATGCCTAAATCCGCCCCTGTTAATGGAAACTCAGCGGGAGCTGAATGAGGGATGAAAAGGTGAAAGCTTGAGGCGTGTGTTGACAAGTGCAGAAGGCTGGAGGCTGTGATATTGTGTGTCGACTCGCCCTTGTTATTTTGTCAGGTAATGGTTATGTGAACGCCAATCTGAAGTGACAGCCTGTAGTGAGGTGTGGCAACGCACACACTTACACACACGCAGGCACACACGTACACACTAGTGTTCACACACTCTAAACTGGCTGATTGCATGTCCACAGAGTTGCAAACACAAGCAACGACAGCAGTCTTGGCTCACGGCAAACAGTATGAACACATTGACAAAGCAGCATCATTAACCAGCATGCTCTCTGGCCGTTGACTTGACACTGACACAAACACGTCCAGACAGCGCTGGAACCTGAAGGTGCAACAACATGGACAGGGAACCGTGGAGATATTTAAGGTCTGTTCACGACGACGAACAAGAACACTATGCTGCAGGGATAGATGTTATGAATGGATCACTGACCTGGAAGTACCATTTAGACCCACTGGGCCAGAAAAACACACCTTCTGATAAAAGTGTTGTAGGTGGTAGGGGAAAAAGAAGAAAGAAAAGAAAGGAGGAGGACACGGGAACAGTATGGATGACTTAGGCCTTTTTTATTAATAGGTTATGGGGATGTCAACACCTCCCAACACCCCACAGACCATCTTTGAGCAAGCCACACTAGGGCAGGCAAAGAAAACTGTGTCTGATCCCTCTCATATACTGTACCCTGAATTTAGGTTACTGCCGTCAGGTAGGAGGTACAAGGCTCCAAAATGGAGATATAATAGATTTAAATACTCCTTTGTACCTATGTCCATTTCACTCCTCAACAATTCTCTCGCGGAGGGAGCAAGGGGAGGGAGGAGAAGACTGTAATGTTGTTACTGTATGTCACCATTACGTTAACGCCCAAACCAGTAGCCTCGACACCCAGGCTTTCATTTTGGTCCGTGTTGCACGAAAACGGAAAGCCTGGACTAATTTGTTACCTGTGGTGGCCTAGAAGTGGGAGTCAACTTTTCGGGGTGGGCTTCACTCCAAATGATGTGACGTAGCACAGCAGTGGAGGGGCGGGGGAGGGCCGGGGATGACGACATGTTGGTGAGATCCAACAAAGTGTCTACAAAGTGACGGCACCCCGCCCTGGCCAAAATAATTTCAGGTTAGGCCAGGCTACTAAACCGGCCAATCGGATTGCCTAGAGGGACTGCCGACCGACCACACACACCAATCGCTTAACTTGTGCCCGCTCCACTCACGCAAGTAATGATGGATGTGATTTTTAGTTTTAGTTAGTATTGTGAACCCAATACACACAATGAGATGGTTTTTGGATTTACTTTTAACTTTTACTAGTTTCGGTTGATGTTTTTTTTGTTTTTTAAATACATGAGCACGAGCATGTGTGCCTGCGTGCACACACACACACACACACACACACACACACACACACACACACACACACACACACACACACACACACACACACACACACACACACACACACACACACACACACACACACACACAGGATTTATGTTTGGATTAGGGTATGGGCTGTCAAGCCAAGAAGTATTTTTTAACATTCCTGCATGACTGTTTTCAGTAGGCATATGTAAAAAAAAAAAAAAAAAAAGAAAGATCAATAATAATAATAAATAAATAAAAAAAAGGATCCGATGATCCAAGGAGGCTGCCAGGAGGTGTTGGGGTTAGAGGCCAAATTGGTTCATCGGTAACATTGAGATGGAAGACGCCATACTATGCATTTGCTCAGAACTGCATCCTTCTCGGTTTATCTTTTTTTGTTCCAGTTTTTAGTGGCACACTCTTAAGCCATGTCAGGATAGATCTTGCACCGTTTTTTTGCTTTTTTTTGCTCCAAAACACACCTTTTGCTCCTAATCCTACAGATTTTGTCCAAATCGGTAGGCGTATTTGATTAAAAACGCTACAGGCAGACTTCTGACAGGATTAAGGATTGTTTAGCTATACAGATCCACGAGCTTGTAGTGCGGAACTTTTGAATATATATTGTTTCATTTTCGGATAGGGGTCCATAGCCAAATACAGATCATTTTGGTCATCCTTGAAATGAAAAGGGTTGAAGATGATTAGGATTAGCAAGTGATTTTTGTAGTAGTCAATGTCTGACTAATGACATCCTATGGACTAATACCGTAGTTCTTAGGATGGACACTTATTTTTCTGTTCTGTTTTGTCCTCCATCGTTGCTCAGCATCCACTTGATTCTGCCACCTGGCATAGCGCCCTTGTGCAAGGCCGGTCTTGCGATGTCTGAAACTTGGCCAGTCGTTCAAGAAGGCAATCTTGAAGACCAGCGGGTGGGGAGGTGATGAGTGGTGAGGTGGGGTCATCATCAGACTCTTCTTCCGCCTCACGGAGCCATCTCAGGAAGCGAGTGGTGGACTTGATGGCTTTACTCCTACCCCGCTGCTCAGCTGGATCCTTGCTGAACTCCCACATGGAGAAAGCTTCCTCTTTGATCACATCTGCATTATAGAGTGCATCAAAGAAAACCAACAGTAGGTAGGAAGGCTTTTCTATGTCAACCGTCATTGCCTGCAAGGCGTAGAGAGCTTGCAACTGCGTCTTTTCATCTTTCAGGTATTTCCTGAGTAGCTCTGCTTTTTGGTTGATCTTCTCTGTGTCGACCTTGCGTGGATTGTCCGAGATGGCTGAACGACAAATGCAGGTCATCAGTGTTCTGATGAACGTATTGGACGAAGACTGCTCTTCGAAATTTGCCTTGTTCCAGTCAAAGTCCTCGTCTTGGAGACATCTGTCTAAAATTTGATTCAGCGGCTCGTTGCACCTGACCTTCTCCTTACTGCTCTCGGACTCATTAGGCAAGGTGAATAGAACATTCTTGCCTTTCACAAACTTGATAATGTCTTCTTCCTCAGGCAGAAAGTTGTTCCAGCTCAGGCCTGCTTCCCTCCACATGGCTCCAACTATTGCGGGACTCATTCTCGTGCAGAGATCAAGAATGATGTGGACTAACAAGTCTCCAGCCTTAGCCAGAGGAATGAGGGGCTTGGTGATCTCGTTGAAGAGCTGTCCCATGGGGATACCTCCCTCATTGAGTATGGGGGAGATGAGCTCTGCCATGTACAGCAATAAGTGTGGATAATCGCAGGTTCTATCCTCTACCTGCTCCAGGACCGCCAGAAGACCCTTGTAGTACTGGTCTATAGGCATCATGCCAACTTTGATGAGCTGGTGCAGCAGCAAGCCCATGCTCTTTCTGTCTCTCTCCTTTCTGTCTAGCGTGATTTCCACACCTTTCTGCACAAAAGTAAATAGTAAATGGGTACTATTCATTTCTTGCACGCAACGCAGCGCCTCTTCCATGTTGTTGCCATGAAGGTACTCTTGGATGGTGACTGTCCATCTCTTCTCCAGCTCCTCCTCATTGAAGGCAGTTTGGGAAAAGGCCGGCTGGGGATCTTTGATGTTGCATTTTCGGATCTTGGGACCCTCTACCTTAAGGCTGGGCATGGGCACCCAGCGATTCCTTCTGAGGTCCAAAAGATTCTCCAAAATTAAACGTATCCTAGAAGAGGACATGCTGGAGGTCTTTCTCTGCTCGATGAATTTCCTTATCACATTAAAGTACGTGTCCATCTGAGGCTTGTTATACTTCTCCAAGTCCCTGCCAATGGTCTCAAGGAGTCTACACAAGCACTCCAGGGACAGGCCATTGTTTTTGAGCAGCTGACCAATAAAGTTATACATATCCATCTCTCTTAAGATCTTGACCTTGAAAAGTTCCCCAATAAATTTCATGTTTCCCAGACAGCATTTCTTGTCTCCATCTAGTTGCTCCTCTAGGCGCTGCTTATCTTCCTCTGTTAAAGTGGCATCAAGCTCCTTCCGTTTCCTATCAAACATGTCAAAAAGACCCTTGTTCTTTTTAAACTCCTGCTGGCAGCGGTCAAGCAGCAGCTTTCTGAACCTCAGAGACTTGCCTGGATTATTTGTGGTGGGGACGTGCAGATCTTGGAGGCAGTGGCACAGTTTAGCATTGACAGCGGAGAAGAAAGGCTCAGAGATGGCCTTCTCAAAGATGAGGTTCAGGACTCCCTTCAGCTCATACTCTGTGCTGATGGGGAGCGCCTTCACTCTATTCATGAGAATCAGGAAGTTCTCAGGGGCCAGCTTATTAAGGGCACTGCGGACAGACTTGAAGATATCCTGGGTCTTGGCCTCTTCTGGGTCAACCTCCTCTTCCTCTTCCATCATCACGGCTGACTTCCAGGCATTCTCAGTCTTTTTGAGCTCTACGTCTTTAAAAATATGTGTTAGATCAATTACCATAGGCTCATCTTTTTTCCTCATCTTCTGTTGGTCCTGGGGATGTCGATTATTTTTCGGACGTTGCCCGTGGTGAGAATTTCGCGGTTGGGAGGCAGAGGTTATTTCGCTGAGGTCCTGGGTTACTGACACTGGATTCTTCATTATTTCCGGCATGTCTGGCTGCAAGTCTACCAAGGCTGCAGGCCTTTTCATGCTGGGTGGGAGGAACTGCAGGGTCAAAAGTGAATCAAAAGTGAATTTCTTGATTTCCTTTGGCATGACCGCTTGCAATTGTTCATCTTTGGACTGGGACTCACTGACAGTGTCGGCAGGCTGTGAGTCATTTGGCTGGATGTTCTCAACAAGGTCCTCTTTGGCTTTGCAGGGCAGGCCAGCTTCCTCTGGGGCAGGTACGATTGTGAGGGCCTTTGGAACAGGGGATGGTACACATTCCACTGAATTCTCAATGACTTCTGTAATGGGGTCCTTGAAATCTCCCACAGCGTCTTTCATGGTCTTTGCCTTATTTCTCCGGTCCCGCCTTCTCTGTGAATTAGTTCTCAGTGAAACAGACGGAGAGCCGACATCCTTAGCCTCGGTCTCATCTTCCTTGCTATCAAGGGTCTTTCCGTTAAGGTTTTTGCTAGCATCAGTCTTTTCAGCATTGGTCTTGTCAGCCGTGGTTTTGCCAGCATGGCGTTTCTTGCCAGAACCCCGCTTCCCTCCCCTCAGACGCAGCACAAGGTGAAGTGTGGACTCCTTCTGGATGGTGTAGTCAGAAAGGAGGCGTCCATCTTCCAGTTGCTTGCCAGCAAAGATCAGCCTCTGCTGGTCAGGGGGGATGCCTTCCTTGTCTTGGATCTTGGCCTTGACACTCTCAATGTTGTCGCTTGGCTCAACCTCTAGGGTAATGGTCTTGCCGGTGAGCGTCTTGACGAAAATCTGCATGTTTGCTGAATCAGAGTTTAGATGTTAGGTATATTAGTAAGTATGGTTTAGTTATATTAGTAAGTATGGCTTATTATATAAAATATACTCGGTTTCTTGACACTGTACTCTGCAAACACCTGTGAACTGAATTATTTGACGTTACATTGCATAATATAATGGCTGTGATGTCACATGTATGTCATGTTTGACATTGCACTGTGATAGGCTCTCAGATCAGTTATGGTGCAATACCACGGTAGAGTGCATACTTGGGTGTGACGTAACAGGCGTGTGGACGGACAAAGTAGTATTCATAGTCACCTCCCTACAGGGGTCACCACTTTACTGTTACGTCACAATGCGGGTGACGTAACAGGCGTGTGAACGGACGGACGGACAGGGGGCAGAACATAGTTGTGTACAAGATATAAACCTGGGTTACAGAACTATAGAAAAAATATGAAATAGAAGATAGATTTTGTGTTGAGATAGATATAATAACCATGCCAAAATACAGTTATTTATTCATTGTTGGAGTTTGGGATGAATTTAATGAAAGTGGTATTGGGCCACCACCATACCATTTTCACCTGCCCCTCTAATTTGGAAAGGTTACATACGGTCCTGAAAATATAGCCATCTCGGAGAAAAGTAATGCACTGCATAATAGTCTATATTTCACTGGAACACACAGCAAATGAACAGTAGGCCATGGCCTACTTGTGTGTGAGCAGAGCGAGCTAATGATAATGACAAAAAGGTCTCTTACTCACGCAGTAATGATGGATGTGATTTTTAGTTTTAGTTAGTTTAGTGAACCCAATACACACAATGAGATGGTTTTTGGATTTACTTTTAACTTTTACTAGTTTCGGTTGATGTTTTTTTTTTTAACACATGCACACGAGCATATGTGCGTGCGCACACACACACACACACACACACACACACACACACACACACACACACACACACACACACACACACACACACACACACACCCTAATATGCTCAAGCAGATTCCAGTAGTGCAGGTCTGTACAACACATTCACTAATCACCAAGGTCTTCAAATGATCATGCAGTGTTAACTGTCTCTTCGCGACTACTGTATCCACTAATTCATTTTTAATGAGGGACCGCCAGAGTGCCAAGTGGCCACAGTGTCTGTGAAACGGCTCTGCTCTCACACAATACTACACCTGCCTGCTGTCAGAGTTGGAATGGGATCAAACTGTTGCAACACATACTCATTATGCAGGACAGTGCAGTGAGAGCCCACAGCAGGGGCGGATCTAGGCATGGGCATGGGGGGGGGGGGGGGGGGGGGGGGCAATGCCCCCCTGTATGCCCAGACTGCCCCAACCCAAGATATTTCACATATATCACAGTGCTTATAATTAAAATGATTTGAACCACTACTACTAACTAACTACAGCTGTGTCACCACTAAACCAACAGCATTTCATCATTGAAAACAGAAAACTCTCTGAGTCAGACCTTTAGCTTTATGCATGCTGCGTGTCTGTAGCAACTTCAACAACAACTGATGTTATTATTGATGCTTTACTTGCCTAATAGAAGTAATGTAACCGGAAATGGTATGGGTGCGGCCCGTGGCGCGAAGCGATGGAGCTGCCCCCATACCATTTTCTCCTGCCCTCCCCCCTAATTAGTAAATGTTACATCCGCCCCCTGGCCCACAGATCTATTAGAGCAGGGGTGGACAAATATTCTTCTAAAGGGTCCAAAAGAGAAACAGAAAGTATTGTGGAGGGCCAAAAGTCTGAACTAAATTCTGAGTAATATACTGTAATACTTTTAAATAGTAAGTAAACGGAATTCCATTGACGTGCCATTCACGGCAGGAACGTTTATATGGGTTATTAAACCAAACTAGAAACCTATAGACCAGGGGTGGGCAATTATTTTTCCCAAGGGGCCAAATGAGATACATAAAATATTGTGGAGAATCCAAGACTAAAGGCTGAACTAAAGTCTGCGTGATATTAATATTAAAAGATAAAAGTAAGACCAACCATTTTGACACAAGGCCCCTCAATTTACTCAGCATTTGAGTCACAGAGGATCACCATTTGATGACATTTTAGCCCCACAGACCCCCAAAACTAAAGATTTATTTTGCTTTTGTCCACAATTCCAGGCTGGATTTCACAAACAAAACATAGATAAAAAAAAAAAGACCATTCTTTTACATTCTCTGGCTAATTCAGATGAATATTTTAACTCTTGACAGTGTAAACAAACCAACTGGACCTGCAAGGATCAATTTTGGTTTCTTTTTTCTTTCTTTTTTTTTTTACCAGAGTTGGTTCACCAGAGTTACATCTGGTTAACCAACTTTCCATATTTAACTGGAACTCTCTCAAGGACCTCCGGTGGTCCCTGGACCACTGGTTGAAAACCACAGTACCCTTTCACAGGCCGATCAGAGTCAGCCAAAGGGCCGCATTTGGCCCCCGGTCTGCATAATGTCCAGGTATGCTATAGACAGTACTGTATGTAAATGTAGTCAAATCCATCAGTTACAAATTGGTTACTGAGACTCAAGCAGCAGATTTTGGAGCGAAGCTCCTTGCATGGCTGCTCTCTCCAGTCTAGACAGTTCATCAATGGACTTCCATTCAGTCAGCACAACCTCTCACACTGTAATTCATTGCTTACACATTCACTCACTCAGTGGTTCAGCAACCACATCCCATTATCGAATGACAGGCTGCATAATGTGTTCAATAATTACACAAGGAGCTCTTGTGTTGCCAACCATAATCTACAGGGGTGCCCAACCTTTTTCGACCCAAGATCTACTTTTCAGCAGCCAACCCCTTCGGGATCTACCAGTCCAATATCAACATTTCAAACCACACACATCGTTGCCAGCCTGCAGTAACTTCACAACAACACTACTTTGTTTTATCACTTTACTTTATGCCCATATAAGCATAAAGTACAACAGACTTGTCATAAATAGACCTACAACAGTACAACATAAGTACAACAGACTTGGACAAACACTGCCATTGCAAATGCAATCATAATAAGAACAGTCAAGATACACATACATACACGATACATACACACACACACAGACGCGAAAATCGCTCTTTTTTTTTTCTTTCCCCCCCCACATCTCCCGAGATCTACTCATGATCAGGCCGAGATCTACCGGTAGATCCCGATCTACTGGTTGGGCTCCCCTTATCTAATGCATGCTGTCCTGAGATGCATTAGATAAGGTGTGTGTGTGTGTGTGTGTGTGTGTGTGTGTGTGTGTGTGTGTGTGTTGTGTGTGTGTGTGTGTGTGTGTGTGTGTGTGTGTGTGTGTGTGTGTGTGTGTGTGTGTGCGTGCGCGGCATGTATTTCTTCCCTCTGTCATTTTCTTTCTCCAGGGAATGCAAGGTGCAAAGAGAACAGAGTAAGGCACAGTATGAGTTGGGTCTATCGGGACTGCACTTCACAGAACGCGCGCACGCACGGCCGCACGCGCGCACACACACACACACACACACACACACACACACACACACACACACACACACACACACACACTCCTACGTTGTCGGTGCGATGTGGATCAGTGGAGCCTAAACTAAAAGACCCTGTTACAGAACCTTTCACCTTTGTATGCCTCCCGGAGTGAGTCTCTCTCTCTCTCTCTCTCTCTCTCTCTCTCTCTCTCTCTCTCTCTCTCTCTCTCTCTCTCTCTCTCTCTCTCTCTCTCTCTCTCTCTCTCTCTCTACTATCTTTGTGATATCAGATATACAACTACAGTAACAACATGTCTGACCTGAATTGTCCACAGTTATTTTGTCCAGATCTGCAGGTTTTGGGGCAACTGCCCTAAAGACTAACAGGCAAACAGCTATGCATTATCTCTATAGCCTATACAACACACAGCCTGCCTGTAGGATTGGTTTGCACCATTATCAGCTTAGGGTGTGTTCAAAGAGTTTTAGTCTAGCCTGCATCCTGTTAAAATCATTTGTAGGATTGTACTGCAGTGTGTACAGAAACAGCTGGTCTGATGTTGACACGTCTCCTATACTATAGGGCTAGGCAGCAAAGCTAGAACGCACACACACACACACACACACGCACGCACGCACACACACGCACACACACACACACACACACACACACACACACACACACACGCACACACACAGACACACACACACAGGGCAGGGTTTTTCAAATGATTTTGACCCAGTGATAGGAGTTTAAACATTACACTGCACACCAACCATGTCTAGTTGTAGGCATTAGCATTTAAACCAGGGGTTTAAATGATGGATACAGAAGGTAGGCTGCAACACGATTCTGATTTAGTGTTTTGCGAGTCGCAACGAATTGAAAAGACATCGATTATGCATCTAAACTGACGAGTGGCCCAACTTGTTGTTCTGCTAGTGAAGTTGAAGCATCTTGATTATTATTGATTTGAGTGCCTGGTAAATTATTTTAATCCAATGCCACAGATAAGAATGAAGAATAAAAATAATCACAACAACATGTATGAGATGAAACAGAAACAGTATTAAACATAGCGGTTTGTCACCATCAATCAGGGTTGTAGAGTTTAACACATTAAACATGCAGAAGTGAGTATGTAAAAAGACTAAAAATGAGACCAGTGGCTGGTCCATGAGAGGATTCCAGGTGGTCCCCAGCTCAATGGAAAGTTGGTTAGCCAGATGTAACTCTTTGAGAGCGTGAACATGAAACCAAATGGACCCGCAAGGGTTTCATGTTTACGCTCTCAAGAGTTAAAATATTCATCATGTGAATTAGCCCACGTCTGCACAACTAGAGAATGTAGAAGACTAATGGTCATTTTGATCTTTATGTTTGACTGTGTTGTTTCTGAAATCCAGCCTGGAATTGTGGACAAAAGCAAAGTTTTCGGGTCTATGGAATGAAAATGTCATCAAATAGTGGTCCGTGGTTCAAATTCCGAATAAATAGTGGGCCCTGGTATCAAAAAGGTTGAAAACCACTGATTTAAACAACTGCCAAATACTAAGCCTGTCATTGAGGCTTCACAACGTAGAAAATCAGCTCTCAGAATAAAACATTCACCTTCATCATCCCACATTAGTATATTATGAATCACACTAACAACACACTAGCTCTTTAATTATTTAACTCAGTTGGGAACTGTAGCTATTTATTGATTTAAAGAGGCAGGGCACTTGTGAAAATATACTCTAGCATCGGCATTGCGTATCAGCAATATTTCTATGATTTCTTTTTCCAGATGCATTTCTAGGAAGCACAGAATGTGGGAACTTTTTGTCATGTCCACACAACATCTCTAAAAGGTATATTAATGACATAGGAAATTGTTAAAAACGGGTGGAATTCCCCTTTAAGTAAAAAATAAGTGAGCTGGCATTTCACCAGACACGTGCACAACTTCACATCCAGAGAGAGAAGCTAAATATAGTGTGTCATCGTCGGTAATGAGGAAGGGGGCTGTTGGACATTGAAAAGTGACCGAAGCAGAGCCAAGAACACACACACACACACACACACACACACACACACACACACACACACACACACTGAGTTGGCTTTGGCCGCGGCACAATAGCGTTTTTATTAATCATTTTCAAAGAAAGTCTATGCGGAAAATGAATGGGGAATCCACTTCTGGAACAGGGGCGGTGACGTCGTCACTGCACAGGTCTATTACCTTTAAAGACAGCAGCTGGACGCCGCCTGTTACTCTAGTTAAAAAGGGTTACGTTTCCAGCAGTTAAAATGTTCAGAGAATTGCAATAAGAGACGCAAGGTGAAACGATATACAGGTTCCTCCATGCAGCACTCACTCGCCAAAGCTTTGCTACTCAGTGTGAGTCCTGCTCGTTAGCGCACACAAGACGCAGCTGCTCCTATTATATAATCCTGCTCTGTATGGACGGACGGCGAAGCGGCAACACATACAGTACAGTACTGTAAACGCAGGAGCAAGGACCTCAGGAAGAAAGGGGTGTGGGGTTACTCGGTGCACACCAGCCACCCACACACTAGTTGGAAATCAGCTTATTAGATGATAATGTTGACACCCACAGTGGAGCTTTTGGTTTCACTGCATGCCGATTCTTTCCTTCCAGGGATAAGCTGGAATGCATAAAACTAGACCTGGAAAACTAGACCTGCTCCTTCGGGGCAGAGGGCTCCACCAGCTCTGGTGTTACGTCAACTGTTACACCCTCACCCTCACGGGTGACGTAACAGTTGACGTGGCACCTGAGCAACAGAGCAACCTGAGAGCAACAGAGCAACCTGAGAGCAACAGAGCAACCTGAGAGCAACCTGAGCCACAGTTACGTCCGACGTAACAGGTGCACGGGCAGACGTACGAACGGACAGACGTAGGGACGGACGGGGGATGAAACATAGTCACCACCTTACGGTGGAGACAAAAATGCCACCTCAAAGAAGATCACAGAGGACCTTCTTTTATCAAGCAGTAAAAGCATAAATGCCTAGACTTTTAGCTACATTATTCCATAGACTTTTAATACAAAAATTCGTTAAATCGATTTTTATGAATGTTTTTTTTTTTTTTTTTTTTTTTTTTTTTTTTTTTTTTATCAATCAAGGCAATATACATTTTTATATTTTTAATGCATGAGGAGCCCAGACAGGATGAATTCCATCATAAAGTACTGTATGTAACGTATATTTTTGTGGGCCAATAAAGGTTATTCTGATAGAATTCTGATTCTATTATGAGCACAAAGTTAGTAGGGACAACTTCATCTTCATATAATAGGTCCTCACTAATGTACAGGATAGAATACCTCCATGTTTTCCTACTCTGTCTTTGTCTCACATGCAGGAGGGCTGTGGACAGTTCAGAAACCTGTCCTCCAGTGACATCATTGATGGGGAATCCACTGCAGGCTTTTGATTCCTGACAAGTTGCAATGCAAAAATGGCAGCCATCGTTCTCCCGATATACTTTTTTTTGTTGTTTGTTTAAAAAATATCTGCAGAATGATAAAGGGTGCAATTCTCATTCACTGTGGTGTAGTCAGCTGTGGCTTAAGTGTTCTCATTGGCTGCATGACAGCAAATCACGTCTGTGGCCCTTGTATACCAGAAGGCTTGGGCCTGGTCCTACCAAATAATAATCCATAATAATTAAAACCAGTCATCAAGAGCTTCAACTCATGATGATCAAAGCAGGGGAGTACAGTAACATTTTTAATTGAGGGGTCAGGTGATGTCTGGGCCTTTTGAATTGCAGGTCTTACAAGGGTAATTATTTGGTAAGCCCAGGCCTGGTGTTATAGGCTTTCGGCCTACCACAAGACCCCAGACCCTATTTGCTGCCATGCAGCCAATGAGAAGACTTAACCCATAGCTGGCTACACCACAGCGATTGAGAATTGCACCCAATGTCATTGGAGGACAGGGTTTCTGAACTGCCCACAGCTCTACTGTGAGACACAACAATAGCGGTATTCTATCAAGTACATTAGTGAGGACCCATTATAGGCCTGTGCAGATACGTTGAAAAGTGGCGGAGTGGTCCTTTAAATACTCCTGTGCTTCTAGGGGAGTGTTACATTTGGTTACATTTGCATACTCTCTCCGGGTTACATTAACAGCCAGTGATATACACTGTGCAGGAGGAATATTTTATCAGTATTCCCACAGGTTTTCTAAATGCCCCAAGTGTTGCGTCGATGAGAGAAAAAAAAAAAAAAAAAAAAAAACAGGCCCTGCATATGTTGTAAGTCTATTACAATCTCTCCTGACTCTCTCATGGCTTCTCCTTTAAAAAAAAAAAAAACAAGGTCTTCTTAAATCAGTACGACTAATGTGTGAGATTAATGGAGCTCCTTTTACAGAGCAGCACTACATAATCACGTTTATATGTCAGTGCACGAGTGCACGAGTGGCACTTCCAAAATGCACTAGAATGCGCTAGTGCAGTGGTTCAACCACTAGTTTCAACCAATAGTGGGTGCTGGTATGAAACCAGCACCCACTATTTATTCTGCAATCTAGCCTCGGAGGACCATCATTTGATGTTGAGTTTAGTCTCTCAGACTAATTTAGGAGAAACAACTGGCAAAATGTTGGTCAAAATAGCAATTCTTCTACCATTTTATAAATGTGTAGATTCTTGAAAATGAGGTAACTCAGATGTTTGGAATATAATTTAACTCTTGAGAGCAAAATGGACCAAATGGACCCTTACGGGTCCATTTGCTTTCATTTTACGATTTCAAGAGTGTATACTGTATCATAGGAGGAAAAATGGTGAAGAACGAGGGTTTTATCTCTGGCGCCTGTCAACCAATGTCGCCCCAACTCACCAGCAAAAAAGCACTAGATTTTCCACTAGGAGTTTTTCCACTATAATTTTGGCGCTAGGGGGGTCTGAAAAAGCGCTAAATACAGTGACAAATGTGCCAAGTTGGCAACAGTGCAAACTACACAGCAACATCCAGAGTGTTAAAATGTTCCGTGGATAATGAGACAAATATGGATAAATAATTATATACCTGTCCTCTAAACTAGATGTTTTTATCCCGAGGGAGGCCTATTTTACTGTGCCTGCCACATGACCTGTCCTAGGGATGACGTCACAAAAGATCGCTCCGCTGTAGAAGTAATGGAATGCATCAAACAACTACATATTTTCTCCTCCTATAGTTCATTACAGTACTTCATTTATTTCACCAGTGGGTGTCGCCATTGTCATTACAAACAGAAGAGTGTATATACAGTACGTCAATGGTTTACGTTGCAATGCTGGGTGATCATGGAACGTTCCATACTACCGGTATGTTCTATACTAAAGATCTTCTGTGACGTCATCCCTATCACAGGCCATGTGACAGGCACAGGCAAAAATGGTGCCCCCCTTGGGATAAAAACAGGAACTATTTTTAAGCTAAGGGATCCTTTTAACTTAAAGGATCTATATGTGACTTGCATCACATCTGGGATTCAAGCCTGGGTGAAGAGCTTAAGAGGATACACTGTACACTAACTACAGTAGAGTCATGTGTTTGGAGCGCCATGCATCACCACTTGTCAACCAGCAGTGGTACTTCCCGTCTACAGGGCCTACAATGTGTCAACAGAAGAACATGGTAGTGTCTCTCTGATGGGCGTGAGTTCTCTGATTTGCATGATAGAAAATTGAGTGCAAAGGACAGATGAGTGGCCATGAAGTGCCACAGACTTCTTCCTGTTTGTACAACTAGTGTGAAGAAGAATACAAGAAGAACAAGAATGTGCCCTACGGGGCACAGGTCTCCACCGTCCGAGCTGAAGAATTGATGATATTATTGTAATATATATAAAACACTAATGTCTTTTCTCCGATTCAGCTATGAGATCTATGACGTCATCATTACATCACACATGGGACGGAATGACGATATTGATGGGGCACGTGTCTCCACCGTCCAAGCGATCAGCAATTGATGATACTAGAATTGGAGCGGGCCTGCGGCCCGCTCCAACTCTAGCACCACGCCACTCACAAATGGCATTCATATATAGATTTATTTTGGTCTACTACGTCTATGTAACAAATTGTGAGGCTGTAGCATGTAGGAAACAAAAGTGAGGGCATGGGGCATAGGAAGACAGAGGGGGCATGGCATAAACAGTTCAGCAAGTAGGCCCTACACAGCTTTGTCCTCTTGGTGGTCCATGAAACAAATTGTGAAGTTGTAGCATGTTGTAATCAATATTTACAGCTTATGGGAGAACACAACAGTTGTCCACAGTTGCCAGGGGACGATGGGCTCCTATATAGTAGATAATGTGTGTAGGAAGGGGGTTGTTGTACTTGGGGTGTCCGAGATTAATCTGTGCGTTTTACTGGTGAGCGAGAATGCTTTTTGCTTCCCGGCTCGGTTCCCAACTCGGAGCCGGGTGTGGAATGTATGCGCCCAGTGGGCTGAACATGACCAAATACTGGCAAATATCAGCATCAGGCATGGCCAAATATCAACATGCATGCAAACATGTTTCTCCAGTAGTTTCTAGTGTCGCCATCTGTCAAAGTTGCGCATGACCGTTGCAGCCATTCAGAGTCTCTCTAACACAAACACTTGTAGCCTAGTGCCCCTCTGACCAAATCCAAGAAAAAAATCCAATATTACCAAATAGGCTACTACTAAAATAATTACCACATCAGCATGCCTGGAAGTAATCTAAGTGAGTCCTCTAAATGTAATTTGATTTCTGTGTTGAATATGGTATGACTTTTGGCTGGGCTGGATGGTTCAGGCCAGATTTTCTTTGCACTGGTCTGTGGACTTTTTTCTCTCAACACTTGAAAGAGGATGCATTGCACATGACTGGAACAGCCACACTGAGGCTCTACAACACAAACACTTCTACCATACTGCTCCATTTTGTCCTAATGTTATTCTACCAAATAAAACCATTAGAATGCATAGATACAATCCTGTACAATACAACCAATAGTAGGCTACTACTAATAATTAAGTCAACACAACTGCAAGTAAAGTACCCAGCAAGCTTGTGAATGTCATTTATTCTGCATGATGACTATGGGTTGAGGCTGGCCCGGCTGGTTTAGGATAGATTTTGTTTGGTTAGCCTGGGTTTGAGCTGCCCTGGAGTTTTTTTCTCAACAGTTGCCATAGCAGGACACAGTATAGGCCTATGTAAACACAATTTTCCAGTAGTTTCTAGTGTCTCAATCTCTCTCTCTCTCTGGAAGACGTCGCACCGGAATCATTACCGCAGCGGAAACACTGAGGCTGTTCAACTGACAGGCTGTAGGACTATTGTTGTGTGCAAAATATAAATTCCAAGTTTGGAATCAAATGAACCCTTATGGGTCTGAGTCTGCAGTATACAAATGGAACACATGGACCCATTAGCAGTGTTGGGAATATTACTATACCTTGTTAATGTATTACTTATTACTTATTACCTTCATTTTAAAGCAATATATTGTATTACAATATTGCTGTCTGAGCAAGTGTAATATATTAATATTACTATTACATATTACTTAAAAGAAAAATGTTGTGCAAAATATATAATTAAATATTTAGTGTCACTATTAATCAAATATTGTGTAGGCCAGTGGCATACCTACAATAAAGAAAGCGCACTTGGCTATCTGGGAAATCCATATGAAATCAACTTGAAAAAACGTCACTCCTGAATAAATAATTTGATGACACATTGTAGAAAATAAGTAATTATTTAACTTCTGCAATTGTCAAGAAAATTTCACAAGAACATTTTCAACGAGACAGATTGACAGAAAGTAATATTGAAAGTAATGCAGTAATGCAGAAAGAAAAGTATAATATATTAGGCTGTTTTTGTTAAGCAATATATTTATATTACAAGTTACTGCATTTTGGTAATATATTATGTAATATATTGAGTTACGTAGTGCACATGTCCCAACACTGCCCATTAGTACCCGCAATCTGCAAGCTTCCAGGGGGTCCCCAATGAAATGATACTTTGAAACCAAGTGAACCCTTACACCCTCACTGTAACAACCTTACAACATTAATACCTGATAATCATGTTTTAGGGTAGAAAAAATCATGGCACTACATCTTTAATTAATGTCGTGCAGAATGTAGTTCAGCCTTCAAGCCTGGCCCTCCACAACTATTTAATTCCTTTAGGTCAGTGGTTTTCAACCTTTTTCATACCAGGGCCCACTATTTATTCAGAATTGGAGCTATGGACCACCATTTGATGCCATTTTAGCCCCACAGACTGCAAAACTAAAAATTTAATTTGCTTTTGTCCACAATTCCAGACTGGTTTTGAGAAAGAATTCAGTCAAACATACATATCCAAATGACCATTGATATTCTACATTGTGTAGTTGTGTAAACTTGGGCTAATTCTCATGATAAATACTGTAACTGTTGAGAGTGTAAACATGAAACCAAATGGACCGCGGGTCTATTTGGTTTCATGTTTACGCTCTCAAAGAGTTACATCTGGTTAAACAACTTTCCATCATTTAGCCTGCGGACCACCAGGAATCCTCTCAGGGGGGCACTGGTGGTCCCCCGACCACCGGACGTTGAAAAGCCCTGTTTTGGCTGCTATTAAGTTGTACTGGTCTGCCCTCCTCTGTTCATTCGTCCACAACAAACGTCATATTAGTATTGTCGAGCTAATCAATATATCAACTTATGGGCAAACGATGACACGTCAGTGCGGGGCGGCGGGGCCCACCGTCCACTGCTGGGAGACCCTCGTGCTTAAATGGGTATGCATGTAGTTTTTATACTGCCATGCAAGCACACGGCAAAGCTTCCATGCAAATTGCTGCATGGATACATGCAAACACGCCGTTTTCCGAACCACACGCTTACACCGAAAACAAACTTTCACCGCTCGGCAATAAATCCGTGGCACATCGCCGCGCGATGCACGGGAGCAGGACTATTTCGTAGCCATCATAAGAAAATAAATCTCACGTCCTGGACGATTGAAAGTGACGGTTGCTTTCTTATCCAACTCGGAGAAGTAGTGGCAAGCGAGTGGTCAACTTGCAAGCGATCATAACAGCAGAACAGAACAGGCGACAATGAGAGAGGAGAGGAGAGGGGAGGGGACAGGGGAGGGGAGGTGTCGGTGTTGCGGCCAGAGGCAGTAGTAGAGCGCAGTTGCGACATTGAGGGGGCAGAAAACAGCGGCCAACTATAGTCCTATGAAAACGATTTAATCTAAAGAGTGATTTACAGCGGCCGTGCTCCTGTAACACAGATACTATGAGGCCCACTACAAATTAACGATTTAAAGTAAAGCGGTTTAAGATCATTAAAGCTGGCCTGCCCTGTTGCCTGAGGTCACATCCCCATGCTCCATAAAAGTCTATGTAGAGAAGGCGCCATTAGATCTTTCCATGGAAGTGAACGGGGATGTCGTAGCTCTGTGTTTGATGTCGCAACTCTGTGGTTGATTTAGCAGAGGCATACAGGAAAGTTGCGCCACGGTTCTGTCAGGGTCTGAACCGTATAGATTTGACGTCACGATAGCCAGGGCGGACCAAACGTGTATGTTTTAATTTCTTTAATATTAGCCGATGTGGATACATTAGGAGCGCAATGAGTGGCTAAGAACATTGCAGTAGTAGTAAGCAACTATCATGTGAAGTTTGGTGGCATGTGAGCATGTAGATATTTAGTGATGATCAGAAAACTGCCACTCGTAGTTCCTCCAATTGAGTAGCTGTGATTATTCTAATATATATAAAACACTAATGTTTTTTCTATGGCTCAGCTATGAGATCTATGACGTTATCATTAGATCACATACAGGACGGAATGACGATATTGATGATATTATTCTTTAAAAAAAAGGGTTACAGTATCAAATCGGTATATCATATGTATAGATGAGATATCAATGATTTTTTCTCAATTTAAAAAAATCATTCAAATAAAAAACCATTCATTTATGAAATACTTTATGAAATACTAATAATTGCTGAGATTCTTCCCCTGTGCACTCTCGAGCATATATGCTCAAATCATTCTTATTTCCATCTACTGTATGAGAAGACAACATTCTTCTAACTACCTATTGATTTATATTAAACAATATTTTTTAGAATCTCATCTTTCTTTCTTATATAATGCTATGTATTACATCATCTTCTTTTCATTACGTACAAAAATCTCCATCTCACACTTCTATCTCCACCGTATCTCTTACCTATGACCTCATCATGACGTCATCTCAAGCTTCTCAAGCTCAGGTCTCCTCCTAGAGACCTCTACCCAGGTCTCCACCGTCCGGGCTCAGGTTTGAACGTGCACTGGTAGTAGTATATCAACTATAACGTCATCATGCTGTAATCATGGGACAGACAGATTCAGGACAGATAGTCGTGCGACAGACAGACTTAGGACGTGCACGGACAGAGGGCGTTTTATAGTCTTTCTTATATAATGCTATGTATTACATCATCTTCTTTTCATTACGTACAAAAATCTCCATCTCACACTTCTATCTCCACCGTATCTCTTACCTATGACCTCATCATGACGTCATCTCAAGCTTCTCAAGCTCAGGTCTCCTCCTAGAGACCTCTACCCAGGTCTCCACCCTCCGGGCTCATGTTTAAACTAGGGGTGTGGAGATTCATCGGTATTAATCGATACATCGATACCCACGTGCGCGATGCGAGTGCACCGGTTCATTCACCACGTATCGGTACAATTGACGGGTGAAATCTAGATTCATCTCGATGGATGCGTTTGTATCGGTGAAAATCGATGGTAAATCCGGCAAAATCCGATACAAGCGCCGTGTTTTTCATGTTAAATGTTATGCTTCTCCTTGATTCCCAATCGCCTTGAACGCACCATCATCATTCCAAGGTTTGTTTTGAACACGGACGGAAGCCGTGAGGCTCATAGGCTAGCTACAATACACTACACAGAGGCAAGAGGTGGGATATTGAGGGGGCGGAAAACAGCCTGGTCACGTGGCTTGTGCACTCACATCAGCCCGTAGACTCCAATGCATTCCGTAACTGCTGGTTGTCCCCATTCAATAGAAGCCTTGGCTGCCATTCGACTGGGTTTGCGTAACGCTGTCTATACTCTATGGCTCTACTAGTAGTAGTAAACAAACATGGAGGTACACGTGTGCAGCAGCAGCAGCAAAGAGCCGCAGCAGACTATATTTAATGTTAAGTCGTATGTATGGAAACACTATGGATTCTACAAGATTGATGCAAAGCTGGACAAGACGAACGTCATTTGCAAAGAATGCCGTGTTATAAAGCCGTACACGGGCAGTACGACAAACATGCAGAGCCACTTAAAAAGAATACACAACATCACAGACACGTCTACCGCCGCTTCCCCTTCAAGTACCGCTTCGGATACTGGAGATAAACCAAGCAAATCAGGTCAGGAGCTGAAAAGTGTCGCCTCTTATTTTGGGAGTTCCCTTCCATCAACCTCTGCCCGCGCTGTGGCTATAACTAAGGCCATCGCCTACTTCATATGCAAAGACATCCAGCCTTATAGCGTTGTGGAAAACGAGGGCTTTTTTATGGCTTATGGACATTGGATAGAAGCTACTCAGTGAGAGTCTGTTTACACTACAGCAGCTGTAAGCCTTTGTCATATAGGGTATACTTTGTTCTCACTATTGTAGTTAACATCACAATAGTGAGAACAAAGTATACCCTTTCACAACTGGGTTTAGTGCAAAGCAATTGTTGTAAACAATAATGCAGTCAGGCTCACTGCTGCTGTAGTGTAAACTAAACAGACAACCCTCACTGAGTGTCTTATATGTAAAGTTATAAAAGATAAAATAATAAAATGAAGGCGAAAAACTACTTTATGAGGGCCACTTAGTGCATATATACTGTATAGTGCATATCCCTGTCTGCCACACATATGAAGATTATGAACCTATTGAGTTCATAATCTTCATATGTGTGGCAGACAGGGATATGCACTATATAATTGCACTAAGTGACACTTTGAGAAATGTTGTTTAAGATGCCAATTTTTTTTTTAAATGCTTATTTGCATCAGGTTGAATCATGTATCGTATCGCATCGCATCGTATCGCATCGTATCGCATTGATTTGAGCTGAAAGGTTATCGCAAAGTATCGCATCGGGAAGAGGGTGAATCGTATCGCATCGTATCGCCAAAAAAATACATGTATCGCTAAAATATCGTATCGCTGGCAGTGTATCGAGATGCATATCGAATCGGCCTCAGGGCTGAGATTCACACCCCTAGTCTACATGTGCACTGGTAGTAGTATATCAACTATAACGTCATCATGCTGTAATCATGGGACGGACAGATTCAGGACAGATAGTCGTGCGACAGACAGACTTAGGACGTGCACGGACAGAGGGCGTTTTATAGTCCCCACCTTCGGTGGAGACAACAAGATTGTGCCCCTACGGGGCACAGGTCTCCACGCCCGGGCTCAAGATTTGATGATATTATTCTAATATATATAAAATACTAATGTCTTTTCTGAATTTGAAATTTCTATTTCATTTCAGTTGGAAATAAAAAAATCATTCAAATTCTATGGAAGAGTTCAACGTCATAACGTCGTCATGACATAACGAACGGGCTGCGTGCACGGACAGACAGTCGTGGGACGGACAGACTCAGGACGTGCACGGACAGAGGGCGTTTTATAGTCCCCACCTTCGGTGGAGACAATAATCTCATGCCGAATGTAAAGGACAGTATGATATGATGTCGCCTGAAGCCAACTTTTATTCTCTCCCTCTCTATAACCCACTGGTGTAGGTCAACCTTGTCTGTGGATTTACTTGGTCTATTTTTTTCTCCCAATCTGATTTCGATCATTGTCTCCACAATGATCAAACATAGTCACGTAAGGTGGTGACTATGTTTCGCCCCCTGTCTGTCCGTCTGTCCACACGCCTGTTACGTCACCCGCAGGGTTACGTAGCAGGGGTGAAACATTGTCACCGCCAGTGACTGTTACGTTAATCCGCATGGTGACGTAACAGCCTTCACCCTAACCCAAGACGGCGGTGATCTGAGCCACCACCTGTTACGTCACCCTCACAGGGTGACGTAACAGTCGCACTGTGGGGGTGACTGTTGCCCTCTCAGGGTGACGTGACCCGAGACATACATACTACAGATTGATCTGTAGTATGTTTATGTTGCTGGTGTATTTAATTACGTCACCATCCTATGTTAGTCCATAAGGGACATTCACCACTTTCGGTCGAAGCAACCATATTATTAAACAGTCTTCCTGTGTGGGCTCAGAGCGTCTTCGTACACATGAAGACATAACAGATTTCACACTACTTATCACCGCTGCAATTTTGTTGACTGATAGGATTCATCCACCGCCATACAGTTGAAGTAATGCTGCGCTGGGCTGTGCGTCCGAGAGCACCAGGACCAGACCTAAACAAGCGCTGTGCTGTGACAGTGAGATATTGTGTGTACCACTTTCATGTCGAAAAGGCTCGGGTGAATGTGCACATCCTCAACACAGTGTCTTTGACATGGAGGAAGTTGACCCCTGGAAGAGAACAATGCCACCTTGAGGTTCCCTCCTGGCTCTGTGGCTACACAGCTGTGTTGATAGGGGGTACTGCCTACCTCTGGGGAGGTTATACTAACAATGAAGACATATCGGAGAACACCCAACTTTATACATTTGAGGTTGACACCCATATTTGGTTCAAACCACAGGTTTTTGGGAATGTTCCAGAGAAGAGATACAACCACTCAGCCTGTGTCTTGGGGAAGGTCATGTATATTCACGGCGGATACAACCAGACTGGATACACTGATGAAACGCTCATGTTGGACACCAGCACCATGGTCTGGTCTTTAATTACCACCAGAGGAACTCAACCTCCTGCTTCATGGCGTCACTCTGCCACAATCATTGGAACAAAGATGTTTGTATTTGGGGGCTGGGAGAATGGTCACTACAACAACAACATCAGGGTGTTTGACACAGAGAACAACCTATGGATGGACACATCTTCTACACCGTTTCTTCCAGAAGGACGCTGTGGTCATTCAGCATTTACCTACAATGGAGAGCTGTACATATGTGGTGGGTGGAACAATAACCAGTACTTCAATGACCTGTGGAGATTGAACCCAAAAACCTTCTCCTGGAAGAAGGTCGAGCCAAAGGGGGACAGCAGGTCGTTTTCAAGGATCTATAATAAGTGCTGTTGCATGGTGGGAGATCATGTCATCCTATTTGGAGGATACAGTGATGAACTGTTAATCTTAGACTTCAGTCCAAGCCTCAAGATGTTATGTAAACTAGCAGCTATTCACTATGGTCTAGATCAGTCTGAATTCCCACACAACATCAGGTGGGAGTTTGCACCCATGACTATAGAAAAACAAAATACAAAAAAAAAACTGTAAAGCAAAAACAAACAGACTCTGAGGCAAAAAAAAAATGAAATCGACCTCATAGAACCTCCCCATCTCCTCGTTCTTGTTGTCAAACAACAATAAACCCACAAAGAAGGAGTGTGATCCTGTTAAAGAAATATTGTTGGTAAACATTTGAAAATGTCCCTACTGTTTGTTATTTCAGTTGTCTAAATGCTCCATTCCTGTTAGGGATGGGGGTTTCATTGTAACCATCTGTTGACTGTGTCTATAGTTAGATTGTCACCTCCTACCATGGGGGGTTGGCTTTGGTTGGGTATAAGTTAACGTGCTTTTCCCAGCACCTTTGTCTTGCTTTGACTAAGGGACCTGTTTCCCATACATGAATGTAAGTCATTGTCAAACCTTATGATATCATAAATAGAATCACTCATATTTAAGCTCTGGTGTGTTGTCGTTATTAACATGTGTATATTCCTCTTTTTCCCGAGTACTGCCAAATCCGCATTCACATTCTGGAGGTTCTACCGAGACCGCTGCAATTCTATTTTCGAGTTGAAACATGCAGGACAAACAGAACCCCCATTTATTGAAGCCTTGTGCCCCCAGGGGGCCAAGAATAATTGACAGTAACCGGCTGATGGCTGGCTAACCAGCCTGGTGTGATTAGAAGTTGTGATAGCACCTTTTTGTTAAGGTGAAGATCCTAAATATATAAGTAATGGCCAGGAGAAAAGTAAGGAAAGGCATACTGTGATCTGATCAGGCCAGGTATTACAATGGAACATTTACTGTTATGAATAGAAATTAGCGTTCTGAGGTTATAGTAGTATTGCGATTGACCAAATATTATATTGAATATACTGAATATACCGTAACTGCCTAAAGTAAGTTCTGACTTCTGTGTTTTTGGCTACAAGCTACTATTTTGCAGATGAAAGATGAGTGGCCAGTTAGTTGAAAGCATTTACAGATTTGTTGTTACTTTGTGTGTAACTTGAGACTGGGACCCATGAGTAAGGTTGCAAGTATTGGTTATTGGTTATTATAGGGACGTTTATGTTTCAATGCTGAAGACGTTGTCTGTGACTCTGCAACGGATTGAATAACCAGTGGAGTGAGCCTGCAGAAGTGGCAATTACATTTCTTACGGTTTATGGCAACGTTTGCTTGATGCTTAAAAGTACTATACTATGTATTGTCAGAGAATGAACTGAATGGGGGAAAGTAGGCAACTACGGATGAAGAATGAATATTTTTGGAGGATCATAATCTTGATTGTGAAGTCACTTTGGTTCGTGGTTGCTTGGATGTGCCCCAGTAGTAACTGGTGTATGACATATTCTGTGCACAATACAGAGATGAGCTTGATGCAAGTTGACTTCGATTGGTTTATCGGATGACTCTTTTTGACAAAAGTAGAGTTGTGTTACGTCCCGAGAGTTTATTATACAGTATGACGTTTTTTCCTGCCCGCGGGATTTGAGCGAGCTAAACAGTGGTGAGGCAGAAATATTGTATATTTTAGGATGTCTCGTTGCACAAATGAGGTCTTTGTGATGGCTGCAACAAAATGAGAAGTGTGTAAGTTACAGTAAGTATCGGTAAGTATACGGTGATAGTTCAGGTTAAAAAGGGGACGCCCTTTTCCTGAACCTGTGGCATTGTTGCGTTGTGTATCTTTTCGAGTCATGATTTCATTTGATGTTGTCAAGTGTACTGTGTGATGAGTGTTTTTCAGGTTCTGAGTTCGCGGTGAAGGTAGAGTGTCATTTTCCCGTGAGATGATGGCATGTGTTGACTAATCCCTGACAAAAACCACAAAAATCGGTCGTATGTGTGTTGTGTGATTTTGCGCCGCGATGATTTGTTGTATTTGCAGAGAGAATGTTCTGGGATAAGGACGCCGCGATCTGTAAGTATGGAGTTTGCTTGATTTGAGGTTTCTGAGTGCTGTGCATGCTGTTGTGTGCCGTCTGTGCGTTTTTCAGTTTGATTATCTACAGATTTGAGAAGCCACCAGGATTCGACTATCCGGAATCGGACTGACGGGAACGGATGGATGATATGGTTCATGAGGCTGAGTATTCTGTCAAAAATGTGCGTTACGATAGCATATTACAAGTTCTATTTTGCGGAGTTGGGCTGAGTTGAATGTTGAAAGTGAGGTGCTCTGCTGTGGCTTACACAGCCATGCTAAATCTCTACTGTAAGAGGAGCTGATGTTGGTGGAAGATACAGATACAGATTCTGTCTAGTATGGTTATAAGGTGTAGCCTAATGAATGATTTCTATTTTGGATAAATAGGAGTGTCGAATTGACGCATATTGTATGTTGACCCATCTGATGAAGATCCCTGTCTGTTGGGGTGCTTCTGGGTTTTAGCTGGTTCGGCTTGGCTCAACTCTGTTTGGTACTGGTAAATGGATTGTGATGTGTGTCCACTGTGGCAAAATATGGGATACTCGCACTGGGTTTTCTTTCTTTTTCAGAGAGATGAGCCGTCGGTGGTTAAAGAGGATATGGAAATGGCCACCTTCTGGGTGATGTCGAGGAAAGGATGCATTGAGGGACCCTGTTCCTGCCTGGACGCTGGTGGAGTCCCCTGTCCGATGATGACCGACGGATCCGAGGCGATGTGGGGGTAGGGCACTGTGTGCCTGCCCTGGACCGGAAAGGGTGCAGTGTGCCCCATGACTCCGCGTGTCAGGCTTTGTTGCTGTGACGTGTGCAGCTCCAGAGCTTTGACAGATCTGCAAGCTCTCTACGTTGGGAGTTTGAGGGTTAGGATCTGCCAGTGACACTGGTGTGAGGTCGTGAGTGGGGGTTGTACTCTTCAAACCCTGGATTCTGCGATCCTGTGCTATGATGTTAGGTCACCTGTGGGTGGTTGTCTGTCACTGTTGGCTGCCAAATGGCCAACGACTGCGTGTGGCACCTTTCTCTGGATGTTCACTGGAGTGGAAGCACAGTAGTGCTTGTTCTGGAGTTCATGGAGCTTTAAAAACTTTTAGGGCTGATCTGCTCCATGCAGGTTATGCTCTACGGCGGCTGCGGTATGAAATGCAGTATGAAATGGGACGACTCTCTGGAACGGACACTTTCGGGTGCTGAGTCAACTTTTCTGATGCTTGTATCGTAGGCCTAATATGGTGATCGCTCGAGAAGAGGGTCATGTAGGAATTTTCCCTGTTTGTCTAATTCGGTATTATACAGGTTTTTTTGTCTACATCTGCGGTACATTGATAGCTATTGATAGCGGGACTTTTAAATGTTAAAATGGGGGTATGTTAAAGAAATATTGTTGGTAAACATTTGAAAATGTCCCTACTGTTTGTTATTTCAGTTGTCTAAATGCTCCATTCCTGTTAGGGATGGGGGTTTCATTGTAACCATCTGTTGACTGTGTCTATAGTTAGATTGTCACCTCCTACCATGGGGGTTGGCTTTGGTTGGGTATAAGTTAACGTGCTTTTCCCAGCATCTTGGTCTTGCTTTGACTAAGGGACCTGTTTCCCATACATGAATGTAAGTCATTGTCAACCTTATGATATCATAAATAGAATCACTCATATTTAAGCTCTGGTGTGTTGTCGTTATTAACATGTGTATATTCCTCTTTTTCCCGAGTACTGCCAAATCCGCATTCACAGTCCCCACACTGATCCCATTCATCCATGGAGTTTCTGGCTCCATTCAATCTGTCCATACAGTTTAATACGATAAATAGCTGCAGAACCCCAAAACAGAGTTCCACCTGTAGTGTTGTGTATGTGTGTGTTCATGTGTGTTCGTGTGTGTGTGTGTGTGTGTGTGTGTGTGTGTGTGTGTGTGTGTGTGTGTGTGTGTGTGTGTGTGTGTGTGTGTGTGTGTGTGTGTGTGTGTGTGTGTGTGTGTTAGCGCAATAACCAAACACGTTATTTTGTTAGTCAAATCGAATGCTTTGGTAGTCGAATCATTGTCGACTATTCTATAGTGATATATATTGGGTTTTTTTAGCCAATAAAATGTGTGATTCTGGACTTCCCATTGAAACAGTGCAGGCCTATTACACTACTGTATCTCATTTACAATATGACATGAAAAATAAGCAATCAACCAACAATCACTACCAACAACCACAGCACACATCCACAATGCCTGCTGCAGAAAATTGAAAAAATATATCATATATACCATCATCATTTTTAGCCAATAACAAATGATGGATTAATAGTGGAATAGTGTTTTGCTAGTCGAATAATCAGATAGTCAAATATTTACTTAATGCCCTAGTGTGTGTGTATAAAAATACATTTTTACTTGTGTGAGTGTGCGGTTTGTGGTTGCCGTCCCTCGGGGCACTCCGATTGGCCGGTTCCGGTCATTATGTAATTACGTCATCACATAGGCCATGGCCTACTTGTGGGCAGCATGTGAGTAGAGCTGATCCAGTTATTTTTTATTTTATTAGCTACATACCACATTTTCCTGCAGGTACACTAACATGCAGACAAACTTTAAAATGGAATGACCTCCCCTCATGAAAAAACACTGTTTCATCACTATTCATTCAATAGCGTTTTTACTATTGCAAAAGAGTAGTGATTTGTGTAGAGAAAAATGTACAGAAATGTCCCGTTTCACGACTTAATCACTACGTACAGTGAGGAAAATAATCATTTGATCCCCTGATGATTTTGTAAGTTTTCATGATTAGAAAGAAATGAGCACTCTGTTATTTTTATGGTACTTTTATTTAAACAAATAGAGACAGAATATGAAGAAAAATGTCCATAAGAAAATAATATTTAAAGGTTATAAATTAATTTGCGTTATTGCTCATGAAATAAGTATTTGATCCCTAAGCACAACCTGACTTAGTACTTAGTGGAGAAACCCTTGTTGGCAAGCACGGAAGTCAGATGTTTCTTGTAGTTGGTCACCAAGTTTGCGCACATCTCAGGAGGGATTTTGGCCCACTCCTGGTTAGATCTTCTCTCCAAATCCTGAAGGTTTCGAGGCCGTTCCTTGCCAACTCGAAGCTCGAGCTCCCTCCATAGATTTTCTATAGGATTAAGGTCTGGAGACTGGCTAGGCCACTCCATGAGCTTAAAGTGCTTCTTCAAGACGCATCTTTAGTGCTCTGGCTGAGGGAAGGAGGTTCTTGTCCAAGATGTTGCAGTGCATGTCTCCACCCATCGGCCGCAATGCAGTGAAGTTGCCCTGTACCCTTAGCAGAGAAACAGCCCCAAAGCAAAATGCTTCCACCTCCATGCCTGACGATGGGGATGGTGTTGTTAATGATTTGAAGGCAGCTGGGACCACAGTCACCAAGAAAACCATTGGTAACACAGTATACCATAACGGATTGAAATCCTGCAGTGCCCAGCCATGTCCCTCTGCTCAAGAAGGCGCATAGAGGCCCGTCTAAAGTTCACCAATGAACACCTAAATGATTCAGACCAGGCTGCGGGGAAGGTGATGTGGTCAGAAGAGACCAAAATTCAACTCTTTGGCATCCATTTGACTTGTTGTGTTTGGAGGGAGAGAAATGCTGAATACAAACCCAACAACACCATCCCCACCGTCAAGCATGGAGGTGGAGACATTATGCTTTGGGGCTGTTTCTCTGCTAAGGGTTCAGGGCAACTTCACCGCATTGTGTGGCCGATGGATGTGGCCATGTACCGCAGGATCTTGGACAATAACCTCCTTCCCTCAGCCAGAGCACTGAAGATGGGCCGTGGCTGGGTCTTCAGCATGGCAACGACCTAAAACATACGGCCAAGGCAACAAAGGAGTGGCTCACGAAGAAGCACATTAAGCTCATGGAGTGGCCTAGCCAGTCTCCAGACCTTAATCCTATACAAAATCTATGGAGGGAGCTCGAGCTTTGAGTTGGCAAGCAACAGCCTCGAAACCTTCAGGATTTGGAGAGAAGATCTAACCAGGAGTGGGCCAAAATCCCTCCTGAGATGTGCACAAACTTGGTGACCAACTACAAGAAACGTCTGACTTCCGTGCTTGCCAACAAGGGTTTCTCCACTAAGTACTAAGTCAGGTTGTGCTTAGGGATCAAATACTTATTTCACGAGCAATAACGCAAATTAATTTATAACCATTAAATATTATTTTCTTATGGACATTTTTGTTCATATTCTGTCTCTATTTGTTTAAATAAAAGTACCGTAAAAATAACAGCGTGCTCATTTCTTTCTAATTATGAAAACTTACAAAATCATCAGGGGATCAAATAATTATTTTCCTCACTGTATATTACTACATAATTCCTGGCTGCTACTTAATTACTTCAGCCTCACTATGGCTTTTTGGAAAGAACTATACAATCACTCAACATTTATTGTTGAATTACTACACAATGCTATAGGGACTGTGTTGAGATACAGCAGTAAATGTATACGCATTGTGTCGTAATTCAGCTTTTACAGAGCAGCACTACATAATAACATTTATACAGTATGTCAGTGTTGACTGCTACAGATGGAAATGGTGCAAACTACCCAGCAACATCCAGAGCGTTAAAAGGTTCGTTAAAAGGTTCCCTGGATAATGAGACAAATATGGATAAATACACTATACGTACTTGATTGTATCCTCCTATAACTCATCCTCTTTCACCAGTGGGGGTGAACTCAATTACGTCAGCATCAACACAAACATGAAGAACATTCACCACTTTCGGTCGAAGCAACCACATTATTAACCAGTCTCAGAATGTCTTCATACACATGATGACATAAAAAGATTCTACACTACACATCAACACTGCGATTTTGTCATCAGATAGGATTCATCCACCGCCATACAGGTGAAGTAATGCTGCACTGGGTGGTGCGTCCGAGAGCACCAGGACCAGACTTATACAAGCACAGTGCTGTGACAGTGAAATATTGTGTGTACCACTTTCATGTCGAAAAGGCTCGGGTGAATGTGCACATCCTCAACACAGTGTCTTTGACATGGAGGAAGTTGACCCCTGGAAGAGAACAATGCCACCTTGAGGTTCCCTCCAGCCTCTGTGGCTACACAGCTGTGTTGATAGGGGGTACTGCCTACCTCTGGGGAGGTTATACTAACGATGAAGACACACCGAAGAACACCCAACTTTATACATTTGATGTTGACACCCATATTTGGTTCAAACCACAGGTTTTTGGGAATGTTCCAGAGAAGAGATACTACCACTCAGCCTGTGTCTTGGGGAAGGTCATGTATATTCATGGCGGATACAACCAGACTGGATACACTGATGAAACGCTCATGTTGGACACCAGCACCATGGTCTGGTCTTTAATTACCACCAGAGGAACTCAACCTCCTGCTTCAAGTGGTCACTCTGCCACAATCATTGGAACAAAGATCTTTGTATTCGGGGGCTGGGAGAATGGTCACTACAACAACAACATCAGGGTGTTTGACACAGAGACCAACGTATGGATGGACACATCTTCTACACCGTTTCTTCGAGAAGAACGCTGTGGTAATTCAACCTTTACCTACAATGGAGAGCTGTACATATTTGGTGGGCAGAACGAGAAGCAGTACTTCAATGATCTGTGGAGATTCAACCCAGAAACCTTCTCCTGGAAGAAGGTCGAGCCAAAGTGGGACGGCCCGTCGTTTTCGGGGATCTATAAGTGCTGTTGCATGGTGGGAGATCATGTCATCCTATTTGGAGGATACAGTGATGACCTGTTAATCTTAGACTTTAGTCCAAGCCTCAAGATGTTATGTAAACTAGCAGTTATTCACTATGGTCTGGATCAGTCTGAATTCCCACACAACATCAGGTGGGAGTTTGCACCCATGACTATAGAATAAAAAAATACAAAGAAACTATAAAGCAAAAACAAACAGACTCTGAGCCAAAAAAAATGAAATCGACCTCATAGAACCTCCCTATCTCCTCGTTCTTGTTGTCGAACAAGAATAAAACCCACAACGAAGAAGGAAGTCCCCACACTGATCCCATTCATCCATGGAGTTTCTGGCTCCATTCAATCTGTCCATACAGTTTAATACGATAAATAGCTGCAGAACCCCAAAACAGAGTTCCACCTGTAGTGTTGTGTATGTGTGTGTTCATGTGTGTGTGTGTGTGTGTGTGTGTGTGTGTGTGTGTGTGTGTGTGTGTGTGTGTGTGTGTGTGTGTGTGTGTGTGTGTGTGCGTGTGCGTGTGTGTTAGCGCAATAACCAAACACGTTTTTTGCTAGTCGAATCGAATGCTTTGGTAGTCGAATCATTGTCGACTATTCTATAGTGATATATATTTGTTTTTTGTTTTTGTTTTTTTGCCAATAAAATGTGTGATTCTGGACTTCCCATTGAAACAGTGCAGGCCTATTACACTACTGTATCTCAGTTACAATATGACATGAAAAATAAGCAATCAACCAACAATCACTATACCAACAACCACAGCACACATCCACAATGCCTGCTGCAGAAGATTGTAAAAAATATACCATATATATCAAAAAATATTTGTTGCCAATAATGAATGATGGATTAATAGTCGAATAGTGTTTTGCTAGTCGAATAATCGGATAGTCAAATATTTAGTTAATGCCCTAGTGTGTGTGTATAAAAATACATTTTTACTTGTGTGAGTGTGTGGTTTGCGGTTTGCTGTCCCTCGGGGCACTCCGATTGGCCGGTTCCAGTCATTACGTAATTACATCATCACATAGGCCATGGCCTACTTGTGGGCAGCATGTGAGTAGAGCTGATCCAGTTATTTTTTATTTATTAGCTACATACCACATTTTCCTGCAGGTACACTAACATGCAGACAGACTCTAAAAATGGAATGACCTCCCCTCATGAAAAAACATTGTTGAATCACTACACAATGCTAAAGGGATTGTGTTGAGATACAGCAGTAAATGTGTAAGCCTTGTGTAGCAATTCAACAATAAATGTTGAGTGATTGTATAGTTCTTTCCAAAAAGTCATAGTGAGGCTGAAGTAATTAAGTAGCAGCCTGAATAGGAATTATTTTTCCTGTCCAACTCAACTCAACTCAACTTTATTTATATAGCACGTTTAACATGACTGAGTCAACCAAAGTGCTGTACAGATTACAAAGGACAAGGCACAATATAAACAGTCGATAAAACAGAATAAGCAGGCAATAAGGAAAATACACAACACAAAGGAAGTAAATAGGTAATAATGAAGATAATAAAACAGGATGAACTGGGTTTTAGGCAGAGAGAGCCTGCAGGGATACTTAAAGTTTTGGGAGTAGGGTCTAGCGGGAAACTATCTCAGCTGACCCCAAAGGCCAGGGAGAATAGGTAGGTCTTAAGCAGTGATTTAAAACAAGTGATGGACTGGGCGGCACGGATATTGAGAGGTAAGCTATTCCAGAGCCTAGGAGCAGCTGCAGCGAAGGCTCGATCCCCTTTCGAGCGTCGCTTTGTGGGAATAACGGCCAGCCTTAACTGGTCAGCTGACCTCAAGGCCCTGGGTGGATTATAATTTGAAATCAAGTCAGCAAGAGATGGTGGAGCTACACCACTGCGAATTTTAAAAACATACATTAAAATCTTAAAATCAATACGTTGTTGGATTGGAAGCCAATGAAGAGAAGCTAGGACTGGGGTTATGTGTTCCCGCTTCTTGGTTCCAGTGAGGAGGCGGGCAGCGGCATTTTGGATCAGCTGTAGGCGCCTGAGGAGTGATTGGTCGATACCGACATATAAAGAATTACAATAGTCCAGCCTAGATGAAATAAAGGCATGGATAACTCTCTCCAAGTCGTTATATTTAAGGTAGGGTTTGACTTTGGCTAGAAGCCGAAGATGAAAGAAACTGGTTTTAACCACTGAGCTAACCTGTTTGTCCATTTTGAAGGCTGTATCTAGGGTGACTCCAAGATTTTTGACTGAGGGGTGAATATATGGACTGAGGGAACCTAGATTTATGATGGGAGGAGTGAGAGAGTCAGGGCCAAACACAATAATTTCAGTCGTAATGTAGTAATATCAGCAGTGATTAAGTAGTGATTAAGTAGTGAAACGGGACATTTCTCTATATTTTATTACACAAATCACTACCAAAAACACTATTGAATGAGTAGTGATTCAACAGTGTTTTTCCAGGAGGGTCACCCGCTCTCCGTACACCATAAAATTTCTCCTTTTCTTCCATATTCTTTTTTCTTCATCCCTCCTTCCTTCCAACCACACTGTAATTACCTAATGGAAGACAAGTGTCCTATAGTGAGTGACAGGAGCACGCAAGGCTTGGTGCCGTCCACACACGCACCGTGATTGTGTGCAGGGCGGATCTAGGCATAGGCATGGGGGGGGGGGGGGGGGTGGCAATGCCCCCTAAATGCCCTGACTGCCCCACCAAACATGATGGCATGCAAAACAACCCAAGATATTTCAAATTAAAGTGCCTATATTTAAAATTATTTGAAACACTACTACTACTAAGTAACTACAGCTGTGTCACCACTAAACCAACATCATTTCATCATTTCATGAAAACAGAAAACTCAGACCTTTAGCTTTATGCATGATGCGTGTCGGTTGCAACTTCAGCAACAACTGATGTTATTATTGATGCTTTACTTGACTAATAAGTCCTGTAACTGAAAATGGTTTGCGCCACAGGCGATGAAGCCACCCCCATACCATTTTCTCTTGCCCTTCCAACATGTTCTCTTGCCCCCTAAATTGGGACATGTTACATCCGCCCCTGATTGTGTGTCCATGTGTGTGTGTGTGTGTGTGTGTGTGTGTTGTGTGTGTGTGTGTGTGTGTGTGTGTGTGTGTGTGTGTGTGTGTGTGTGTGTGTGTGTGTGTGCACGTTGCACATGCTGTCTGTGAGTGCGCATACATTTATGTGGATTAGGAAGACAAAGCAACATGCAGGCAAGGATGGAACGTACACCAGCAGGTAATGTGTCCTGCACCCAGGGGCGTTTTTGCCATCAGGCAGACTGGGCGGTTGCCTATAGGGCGCCATGAGGGGAGGCACCGGGGTGAACACCAGACATGCTTTAAAAGGATCCCAGGCTAATAAGCCTGGTATGGATAAACACAGTATACTTATCCTCAATAACTAGAACTCAACATTTAAAAACACATAATATGTTATTTAGTTTAAAAACAGTTCAGAATTTTATCCCTTTTGGGGGTGCCAATTTCTAGATTTTCCCTGGAGTCCCCCCCTTGGTAAGGGGGGCTCCAGGGGCTCCAATTTGCTTAGAAACGGCAACGCCTGCAACTGAAGGTTGTCCGAGTCACAGACACTCCTCACGGTATGCAGCTGCGTTTCTAAGCAATTTGGAGCCCCAAGCAAGATTTTCCCTGGAGCTCCCTCCTTATGGCAAGTGGAGGGCTCCATGGGCTCCATGTAGTATTTTAATTCCTCTGAAAATACTACATGTAGAGATCAGCTCTGATCAGAAGGATGCCCTCCTTTATAAACATGAACATGATGAGCCCATCGCTTGATCACCATGACAGCTTTGAAGTCACTCACCACCATATTGTAACAGACTTATGAGGGGAAGACCTGGCGTGGGACAAGCTTTCATATTTGGAACAGAAACTGACGCATTCGGCATCAAATTATCTTTCCCTTCAATTTAGTTTTTATTCAGATAAATGTCAGCTAAATGGCCTCCTTGTCTTGTTATATAAATCAAATGAGACAAAATGTTGAGGGCAGCGAGCGAGATCTGTTGCCCACGGAGATAGAACTGAGATATGTTGGTGAATGGAACTTGCTCCTTATCAGGGGGCGGATCTAGGCATGGGCATGGGGGGCAGTGCCCCCCTAAATGCCCAGTCTGCCCCACAAAACATGATGGCATGCAAAACAACCCAAGATGTTTCAAATTAAAGTGCTTATATTTAAAATGATTTGAAACACTACTACTAACCAAGTAGAGTTGTGTCACCACAAAACCAACAGCATCTCATCATCGAAAACAGAAAACTCTGAGTCAGACCTTTAGCTTTATGCATGCTGTGTGTCTGTTGCAACTGATGTTATTATTGATGCTTAATAGCATAATAAAAGTTCTCTCCTGCCCCCCTCAATTGGGAAATGTTACATCCACCCCTGCTCCGTATGTGTCTTCATGTATCACAGCCCAGTGGACTGAAACCTGCCTTGCAGAGGCATGTAACAAATGTAAGCTACAATATGTAGGGGAAACACTAATGGTACAGCATTTTATGGGACATGGAATTGAGGGGATGGAAGTGTGTGGACTAGAATGTGACCAAATCTGGACAGAAGGAGAGAAGCAAAACTAAAACTTAATACAACATTTCCACAGGGTTTAAACCACTATGAAAGATAACTAAGATTAGTTATATCAGACAACAAAGATGGCGAATACAAACATTCTCTCTATTGTACAGTACTTGAAACACTGAAGTCTTATACCACAAGGTATTGCACACCTATCATGTCATACGTCATACATGTCAAAATTGACATGTATGACACAAAATTGACTCTACTGTTATTGTCTAACACTGCACCATGTTGGGAAGAACTATCCTCCTGTGTGTGTGTGTGTGGGGGGGGGGGGGGGGGGGGGGCTCTATCACACACACACACACACACACACACACACACACACACACACACACACACACACACACACACACACACACACACACACACACACACACCATCTCAACAGACCATGGGTGTAATTGGAGAGGCTGTGACACTGACCTGCCGTTAGCATGCAGCCGTTTCCAATAGAAACTGAATATTGTCATGGAAACAACACAGATATCAAAGGTTCTCTTCCAGCACTCATTTACATAAGAGCCTGCAGCGAAGCATGAAGAATGGAGATACCAAATTGTCACGTTTACAAACAGATCAGCTGACACTGAGGATCTGACCACAAGTACACCAGTGCTTTGGATTCAGAATCTGCGTTAATTAAAACAAAGTGCTACACAGAAAAATCTGACCCGTCAAGTACAGCTGAACAGCCAAAGTTTTAGCCTCATTAAAGCTAAAGTGTGGAACTTGACCTCTGGTATTCTCTACATTATTTGACATTCAGTGCTATGGAGACATTAAAAGTTTTGCAGGGCAGGAGTTTTAGAGACGCCATTAGGAGGTTATCTCAGAAGAATATTCAAGATCAGTTCTCATGAAACGTTGGAGTTTCTCCAGACTGAAGACTCTTCTTCTTCTAACCAACAAACCCAAAACCACAGAGGAGAGAGAAGAGAGAGAGAGAGAGAGAGAGAGAGAGAGAGAGAGAGAGAGAGAGAGAGAGAGAGAGAGAGAGAGAGAGAGAGACAGACAGACAGACAGACAGACAGACAGACAGACAGACAGACAGACAGACAGACAGACAGACAGACAGACAGACAGACAGAGTTCTAGAAGAACAGCAGGCCTTGCAGTGAGGACAGAGTACGCAGCTAATACCAGTAACAGTATTCACTCACTAATGTTTCCAGCTTGTGTCAAGCATTGCAACCATCCGGTAGCGCCGACTCAAGCCTGCCTGAGTTGTAACCCGATATGGACAGAATAGTAAATAAAGTCACACCTGAACTCCCCCCTGCCAGAGCCGTCCATGGTGAAATAGCACTTCTCTAATGAAAGGGCTAGTTTATGTAATGCAAGCCAATATTTCACTGACACTATAGACACGTTGGTCAGTGTTGACATTGTCAGCCGAAAGCTGACATTCATGTTGTCCCTGCATCAGCTCAGAACATTATTGGCAAATGAGAAATGGATATTGGGTAGGTGTAAAGTGAGCAAAGCTAAGCTGTTCCACTAGTCTGGGATCAGGGGAGTCACCGTGTTCTATCAGATGGAATGAGAAGGATATGCTAATGTAATGTTCCATTAAGGTGGGCTGAATGACTATCAGCTTAGCTTACTGATAACTGTAAGGTAGAGGAGGTGGGCTAATGTGTGTAGAGTGTGCATGCATACTGTAAGAGTGCGAACAAGCGATAATGCGTGCCTGTGGTATTTAGATTCGCTTCATGTTAACCTGCAGGTATCCTAGTTTCTTTGAAGCAATACATGGTTCTCTTTGCACTCTATTTGGCTACTTTTCCTGTTATCTGTTGCATGCCAAGTAACAAATAACTACTGTGGGTACGTAAACGCTGTTTTTAAACTTTTATCTAGCTAAGAGTGAGTGTCTAAAGAGCCTAAGGGCTCCATTCTCGTCTCATTGCCCTTTATACGCAATTAGAGTATATAGCATTGGAGAAGAGGCGTTCCCACGCTAAAGTTGCTATTTTCATTACCATCCTATTTCCCTTAAACACACCCTAGACCTCTCCATGCGCGCAAAACTCGTCTTTTGCTAATTATTACCATCAACATGCTATATTTTTATATATTATCTATATTATTGCTGTCTGGGGCGTGCATTTATTAAATCTACGAAACGCTATAAAGGAAAAAAAAATAAAAAAAAAAGTGAAATTGTCGTCAAAAATAGTCGTTTTTTTTATCACATCTCAGTCAATTCTGGACTATTTTTTTTACATTTCAAAGTGCTGTGTGAGCATTCTCTCATTTGCTGTATAGAATATGCGGGTATGTCTAGGAAACGGGATCAAGTGAAACATATCTATCGGGAATTCGGTGAAACATGGTGAAACTGAATCAGCAGAAGCAATGTGTCACAAATTAATTAATGTCTTTAACTATATTATATATAACCTTACCTAAACACAATGGACACAAGGAAGTGACTGACAGCAGGCAATCTACAGCTTTCATTATACAGTATACTGTAATGAAACCCCGAGTTTAGTAGTTACTACTAAACAAGTAACTACTAAACATGTGCAAAAACAACGAGAAGGAGTCGATCTCTATAGCACGAAGATTTGTGTTTGTGTGGTGGTGGTACAGTTGGTGTTTTATCTCTACAAACCAAAATCTCAACACAGTGACAATGCACAATCAAAGTTTGTCAATGGTGCAAAAAGAGAGACACACAGACATATGAACAGGTGCAGTGCACTGACCTCAGAACTAAATCTGTTCTCTCAACTCATCTCTCTCTCTCTCCATCCATCCATCTCCATCCCCCTGATCCTCCCCATATGTCTATCAATCTCTTCTTTTTAGACTTTCATCATCTCTTCCATTCCAAACTGCCTTCTCCTGATCCTCCCCATCTATCTGCCTGTCTCTCGAAATTGACACATTGACTTTTTCCTCAATATCTATACTAAATGTGTCCCCTTTTGGCAAACAAGATTCACGTTCTCTGCCTACAGTACATACAGCCTTGTGTCCGGACTCTATAGAGCTCTCCTATTGGTTAGATTTGAAGATTAATGTAGATCCGTTCTCCACTACAGCTTCACAGGAAGGTTTAGTGGTCTGCACGAACAATCCATACAAGTATAATCCACAAACTGTTGTATTACTGGCAGTATTAAAGTATTATTAAACCCTGTAGAGTAGAATAAAATCAGGTCGGTTTAGAAAAACTGAAACATGGTGACGCTTTTCCATGGTATCCAGTAACTCATCTCTCGGGCCCATTATCGTTTAACCAAAGCCTTGCAATTCTACTACACTATCGCAAATCTCCTGTTCGACTGCAATTCTGCTTACAGATAAAAAAAAGAGAGAATTGCCTTCTGTTACTGCAAGACGTAGGAGTTTGTGTCAACATGAAAAGACCCAGCAAGGAGAAGTGTTCATGGCTGTTAAGCAAGAGTAGAGAAGAATTTGTCTGGAATCGAGTTCAGTACCTTAGTGTTCCTGTTTCGTGTTCAAGATATTTTCATGGCTTATTTTCATGGTTATTTATGGCTACATGTTTTACATAATGCTGGTCACCAGTGCTATAGTCTTGTTGTTTAATTATTATTCTATGTTTTACAGGTGCTGGGCACAGCACTATAGACTTCCAAATCACCCAAATCACTGAATACTCCTCCGTTTTGGGTTTCGCATTACAGAAAAGCAGATCATGGCAATTGCGATTGAAAAGTCTTCCAGGCAGTATCTTGGCTCATGCAGCTCCAGAGAGATCATCCCTCTGAGCAGAAATAAGAGCTTTGGGACCACCTTCAAAGGACTAGATTCCATCTCACTCATTGCTAGATTGGAAGATGGTGCCGTTGGGGAAAGTGTTGGAGCGCGCTCACTAGAGAGGAGTTTATTCTTCCATGAGTTTAAAAACAATTTCGGCGATCGTCTTTCGGTTCACAGATGGAACATTGATAGCCATATACAGTATATATTGACTTTTTTTTTCCAGACCCCACACAAAGTCAGTATTTGACTTTCCAAAGTCAAAATAGTGGCTTTCTGAAGAGGGCACTGGAGTGGAGTCCTGTCTCTACAACGTGTTCTGTCTGTCTGACCTTCTGCCTGTCTCTGGACTTTACGTATGTCTGCACCCTGTTCTGGATTTGTTTTTTGTTGAGAGAAGAGTTAACTCATCGTACTGAGCTGGCTTCCAGAACTGTACTGCTCCCGACCCTTGATAACACACACACACACACACACACACACACACACCACACACACACACACACACACACACACACACACACACACACACACACACACCGTTGTTACCAGGCAACAGCAATGCTCCAAAAAGAAGAAGGCAGATGAACCGTGTTGACAGAAGAGCTAGGGGTCAGATGCATGTGGGAAGACTTAGGTAGCGGAGGAGGAATTGGATGAGAGAAACATACAGCGGCTGCCACTGGATTTCTTTTTTAGTTTGACATTGATTTTTCAGTCTGACCCCCCAGTTTTGGAGAAATGGCTTAGGGAGTAATGTCTTGCAAAGTTGCAGAGAAAAACAGCGAGTTGAGAAAACAGGCCTGGAAGGTTTACTTCTGTGGCCTCGAAGATTACACCCAACTACATGTTTAACCATTTATTTCAGATTTGCATGTTGATTCAAGCTCCCATGTTTATTTCAGACATGCTCTAATATATATATATGAAGGAGTCTGGGACACATTGTGCTCTGTCATGATGAGATTATTGTTGTGTCGCATTCATGACCAGTGTGTTGGTTTGGTCCTTTATTAATTTAGCCTCAGTTCAGTTTCAATCACTGTTGTTAGTTTTTATAATTAGTGAAAGTTATCATTTCTTTATGTTTTTAGTCTCAATCTTGGTCTACCTCTTGGAACCCCTAAATGTGTTTGTCTAGTTTTAGTCAACAATAACTGTTGACATTTTAGTCTAGTTTTAGTCTGCACTTTACTTTTTTGGTCAGAATCCAATCTAAAAATATATCACATTTTCTGTCATCCTTTTGATGAATAACACTTTTGTAAGGAATACATTCAGGAATTAAACATGTTTTGATTGCATCAGGAAATGTATTTGGAACCAATACAGTACTTGGCAGAAATATTGACGATTGATCAATTTAGTATTTGAGCAAATAGAATAGAAAGTCACTTAGAAACAAAGCTTGTCTTCACTCTAGCCTCTTGTCCACTAGTCCCTCCCTGGAAGTTTAGTATAGTTTTTAATTGTTTGACGAAATTTTTTTTGTTTTTTTTTTGTTTTTTTTCCATTATAGTTTTAGTCATTGTAGTTAATTTGATTTCTGTTTTTATTTAGGTCTGTGGGTGGCGAAATATAGTCAGTCAACAAACATTTTTTAGTATCAGTTTTAGTCGAATAGAACAACACCGTTCATGACACTATAATAAAAGCCAGGCTGACAAAATGTCAGCCACACATAACTACAGGCATGCAGAGTGGCGGAGGAGGCTGCGCGGCACGCTCTTCCCTCTAATAGAGATTACAGTAATTAATTCAACAGTAATTATGAGACTGTACAGCAGCTTTCACTTAAAGGAGTGTTTTTAACTGCAGGGTGACAAAGCAAGACGTTGTCATTGTCGTTTGCTTGACAGCAGAGGAAAGCGTCTGTCCTTCATCTTCCTTTCGACCCGCCGGACGGTTTTCTCCTCTCTAACGCTCCCTTTTGGTGCTGTAACCCCCACTGGGGGAGATTCTTTTAGGAATGGCAGCTTAGTACCAAACAGGGGCGGATCTAGGCATAGACATGGGGGGGGGGGGGGGGCAGTCTGCCCCACCAAACACGATGGCACTACTACTGCTACTAACCAACTACAGCTGTGTCACCACTAAACCAACAGCATTTCATCATTTCATCATTGAAAACAGATAACTCTGAGTCAGACCTTTAGCTTTATAATGGATTGCATTTTTATAGCGCTTTTCCAAGTGCTTTACAATGGTCCATTCATTCATACATTGGGAAGTAGAGCGGCGAACAGTCGACGCCAGCGTCCCCAATTCCCACATTCACACACCAGTGGTGGCAACAGGCTCACACCGATCAACTCATTGGAGGCAATTTAGGGTTCGGTGTCTCGTCCAAGGACACTTCGACACGTAGACAGGAGGAGCCGGGATTCGAACCGCCGACCCACGGGTCATTGGACGACCTGCTCTACCTCCTGAGCCACAGCCCCAGCTTTATGCATGCTGCGTGTCTGTTGCAACTTCAACCACAACTGATGCTTAAAATGGTATGGGCTTCATGGCAATGGTATGGGCTTCATTGCCCGTGGCACGAAGCGCCACGGGCAATGAAGCTGCCCTCATACCATTTTCTCATGCCCCCCCAATTGGGAAATGTTACATCCGCCCCTGGTACCAAAAAGTGAGCTTTAAAAAGAACGAAACAGGAGGGCGAAGGAGACACTGAAAAAAAAAAAGGCCCAGGGTTAATGCTTATATACATCCCACGAGGGGAACTCAAATGTCAAGAGAGGCAGAGGGAAAAATGACAGGGGGCAGAGAGAGAGAGGAATGCACTAGGGCATTGGTTTTCAACCTTTTTGACATCAGGGCCCACTATTTATTCAGCATTTGAGCCACGGACCACAATTTAAAGACATTTTAGCCACACAGAACCCCAGAAAACTAAAGAGGGAGAAGAGAGAGAGTCCATTTAAGCTAAAATGGACTATTGAATTGATGAACTGCTACAGGCAGACCAGCCAATTTAGATGGAGTCAGCTGGCATGGTGAAACCATCAGGGAGTGGAGCAGATGGAGGCAAACTGTCGCCCAAACCTCCAGCAAGTAAATTAAGTATTGAATAATTTAGCCCAGGAGTTTACAAACTCTTCCAACAATAAACACGATATAACCATAGAGTTGGGATCTGCTAATCAATGGCTTAAAAAGGAAGAAAAGAAAAAGAAAATGGGGCAAACAGTCAATATATAACAAACATGCCATGGGTTTGGAGATCTGTTTTCCAAAATCATTCAGCCAAAACCTGTGCATCATGGACCTTTCCAACAGCGGGGAAAAATGTTACATCGTCAGCATATTTAACACTCCCAGTGCCAGCCCTTTTTCATATTTTTTGAGGTAGCCAGTGCCAGCGATTTTCATCTAAAAGTCATATTTCGGTCCATGTTTCCCCACGGACAAGTTAGTTGGCGGACACACACTTCTGGTTCCGGTTTGGTCCGTCCATTATTATGGTCTATCAATGGAATATGCGGTCGCTGCACGCTGCTGTTAGCATGGGGATCGTATCAAACCGCGCGGTAAGCAACGTAGAAAGGCGTAGCTCAACAGCAACGGCATCAGTCGTAACTACAGTATATTTCATAATGATAACGGGAGACGTAGATCTATTTCAACGGCACGAAATCTGTTAATCAAAGTCGTACAGAGATTGGCCCAAGGGTTTAAAAGAGATGACATGAATATAGACAGAGTCACCACCACTCACTCGGGACATGGTGATGATGATTAGATCAGCAGGAGCTGCAGATTTAATATTCCAGTGACCTTCATGCATAAATGCCGTCTGCCTTCGTTGAGAAATGCCAACCGATGACACAAGACACTAACGGAGAAATGCATGACATTCTCTTAGATCAGTTTAGCTATAGCTCTTAAACCAATCACACCTTAACAGCTCTTACCTAATTGAGTCTCGGAGGCGGATCTAGGCATGGGGGGGGGGGGGGGGGGGCAAATGCCCCCTTACTACTGCTACCAACTAACTACAGTTGTGGCACCACTAAACCAACAGCATTTCATCATTGAAAACAGAAAACTCTTTAGCTTTATGCATGCTGCATGTCTTGCCTAATAAAAGTCCTGTAACCGTAAATGGTATGGGTGCGGCTTGGGCGATGAAGTCGCCCCCCTACCATTTTCTCTTGCCCCCCCCCCCCCCCCCCCCCATTGGGAAATGTTACATCCGCCCCTGCTGAGTCTATGTATAGTGAAGTCTGTGAAATTGTGAAATCAATGTCATCTTTATGGCTCAGAGAAGGTTGCCACACAGCTTGGGACTTATTTTTAGACTGTGGATAGACTGTACACCTGTCAGACAGTGTTAAGAAAAACCACTATTCTGCCCATGGGAGCCTCTGGATGCCCTTTCCTTAACTTTACCATCCACATGCATGAAAGTACTTTGACTATTAGTGCCGCCAATGTGTATTAACCGAAAACTGAACAAGCTGCAAGTGGATTTTGGGGAAAGTGATTGATTGATACAGTACAACGGGGATGCCCTCTATATGAGCAAAACAAATTCCAATTCAACCTGTTGAAATGGCGAATAAAGAAACCTTGAACCTTGATTGACTTTCAATACAATTAGCAGTTAAAACCACATCTTTGTGACCGGCCTAAACATTCTTCACCCCCCCCCCCCCCCCCCCCCCCCCCCCCCCCCACCACACACCCCCCCCCCCCCCCACCCCCCCCCCCCCCCCCCCCCCCCCCCCCCCCCCCCCCCCCAATGTGCAAGATCAGCATCCCCAATCATATGAAAAAAATGATCAGGATCTCCCAAACAACTAATCATGCATGTTCAGAGTATGGTCTATGGAGTCTTTGCCATTCATACATAAACATATAGACAACCATGCAGTTGGTAAAGTGAAACGAGATGGGTGCCCAGAAAGATAAGAATTTACTCACAATGTGGTGACGCTCATTAACCCATTGTGTCCCTCGATTGGAGTTTCTGACACCAGATTATACAGTAGTTCCTCCTGAACCAGATCATAGCTGCAGCAACATTCTAGCTTTTGACGCTAGATTCCATGGTAGTTTCCGAACACTAGATTCTAGTTATTGACACTAAATGATAGTTTCTGATGCTAGATCTCCTTTTGACACTAGAATCTAGTTTTCTGACGCTAGAATCGAGTTTTTGACACTAGATTCTATAGTTTTTGACCCTCCAGATTCTAGTTTTCTGAAACCCCCCCCCCCCCCCCCCCCCCCCCCCCACTATTTCAAGCCAAAGACCACCAGAATTATCCACATTTGGATGCAGACCCCCATCTGAAAACATGTTGTTCTAGAGATACCCCAGAAGCAAAAAATTGAGCTAAATAATTTGCTTCCAGAATAACACATTCAGAGATTTGCAGCACATTTTCACAATTTTCAAAATAGCAAGAACAAGTCATGCTCATGTCTACTAAACTGGTGCGACATGAGCTTGTTGATCTGCTATTTTTCAACAGATACTAAACACCAAAACGCGTGGAAACACTAAGGGTTAAAGAAGTGAATTGTTTGCAACCATAGGGGTGAGGAAATCGGAACATTTTTGGCTGAGACAAATTAGAAAACAAATTCCTAGTTGCCTCAAGTTTCCAAGTGTTGTTTCCTAAAGTCTGGAAGTGAAATAAAAGTATAATGAATAAGTAGTAGATGGAAATAATTAAAAAGATGTCACAGTAAAGTTATAGCCTAGCTGCAATCTTTGCCTAATGAAGACAAACCTCCCTGGTGGTAAAAATAGATTACAGATACTGTTCATTTGAAAGGTTATCTAACTCTGTATTCTCTCCAGGAGAAGCATCTTGTCAGCCATTATATTTCAACAGAGAACCAAAACACATGGTTATGTTAAATTCCCAGAAGCCTGTATTTAAAACAAATCGATACACACAAATAAAAAATGCCTATTAGGCGTAGGCAGAGACGGGGTTGGGAATGAAATGGAATGATCTGACAGAATCAATAATGCATGGTGAAAAACAACATTTGTTCCGTTCAGAATGTGTCTATGTGCTCACAGATGCAGATAACAATACTGGTATTAATTGTTATGGATTCAACTATACCAAATTATGGCCATTTAAAATTATAAATGTGCTCAAAGGAGGAGCTGGCCAAATAAAATCACAACTAATTTATTCATAACAGTCGTGATCGTTTTACCACCCGTCGTGACGTACGTCGTGGCCGGGCCGAGCAGTGTTAAGATAGATCAAAATTTCTACAACCTCACTGAAAAACACACTGTGGGTAACAGTATTCCCCACATAAAGCAGCATGCATATCACTTTTTGTATTCCTGTGTACTTTGTACCTTTTGTATTCCCAGGACTATTGAATTTGGAATGGAACACCCATCCCTTCCCTTATACTGTATAAACACTGTACATGCATTTCAGAACAATAACTCTCATGTCAATTATGGACAAAATGCTGTAAATCAGTGTAACCAGGGAAGCTATTCCTTTCCACCAAGCTAGACATAGGAGTTTAATCTAGCACAGGGGAGCCCAACAGTAGATCGGGATCTACTGGTAGATCTCGGCCAGATCACAAGTAGATCTCGGAGATGTGGGGGGAAAGAAAAGAAATGGAATGGAAAAGAAAAAAGAGCGATTTTCGTCTGTGTTGTTTGATGCATTTGCAATGGCAGTGTTTGTCCATGTCTGTTGTACTTATGTTGTACTGTTGTAGGCCTATTTATGACAAGTCTGTACTTTATGCTTATATGGACATTACGTAAAGTGGTAAAACAAAGTAGTGTTGTGTTGTTGTAAAGTTACTGAAGGCTGGCAACGATGCGTGTGGTTTTAAATGTTGATATTGGACTGGTAGATCCCAGAGGGGTTGGCTGCTGAAAAGTAGATCTTGGGTCAAAAAAGGTTGGGCACCCCTGATCTAGCATTTTGTCTAATTGGTATTCTGCTCAAACCTCCGATCAGTGCTAATCTTTAGGGACATCGCTTGATAAAATAGTGCCACCCGTGTCAATTTAGTCGTTAGAGGGAAGCAAGCAGTTTACAACTGAACAGCGGCGAATACAAGTGCTGCGCGTTTGATTACAGTTCTACTACATCAAAAACAAATGTCACTTAAATCTCAGAAGCTAAACGCTTATTACTGACCTTCAACGTCGTTTTCATCAAAGTAGCTTTTCAGCCGCTGATTAAATAATCTGCTCTAACTGTGAAAAATGAACGTAACAGTTTATTTTTTTTTCCTCCCAAGTGATAACAGGAGTTGTGAGCATGTCAATGGAGCTCAACCCTCATATCAAGGACCCCCAGAGTTAAGCCTGTGTAAAAGACTGCCATAGGTTGAAGTTCAAATTCAACTTCAATGCTTTGGAACAAAGCAGAACAGTGCAATGTGAAATGTGATGCAAAGTCCACACATTTCAATCTTAATCTTTACAACATTTTTGCAAGCACAAAAGGAGAAATAAAACCTTTGGTGGGGAATACATTTTTGGGAGTGTCGTCTTTTGGGTCTCAACCTGGAACCTATTGTTTACTTTACGTCTCTATAATTACCATCTATAATACTGAGAACAAGAAAAGGAGGAAAAAAAAGCTCTAAAAAAATCATAGCAGGTTTGTAATAATGAATAAGGCGCCAAACGATGACCACGCATCACCAAACAACGTCCCAAAGGACATCCTAAGAATCTAACATCCTAAGAGTCTGACACGTGTCTGTGAATTCAACCCTACTCTCTGCTGTTTACTGGAATATGAATGGGTTGTGGATAATGGCCATGTTCCTCCAGAGCATTTCTCCACTCCAAATACAGTGTGACTCACCAGACAGGGATCTGCTGGGAGCCGACAACACAGGATGGGGAATTACTGAAGAGATTAGAGCAGCAGCAGCGGTGCGTAATCACACACACAGTGTGACACACGCTCACTCTGTCTGCCTGGCAGTGGCCTTGCATCCTCATATTTGGGTCTTTTCAAAACTCCATGCTGTCACAGTGGCGGACCTGCAGGACCTGTAATGTCGGTGTAGCGATATGGTTTTCAACCAGTGGTCCGAGGTCCAGCAGTTGTCCTTGAGAGGCTTCCATGTGGTCCCCAAATAAATGATGGAAAATTGGTTAATGTAACTCTTTGAGAGTGTAAACATGAAACCGAATGGACCCTTGCGGGTCCATTCGGTTTCATGTTTACACTCTCAAGAGTTAAAATATTCATCATGTGAATTAGCTCAATTTTAAACTAGATAATGTAGAAGATGAATGGCCATTCTGTATGTTTGCCTGCTTTGTTTCACAAATCCAGCCTGAATTGCAAAAATGAGTATTTAATTTCGGGGTCTGTGAGGCTAAAATGCCATCAAATGGTGGTCCGTGGCTCAAATTCGGAATAAATAGCGGGCCCTGGTGTCAAAAAGGTTGAAAACCACTGGTGTAGCGAACAGACTTTTCCTCCTACCCGATAAATCACACTGTCAAGGTCTCTGTCTCTCCACTACAACCACTCCAACAGTGCCATATATGGCCATTTCACACCTGAGGACACTCCTGCAGAAAGCGCACCACCCACAAAACTGTATTTTTTTCCCACTGATCAACACGTGAATTTGATGCAGTTATTTGAGTTATGACCATGTGTGGCTCATTGCAGTTAAACATGGGATTTATAGGGGTTACGATTTACAACTAATCCCACACACCAAGTATAGGAGCTGTATTTACCTGACACACGCCCACACACACACACACACACACCGAATGTTGCATCCGAAAGCATGGCTATGACTCAAATTCTGTAGCTTTTGTGTTTATGTATTGTGTGAATGTCTGATGTTCTGTTTTAAAAGCAAGCATTTCCAGTATCTTTGACCCAGCAAGCTTGTGTGAAGGAATAACATTCAATGTACAACAGGATTGAGGGTGCAGTTCGCATCAACAGTGAAGAAGAGTTTGGTTGGTAACCTGGTAACCTTAAAGGAGTGCTTTGCTGGTACAGAATGCCTTTAAATGCTGTACCATAGACTCAAAATATATGAGAAAAAAATATATATGTAAAAAAAAAAAGCCACACGGTGGCGCCAGAGAAAGTATATTCTGTGCGTGCCTTGCTGCTCTCCTCTGCCTCCTTTAGTGTTCAGTGCTCTGGGAAACGTTTACCACGTACTATGGCCCTCATTTATCAACGTGGTGTACACACAAAAATGAACGTAGGACATGCGTAGAGCAGAATTCCCACCTTGTTTGACATATATCATTCCACCATGAACTTGAAGTTGATCCCACGTCCGGACAAAACCCACGTCAGGTCGGGAGCTGTCGTAGGATTTGTCCTTGCCTGTTTTTCTGTCCTAAACAAGCGGAGCAGCATTGTCTGAACTGCAGAAAGGTATCTAAAGTTATCTATTCACTCCTATAGCTATAAAACCTAATAAATGATACAGATGAAAAATATAATATAGGTTTGAAAAGGCATATTATGCGAGATTACATCCCTGATCCCGGTGGGGTGAAAATAAAATAAAAGACACTTTTATTTGCAGTGACAAATACATGCACAGCCTGACTATTTAAAATGATATTATATGCTACGTTAGTACAGGTATATCGTTCGCCTCAGTCACTCAGATAAACTGCAGACCTACAGTAGGCTGCTTGTGAGAGCAATTTCGGTAGTCGTGATCGCGGATCGGCGGGAGATTGCATCATGTGGATCTACAGTAGCCTACGTCTGGTTTGTACAATGGTCTGCACGAAGGATAGAAAGCTTGAGGGGGAGATAGGTAGGCTACGTGCGCTCTTCCTAAAAATGCATGGATTTAATCCTACACTACAGAATACAAACCTGTAGCCTATTCCATTTACTGCGATGTAATAAAAAAAATGTGGTCCGAGGACCACCAGTGGTTCTTGAGAGGGTTCCAGGTGGTCCCCAGGCTAAGTTGGTTAACCAGATGAAAAGTTGGTTTAGCCAGATGTAACTCTTGAGAGTGTAAACTAAAAATAAAACCGAGTGACCCTTGCGGGTCCAAATACCATGCTATTATTTTACTTACTGAATAAACAAGGCAACTTGCGTGTGTCCGTGTGAAACAGAGAGGGAGGGCGCCGCGGCAAGCAGCGCAATCGGTGGAAAGTTTTTATTCATTAATGCCTAATCCTGATGAAAAAAAAATAAATAAATAAAAGCCACTTTTATTTGCAGTGACAATAGCCTACATGCACAGCCTCACTATTTACAATTATGGTCTGCACGAAGGATAGAAAGCTTGTAAATCAGCATCATCACACTAATATGTAACACCTGCACTCCTGCAGTCATGTGCCTGCCATCGATTCATTTATTAATCACCGGCGATCACATATATGGTTGATATGAGTTTATGAACTGTCTTGTCACTGCTGGCAGTTATCTATCTCTGATTTAGGCTACGTGGTCACTCACAGGCAGCAGTCCGACTCGGGGGGAGAGGGGGGGCTGCGCTCTTTCTAAAAATGCATGGATTTAATCCTACACTGCAGAATATTAACCTGTAGCCTATTCCATTCACCGCGATGTAATAAAAACTGGTCCTATAGGCCAGTAGTTTTTCAATGTGGTCCGAGGACCACCAGTGGTTCTTGAGAGGGGTCCCAGGTGGTCCCCAGGTAACCAGATGAAAGTTGGCTCTTGAGAGTGTAAACTAAAAATAAAACCAAATGCCATGCTATTATTTTACTTAGCCTACTTAAAACAACGGCGAACGGAGTTGCGTGTGTCTATGTGAAAGGGGGGGGGGGGGGGGGGGCTGTCGCGGCGCGGGAAGCAGCGCAATCGGGCTGGGGGGGGGGGGGGGGGGGGGGGGGGGGGGGCGGGGGGGGGGGGGGGCTGGCTGGCTGGTGGCTGGCTGGCTGGCTGGCTGGCTGGTGGCGCAGGAAGCAGCGCGATCGGTGGAAAGTTTATTTTTTTTCCCCCTCTCATCACCATGGTTGCTGGTCGTATTTGCAGTTGTTAATGTCGCAAAGAAAGGGAGGAGCGGCTGTTTCCAAGGGCGTGCCAGATTGATTTCAGCCGTCACATTTATCATCGTAGGAAGGAAATTAGGATGGACTCAGCTGTTTGGGATCGCTTGATATATGCCGGGTGGAGTTGTGTGCACTCCAAAACCACGTTGAAATTTGGGACGAATCTGCACCTTTTGATAAATGAGGGCCTATGTGTTTCTATATAGAAACACTTCAGCACCACAGACAGCTCCCTGTGCTGTTTTATGTTATATAGAAACACTTCAGCACCACAGACAGCTCCCTGTGCTGTTCTATGTCGCATTGGACTTAATGTGACTTCATGGGGGCCGGAGTGCCGCGGTGCAACCAGTCGCAGACCGCAAGCATGCACGGCACATGCATGTTTATGTACACAGCCGTTACTTCTATACAGTATATCACACAAGTCATATTTATTATTAAGAATAGCTATTAATATATATTAATGACTTTTCATTATTGGTTTTATACTTGTAGCCTAGATTAAGACATTTGCTATGAAAGATGCTATTTTTATTTACAGAGCATCAATAAACCATACGAAAATAGCATTTAAATTTAAAGTATAGGCCTAGTTCTCACTTTGCAGTGCCAGCAGCCTAGCTGGTAAAACGACTCCCCCAGTAGATCGGGATCTACCAGTAGATCTTGGCCTGATCATGAGTGGATCTTGGGAGATGTGGGGAGGAAGGAAAGAAAAAAAATGAGGTGGAAATGAAAAAAAGAGCTATATTTTTGTGTGTATGTGTGTGTGTGTGTGTGTCTGCGTGTCTGTCTGTCTACGAAGCGGCTCATTTGGAGGATTGTTGTCTGCTGTCTGTGAATTATGCCAACAGTATTGTTACAGTATAACGTGTAATGGACTGTTCTGCAACTTATAATGGACTATTCTGGACTGTTCTTATTATGATTGCATTTGCAATGGCAGTGTTTGCCCAAGTCTGTTGTAGGCCTATTTATGACAAGTCCGTTGTACTTTATGCTTATATGGACATAAAGTAAAGTGGTAAAACAACGTAGTGTTGTGTTGTTGTGAAGTTACTGCAGGCTGGCAACGATGCGTGTGGTTTGAATTGTTGATATTGGACTGGTAGATCCCGGAGGGGTTGGCTGCTGAAAAGTAGATCTTGGGTCTAAAAAGGTTGGGCACCCCTGCACTAGAGTATGCGTTGAGACACGGACACAGAGGCACGGATGCACGATAGTATTATCGTACGAACAAGGTTTAATTTCGGCGAATTATCCCTTTAAAACCAATAAGGAGGAAAACTGCAGCTACCTTGAAGTATGACAGACAATGAGTCATGGAGTCTAATACATCTATCTGTACAAAGGAAAAACATAATGCAACAAGAGTTGGCACAGGTCTCCACCGTCCGGGCTCAGGTTTGAACGTGTGCACATTGCAAAGTAGTTTATTGTGAGTGTAATGAGACAATACTACTATCTATGACGTCATCTTCCCTATCTCACTCTTTATGATGTCATCTCAAAGCCCATTCTACCTCTGGCTCCTAACTTTGTCATCATCTAACAAATCATCTCAAGGCTCACCCTAGCTCAAGGGTCCTCCCAGATCAGGCCCCCCTACCTCGACGTCATCTCAGGAGCCTCAAGGGTCCTCCTAGCTCAAAGCCCTCCTAGCTCAACTATGACGTCGTCATGACGTCATATAACGGACAAATCGAGGGCACATACGGGCTACGTGCACGGACAGAGGGCGTTTTATAGTCATGACGTCATATAACGGACAAATCGAGGGCACATACGGGCTACGCGCACGGACAGAGGGCGTTTTATAGTCACCACCTTCGGTGGAGACAATTAAATTTTGAGAAAACCCATATTATACAGCAGTACAAGCACCCACAGTGATACTGAATGATTCTCCTTCCAGCAGTCTTATATGAAGACAGACAACAAATGTTTGGGTTTCCTCTGAACACAGTAGGCTTGGAAGCTCCCTCCAAACCCATGCAGGTCTAACTTAATTCATTGACTGCTAAGCATTCCAGAAAAAGGGGGGTTTGAGCTGTGCTAAGCTCCTTGAGTGATGTCACTAGTGATGTCACTAATAAAAACAAAGGCCAATAAAAAACAAAGTCCTATAGCGACATATACATGCCATATACCGTCTGAAACAGCACACTCGCTGCTTTCACAAGAAAAAAAATGCATTTATACCACCTATCGTTCAGGACTTATTGCCATTTGAATGCTATAGAGACATGAGCAGTCTTGTAAAAATACATTGTATAGAGACATTGACAGACAAATATATGAACCAAATGAAGATATTGTACACAGGGATTAAAGTAAAAAAAAATCTTGAGACTGAAAATGATATTTTGCAAATAAGCACTGAGCTAATTAAATGACCCCTGTGAAATCCTCAGGACTGAAATCAGTACCCAGTACTGAGAACTTTACTCCCTGTGTACATGTTATACACCGATTGACAGCCCTATTTGTCCACTTTTAGGGGGAAAAAAATTACATTCATCCCATATTCTGTTCGTCTCTAATTGCCATTTGAATTCAACTTGCCTTGTGGGCCAAAACCATATAATGTATAGAATAATAATTGTTCAGTTCTATGTAATATGATTATGTTGCCAAAGTCCTATAGCGACATATACATGCCATATATCGTCTGAAAGAACACACTTGCTGCTTTCACAAGGGAAAAAAATGCATTTATACCACCTATCGTTCAGGACTTATTGCCATTTGAATGCTATAGAGACATGAGCAGTCTTGTAGAAATACATCATAAAGAGACATTGACGCATGAAGCGAGCCGCTTCGTGCGGCTCGCGGCGGCGCTTCCATGACAAGCCTCAAAAACGCTCGGCCTGGCGCAGCTATTCATTCTCTACAGTGCTGCCCAAACATTCCACCGCGGCCGACAAGGAGTGGTGGGGGGTAGGGGGAAACGGTGCGCCCGCTGTTCTTTAGCGTTTCGTGCGCTATTTCCTGGTGGTGGTCAGGATGGAATGGGACGGTGCGCCCGCCCGCCCGCCCACCCACCCACCCGCCTGCCTGCCTGCGAAACTTGTAAATAAAGGTGTGTTTGACTGTTCTTTGCGACAGTGTTTGTCCTTTGTAAGTCTACTTCAGCTTATGTGGACATAAACAAGTAGTCAAGATGTTGTGAAGTTAGTTACTGTTTGTGTGTGTGTGTGTGTGTGTGGTGGGGGGGGGGGGGGGGGGGGGACGCGCGTGTGTGCGCGTATGATGTAGCTCTTTGCCATAACACAGTAAAAAAATGTGGCTCTTAGTCTCTGACTGGTTGGCCACCCCTAGTGTAGGCCTTTGGCCTAGACCGCAAAACCCTGAACAGACCTGATTGGCTGCAATGTAGCCAATGAGAGGCCTATACACTATAGCGTTCGAGAATTCCAACCATCGTTAGGAGGAGAAAAAGCACAAAATACTCACACATTTAAAGCATCACCACCACAACAATAAAGGGAAATTTATTTAAAGTCTACAAACCAATCTTCCCCTCCTCCTCCCTCCTTGACCTCACTCTGGTAGTCATCAACCTGTGCACGGATGCACACATGCACGCACATCCAGTGAAAGATAACAACATTACTCCTCTCATTTAATTTACAAATCTCAGGGTGAGTTTGGAGGACATGACTTGGTAATGGTGCCCGTTTCTCTCGTCCTGACTCTATATAATCACTATAGCCACATTCTTAATGTGTCCCATGTAAAAACATCACCTTTTTTCCTACTTGTTTTTAAAATTAGAAAACAAGCAGCCTGCAGCGACATTCATGATTTCATCAGGCATGTTGTCGCCCCTAATCATTTCTTAGGTGTCCCATAGTTTCTTTCGAAGGATTCTCAACTTTTTTTCTTGTTGTTGGCATGGGCAGCGAAAAGCATTTTTTCCCCCCGTAGTCCACTTTGCAATCATACTGTGTGTAGAATGATGGAATTGTAGGTTTCAATGTTTCAGAAAATACAACTTACTTTTTGCATGCAAGGCATATGATATAACATTTGCTTATGTGGGGGGAAAAAAAGATACTGCCATTCCTGGTAAAAAAAAATAAATAAATAATAATAATAATAACTAGAGTTGTGCCCCTACGGGGTACAGGTCTCCACCGTCCGGCTCAGCTATGAGATCTATGACGTCATCATTACATCACACACGGGACGGAATGACGGGGTACAGACACGGGCGGAATGACGGGGTGCGTTCCATAGTCACCACCTTACGGTGGAGACAATTACGGTGGAGACAATAATAATGGGTGGGACCTTCCAACCAGAGTGGTTGATGCTTGGCCTGTGTAGGTTAGTGAGGCCCGTTTAGCTCTGTGGATTTTTCTCTTTGCGTATCCATAAAGGTAGACCTGTGACGTTTTGCCATGCGGACGCTTGGTACAGCTGACCTGATTCTGGGGAGAGTTCACATCATAGGAGACTTTCTCTGAACGGCTGCTACTACAATTACACTGTGACGGGGTTGATTGAAAGGTGTCTGTCTCACTAATATGTCTTTTCACATTAGATCGGCCGAGTTCAGAGCTGGCCGACCTCAACCATAACCTGTCACCATGCAATGACAAACAACAACACCACTTTGCGCAGGAGTTGCTGCAGTTTGTCTGTGTGTTCTGGACTTGGCACACTCTTGGTACTTGCACAAGCGGAGCGCATAAATAATTCTGTTCATCTGAAAGAAAAGTGGCATCCTCTATGTTGCAAACAAGCAATGCCCGGGCACTCATGTTTGTACACGTCACAGGAAAAAACATGGAGCAATTTGAACTGAGAGCAGAGCTAACCCAGCAACCACGGGCAGGAACGTGGAAAGCCATCGGATTCGAACTCGGGTCTCCCGTGTGAAAGTCCAACATCTTAACCACTAACCCAAAGGGACATCTCTTTGTTTGGGACCGGACTAAGATACTAGACTTGGAGGCCATCACGGCAGAGGCTGTAGCCAGCCTGCACCTGCTACACTCACCTCCCTTTTGACCTTCTTCCACAGTGAAACCCGATCCGGGTCATGGCACCAATGTAACGCCCGGGATTCGAACCCAGGTCTCCCTATTCAACTAGGGGGCACGGTGGAACAGTGGGTAGCGCTGTCGCCTTACAGCCAGAAGGTCCAGGGTTTGATTCTCGCTAGGGACGTCGCTGTGGCGTGGTTGGCGAAGGGGCCTTTCTGTGTGGAGTTTGCATCTTCTCCCTGTGCGCCCCAAGGGTAGATAGCCTCACAAAAACAAGTAGTGATCCTGGGCTCTAGACTGCCCTGACTGACCTTAGTTATAAAGGTCTCTTATTTACCTCACAAGTACATGACCATTGGATCACCAATTACCAGTGCACCATGCAATGATTGCTTAACTTGTGCCCGCTGCGCTCACACAAGTATTAATAGTCAACTCAGCATGAGGATCAAGTTTAACACATGCTCACACACACAGAATGTCAGGATAGAAGTGAGTGTGTCACACTAAAAGCAACCGTTGTTGTGGCATCCTGGCTCTGTGTGTGCCACGAAAATGCTTTTATTGGCTGAGCACAGAAGGTGATGCATGACATAAGACAACCCCCTCAATGGCAATTTGCGACCAAGAAAGGATTGTAGATGGTCGAAGACCACAAATTAATCACTTGTAGGGCATTGCCTTCCTTGATTGGTCAACTCAACCATGATGTGATGTTTGTGCCGCGAAACGAATACAAGTGAAGAGGAAGAATTTATTACACATTTACACCTCTGCACTTGACCTTTGGTGTACCATGGACCAATAGAATTTATCCACCACCGTACAGTTGTAGTAATGTTACGCTGGACGGCCCCATCTGAGAGGACCAGGAAGAAGACCAACATGTAGAGCTGTGACGGTGAGAAACTGTGTGTACTACTTTGAAGTTGACAATGATCAAGCTGATGTGCACATCTTCAACACAATGTCTTTGACCTGGAGGAAGTTGACCCCTGGAAGAGGAGAACATCACCTTGAGGTTCCCTCCGGGCTCTGCTACTACACAGCTGTGTTGATAGGGGATACTGTCTACCTCTGGGGAGGTCCGGCTTACAAAAATAACTTTAGAGAAGAGAAATACAAACTTTATGCATTTGACGTTGATAACCACACATGGTTTACACCACAGGTTTCTGGAACAAGTCCAGAGTGGAGATACCACCACTCAGCCTGTGCCTTGGGGAAGGCCATGTATATTCATGGCGGATGCAAGAATGGATACATGTTCACTAATGAAACGCTCATGTTGGACACCAGCACCATGGTCTGGTCTTTATTTACCACCAGAGGAACTCAACCTCCTCCGTCAGGTGCTCACTCTGCCACCATCATTGGAACAAAGATGTTTGTATTTGGGGGCTGGTGGAATGGTTACAAGAACACCATCAGTGTGTTTGACACAAAGACCAACCTATGGATGGACACATCTTCTACACTGCCTCTTCCAGAAGGACGCAGTGGTCATTCAGCATTTACCTACAATGGAGAGCTGTACATATGTGGTGGGTGGGACGGTAACCAGTGCTTCAATGACCTGTGGAGATTCAACCCAGAAACCTTCTGCTGGAAGAAGGTCGAGCCGAAGGGGGAAGGCCCATCGTGTTCGGCAATCAATTATATGTGCTGTTGCATGGTGGGATATCATGTCATCCTCTTTGGAGGATCCAGTGATGACCTGTTTATCTTAGACTTCAGTCCAAGCCTCAAGATGTTATGTAAACTAGCAGTTATTCACTATGGTCTGGATCAGTCTGAACTCGCACACGACATCAGATGGGAGTTGGCAACCATGACTAGAAAAATAATAAAGAAATCCAAAAGAAAACAAATAATCAAAATATTAAAACAACTCACCTCTGCCTCATTTCATTTTTTTAACTGCCTGTGGGCCACATAGAGCTCCAAATTGTACTTTTAGAGTGTCTGTGTTCCTGTGTGCATGTAAGGTGAACTGCGAGTGTGTGTGTGTGTGTGTGTGTGTGTGTGTGTGTGTGTGTGTGTGTGTGTGTGTGTGTGTGTGTGTGTGTGTCTGTGTGTCTGTGTGTCTGTGTGCGTGCGCGTGCCGTGTGTATGGGAGGGGCTCACAGTTTTTATTTTTTACACGATTTTCACAGGTGGTATAATATTAGTCTACAATAGGTCACGTGTTGCACGCAACAGGTATGGCGGCTTGAACAAATGCTCCGGTCGTCGTCGCAGTATTTTGTTTAAAACAATGAGACTTATTTCCCTGTTTCAGTCGTTGGGTTGTTCTGTAAAAACAGCAATGATCAAAGGGAAACAACTGAAAATGGCCCGAATTGAAGCCTGACAGTTCTCCCACGCCCGGGTCCACCAGCGCTAATGGTAGCTTAGCCTTGGCCTCGAAGAACCCAGTGGATCCTGCCGGCTCAAGTCCAGACAAGGCCACGGAGCCTGCTGCGCCGAAAGCCAATCAACAACACTGAACTCGCTGCTGATATTAAAAAGATGTACGAGCTCCTCAAAGAAACGGCTTCTAAACAGGAGATACAGATGAACAACATCCAGCGTTGCTACCATGGCTATTGAAGGCAAGTTGGTCCATATTACATCACGCGTTTCCAACACCGAATCACGTTTGGATTTCCTCGAGGACGCCAGCAGAGGGGCGGAGGCCGAACCACCAGCCACCCAAAGCGAGGTCACAGAGCTCCACGATCTGATAGATTCATTAGAGAATAGATGCTGGCGCAGCATTTTGCGTTTTGTGGGTTTCCCGGAGATCTGCAGTGAGGAAGACGGTACACTCGCCTTCATCCAGAATACCATTCCACAACTACTAGACCTACAGTTCCCTAATGGATTGGAGCTCGAAAGATGTCACAGGATCAACTACCTTAAATCCAACGAGACTCGTCCACCTCGTCCAAGAGTCATAATCGCTCATTTCCTGAGGTTCCAAGACAAGGAGAAAATAGCGACAGCTGCACGTAAATCAGGGAAGCTGGTTTGGAATGGTCATCACATAATGGTGTTCCCAGACTACTCCAAAGCTGTCATGGAGAGGCGAGCCAAGTTCAACGAGTGCAAGAAACTTCTTCATGATCACCATGTCTCATTTTCTTTAATCTTCCCCGCGACACTAGTCATCAGAGCATCTGGAGGACACTGGGAGTTTACTGATGACACTAGTCATCAGAGCATCTGGAGGACACTGGGAGTTTACTGATGACACTAGTCATCAGAGCATCTGGAGGACACTGGGAGTTTACTGATGACACTAGTCATCATCTGGAGCATCTGGAGGACACTGGGAGTTTACTGATGACACTAGTCATCAGAGCATCTGGAGGACACTGGGAGTTTACTGATGACACTAGTCATCAGAGCATCTGGAGGACACTGGGAGTTTACTGATGACACTACAGTAGTCATCAGAGCATCTGGAGGACACTGGGAGTTTACTGATGACACTAGTCATCATCTGGAGCATCTGGAGGACACTGGGAGTTTACTGATCCAAAACAGTTCATGGGTTTCATCCTCTCCCTTCCTGCAGCCCCGGACGGTGGTCCTCCAGTCGCTACTCATAGTGAACCACGATAGAAACTGGATTTCACCTTTATTTTCTCCTCCTCTCCCTCGATGCAATATACTGAACTGATCAAGCTGTGGACCCCCCCTTAGTACTACTACAATACTCTTGGATACGAGCCTAGGACAACATCGGACCCCCTTTCCACTCGTGGCTATCAGTGATGCTGAAACTAGTCAAGAATGACAACCAATCTTAGAACAGGCATCGTCCACTAGAAATGTTGAAGGTCCACAAATATTTTTTGAATAAGGCTAAGGTCTGGTTAAATATACCTATTGAGGACCACTGCCTTATAATTATAAGTAGGCTATTTGGCACAACTGAGACATTAGAAGATTATGAACATGCATGCACGCACGGCTAATGAAGAACATTAGCATGTAAATACTCATGACCAGTGAGGAGTGAAAAAACATGCACAAATCAAGAAATAGGAGAAAATAATATTCACCTCCATCAGCACGCTTTAGAATATTAACAACACAGACAATGGGTGCAATTCCCGATCGCTGTGATATAGCCAGGTATGGTGTAAGTCCTCTCATTGGCTGCATGGCAGCAAATCAGGTTTGGGGCCGTGCTCATTGGCTGCATGGCAGCGAATCAGGTCTGGGGCCTTGAGGTAGGCCTGAAAGCCTATACCACCAGGCCTGGGCCTGCCAAATAATTATCCATAATAATTAAAACCAGTCATCAAGAGCTTCAACTCATGATGAACAAAGCCGCGGAGTACAGTAACATTTTTAATTGGGGGGGTCAGGTGATTTCTGGACCTTTTGACTTGCAGGTTTTAATTATTCTGGGTAATTATTTGGTAAGCTCAGGCCCAGCGCTGGTGGTATAGACTTTCGGCCTACCGCAAGGACCCAGACCTGATTTGCTGCCATGCAGCCAATGAGAAGTCTTACACCATACCTGCTACCAATGACTATCTAATAAGGACAAGAAGCCAAGACACCTATGGGGGAGTCCACATTGGTTCATGGGAGGAAACAGACATGCGCAGTACATTCCAGGAAGTTTGACACTTGCAAACCATGCATGCCATTGGTCTCTTGGATGGTTTGCCAAGCGTCAAACTTCCTGGTCTGTACTGAGCATGTCCGTTTCCTCCCATGAACCAATGTGGACTCCCCCATAGGTATCTTGGCTTCTTGTCCTTATTAGATAGTCATTGCCAGCTACACCACAGCGATTGAGAATAGCTCTCTGTTTATTTAAAGAGCTATCGAGTTCTTTAAAGTGAGCGGAGCGGGCCAATACTCATGACCTTAGTTATAAAGGTCTGTTATTTAGCTCACAATTACGTCACCCAATTGGCCCGAGGGACGACAACCACACACCGTGCACCACACCGCGCACCAATCTAACTTGTGCCCGCTCTGCTCACGCAAGTAATAATATAGTCAGCTCAGCATGTGGATCAAGGTTAAAACATGCTGATACACACGCACACATGTGAAAACAAAAAAGCAGAATGTCAGGATAGAAGTGAGTGGGTCACACTAAAAGCAACCATTGTCTCTGTGCCCACCACGAAAATAATTTGAGCTCAGGTGATGCATGACATAAGAGCATCCCTCACAGCCAAATGGAGTCCACCAAAGGCCGGTAGATGGTTGACGACCACGATCGCTTCTCCTGGAAGAAGGTTGAGCCAAAGGGTCAAGGCCCATCGTGTTCAGCAATCTATAACATGTGCTGTTGCATGGTGGGAGATCATGTCATACTCCAGTGGATCCAGTGGTGACCTGTTTATCTTAGACTTCAGTTCAAGCCTCAAGATGTTATGTAAACTAGCAGTTATTCACTATGGTTTGAAGTCTGAACTCCCACACAACATCAGGTGGGAGTTGGCAACCATGACTAGCAAAAAAATCACAGCCGTGTGAAGTGAGTGGAGGAATTGTGTGAAGGTCCCCTATTGCACTTGCCTGACTTACTTACTTAGGCCTTTGTATTCCTTTCGGAACATAGGCCATTGATGAATCGTTTCCACCCTCGTCTGTCATGGGCCATCTTCTCCAGCTGTTTCCACAGTCCCTGCTGCTTCACGTCTAGCTCAGTGCTCCTTCTCCAGGTGTTTTTGGGTCTTCCTCGCCTCCGTTTTCCTTGTGGGTTCCATGATAGTGACTGTTTGGTTATTGATGCATTGTTTTTTCTTAGTGTGTGACCAATCCAGCTCCACTTCCTCCTTAATAGCTGTACCTCTATTGGTTCTTGGTTGGTGCGTTCCCATAGGGTTTTGTTGGAGATGCGGTTTGGCCAGAAGATCCTGAGGATGCGTCTAAGGCAGTGGTTGATGAATGTCTGTAGTTTGTTAGTGATGTAGTTGGTGGTCCTCCAGGTTTCTGATCCATATAACAGTACGGATTTAACGTTGGAATTGAAGATTTTGAGCTTGGTGTGGAGTGATATGTGTTTTGTTTTCCAGATTTTATTTAATATGTTGAATGTTGTTCTTGCTTTCCCTACTCTTGACTTCACGTCCTCCTCTGTCCCGCCATCCACGGTGATCACACTTCCCAGGTATGTAAACTTTTCGACCTCTTCTAGTGTTTGGTCTCCGATGCTTATAGGATTTGTGTTTTTGTTGTTCATCCGCATTACTTTGGTTTTAGGTTGGTTTATTTTAAGCCCCAGTCTGGCTGCTGTTGTTTCTAGCAGTTTGGATTTTTCTTGCATCTGTTGGTGGCTGCGTGAGAGAAGTGCGATGTCATCTGCAAAGTCCAGGTCTTCTAGGTGTTCTGTGAGACTCCACTGGATACCGGCCTTTTTATTGTGGGTGGTTTGTTTCATGAGCCAGTCTGTGCATAGGAGGAAGAGGAAAGGGGAGAGCAGACACTTGCCTGACACTCAGTGTAAATTATGATTTTGTTTTACTTCCTCATTCAGTCTTTGTCAAAGAGAAAATAAGGTGGGTATATTTTTGTTAAAGTGACATTCCAGGGCTGAAGCCTATAGGGACCCAAAAGAACATACAGGCTACCGTTAATATGAAACGTTAATATTCAGGGACAGAAACTTGAACATGTCACTGACATCAGACACACAGCATTGTTAACCCAGTGTTAAATGAACTCTGCGTCAGAACAGGCTGTCTAAAATGACATCTGACAAAGGCCCTTCTCCGGTGTAATGATGCCTAAAATGGCAGGCATGTCATGTTAAACTGACCACCTGGGTCAGTTTAACATGCGCATGAGAGAGAAGAGATGAATCATCCTCATTTTTACCCAAGTTCCTTCAGTCAGAGAAAGATGCACTGACACACACACACACACACACACACACACACACACACTGGTAGTTTGGAAGCCACTTCTAAATGCTTGTGGCCGAGAAATGAGCTCTGCAGAGCACATACAGTACAGGAACCGTATATCATCTGACTGCTGCAGCGCGATGCAGTCACAGATGTCAGTCAGACCAGGAGATTAACACGGAGAGACACACACACTCACACTCACACACACACACACACACACACACACACACACACACACACACACACACACACACACATAAACTACTCAAATCAAGAAATTTGAAAATAAAGTATTCCCCTTTCATCAGCTCACATTAGAATATCATGAATCAATTTAACAACACAGACAATAGCTCTTTATTTATTTAAAGGGCTATCGTGCTCTTTAAAGTGAGCGAAGCGGGCTAATACTCATGACCTTAGTTATAAAGGTCTCTTATTTACCTCACAAGTACATGACCATTGGATCACCAATTACCAGTGCACCATGCACTGATTGCTTAACTTGTGCCCGCTGCGCTCACGCAAGTATTAATAGTCAACTCAGCATGAGGATCAAGGTTAACACATGCACACGCACACACACACACACACACACACACACACACACACACACACACACACACACACACACACACACACACACACACACACACACACAGAATGACAGGATAGAAGTAAGTGGGTCACACTAAAAGCAACCGTTGTTGTGGCGTCCTGGCTCTGTGTGTACCACGAAAATAATTTGATTGGCTGAGCACAGAAGGTGATGCATGACATATGCAACCCCTCAGAGGCAATTGGCGACCAAGAAAGGATCGTAGATGGTCGAAGACCACAAATTAATCACTTGTAGGGCATCTCCTTCCTTGATTGGTCAACTCAACCATGATGTGATGTTTGTGCCTCAAAACGAATACAAGTGAAGAGGAAGATTATATTACACATTTACACCTCTGCACTTGACCTTTGGTATACCATGGACCAATAGAATTCATCCATCACCGTAGAGTTGTAGTAATGTTACGCCGGGTGGCCCATCTGAGAGGACCAGGAACAAGACAAACATACAGGCAAAGAGCTGTGACAGTGAGAAACTGTGTGTACTACTTTGAATTTGACAAAGATCACACTGATGTGCACATCTTCAACACACTGTCTTTGACCTGGAGGAAGTTGACTCCTGGAAGAGAACATCACTTTGAGGTTCCCTCCGGGCTCTGCTACTACACAGCTGTGTTGATAGGGGATACTGTCTACCTCTTGGGAGGTTGGGCTTACATAAAGAACATTAACCAAAAGAAATACAAACTTTATGCATTTGACGTTAATAACCACACATGGTTTACACCACAGGTTTCTGGAACTATTCCAGAGTCGAGATACCACCACTCAGCCTGTGTCTTGGGGAAGGTCATGTATATTCATGGCAGACACAAGTTCACTAATGAAACGCTCATGTTGGACACCAGCACCATGGTCTGCTCTTTAATTACCACCAGAGGAACTCAACCTCCTCCTTCAGGTGGTCACTCTGCCACCATCATTGGAACAAAGATGTTTGTATTCGGGGGCTGGGGGAATGGTCAGTACTACAACACTATCAGGGTGTTTGACACAAAGACCAACCTATGGATGGACACATCTTCTACACTGCTTCTTCCAGAAGGACGCTGGTATCCTTCAGCATTTACCTACAATGGAGAGCTGTACATATGTGGTGGGTGGGTCAATAACCACTGCTTCAATGACCTGTGGAGATTCAACCCAGAAACCTTCTCCTGGAAGAAGGTTGAGCCAAAGGGTCAAGGCCCATCGTGTTCAGCAATTATGTGCTGTTGCATGGTGGGAGATCATGTCATCCTCTTTGAAGGATCCACTGGTGACCTGTTTATCTTAGACTTCAGTCCAAGCCTCAAGATGTTATGTAAACTAGCAGTTATTCACTATGGTTTGAATAAGTCTGAACTCCCACACGACATCAGGTGGGAGTTGGCAACCATGACTAGCAAAAAAAATCACACCCGTGTGAAGTGAGTGGAGGTATTGTGTGAAGGTCCCCTATTCAGCTTGCCTGACACTCCGTGTAAATTATGATTTTGTTTCACTTCCTCATTCAGTCTTTGTCAAAGAGAAAATAAGGTGGGTATTTTTTTTGTTAAAGTGACATTCCAGGGCTGAAGCCAGGCAAGGGGTTGCCTATAGGGACCCAAAAGAACATACAGGCTACCGTTAATATGAAAAGTTAATATTCAGGGACAGAAACTTGAACATGTCACTGACATCAGACACACAGCATTGTTAACCCAGTGTTAAATGAACTCTGAGTCAGAACAGGCTGTCTAAAATGACATCTGACAAAGGCCCTTCTCCGGTGTAATGATGCCTAAAATGGCAGGCATGTCATGTTAAACTGACCACCTGGGTCAGTTTAACATGCGCACGAGAGAGAAGAGATGAATCATCCTCATTTTTACCCAAGTTCCTTCAGTCAGAGAAAGATGCACTGACACACACACACACACACACACACACACACACACACACACACACACACACACACACACACACACACACACACACACACACACAGCAGTATTTCCTCATTCACTCATCCCAGCTTTGTGTTCTAGTTGTCAACGAAACACTGGTCGTTTGGAAGCCAACTTCTAAATGCTTGTGGCCGAGAAATGAGCTCTGCAGAGCAGATACAGTACAGGAACCGTATATCATCTGACTGCTGCAGCGCCATGCAGTCACAGATGTCAGTCAGACCAGGAGATTAACACACACACACCACACACACACACACACACACACACACACACACACACACACACACACACACACACACACACACACACACACACACACACACACACACACACACACACACACACACTATATCTAACAAAGAGATATTTTTATATACACAGAATAACAAATGATAATCAAAAACCAGACATCATTATTTGTCAGTATGAATCACAGACAGTGCACTAGCCTACTGAGTGCCTAACAGTGAATGGCCGGAGACCAGAGTATAGACGGAGTTATGCAAACTCATTTCACTTCATAGGACCAGTCCAATGGTGACTATTTTACAAGCTGTGTCTGAAGCTGAAGTCTGTCCTCACAGAGTAGAATTTATCTAAAATGAGCAAGCCACCAATGTACAGTAAATATGACATACCGGTAATAGCGCCACAGACTACAGAGTAACAATTATAATAGGGTAATATAAAGCTAATATAAAGAAATGTCAAATATTGATTAAAAATCGTCTACAATGTGTAACGTTCCTAAACGGTTACTGTATGTCACATGTTGAGGTGCTTCTCTCTGTACCCTGTGTATTGCTGCAGTAGTCACTCAATGGTAATGCTAACGTATTAAACCAACCATCCAGAGGCTGCCAGTCAGACAGCATGCAGATCAGGGGCGGATGTAACATTTCCCAATTGGGGGGCAGGATGAAATGGTATGGGGACGGCTTCATCGCCCGTGGTCGCACCCATGCCATTTTCGGTTACAGGACTTTTGTGAGTCAAGTAAGCATCGATAATAACATCACTTGTTGAAGTTGCAACAGACACACAGCATGCATAAAGCTAAAGGTCTGACTTTTCTGTTTTCAATGATAAATGCTGTTGGTTTATCTGTGCCTCAACTCCAGTTAGTTAGTTAGTTAGTTAGTTCGTAGCAGCTAGTAGTTGTGTTTTGAATCATTTTAAAAATAAGCACTTTAATTTTTGTTTTGCATGCCATCATGTTTGGTGGGGCAGTCAGGGCATTTAGGGGGGCAGTTCTGAAACTGCCCCCCTAAACCGAAATACCCTGAACTGAAAGATCGCCTTATCTACCTTCCCCTGTGTTTGTTCACTACCTGAGAATCTCTTGACTTGAGAAGAACAAAGCATCTGTGAGACAGAGAGCTGACGGTCGGTTCAAACTCATCTCTTCTCAAGACAGGTTGAGGAGATGAATGGAGACTTATGGGTGGAGGAGGGAAAGATATAGGGGTTTTGGTGGAGGCTTTAGAGCTATAGAGTAGATTAGAAGGATAAGATGAAGGATAGGTGACGGGGCTAAAGTCTGGATTTACAGAGCTTATAAAGGGCAACTTCAAGACAGTATAGTGGAGACAGAGAGGTGGAATAGAGATCTATATTCATTGGGTCTATCAGTGGTTTCAGCTAGCAGTGAGAGTCAAGTCAATTCATGTCATTATGAATGCATCATGAAACCAGCTCTGGTGTGACGTCAACTTTTACGTCACCGTCACAGGTGACGTAACAGTTGCACGGACAGACATACGAACGGACAGGGGGTAAAACATAGTCACCACCATAATGGTGCAGACAATGATGAGTACATTTTGAATGATGGCCATCAAATTCCACCCATTATTTTATATATATAATTGAATTACAGGGCAGATTCTAACACACGCACGCACGCACGCACGCACACACGCGCACACACACACACACACACACACACACACACACACACACACACACACACACACACACACACACACACACACACACACACACACAAACATAAACTACTCAAATCAAGAAATTTGAAAATAAAATATTCCCCTTTCATCAACTCACATTAGAATATCATGAATCACTTTAACAACACAGACAATAGCTCTTTATTTATTTAAAGGGCTATCGTGCTCTTTAAAGTGAGCGAAGCGGGCTAATACTCATGACCTTAGTTATAAAGGTCTCTTATTTACCTCCCAAGTATGTGATCATTGGATCACCCAATTACCAGTGCACCATGCACTGATTGCTGAACTTGTGCCCGCTCCGCTCACGCAAGTATTAATAGTCAACTCAGCATGTGGATCAAGGTTAACACATGCTCACACACACACACACACACACAACACACACAACACACACACACACACACACACAGAATGACAGGATAGAAGTGAGTGGGTCACACTAAAAGCAACCGTTGTTTTGGCATCCTGGCTCTGTGTGTACCACGATAATAATTTGATTTGCTGAGCACAGAAGGTGATGCATGACATAAGACAACCCCTCAGAGGCAATTTGCGACCAAGAAAGGATTGTAGATGGTCGAAGACCACAAATTAATCACTTGTAGGGCATCGCCTTCCTTGATTGGTCAACTCAACCATGATGTGATGTTTGTGCCTCGAAACGAATACAAGAGAAAAGGAAGATTATATTACACATTTACACCTCTGCACTTGACCTTTAGTATACCATGGACCAATAGAATTCATCCATCACCGTAGAGTTGTAGTAATGTTATGCTGGGCGGCCCATCTGAGAGGACCAGGAACAAGACAAATATATGGGCACAGAGCTGTGACAGTGAAAAACTGTATGTACTACTTTGAAGTTGACAATGATCACACTGATGTGCATATCTTCAACACAATGTCTTTGAGCTGGAGGAAGTTGACTCCTGGAAGAGAACATCACCTTGAGGTTCCCTCCGGGCTCTGCTACTACACAGCTGTGTTGATAGGGGATACTGTCTACCTCTGGGGAGGTCGGGCTTACATAAAGAACGTTAACCAAGAGAAGCTTTATGCATTTGACGTTGATAACCACACATGGTTTACACCACAGGTTTCTGGAACTATTCCAGAAAGGAGACGCTACCACTCAGCCTGTGTCTTGGGGAAGGTCATGTATATTCATGGCGGATACAACCAGACTGGATACACTAATGAAATGCACATTTTGGACACCAGCACCATGGTCTGGTCTTTAATTACCACCAGAGGAACTCAACCTCCTGCTTCAGGTGGTCACTCTGCCACAATCATTGGAACAAAGATGTTTGTATTTGGGGGCTGGGGGAATGGTCAGTACAACAACACCATCCGGGTGTTTGACACAAAGACCAACCTATGGATGGACACATCTTCTACACTGCTTCTTCCAGAAGAACGCTGGTGTCCTTCAGCATTTACCTACAATGGAGAGCTGTACATATGTGGTGGGTTGAACAATAAACAGTACTTCAATGACCTGTGGAGATTCAACCCAAATACCTTCTCCTGGAAAAAGGTTGAGCCAAAGGGTCAAGGCCTGCGTTCAGGGACCTATAACATGTGCTGTTGCATGGTGGGAGATCATGTCATCCTCTTTGGAGGATCCAGTGATGACCTGTTTATCTTAGACTTCAGTGCAAGCCTCAAGATGTTATGTAAACTAGCAGTTATTCACTATGGTCTGGATCAGTCTCAACTCCCACACAACATCAGGCGGGAGTTTGCAGCCATGACTAGCAAAAAATCACACCCATGTGAAGTGAGTGGTGGGACTGTGTGAAGGTCAACTACTCCCCTTGACTGACACTCAGTCTAAATTATGATTCAGTTTGAGTCAAATGGAAATTAAGGTAGTATTTTTTTGTTTAAGTTACATTCCAGGGGTGAAGCCAGGCAAGGGGTTGCCTAGGGACCCACACAACATCAGCTGGGAGTTATCGACCATGACTGGCAAAAATAAATCAAAAGAAACCCAAAAGAAAACAAATATTCAAACATTGAGTCAACAAATAAATCCTAACTCATCTCTATTCTCTCTCTATTTTTTTAACAGCCGATGGACCACACAGAGCTCCAACCTGTAGTTGTGTGTGTTTGTGTGTACTGTATGTGTTTCGTGCATGTAAGGTAAAGTGTGTGTGTGTGTGTGTGTGTGTGTGTGTGTGTGTGTGTGTGTGTGTGTGTGTGTGTGTGTGTGTGTGTGTGTGTGTGTGTGTGTGTGTGTGTGTGTGTGTGTGTATGGGGGGCGCACAGAATGATTTTTTACTTTTGTTTTTTCACTGGTGGCATGATAGACAAAATAGTTGTGCATCTGTGTGAAGTCACATGGCTGAGTTATAGAATATATACAAGAAAACATAGTCAAGTTCTTATTTTTCTAGATGCAATATAATGATGATCATTTTTGACGAAGCTACAGTATAGCCAATCAGTCGTGTCAATGTCCAATACAAAGCATGGTTACAATATGAATGAAGATATATATCTAAACTTTTTTTTTTTTTTTTTTTTTTTTACACATGTTATGGGCCACCATGTGTGGAGCGCATCAATTCCATTCCATCAGCTGACACTGTGTCATGTTCAGCAGCCTCTGGCATCAGTGTTTGACTCTTCCATCCTCCCAGATTTATAAAATGTGATGAATGCCATGAAGTGATACAGTAACTTTGAATCCATTTAGATCTGAATATTCTCAGGTTCTACTCGAGGCTATACAGTATCAGTGATGCTAAAACTGAAACCACATATACTTTTCAGGTTAGTTCCATTTTGTTCAGAAACAGAGACTGATAGACGGGGTTCATGCATTGTACTCTGTGTACGACAACAAGCTACAAAGCTAAAACAAAACACTCATTTCTATTTCATTTCTCAACCAAACATTATTGGACAGCAGGATGAAAATTAATACAATCTACAGTCAATCTACAAATAAGTGACATCTCTGGGTGTCTACCCTCCCTGAAGTGATAGGACTTTAAGCTCCCCGATTTTCAGAACGGCAACCCGTACAGGAAATACGTCTGCAATGACAAAACCGTAGCTGTCAAAATCATTAATCACACAGCCATCGGCAACGGCGACGAGTTACCATGGTGACATGTCTATGCAGCGTGTGTCAAACAAATGTTGTGGACATTACGTTAGAGTGTACGTTCTGCCATAGTAGGAACGGCTGCTACGGCAAGCAGGTTTATCCATCGAGCACGGATCGAGTTCCTGTTGACGTACTAGAGCAGGGGTCGGCAACCCAAGATGTTGAAAGAGCCATTTTCGACCCAAAATTAAATTCAAAATCTGTCTGGAGGCGCATTTTATTTATTTTTTTTCCTGAGAGTGTGCAAATGTGAACCAAATGGACCCTGGCGGAGAAAAAAAAGGTCCCCAAAGAAAAATCATTAACATGGTGAAACACAACCTTTCTTCAGAAATGGAGTTTCTAAAAAGAAAAATAAAGGAGTTTTACAGAACTCTATTTCTAGTCCACATGACATTTCTAAGGTATATTAATGACATAGTAAACTGAGTAAACTGTTGAAAATGAGTGGTTCAGATTGAAAGCTCCACCTTTGATAACTGCTGGGCTTTTTTGACATGGCCAAGTGCTACTTTAACTGGCAACTGTCAGACAGCGCAGCACGTTTTGGGTGAAATGTTTATATTATTTTGGTGTGGATCACCCCAGTGTGTGTATGTGATAATGCTACAGCCACTGAGCCACTAGGGCTGTGTTCTAGAGCCGCATGCGGCTCCTGAGCCGCAGGTTGCTGACCCCTGTACTAGAGGCTCGCAGTCCTACAGCTTAAAGTCCCTATTGGCATGGCGAGGAGGAGGAGGGGTGTGATGGATATTATTCAGTGTTGATTCTATCAACTAATGATAAGGCAAAAACATGTTCATTAATTTAAAACAAAGATTAGAATGTTAGGAAGGGACATGTTGACAAGAGATCCATTAAAAGTCGTTTCACACTTGGATGGATGCTGAAATGTGAGTCTGTTCATCTAGGTACTATTTTCAGCAAGTGTAAAATCA